>OX101786.1:21140007-21859507 GCA_944452715.1 Ophion slaviceki | reverse complement strand
GAGAGAGAGAGAGAGAGAGAGAGAGAGAGAGAGAGAGAGAGAGAGAGAGAGAGAAGATAAACGTGTAGCAAAAGCGAGAAAGATTCTCCGAGAAGACGAACAGACAGAGAGGGGAGAGGACGGATAAGATTCGTCTCGTGGAAATTGAAGGATGGAGGGGAGGGAATGCGGTCGGTTCACAAGAGGAAGAGGAGGCGAGAGCTGCACCAGAGGAACGTATCAGAAAGAGGGCCCCTTGAGCGAATAAAGCACTCCGAAATTTTCGTCTCATACGTGTGTTTGCAGTGGTTTCTCTCTCTCTCTCCCTCTCCCTCCCACCCTTATGATTTAGTAAAAACAATGAAGGCAAACGTTACAAAACATAATCTTAATCGCCTTCAATAGTATCATCGATTCACGAAAAAACGGCGAAATTCTTTTCGTTTCTTCGACCACGTCATTGCACGCCGGAGAATCTTCGGGTATAACATTCACCTGTGGGAGCGCGAATCCGGACCTCTTTTCGACACGATGTCCCTGCGACCTCGTTTTCTTTCCTCGTCTCCGTTCGTTTTATCGCCTTCCTCTTCGTCCTCTATCCTCTTCGTCCTTTTTCATCTTCGTTTTTCTCTCCTCCCTCCGGATCCCTGTACTTCTTACTCTCCCACTTTTTCTTCTCTTACGTTGCCCCGATGATGCGCGTGCGACTCGTCAGCTTTGGCTCTTGACACACGCGACATTCCAGTTAGCGGTACGCGTAACAGCATCGAAAGGATATTTCGTCACTATTGTTTCCAATCCAATCCTATCTTGTTGATCTATCTTGCGTGTATCGAGGGATGAACAAGGTGGCGAATGTTGTTACACCTGCCGATGGGGTAAACAAATTGACAAGTTTTTCCATGCCAAACGTTCGGTGCAAGGCGATTTTGAATCGCGAGCATTTATTATGTTTTTGTACTATAAATTTTTATTATTTTTTATATTATTATTTTATTGTTATTTATATTATTTTATTCGTATTTTATTTCGTATTTTGTTCGTCTCGTCGAAGACTCTGTAAGGGATCTAAGGAATTTGAGAGGAACCGAAATAATCTTGGTCTTTGCCGAGCAGCAGCATCACTTGGAGAATAATGTTAAGCGGCTGAGAATGATCGAACGTGAATTTATTACACCCGTTAGTCTGCGCAGTTGAATTTGGGGGTCCAAACGGCATATTAAATTATTATGATGATAATTACACTTATAATAGCATCGATAATAACGCATCGTTCGAGATGTGCCCCTTAAAATATCCGGCCATGTACAAAAACTGTGCGAAGAATATTTGGAATAAACGTTTCACTAGGCAAGATCGGAAGAGTTGTGAGTTCGGCTAATGAATTATTGAGTAAAAGAAATGAGGGAGGACACCACTGTGATGGGCCGAAAAAAGGTAGTTTTGCCGATTTTTTTTTGTGTGCTAGATTGTTTTCTGGGATTTGGAAAAGAGGTATTTTATTAAGCATATATTGAACATTTTTATTTTAAACAAATTATAAATTAACAATGATATTGAGGTATAATAGAACATCTGTATAAACGTGTGGTCCAACGGCCGGATCGGTCACTTAACAATGTTTGGTCTGAAAAGTAAGAATAAAAAAGTTTCATAATCTATATAAATGTAATTCTCGTTGTAGATAGCCGTTTTTTCGAAAAATTAAAATTAAAAAACCGCGGGAGATAAAAAAAAGTGTAATTTTGACAACATTTTTACTTAAATTCGGGGGCTTGAAACATCCTAAATTGAACAACCACAAAAAAATCGGCCACCTACAACGATAGCTACTGCAATTACGAAATTTTTGGTTTTTTGACATTAAAAATCGGACAATCATAGCTAGAGTTATGATTCCGGCCAGGTCGAGAGAAGTTGTTTCGAGAAAACCCGATTGAACATTTTTGTACAGTCGAGCTTTGATATAACGAACCTCGATATAACGAAGATTTGTCCATTCCCTTCTGATAGACACCCGAAACCTTGATACAACAACATAATAATCAACATTATGCTGTAATTGCTAATTGCCTGTAAAAATTGCTCTAATTAAAACCTTTCTTTAAAAAAAATATATCCCTAGATTTATAGTAGTAATATATATTTTTTCAAACAACATTTCAAGAAACATGACTCCGATATAACGAAACCTCAATATGACGAATTTCCCTAAAGATTCGTTATATCGAGGTTCGACCGTATATGTAAATCGTTGCGCTACCTGCTCTCACTTAAATGTCCGTAACTTGGTCAATTTTCAATATTAAAACCTTAATATTTTTCACATATTCTCGAATGTACTTTGAGAAATTTCAAAAAAAAAATTATTTTAACCCGTCACAGTGTTTTGCTTTAAAAAGTTTCGGGACAAAAAACGAAATGTTACCATTTGTTTCAAATTTATACAGTAAATTCTTTGTCATAGGCTGAATGCACTTGCAACATTTTAAATCGAACATCCATACCGTTTCTATAAAATTTACAATTGAAAGACACTTTTTAATATAGAGAGATGCCTATGATCAGATAACATAACGAGTATATTATGACACTGATGACAAAACTGTCATAATGCACCGAGTGATTTGACGGTTTTGCATAACATTTAAAACATTTTTTCACACTTTTCATGCGTAAAACTGCCATTCAGCGATAAGTGTAGGCATTTCCCTATGTTAAAAAGTGTTTCTTTTTAAATTATAAATTTTGTAGAAACGGCATAGACGACCGTTCGAAAATTTGGAGGGAACATTTTCTAAATGTCAAAGAATTTACTGTATAAATTTAACGGGTTACACCAAGTTCACGGCCGAAAAAAGAGGTGTTTTCGTGATTTTTTTCGGGAAATGGGTGCAGGTTTTTAATTTTATTTTTCACAGTAAAGGGTATCATTTCAAGTATCTTTGACAATTTTTTTATTGGGAAATATTTACAAACGACGGAGATACAGTAAATTGCACAGACCGCAGTGCAAGAAAGTTTCTTCGCGGTGACCACTCCTGCTCGGGAACAAATCATCTGAAATAAAAAAACCAAATGAATTTAGATTTTGTAACGTATTAGCTAGTGTTTAATCGAAGGATTCAATAAAATAATGATTTTTGAAAAATTGGTCGCCGATCGAAAGTGATCGTCGAAATTCCAGTGAAAAAAAACACTATATTTTCCTTGAAATAAAAAATGTATGCATTGAAAAAAAATCCTTCGATCAACTTCCTTTTGATATACAAAAAATGTCTGTGGAATTTGAAGCAGATCGGTTTAGTTATTTTTCAGATATTTCTGTCGCCGATTCTGAAAAAGTAATTCCGAGAAAAACGCATTTAGAGTTTTTACCTGTAACGGTAAAGCGGTAAGCGTACCTGTAAACGCTCGTAACTCCCACAATTTTCAACGGGCGACTTGCAATTTTCAGAGAATATTTTTGAAAGGTTATATCATAAGAATCCGTCGAAAACGAAAAATCAATTTTTTCAAAAATTCCAACTAAGGTAATATTTTGTCAATTGTCCCGAAACTTCTGAATTGCTCCACATCGAAATTCTGCAGCTTTGCACGAATTTACGATTGTTTATTTTTTCACTTCAAACGCGAATTCTAGTTTCAATAACGCATGCTTTATCGTGGAGTACTGAAACATGCTGTTACAATAGTTGCGAATCGCGGTATTTTCGAAAGAATTTTTGAATCGCGTATTCCGAGATCCCAATCACGATCGACTCCTATAAAGACTTAAGTGGAGATATACACCTAGGAGCCGGAAAAAGGTCATTTTTATGAATTTCTTCAAGGAAAACTATTTGAAATTTCGGATTCGGGTTTTAATTATCTAAAAGTATATACATTCAAAAATATGTTTAATTTTCTTTATTTAAAAACATCAAAAATATACAAGGATATTGTATGATCCTTGGAGCGTCGTAAAAAAATCTGAGTATACGGTACCCACTGGCGTTTCTTCAAGAATCATCTGAAAAAAAAACCAAAAAGATTGTTAAATTAGATACTATAATCTAGTACTTGTCATAGCCGATTTTGAAAATATCGATTTATGACAAAATGGCGGACGTTTGAACATAAATAGTGATTTTTGAGCCAAAAATTAGTTATTATTTTGCCTATAAAACAAAAACTAAGTAACGGAAAAAAAAAATCCTATGACAAGTACTCGATAATGGTGTATAGAATAACCACAAAAATCCTCAAGGCAATCGGTTCATTGGTTTTCGAGAAATTTTGGGTACCGATTTGAAAAACGTGGTTTTGAGAAAAACGCGTTTGAAAATTTGGGAATGAATAAATCATGAAATTTGTCAACTTACGTGGAATCATCGATACCAGGCCCATAGTGTAGGTCTTCTACGGTCGACGGAATGTTCGTAGCTTCTAAATCCTCGACCTCGACCATCCAGGTGTATATCTCCCCTTTAAAACATTACACACACATGTGGTAAGAATGAACAAAAACGCGAGAGGGGGGAAGGGAAGAGGGAATCTCGTGATTCCAAAATGGTATACGAAAGCAAGTTTCGGCTTTGCCGGAGATCTCGAAAGTTTCAAGTTTGAATAATTCGTTGCCCGTGTAAAACACCGCCCTGACCGCGCGCCCGCAGTAAAAGAAAGAGTGAGAAAGAGCGACGGGATAACGGTTAATAAGACATCGACGTCATTCCTACCGTGTGTACACCGATAGCACACACTCCGCGACGTGAAAAAAAAAAGAAATAAAAAAAAGAAAAAAGTTCGGCGCGTTAACCCCTGCAGGATAATATTCCCGGCGCACGTTGCTTATACACACGAAACTTGGAATAATCGTATGTATACGCTACCTCGGTATAGCACCGCCTATACGTATATAGATTTTTCGAATTTGCATCGAGAGGATTTGCCGGGAGGTCGTGCCGGTTGATTCAACGCCGCTGGCGACTTTGCAAACTCGTATAATTATTGGGCTTTAGTAGCCATACCGACGTATATAATGTGAATATAGATGGGACATTCCGAGCCAGTTCGATTCGAGTTTAATTCTCATTCCCCCGTTTCCAACTTTTCTCGAATTCGCATTGTTTCATTCAAACTTTCCCTTCGACGAGCGTTATTCAGTCAACATGTATTCCACGCATCCCGAAAGAAATCAAAAGTAATATACCACGTTTGAAGTTAATCCCAAATATCCGCCGTCACGCATCGGAAAGTTCGAGCCTCGGGCCTCGCATGCGATAAAACTAGGATCAAAAAACAAACCCGGACCCAAAATTCGTCGGAAATAAAGCTCAAGTTTTTTGCCACTACGGAACCATTTTTCGCAATTTAAATTCACGGTCGAAATTCGACAACCTCTGTCTCTACTCAATTCGAAAACGACTCTGTACACGAAAATAATTTACAAAATAGTCGAAAACTCTGAAATACGTATGGCCAGCAGACACTTTCCTCGCCAGCGTTAAAAGCCTAAACCCAACCGATCGAAGAACAAACACTCTTGACTTTTTCAAGGAAAGGCAGCAGGTTTTAATTTGTTTTAAATTTAGCTCTTCTCGGTCTCGGCGACGAATGTACGATCGGTCCAACTTTGAAACACCTTCGGCAAAAGACGAACAAATAGAATAAACCGTAATCTTTTGAAGTCGAAACGTTAATTTAAAAAAATGATCGACCATATTCCAAGATTTCCAATGTAAGTTCAGCTGTCGTGGAACGCCTCGTATACTTTCGGGATATGTATAATTCCTAGTGTCAACTCTAAGAGTATCAACGATACGTTATATGTATATATACACACAGATATGCTACGTGACAGGCATATCGTTGTCGTCGTCTCTTCCAAACGGGTGTCTCGTCTCTTGTTTCCGCGATATTCATTTAATATTCACGAGGCATACGATTATTAGATTCCGAGATGAGACACAGTATAGATACACGTGTGTATACTTTGGCACACGCGCTCTCGCTAATCTCGAACTCTTGGTGGTCACTGCCGGGTGTTCGACCTCGTCTCCAAAGAGTCGAACGGCAGACACATCGATGTTTCACACGATGAGCTTAGAGAGAGAGAGAGAGAGAGAGAGAGAGAGAGAGAGAGAGAGAGAGAGAGAGAGAGAGAGAGAGAGAGAGAGAGAGAGAGAGAGAGAGGGAGAGAGAGAGAGAGAGAGAGAGAGAGAGAGAGAGAGAGAGAGAGAGAGAGAGCAAGAGAGACTGCGAAAGAGATGAAGAGCTGTGAAGAAGGCGCGCCTCGATTCAGTAGAGCGTGCACGTTTGTCGTCAGACGGTCGAGCGAGCGTTAAGTAGTAATAGTATGCGCGGCGACGACCGTATACCAAGTCGGACAAAGCGAGAGAAAGAGAGCGAGAGAGAAAGAGAGATCTACTTCGTTTATCCGTGCGTGTCTGGTCATATAACTGCAAGTAGTAACGGTCGTGACACGAGCTTCGTCATGCCATGTCGTATTATTACTCATTACTATGTAACGACGTACATTGGGTCAGCGCAAATGACTGCGATATATTTACACTTTTTTTTAGCATTTAAACTTTTTTATCATCAACCCACAACAGCATCGCGAACCTTCTTTATCTTTTTTACGAGAAATTTGCTATTTTATGTCGACGCTAAAAAATAATTTCGCTGGAGTAGATTCGCCTGGGAAATTTATATTGCCGGAAGAAAATATGAGATATGAGTATATGTTACGGGCAATCGGTATAATCCGGTATTCTGTAGAATACCTAGATACATACAATACCAAATGTACAGCCGGCAATTCAAAATGATTAATATACTCTTATATATATATATATATATATATATATAATATATATTACTCTTATAATATATATATAAAACTCTTATATATATTAATATATAATATTAATTCAAAGTGATTAATATACTCTATTAATCACTTTGAATTAAGAAATTAATGTACTGGTATAACCCAAACAAAATGTCACAATAGTTCAAAATGTAAGACATGTTGAACTATTGAAGACCCAAACAAACCCAAAATGTCACGATAGTTCAACATATAAGAACCAATAAATACCATTCAATCGAAACGATTTATTGAATTGATGATTTTGAGCAAACGAAAGACGTTTTATTTGTCCATAATTTTATACTTACCTGATCTCCTAATGGCACTCCATATCATTCCTAAGTATTGCATACATTACCTAGGTACAATATGTAATGGCTAACGATAGATAAAATATTTTACACATTTCCTTGATGAACCCGGTATTGTATAGAATAACTAGGTATTTTATAGAATGTCTGGATCATTCACAATGCCGGTAACATATACGTATAAAAGATAAACGCGAATTTTCTGAGATATAATATGGTGGGTACTTCTCGTCGAATTGACGTTTTGTGAAATTATTGCGAACGTCTGTGATTGGTAGAAAAATTGGTAGAAAAAAGGTAGGTAATTATAGGGGTAATTATAGAAACTGTATACTGTAGTCAAATACAATCGAAAAATCGTCATTCGCACTTTTTTGCAACTGGAGCATTAGTTGGTAAACGAGAAAGAATGCATAATAAATATTACCAGACCAGAAAAAAAATCTCCGACACTAATATCTTGAATGCAGTTATTTTTTGGGACCTGTAAATCCAATAATTATTTTACCATTTGACGATAAAAAGAAAGCTCGATATAAATAAAAGGTGATGTAACACGAAGTGTCCAGATTCCTGAGAATATTGGTGATTAACAATGTTAATGTATCGCAACACAAGGAGAAAACTTTTATTAATAACTTATCAAAATAACAACTATTCAACTCTCATTCTTGTGCGATGCGATCGATCTTCGCGATCTCTGAATTATAGCTTTTCGATTACCCCAAATTGCAACCGAAATAACACAGCACAATCACGATAGAGATGCATTTAATAATTCGTGACGGTAGATATAAACGAGTGTATGAACAAGTGTGATATGGACCTCTCAATACGATTATCGCGCTATGACTTACGTATACGATTCTTTTCTTGTTCACACCTTTCCTCTCGCCATTACGCTCGCGTATGTTAATGAATAATTCATTCACAGGGGACACGACAATACGATGTCGTATGAATTAAATAATATATCGCGAGCCTAGATGCACATAGCCGTGAAGCACTGTACGACACGATTTAATCGTGTAACGTAATATGATAATGATATCGAATCTATAGGATAGAGCAAATTGAGGAGGGGTGACTTTGTGTGGTTTGTAACATGAGCTTACGTGCGTGCTCCTGCGGACGCACGTGCGAGAGCCAGCTGCTCTCGGTGGTCACATTTTCCGAATGTTTGTCTAAACGTCATTCGTTGCGGTAAACGAGGCACGACTGCACTCAAGATTATATATATATATATATATATATATATATATGAGGTATTCCACGTGAATCCGGTGGACTTTTTCCCTGACCCCCGCCAATTCGATTTTTTTTATTATCTGGTTCCATTGAGTCTACAAGACACCCTGAATTTTTGCACATTTTTCGAAACAACTCTTAGCCAAAAAAAATGTTCTCCGAAAAAAACGCCCCGATTTAAAGATCTGAAAAAATTCCCAAAAATGCGTGATTATGTGTAAAAATGTTCAAACTATGACCCGCACTGGAAGTATGATTTTTTCTGTGCTTTCTGAGCGATTAACGTTAAAGAAAATCCGAAAAAATTCAAGAACCGTTTACTTCGAGCGGATACTTGAATATTTTGATAACCATAATGAATTTTTTCACCATTTTTGAATAACCAAATGACAACCATGGACCTAGAACAGTTAGCAGTCAATTTTTCGGATTTTTTTAACGTTACTCGCTCAGAAAGCACAGAAAAAATCATACTTCCACCTCAGGTCATAGCTTGAAAATGTTTACATATAATCACGCATTTTTTGGATTTTTTTCAGATTTTTGAGTCGGGGCGTTTTTTCGGAGATTTTTTTTTTGACTAAGGGTTGTTTCGCGATACGTAAGAAAAATTGAGGGTGTCTTTTAGAGTCGATGGAATCAGATTTAAAAAAAATCGAATTGGCGAAGGTCAGGAAAAAAGTCCACCGGATTCACGTGGAATACCGTATGTTTGAAAAAGGTAGTTTTATCAGAAGTCTTTTATCTACTAGATTATTTATTTGACATTTGGAAAAAATATATATTATTGAGCATACATTGAACTTATTTCGTGGAAAATTTATTTCAAAAAATTAAACATTTACCACATTATTTAGGTATCAAATCTGTATAAGAAATGTGATCCAACGGCGAGATCGATAACTCAACGATAGTTGAGCGGAAAAATAAAAATAACAAAGCTTCATAATTGATATAAATGCAGTTCTCGATGTACGTAGCCGTTTTTCGAAGAAAAACAATTCAAATGGCGCGTGTTAAAAAAAAATTGTACTTTTGGCGAAATATTTGCTTATATTCGAGGGCTTAAAAATACTAGATTTGTAGAAAAAGTCGCTACGAAAAATGATACCTACTGCAATTTTGGAACTTTTGGTATTTTAAAATTGAACATCGGACAATAGGTAGATGTATCATTTTTTCGGCCTGCCACAGTGGTCTCCTCCCGCCTGAATGGTTTCTTCAAATCTTCTTCTTCGAAAAAAATATAGCGAATTTTTGTGATGAGTAACATTTAGCAGAAAAAAATCTGAAAAAATCGACATACCTTTTTGAATTCAATAGAATGAAGATAATTAAATTCCGAATACGCAACACTACTCAAAAACCTTTTTTTAATGGAATTAAGTTCCATCAATCTACTTCAAAATTCATTTTTCATAATTTTTTTCTCAATAATGGGATACACAGAAAAAGTGTTTCTAGAGTGTTTCGTATTCAGAATTTTATTGTCGTTGTTATGCTGTACTCAAAATGGAATTCTGATTTTTTTCCCGCAATGATCAATTTTTCTGGCAAATACTACTCATGACAAAAATACGCTATATATTTTTTTAAGAGAACTTTAAAAACAATTGAAAATCATATTTTTCTCGGTCGTAAAATCTCCGCGCAAGACCCTTAAAAACACATGGGCACTTAATAATTGTAGCCCTGCATATGGGCAGGTCGATTTTGAGCGTCTTATTGGTCAGTTCACATCAGTTTGGCTATCAACACAGATGGCTATTTTTTTGACGTTCCTAATTGTTATCAATCGCATTGTTATTTTTGGGCACAAAACGGTTCTTAAAATGATCTTTACCTGATTTTTTTTCATACAATTTTATATCAATCCTACATCTTAGCCTGATTTTTTTCATACAATTTTATATCAATTCTACAACTTTATACTTCTTCATATCATTTCTTTACATAAATCTTTGGATGATCTCACAATACAAACAGGCTTACGTTCGCCTGAAGGTGATTTTGAAAACAGTGGGGGCTCGCATAGTGTTGAATATGGGAAAGTTACGCCACTATGAGGACAGTCCTCGGAGTCGAAAGTCTTCAAAATTACTTTTCGTCATCCATATATAAGTATATTTATTTACTTATAATATATTTATAATCTATAAAGATGAAGGCTCACAAAGATGTCGATTTGATCTTGACTGGCCCATATATACTATCGCACCAGGCACACGCACGCTACTCACTCAATGTACTCCTATAAATGGTACTCGTGAATAGATACGCGCAGATGCAGAAGTGTCCGGGCACACGAGAGTACGAAGAGTTTATCAGACGTTGAGGATCGGCCGTTTCTCTCCCTGATGCGTGCGCAGGATTTATGGTCGATTCACAGTTTACCGCCAACGTCAGCGTTGAGACGACACTTCTATGAAATATATATATCCATGGGAAAATCTCACCGACGATCCTTACGTACAGCTACGTGAGGAAACTGACATTGTTCGTTGGGAAGACGTTTCGTTAAATGGGCAATTGAGATGACAAAATAGATTTTCAGCGATTGCTTTGTTGGTGCTCTTAGGCTTTGTGAGAAAAAAGCTTTCGCATCTTTACTATTAGGAATAATGTCGAAAATTGAGTAATTCAGGAAACAGGACGTCAAATAATTTCTTAAAGGGGTATTTTTTTAAATAAGTTCTCCGAAAAAGTGTTTGGGCTATTTTCTCATTTATTGGGTTATAAGTAATGATGTCTAGTCGGAGGAAGCTGACATTTTTCATTAACAAATTTTTTTACGATAAAACAATCGTTAAAAATAATTACGAATTTTTCAAAAACCCAAACAAACCCAATAATATAGGCGTAGAATAGTTTAAAAAAATGCCCTATTTTATCACGTGTTTCTGTGAACTTCAAAACCCCATAACTTTTTATGGGGAGGGGGGGGTGAATTTCAGCTTCCCCCGACTAAATAAAATCATTTATAACCCAATAAATGAGAAAATAGTGAAAAAAGATTTAGGCTTATTTTTCGAAAAAGTCACTTAGCTAAAGAATTACCATAATATTTAAGGATGTTATTAATTATATCTTCAAGGGAACAAAAAAAAATTGTATTAAAATATTATAGAAAATGGCGACGCTGGAGCCATTCTCGCGAGGCGTGTGGAAGTTGAGACGCTTTGGACTTGTGGAATTTTCATTTTAATTTTATTAATTCACATGAGTGTAGCTAAAGAAATACGTAGGGGATTTTGAAAATCTTAATTTTTGTGTAACTAGGCAAGCATTAAAAGTAAAAACACAATTTTCGACGGAAAAAAGGACAATCAGTTGTTAATAAACAATGTTATAATTAATTCGTGGATAATCCCGCACACATTTTTCTTCGGAATGTTATTTTGAAAATGGGCTCAAAATTGAAAGTGAATAGAATAAACATTGTTGGAGTTATGCTGCGTGCCATTTTGAAAAATCGTGGTCCGAGAAAAACGATCGACGTATCGCATATGGGCAAGCCACTGCCACCGCAGACCCACACGGGCCTGCGGGCCTTTTGTTTACACTTTTTCCCTCTTATTCTAGATGGTTCAAAGCATCTCCTGAGCTACTTTTAAAAAAATCAATTTTTCGAAAATTCTTCAGTGGTGTTACCACTCAATGACGCGTGGTTATTATCAGAGGATATTATATCTATAAGATCTTCTGACAATGTGAAATAATATAATATATAAATAAATGTTTTCTTCCGATATTAATTTCTAAATAATAAAATTATCGCTCTTACGGTTTATCTCCATTTTTTAAGCATAAATCAGCAATTATTAACAAAGGCGCGTAATCCTGAGCCCATTACCTACAGAGCAGGAAAAACGGGAAAATTAACCTTAAGGGAGATATTGAAAGATCATTATGTGAACAATGTGCTGAAAAAAGGTAGTTTTTTTCGAATTTTTTTTGTCTACTACATTACTTATTTGGGATTGGAAGAAAGGTATTTTACAAAGCATAAATTGATCTCTCGTGTGAATGTTCATTTAAAAACATTGATCATTAACAACGTGATTGAGTTATAATAGAGCCTCTGTACAAAAAATGTGGTCCAACAGCCGGATCGATAACTTGACATTGGTTGGTCTGAAAAATAAAAACAAAATAGTTCTATAATCTATATAAATGTAGTTCTCGTTGTACGTAGCCGTTTTTAGAAAGAAAAAAAAAACATTTCTCACAATAGTGGGTGCTCAAACAAAAAGTGTAATTTTGGTGAAATTTTTACTTATATTCGGGGGCTTCAAATAATAAATAAAAAAACGGCTAGGTACAACGATAGATACTAAAATTACGAAAATTGGGGTTTTTTAAATTGAAAATCGGGCTATTATAGCTAGAGTTATAATTCCAGCCCGGTCAAGAAAAGTCGTTTGGAGAAAAAAAAACGATTGAAAGTTTTATATAGGGGAGAGGTGTACGAGATGATCCCCCTAAGGAAGAATGCTCCTAATTATTTAACGTAATTAGATTAGATTTAACTTAACAAAGATATTTAACATAATTAAGATCTGAAAGTGTTTACTACTAGCATACTTATCGATCTTACGATTTGCATATTCGAAATATTCAATTCATTAGAGTTTCAAAAAAAGGATTTCCTTTTTTTAAAACCTTACATAAGGATCATCTTGGACACCCCAGTTCAAGATGATCCCTAGGGTATGGACAAAATGATCCCCCGTATTGTCTTCCCTCTATTTTGGGATTTTTTTATTTAGTAAAAATTACGTAAATGTAAATAAAAATTTTCTCGAGTTTACAACACCTTTATATATATATGAATCATAGATATACAACATAAACTAATCTTACAAGTTAAATGACCTTTATGTTATAAGTTTTGTTTCACCCAACTAGAATTAGACAAATCCCGTCTTCCACAGCCAGTCTTAAATCACTTTCGTATATCAATTATTATTTGTGAGATCAATTAAACCTTAGTAGTGTAGTTTGAACATAAATAGGCAATCTATCTAACAAAAATAAAGTAGGCACGTTATAAGGTGCACAAGATCAATTTCATAATCAATTATACATTAGTAGTGTAGGTTAAACATAAATAGACAATCTATCTAACAAAAATAAAGTAGGTACGTTATCTAGGTGTACAAGATAATCGCTAGGGATCATCTTGTAGAGGGGAATCATCTTTCCCCAAACTCAACTTTTTCATTCATCTCCCGGTAACATAACATATAAGTAAGCCACCATTACCAGCATGCATTTATGGGAATCACCCATACCGCTGAAATCCGGTTAAAAAATGGATTATCCACACTGACCATCATCGTTAATAAATCATAGCTATATCAACCGAGAGATGCTGAGCTTTCATGTCAATGGTGCGATTATCCCCGTTCATCTGACACACGAAAGAAAAATCCTAACCACTCACCATCCAATTAACCAATTTCCACGATCTCTTTCCTCCAATCACGAAGATCGAAAAAAAACTTCTTCCATAGGCAAGAAGCCAAAGCTAATCGGAATCTGCTTCGAAACCTAAGTGGAACCCTCGCGAGAACTCAATTGCGCTGAATTACGGGAACGCAATGTCGAAAGGGGTAATAAGAAATCGTTCGAAGTTCACAGCCGGTAATGATACGATGACGCGTGAGTATGCAGGTGCGTGTAAAAATTTGCGCAGCTGGTACTTCTCGAAACCCCGGCGCATACATCGTAGATCGAGCACGCCGCGTCTATCATTATCCATTATATTCACACGGAGCTATTATACGCGTTCATTCGACACGCTGTACGAGCATATAAACTACCTAGATTCGTAATGAACAACAAAAAAAAACGCGGACACAACGAGTCCGCTTGATTCTGGGCCAGTCGGTTGACGAGCAGAGGGAAGAAAGAAGAAACGGTGAACACAGGAAGAATTGGAAAAAATAAAAAACAAAAATTAACCAGACAAACGATGACTTTGAGAAGTCCATACCGCGATGACCATTAATTCCTAACGAACGGTTAACAACGAATGCAAAAAACTTTGGAGTAATTAAGCATAGTTGCATACGTACCCTCACGATAGCCCGGTAGCCCACGCAGTCGTTTTTCATACAACGTATAATGTGTGTGTGTGCGTGTGCGCGCGCGTGTGTGTGTGTGTGTGTGTGTGTGGTGTGTGTGTGTGTGTGTGTGTGTGTGTGTGTGTGTGTGTGTGTGTGTGTGTGTGTGTGTGTGTGTGTGTGTGTGTGTGTGTGTGTGTGTGTGTGTGTGTGTGTGTGTGTGTGTGGGTGTGGGTGTGGGTGTGGGTGTGGGTGTAGGTGTGTGTGTGTGTGTGTGTGTATGTGTGTGTGTGTGTGTGGGTGTGGGTGTGGGTGTGGGTGTAGGTGTGTGTGTGTGTGTGGGTGTGTGTTTGCACATACGTGTGTGCGTAAAATACTGAATAAAAGCCGCTTGCGGTGTTAAGCAATAACGTTAGAACGTTATATACACGATAATATACGTGTGCTGCAAGCTCACTGGCATATAACCGCTCAGCGTTACGATTTAATTTCAACCCACTTTTTTCCACTGCTTCTCGTTCATCCTCCACGGATCTCGGATAAAGTACGGAAACCGTCCGCGAGTATAAAAGTTCGCGGAAATTGTGGCCTCGATCGTCTGTTCAACTCGCCGGGAACGATACTAGAATTATAATCATCGTTATATAATATCGCCGTCGCGGCATTCGTAGAGTGTAAATGCCTCCGTCGCGCTCGAGTACCAATGTAACGCACGGCTTCGTGGTGTTCGTTATGGGGCTACGTCTACCTGGAGGCCCGAAAAAGTAGCCAAATTCCGTTTTTTTTCTTCTGGGAAACGGTTGGTGAAAAAGAACAGATTTTTTTTAGCCAAAAGTGCATATATTGAGCCTCAAACAAGAATTTTTTTAAGGCAGAAAATCAACTAAAACATTGCCGGCAGATGATGATAGTTTTTTCGCGACTTTTGCCGGTGGACACTCTCCAGCTTAAACGGTCGATCGGAAATCTAAAAACCAAAAGGGTTTTTTAAGTTAATAATAAATACAAGTCGTTGACGATCGTCGATTTTTGAAATCATCTTTTTTGAGAACTCGGCGATGAATTAAAACTCGAGCATACAAAATCTATGGAAGAGTTGTCATTTTTAGGAAATTTTCAAAGAATTAAGATCGATTTTGAAAAAGTGAGATCGTCAACGACCTTAAAATGTTTCTTGTCGTATCTCCTGTAAATTTGGGATAAATCCGTCCGGTGGTTCTCGGGCTATCATGTCCACCGATTTTGTTTTGCTTCCGATCTGTTACGAGAAAAACGCGTTTAAAGTAGCTCATTCAATTTTAGGAATATTCCAATGAAATTTTTGAGGGAATATAGTTGAAAGGTAATAGTATCGAATGAAAATATTTTTGCAAAATGCAATTTTTTTACCCACCTAGGTAGACGTAGCCCGTTAATCCCGATAATACGTGCGGGAATGAATGAAACTATTTGCGAAAATATCCAGATTCAATTTATCATTATGACGTACATCATATTTGGTGTTATTGGAAAATTGTAAAATTGAGACTTGTGATTCTGCATGGAGATTACTCTGCTCGAATGAAAAGGCAAAATCGAATTAAGACGGAATGACACCTCATCGCGGTCGGTATGGTAGAGCAATTGTAGATACCCAAAAATCTCTGAAACGGCTCTTCAAATCCCGTCGAAACTTTGCCAAACGACGTCAAATAGATAGACAAACAGCTGTCTGCCCCTCAAATTTTCTGAATTTGAGAAAAAAACCGTAGATTGGCTTATGATAACCCGATCTACGTTTTTTTTCTCAAATTCAGAAAATTTGAGGGGCAGACAGCTGTTCGTCTATCTATTTGACGTCGTTTGGCAAAGTTTCGACGGGATCTGAAGAGCCGTTTCAGAGATTTTTGGGTATCTACAATTGCTCTACCATACCGACCGCGATGAGGTGTCAGTCCGTCTTAAAAATCAATCGGGAGCAATTCGATCCGATTATATCGTACAGTGGTACATTTGCACAATTGAGGATTTATGTATGTTATATTTTCGAACGTACGTTTGGTACTATCGGGATTAGCAAACTTTACGATACAGTGTTAGGTATAAGAAGATGTATGTTGCGAAAGAGAGACAGATTTTTTTGAGGAAATGCACATAGATTGCGACCAATTGCTACGAAAAAAGACTACCGATTATTCGTCGAATAATTTTCTACCAGAGTATCCGTAATTTTTTGCGAGAATTAATCACCCACAACATTGAACGATAGAGAGAAACAAATGCATACATTTTTCGCCACTTTTACTTGTGTACCTATATTGTTAAATTTTATTTCCTGAGTTCCAACGAAAACCCTTGCAGGTTGTTACGTATTCCCAATTGAACCCTTTCCTATCACTCCCTATGTGCACTTCGCTAATCTAACCTAACTTCCGTTGCGTCCACCGCCGGCTTGAGCCAGTATGCTAGTCTGGAGGCCTATATTTCGGGCATGTTTTCGGACTTCGTAAAAAAAATGTTACTTTTTTCACAGTTTTTTTACTGATTTTTCAAGAAGCTTTACACAAACTTTGTTCAGAAAAAATAAAAATTGAACAGGTTATGGGCCTCTAAATATGATCGTGAAAAAACGGTTGACATGATTTTAAAGCTCCCATTCATCTGGAACGGAAACAGAACTATCCTTCTGGATTGATAAGAATGTCATTATGGCAGGTACCAAAGGGAGAAAAAAAATGGAATGGCAACTGTCTGAAAAAAACGTCAATTTTTCGCCATAATTCTTTTTTAAATTATTTTTCAATAGTAATAATTATAATTCCGCAATGCCCGAAGCAAGGACGATAGAGGGATATACACTGAAGATCCATACCAAATTCGAAGTGAATCGGTTGAACAGAACTCGAGATTTTATGTCAACCAGGTTGAAAGAAGGTAAAAAAACGCATTCAACGTTTTAAGTAAAATTTCAGACAACCGTAACTATCTATGAAGGAACATTCCTCAGGTGTCGTCCTTCGATTTTGTTGAAACTTATATATGTTACGAAGCATAGAAAACTAAGCGACACGTATTTTTTTATCGTCGGCAAAACGGTTTTAAGGGGTGAAACCAGCCCTCGAAGAAAGGCATGTCAAGGGATAATATTGCAGTTTCACTCACAAGCAGTCGACCGATCGCAATGAAACAAAAACGAAAATTCATCTAATCCGAAGCGATGAAAAATCCATTAGAGCGTCATCGCAAAAGAAAAATAAATTAAGGGGTGAATCCCCCGTATTCGAGGGCTGGTTTCACCCCTAAAAACCGTTTTTCCGCCGTTAAAAAAAATACCTGTCGCTTAGTTTTTAATGCTTCATAACATATATAAGTTTCAACCGAATCAAAGGACGACACCTGAGGGATGTTCCTTAATCGGTCATTCCTGCCTCGTAAAGTGTGTCTTTCTGGACTTCGAAATGATTATTTTCTGAAGCTCGTAAATCCATGAAAGCAGTTCTCGCTTCCTTAGAAGCTTCTAAAGTTCGTAGCTCCAACCGTTCGATCCTATTCTGGCCTCGTTGGTCCGCGTAAAGATTGGGAACTTCGAAACCTCCTTTTGAGGACATATTCTTAAGAGTCTTCAAGAAAATACTTTATGAAAATGCAAAAAACTATTTTTTCATCTTTCTAGACTAGAATACTGCCGTAATCTCTCTTCCCCTATTACTTCATTTCCATTATAAATTATCATTCTATACCCTTTATACTTGTTTTGTCTAGTTCGCACCTTCTCCTCGAACATTCTCACCCTTCCACATAGTACGGGCTTAATTTCTCCATGCAGCAGCTCATTCCATCCTATCAGCTCCTTCGCTGCTATAAGGAGTTCATCCACGTTCTTCCTCGTATCTTTACTTATCATATTCCTAAATTCCTCACATTGCCTTATACGCTCTAAATTCTCTTTTCCCTTCCCGACTCTTCTTTAAGGCGTTACCCCCACTTGTAGCGCAAAAAAAGGCCTTTTTCATGAATTTTTTTAAAGAAAACTACAAAACTTTTTTAATCGATCAATATACCATCTTAAGGAACACATCTTGAAGAACTTTCAGTAATTTTTTTATTGCAAAATATTACATTGTTTAGTGGCAAATGGCCGTCAATGAAATAATGTTTTTATATACACGGTTTGCGGTGACCAACATTGCGGCGAAGTGGATCATCTGAAAAAAAAAATGCGGATGGATTTAGTCAAATATAAGTATAAACTAGTCTTTAATCGAAGGATTTTAAAAAATATTCATTTTTCACAAAATGGCGGACAGTCAAAGTTAATGGTTCGATTTTAACGAAAAAAAACGGCCGTTTTTTGGCTATAAAACGGCCATTTTTTTCGAAAAAAAAATCGAACGATTAAAGACTACATTTTTATGTATTAAATAAGCCTGCAAAATTTCAAGAAGATCGGTGCATTAGTGTTCGAGTAATCTTGGTCACCGACTTCAGAAATGCCATTTTGAGAAAAACGCGTTTAAAGTTTCAATTTCAGTTTACACGAAGAAAATATTTTTTTTTGTAAACTTACATAGAGTCATCTATTCCTATACTCATAGAGCCATCTATTCTCAGATACTTATACTTCAAAAAAATGCAATAAAAAAAGTCGATTTTTTCAAAATCGCAAGTGGGGGTAACTCCTTAAACCCTTTTTCTCCTTTCTACCCACATTGCCACACCTCATTCTGGCCCATTGTTCTTCACATTCTATTATTCTTCTCTCTTCTCAATATCTTGCACCCTTACGTTTATGCCATATTTATATTCTATAAAATATTTGTTTCTTTTCTTAGCCACTAACATTTTTATGGTATCTTAAATATATACAACATCACGCCTAAAAAGCCCAGATCTAAATGATAACACAATTAGACGGGAAATAAATGTTAACCTTATATTCCAGTCACTTTAAAAATCACAGAACTCTAAAAATATCAGCAAAACAACAAACTTACACTGACAAGACTACAATTCACGAGTTCAAGTCGTTCGCAAAAACAAATAAAACAGAAGTCTGTATTGAAAAAGACGGAGTCGGTTTGGAAGTAGAACGCAGTCGAAAATATGAAAATTGACTTTTTGGTCTCTTACAAACCTGATGTCCAACTGATGAAACGAATAATCGACTGTATTGGAGGCCGTACCGGAAGTAGTAAAAGGGGCTCCATGGGTGTTTTGAGGCGCGAACGAACGATCACGCGTGAGAAAGACGGTGGATGAAAAGAGGCCCAATGGATCTCGTGAATCGAAGTGGAAAGGCTTGGCCTTTAACGGGTGTCCACTGCCGTGGCTCGGTAATTACCTTCAGCCATTCGTAGACCGTGACTCGTTAGTTGGCAGTTGAGGCGCGCTGTTGTTTAGGTATGTGTGTTGGGAGACTTAGGTCCCGTGCCGAGCAGCGAAACGAAGACGGAACGACCGGCTGGCTGGGCTGCTGGGAGACCCGTAGAGGAGAGACGTTTCCTCTCTTACTTCGACTCTCTCTCTCTCTCTCTCTCTCTCTCTCTCTCTTTCTCTCTTTATTGAGTGGGTCTTCGCACGTGCGAGCAAGAGAGAGACATGCTTTCCCATTCATGATGATGGGCCCGCCGGCGCGGTCGACACTCCACTCTACTCCTGGTTAGGGCGTTCGTGTTCACACGCCTGGCCGACCATTGTACGCGCACACTCGTCAGTCTACGCGAGACGCACGAGCCTTTTCATCTCTCGTAGCTTCTCGTCTTCGGCTTTTCTCGCTTTGTCCCTCCCTCTCTCTCTCTCTCTCTCTCTCTCTCTATATATATATATATATATATATATATATATATATATATATATATGTGTGTACACATGGGATATTCCCCGCCATTTCAGCTAGCCCGTGACACCGACTATTTTTGGTTTTCCCGATTTTTTTGTTGTAAAATTGTACCCCATGGAAGGGAGATCCACACCAATTTTTAGATATTTATCTATTCTCTTTTAGGAGTTTTTAATTTTCCAAAAAATGTCGATTTCAGAAGTTTCGGAAACGATCAAACGCTGATAACTCCATGAACTAATTGAGATATCGACAAATGGCACTATATAATTTTTTTTTCATTTCGAAGCATACTTTCGTTAAAAAATATGAATAAAATTATGAATTATCAATGGCAACGTTTTTTGCTTCTAAAGTAAAAAAAAATCTTTTTAAAGATGATTGCCCTTCTTTTATTTTTTTCAAAAAATTCTCTAAAATAGAGTAACCCATTCTATGATTTTTAAGACTAGTCTGATCGTGGGCCTATTTCTTCGTCCATTTTTTTCGAATTAATCATATTTTTTTGACGATTTTTTATCATTTGAATGTCCAATAATGCTATTGATAATTTTGTGATTTCCAATTCGGCTTCGGCAGGCCTGACCTGGTTTATTTTTCATTTGTGCTGAATTTAACGATTTTTTTTATTCGCAATCACTTTTTCTAAATTAAATTCAATACAAATGAAAAATAAACCGTTTCTGGCCTGACTAGTCTTGAAAATCATAGAATGGGTCACTCTGTTTTAGAGCATTTTTTTTAATCGAAAAAAGGCGATCATCTTTTAAAAGAATAGTTGTCACTTTAGAAGCAAAAAAACGTTGATATTGCTAATTAATAATTTTCTCGTATTTTTTAACGAAAGGATGCTTCAAAATAAATAAAAAATTACATAGAGCCATTTGTTGATATCTCAATTAGTTCAGGAGTTATCAATGTTTAAACGTCTCCAAAACTTCCGAAATCGACATTTTTTGGAAAATGATAACTTCTAAAAAAGAAGAGACAAAAATCTAAAAATTGGTGTGGATATTCCTTTCATGCGGTACAATTTTACAAAAAAAATCAGGAAAACCAAAAATGGTGGGGGTCACGGGCTAGCTGAAATGGCGTGGAATATCCTATATATATATATATATATATATATATATCTTTCTCCCTCCGCTCTCACGCATTTCCCACTCTATTCTTCCAAGATCGCCGGAAACTTTGCTAATGTTATATAAAGTCCCGACACACATAACCCTCACCAAGCATACCAAATTTTCATTTTCACCGAATCTCGGGAAATGGTCCTCACCATTTCAACAATTGTCTCTGAAAGTGCCCACGCCGTACACCCAAGTTGAGCTACTTCAGAATTAAATTCGTAATCATTTATAAGAAACAACGTATACTAATTGAGCATAATTACATTATTATAGTAACGAACATGCCATAGGAATTTTTGTATCGATGGATTCTCAAAATACACTGGCCGAACGTTGTTTTTCAGCATAGTGTATTTTTTGTACATTTTCTACTTTCGTACATTTTTAGTACAAAATCTACGACCAAGACTACTGATAATCGTTATTCATTGAATATTATAGCGACTGGTTATCAGCTAGAAACAAAAAAATTTGTTGCTGTGCAAAAAAACTTCGAAACGTTACGAAAATCGGAAATAAAATTCGCATACTTTGGGAAAATGTTAGAAAAATTCGCACAGAAATTGCGCCAGCGCTCTGTATTAAATTCGTTGTTCCTTAATTAAACTGATTTCCGGGCAAAATACTATTACCGAAGTAGTTCGTGGATGAAAATAATTGGCAATAATACCCGGGGCTCAGGAAGTATTATTGTTCATTTGGGTAATTACGTTCAATTGCCGGTGTGAAGATTAAAAACGTGGAGGGTATAAAATAACTATTATGTATTCTGGTTATAATTACTGATACGTGTATCGATAAAACTTGCTGTGCGGACGAAGATAATTAAAAAAAGGAGTCTCATGGGCACTAATTTTCTCGCTTGGAGAGGTATCTGAGACTACCAACTCCACAGGGCACAAACGTGTCGAGGGATATAAAATAAATTCAGGTGTGCAATAGAAACATCGTTATCATTTCAGTTCTCAAACATTTGCATATAAACCAGCTCGAAATTGTGCTTTTTTTAGCAACTTTTTCTGCAAAACGATAAATACAAATTCGCGTCATTCCTCGTAACAAGTCCGATAGTTAGCCCAAGTAACTAAAATGTTCACTAATTCCGTTTCCATGTCTCGACACGCGAACTTGATAATTCCAAAGATTCCAGTGAGATACGAGCAGGGGCTGGGTTGAAATTTCGAACTTTCAATGCTCCGACGGTTTAAGGGGCTATACCAGTGTGAACGCTGAAAATTTGGGTAATTTTCGAGAATTTTTTGGAAGAAAAGTACTCAATTAAATGTTTCGGAAAATTAAGAATATATTTGGCTATATTTGACCTATATTACATAATTTTTTCATAGAAAAATATTGAGATCCAAGCGACTTATGCACTGCCTTCGAAGGCGCCAAAAAAAAAGTTCCTCCACTGCTGACATGACTCCGGCCGATTGAGTAGCTGAAACCGAAAAAAGAAAAAATGTCATTAAACTGGAAGGTATTTCCTGTACAATGGCGTAGGATTTTCGAAAAATATCAAAATCTAACAAAATGGCGTAGTTATGAAAAAAGTCTGTTTTCTTGCCTATAAATGGTCGTTCTATTCAATGCCAAACCGTCAATTTTCATCCAATCAAAAATATCCTACGTCATTATAGAGTAAATATATTCAAGAGTGCTCAGTTCAAATTTCAAGTCAATCGAATAATTGCTCTTTGAGTTACAACGTCAGCAAATTTGAAAAATCTCATTTCGAGAAGAACGCGTTTCAAGATTTAACTATCGATTTTCGCAAAATAAAATGATATTGATGTAAATGATATAACTGATAATGATATTCTTGAATTCTTGCCTTCTTGGAAAAGGCAAAAAAATCGATTTTTTGAAAGTGTGGAGCCGGGTTGAAATTCCGTACTTTAAATGATCAAAACGCTCAAAACTCCGAAAGAATTTTACACAAAAGACCAAAACTGCGAAAGTCTGAACCCCGTCGAAATAATTCAGCTATGGAAGTTTTGAAAGTTTCAAAATTTGCAATAAATCGATGAAATATTTCAAGAATTTTTTTTAAGAAGTGATTTCGCGTCAATTTTGAAATTTGTCTAGACAATGCTATACGTTCTACATAATTGACAGTAAACTGTGTAGACTTTCGCTGGCACGATCTTGACATGGGGGCCGGGTTGAAATTTCGAACTCCATAGTTTCAAAATTCCTAATTTTAATGTTCCGAAATTGCAAGTTCCGTCGAAATCATGCCAGCGAAACTCTACACAGTTGACTGTAAATTATGTAAAACGTATAACATTGTGTAGACAAATTTCAAAATTGACGCAAAATCACTTCTAAATAAATAAAAATTCTTGAAATAATTCGTCTGTTTATTAAAAATTTTGAAACTTTTTGAAAACTTCCATAGCCGAATTATTTTGAGGGTGTTCAGATTTTCGGAGTTCTGGTCTTTCGTGTAAAATTCTTTCGGAGTTTTGATCGTTCTGATCATCCAAAGTTCGTAATTTCAACCCGGTCCCATTCAGATTTTCGGAGTTTTGGTCTTTCGGGTAAATTTTTTTCGGAATTTTGATCTTTCGGGGTAGTATTCTTTCGGAGTTTTGAGCTCTCTGATCATACAAAGTTCGGAATTTCAACCCGGCCCCGACGAGCACTCTGATATTGAACTTTGCATCGTTGGAATGCAATGAACATTAATGTTTTTTTAATTGCGCAATTTTTTTAGATGGATATAGGCTACGAAAACCTTCAGGACTTTTTTTTACAAGTGACATTACCTATAGCCTAAATCTGAAAAAATAGATTTTGTATAACACCGTATATTTAAAAAATTAAAAAGTATCATCATTGTGTTCCAACGATGCAAACTTCCATGCCACCGAAATCGTATGAAATTATTTGCGACTGTAATAACGGCCGAGAAACATCGTGATCGAAAATTGATGCAATTCGATCGAAAGCAATGATTCTGAAATATTCTTCCGGCTGCGAGTATTCGTACAATGATTTGATCGTAAAATGGTGAAATAGGAGATTGAGGGGAGCTTATCACGTAAGTGCAATCCAACTTATATCGGTATAGGCAACTATAAAATACACGTTTGCCATAAAGATGCAGGGTCTCGAGTTCATCGGTTTCGTAGAACTGGCAAAAAGGGACAAAATAGCCGCGATCTACCGTTCGGCGCGATCTCATATCACAAAACGACAGAACGAACCGTTGGATACGTGCCCTGTACGGCGGAAGTCGCAAAGCAAGAAGCCAGGAGCATCAATATAGCAAAGGTGGCTCTCCTCCGCGTGGCGGCATCGCGGCTGCTTGAGAAAACGATGCGAGTGTCACATTAAAACGTCGCGAAGAAAAACGGTGTCAGAGGTGGAGAATTATATATTAACGGGGAGTATTCCGTACCGCAGACTCTTCTCCCACGTACGAAAGCGTACAAGAGCGTGGAATAAGAAGATTCGTGTTTTCTTATTCTCCGATCTACGATAGCGTTTATAAATCATGCCAAGCCGTCTAGAATCGCTTCACTCGGCTCACGATCGGCCAATGAGAATCGGCAAACAATTTCGCTATATAAAAATTGTCGATATCGATGCTACATTAGCAGCACATTAGCAATATTCAAAAATTGGGCCGTCTGTCTTTGCACTCGTATTTCAATACTGAAATTGAGCTTTTAGGGTTAGAATATTATTCTGAGAGCAGGGGAAGTAGGGCAAGATGATGACGCTAAGAATATGTTCAAATACAATAAGACATATGAGGTATTCGTGAACTTTAACTTTTCGTGATCGTGAATCCGATGGACTTTTTCCCTGACCCCCGGCAAATTCGATTTTTTCCAAATCTGATTCCATTGACTCCAAAAGACACCCTGATTTATTTACATTTTTCGAAACAATCCATAGAAAAAAAATTCTCCGAAAAAATCGCCCCGATTTAAAAATCTGAAAAAATTCACGAAAATGCGTGATTATATGTAAAAATCTTCAAGCTATCACTCGCAGTGGAAGTATGATTTTTTCTGTGCTTTTTGAGCGATTAACGTTTGAAAAACATTCCGAAAAATACAAGAACCGCTTACTTCGGGCGGATACTTAAATATTTTGATACCCACAATGAATTTTTTTTGACCATTTTTGAATAACCAAATCACAATCATGGACCTTAACCAGTAAGCAGTCAATTTTTCGGACTTTTTGAACATTAATCGCTCAGAAAGCACAGAACAAAAGTCATACTTCCTCTGCGGGTGATAGCTTGAAAATTTTGACATATAATCACGGATTTTTGGGAATTTCTTCAGATTTTTAAATCGGGGCGTTTTTTTGGAGAATTTTTTTTTTGACTAAGGGTTGTTTCGAAAAATATTTTAAAAAATCCAGGGTGTCTTTTAGAGTCAATGGAATCAGATTTAAAAAAATAAATCGAATTGGCGGGGGTCAGGGAATTTTTTTTTTAACTAATCAAGATTTATTGATCTTTTTAATTTGGAAGCAACCAAATCAGTCTTTCTGATTGTTACCATACGATATATATTTTTAAATAAACTTTAATTTTACCCATCTTACCCCGTATGCAGGGCAAGATGAAAAAGCTGGGAGAATGATGGGACCCGAATTATTGGCATCTTTAGCATATAAAAGTGGTTTTATTCTCAATACCAGCAATTTGACAAGCCAATCGTCTAAGTTCTGTAATACTTAGTCCAAATAATCTTGCTTCCATATCATTTCAATCATTTGTAAGTTATTTTTCTTCCAAAGACTTTACTAGTTTCATTTCACCCTTTCTAACGTAAATAGTGGTACGTTGTAAAATATTGCAAGTTTGCAGGCAATATTTACAAATTATTGCAGCTTTGCGATAGCTTGTATTTATCTTGCCCCATTAGACGGTTAACGAATTAACAAAAAATCACGCAATAACATTTCTGACAAACCGTTCTTATCATATTAATTATTACTACTTTGATTGTGTTTACATACCTGTCTCCAATCGATATCAGTAACTTGAATGAACTGAAATGATGGTAAGCTTTACCAAAAATTCGATCGTTTCCTCGAAAAATCGATATGGTTTTCTCACTCGGGAGGCGTGCTTCCGCCACAGTTGATACTTTCACACTCATTCACCTCTCCACCTCCCCTCCAAACTCAAACGAGGGCACTGTGCTCGCACACACTGGTTAGTAGCTAGGATCAAGATTCATCTTACCCCGCGTATTCGTCTCTCCCCGAGTTCCCCTACTCCATCATTTTTTAATTTTTGTCGTGAAAAATTTCCATGCGAAAATTCATGTGTCCCGAGTTTCTCTACACTTTATTCCATTTGGTTCCGTCAAGTACAGCCCGAGAAAATGTGATGGTACTTTTAACGGGATACTCGTGGCCGGAGAAAAGAAGAATCTTCGTGAATTTTTTCTGGCGAACCGTGTGCAGATTTTTAATTTTTTTTACATTAATGTGTATGGCTCCAAGTATCTTTTACAATTATCGTATCGAAAAATATTTTTGAATATGGTAGATGAAATCATTTGTGCAGACCGCTCTTTGAAAAACTTCTTTCGCGGTGGCCACTGCTGCTCGGAAACAAGAAAATCGAACGCACTTAGTTGTTGCCTGAAATTTTCTGGTGCTTGGACGAAGGATTTAAGTGCTTAAGGCGTTACCCCCACTTGTAGCGCAAAAAAGGCCTTTTTCATGATTTCTTTTAAAGAAAACTACAAAACTTTTTTAATCGATCAATATACCATCTTAAAGAACACATCTTGAAGAACTTTCAGTAATTTTTTTATTGAAAAATATTACATTGTTTACTGGCAAATGGCCGTCAATGAAATAATGTTTTTATATACACGGTTTGCGGTGACCAACATTGCGGCGAAATGGATCATCTGAAAAAAAAATGAGGATGGATTTAGTCAAATATAAGTATAAACTAGTCTTTAATCGAAGGATTTTAAAAAATATTCATTTTTCACAAAATGGCGGACAGTCAAAGTTAATGGTTCGATTTTAACGAAAAAAACGGCCGTTTTTTTGCTATAAAATGGCCATTTTTTTCGAAAAAAAAATCGAACTATTAAAGACTACATTTTTATGTATTAAATAAGCCTGCAAAATTTCAAGAAGATCGGTTCATTAGTGTTCGAGTAATCTTGGTCACCGACTTCAGAAATGCCATTTTGAGAAAAATGCGTTTAAAGTTTCAATTTCAGTTTACACGAAGAAAATATTTTTTTTTGTAAACTCACATAGAGTCGTCTATTCCGGGCATCAAAAAAAAACTGCACTTCAAATTGCACTTCAAAAAAATGCAAAAAAAAAATCGATTTTTTCAAAATCGCAAGTGGGGGTAACCCCTTAAGCCCCTCTAGAGGCCGAAAAAATAGGCTTTTTGGGGATTTTTTTCGGAAAAACTACAAAATAAATCGAGATTACAAGAAGGGTGTTTTTCATACATATCAGTGACTGTATACAACAATTTTTGTGAAGCGATTAATTTCAAAATGGCGGCTGTGCAGCGTTTTTGCAATGACGTCTCCGTTTTCCCAGGGTCCACGGCCGGACAAACAGCTCCTGTAATTTTTGGATTATAATGAGCCAATGGATTTTTTCGATTGTATATGATAACTGCTATAGAAGTACGTAGGATTTTTTCGGTATATTGATTTTTGGCCAAACGGCGCACTTCTAAAGTGGAAAGTGAAAAATTTGTCTGAAAAATCATCAGATAATTGTTAATAACAAATTAACTGTGCAATATAAAAAAAACTTCGTACTTACATAGACAATGTATTTTTCAAGAAATATTCAACATCTCAAGTGAATCGGTTGATAATTGTCTGAGTTATGCTTCCGGTCAACTTAAAAAATGCAGTTTTGAGATAAACGCGTTTCAAGTTTTGAGTAACTCGCTGCGGGACAGGCGGCCTTGTACTAAAATTCGAAAACCGAGTACTTAGAGATTTTTGCCGGCCATAATCTTTTGGGACATCATTTTTGAGGCCCTAAGGGACCATTAAAAAAAGTCGATTTTTTGAAAATTCTAGCGTGGCCTAACCCCTCACTAAAATATTGATTTTTGAAAAAATGGCCGCAGCTCACAGTGGAAGAATTGATTTTCGGTGAAAGAAACACTATTTTTGTTGATGAAAAAAAAAACTATGCATCGAAAAAAATTGCTCCGTTCAAGCAATGCGTTTTGATACGTAAAAGAAGCTTGCAAAATATTGAGTTGATCGGTGCATTGATTTTTTAGATACCCTACTCACCTATTTAAAAAGAAAGTAATTACGAGAAGAACGCGTTCAAAGTTCGCTGGTTCGCGGAACCTACTTATTCCCTACTACGCCCATAATTCCCTTAGGCACGTCTCAATTTGAATTTTTCATCGGATATTCTTGAAATGTTATATTCTGAACATTCGCCGAAAACCAAAAAAAACCATATTTTCAAAAATGTCAGCTGGGTATAAGCCCTCAAAGGTATTCTCGAGGAAGCTTTTCAGTAAATACTCAGTGTAAAAGTTTTTTAGCTTCAATCATTATCCGACTCAATTCACTATGTTTTTTTTCCAGTGATGTAATTTTGAATATCTATTAAACTTCATAAAAAAAAGGTTTGTTTTAACTCTACATAATCCTTAATACGCTATGACCCGAATATCCATTCTCGACATCCACACGAACAGAGTTTCCAGCATACACGCGGAAAAAGCCGCAGGCAACGTCTGGAATGTTCGTGACGATGTGGATTAAAATGATACACTGCAGATACATACTACTCCGCTCATACCATCTCGGTTATAAGATTACTTTCAATTTCTAAATTCTAGATGCATCTTTATAAATTACCATCTCGATTCCGCAACGTATCGACGTTCTCGTTTGTTTCTACGAGTGAATGCAAAAACCATGTTTAAGGGGGAAATACCTTTAAGCGAGGAAAAAATTGCTGACTTTCATGATTTTTTTTTTCAAGGAAAGATATCTTCACTAATTTTGAGAGTTAGGGTATGTTTTATTACTACTTTTGGCTGTCCTACATGGTATTTTTTTTCATTGATCTTTAAAAATGGCGGAGGTATGGCAGGGTCTTCTAAACGGATTGCGGTGGATGTTGTCATGCGGCGTGACTCCTAGCGTCGGCGGGATTAATCTGAAAAAAAAAACCACTGCGATCTTTCTTTCATTAACACTCATACGCAGAATGTGAACCAAGAAAAAGCGAGGAATGGTGAATATCGATGAAACGGTACACTTTGGAACATAAAGATTGAATTTTCGAAAAAATAGCTACATTTTGGGCTATAAATAGCTATCTAAAATAAAATACTTTCTTCAATGTTTTTTAAATTGAAAACCCTAAATATTTTTAGGGTTTTCTAAATTTAGGGTAATATAATTAGGCTAAAATATTTTTTAAATATTTAGGGTCACGTCTTAGACAATCAGGTCAGGAAGATTTCCATTTTTAAAGATTAATTTTAAAGAATACCATGTAACAGCCAAAATCAGAAATAAAACATACCCTAAATCTCAAAAGTGGTGAAGAAATCTTGCCTTTCAAAAAAAATCTGCTAAAAATAGCTACATAAAATAAAATACTTTCTTTTTTATTTTTGTAAATCATTAGGGTCACGTTTTAGACAATAAAATTAGGAAGATTTCCATTTTTAAAGATTAATTTGAAAAAATACCATGTAACAGCCAACAGTAGAAATAAAACATACCCTAAGCCTCCAAAATGGTGAAGAAATATTTCCTTAAAAAAACATAATCTGCTAAAAATAGCTACACAAAATGAAATACTTTTTTAATTTTTTAAAATATTTAGGGGCATATTTTAGACGATGAGGTTAGGAAGATTTCCATTTTTAAAGATTAATTCCAAAAAATACCACGTAACAGCCAAAATTAGAAATAAATCATACCCTAAATCTCAAAAATGGTGAAGAAATATTTCCTTTAAAACTAAATCTGTTAAAAATAGCTACATAAAAGAAAGTACTTTTTTATTTTTGTAAATATTTAGGTTCACGTTATAGACAATAAGATTAAGACGATTTCCATTTTTAAAGATTAATTTTAAAAAATTCCTTGTTACAGCCAAAATTAGATATAAAACATACCTTGAGTCCCATAAATGGTGAAGAAATATTTCCATTGAAAAAATAATAATCTGCTAAAAACAGCTACTCAAAATGAAATAATTTTTTATATTTTTTTACATATTGAGGGTCACATTTTAGACAATGAGGTTAGGAAGATTTCCATTTACACAGATTAATTTTCAAAAATACCATGTAACAGCCAAAAGTCGAAATAAAACATACCCTGAGTTTTAAAAATAGTGAAGAAATCTGTCCTTTAAAGAAAAAGTCATGAAAATCAGCAAGTTTTTTCTCGCCCAAAGATATCTCTCCCCTCAATCGAAATATCAAGAGGCTACTAGAATCATTATGACAGCTTCTAAAATCACCGCTGGGAAATATTCGTCATAGATCATTAAATCCCAATTTGTCACCGTTTACGACGCGTTGGATTTAGCCATTTGAGCAGACACACACACGTGTAGCATATACTTATAATAAGATATGACACGCGGTCAACCTGATCTCATCACCCCCCCCCCCCCCGTTCTTTCTCTACCTCTGCCCTCTCTCCTTCTCACTGCAGGGTAAGACTCTCTCAGAGTAAGGCCCGGCCCGAGTGGGAAAATCACCGTTAACCTGGCTCGCGAGCTCCTCTACGACGTACGGATTTCCCCTCTTTTCAGCCTGAGAGGGCCCACTTCGGTCGAAACATTCCTGGAATGTATTGTGCGCTTGGGAAACGTTACTCCGAGAAACGTAGCGCATTTTGCTGTTGCGAGGCTTCTATTCGTCTCGGCACGCACCGCGTTTCATTCCCAGACACAACGGAAAGAGGGAGACAGAGAGGGAGGGGCCGGTAGAGAGAGAGAGAGAGAGAGAGAGAGAGAGAGAGAGGTCCGCGACGCGAGTCGCATATCTTTTCGATATTCCAAGATCGTGCCTCTCGTATCCCGTGAGACGGTCACAGCCTCGACTTTAAGACGTGTGCATTATGCGAAATATGTATATGTGTGCAGATGTATGCGCGCGTATGTAAAGGGTGTCTCAAAATGACCAGACATTTTAATTTATTAACAAAACGTATTATTTACTTGAAAAGTACGAATACTTTTATCTTAATATGAGGTAAAAACATGGAGGTTATGTGTGGAATACAATATCCGATAAATGGCATTAAGGTAGTCCTATCGCCAGGCTTCAATCCATAGGATTTTCATAACTTTTTTTTGAGCTTCATTCAATATATTAATAATCGTCTTCGTAAAATTTCAGGGTCGATTATCGACCTAATCACAGAGAAAAAACATTAAAACTGCGTATTTTTGTGAAGGAATTCCGAGACGACATACAAAAACCCAATTTCCGGTCGCTACAAAAATGTATATAATAGTGGGAATCCGTCAGATTATTAAAAATAATCAGATTTACATACTTAACACTTGTGGTAATCCAACGCTCTCAGAAAAAAATTACGCTTGTTGACCGAATTTTTGTGTAATATCAAGTTTAATTTGAACTTCCGGTATTGGATTTATTACCACTTGCTACGATAAAGAGATGTGACAGCAAGGCAACAGCTGACTGTAGTCCTAACCTCATCTCACTCATTCGCATTTCCACACATATTTCATTTTAAATCGACATATTTCGCCGACACAAATCGCCCACGCTTTTTACCAGTCGTGGCCCGAATACAATGCTTCGTATTTCCCGCACCTGACATTGTTTTGACAGATCGACGTTGAAAAGCATGGAGGTTAAACTCGCCTGGTTGAGTAAAAAGAGACGGAGATAGAACCAATGTTGCCACATAACAAACCTAGAAATACTGCGCGAATCCTTGGAAAAACTATTTTTTTCATTTTCCTAATTAAATGTGAACATTTATTAAAGAGTTTACACATTGAAAATTTTAGTTATTACAAATTATTCTTTTTTGCATATGTTAAAAATATAAACTGTACAAGTCTCAAGCATGATCAGTGGTATGACTGGTGTGAAGCGATAAGATTACCTTAACGACATGGATTCGGAAGTAGTGATGGGCATAACTAAATTACATTGTAATTTAATTATTAATCTGGTTACAAAGCAATTCGATTACAGAGTAATCTCATTGAATTGCATTCAATTATATTGTAATTAAATTACTCAGTACATATTATGTAATCTGTTATAATTTATTAAATTACAAAGTAATCTGATTAGAATGTATTCAAATACTTTGTAATCTAATTACGTTGTTATTATTTATGGCATAATATAGGAGAAAGTATCATCTCAACCTATGAAGTTGAGATGATTATTCAATTAAATTACGCAGTAATGAATTACACTCGGTACTTGTGGTATCTAGTTACTTCAGTAATCTGTTACGAAGTAATTAAATTATCAATTACAGTATATGTAATTGTTAGTTGTTAATTTGATTACGTTTTGCCCATCTCTGCTTGGAAGACATATTCTTTCACCAAGATATCGCAACCTGCCCCACTGCGGGCGAAACAATGCAGTTATTGCAGACGAAGTTTCATGGTCGTGTTATCTCACATCGCGGCGATGTAAATTGGCCACCAAGATCCTGCTATTTGACGCCACTGGACTTCTTTCTTTGGGCTTTTCTGAAAGGAAAAGTGTACGCCAATGATCCACAGACCATTCCGGAGCTCAATAAAGCAATTGGACGCACCATTAATGAAATTAGTCCGCAATTAGGCCAAAATGTTAGTGAACATTTCGTCAAAAAAGTGAACGTTTACAAACAGGGACGAGACGGACATTTATCGGATATTGTGTTCCACACATAACCTCCATATTATGTGTGGACCACCTTAAAAAAATATATTCGTACTTTTCAAATAAACAATACGTTTCATTAATAAATTCAAATGTCAGGTAATTTTAAGACACGTGAGCCTCTTTATTTCAGCCATACAGGGTGTCTCGTTTTACGCGGAATGGTGAGAAATTTCTATAACGATACCCCTGAACGAAAGTTCCGATGAAAGTTGTAGGGTTACGAAGAAACAATGCAAGTATCGTGAACTTTTTGACGCTGGAACCGTCGAGATCAAGGGACGATCACCTTTAGTTGTTAACGGGTTATGCCAGGTTGTCACAGTCGAAAGCAGCTTATTTTTGGATTTTTTTTAGAAAATCGTGATGATACGTTTCTACAAAAATTGGGTATTTGAAAAAGTATCATTTGAAGAACCCTTTAATTTTTTTCTAACGTTTTATTATAATCGACTTATCGCCGGTGTCCGGAAAGCTCTTCTCAAAAACGTTTTGCGGTGAACAATGCCATGCTGAAACAGATTGTCTAATATTAAAAAATCAAAAAGATTTCGTTAGTATGTTAGTTTATTCTATGAATAATCGAAAGAATTTTCGGAAACTTCACACAATTGCAATATTATAAATCAGTTTGGATAATTGCCAAATAATGTTCGAATAACACAATTCATTTCATTTATTATTTTACGAAGGCACTATATAGCTTTGTACACTAAATAATATGATCCTAATATAATTTTGCAATTATCCAAAGTGATCGAAAGTATTACAATTATCTGAGGGGTCAGAAAACTTTTGGTCGGTAGTGTACATCTGTGAGAGAGAAGTAGAATCGTCTCGTCAAGTCAGTGAATCGACACTCGAGAGTCGATATTTGCTTATGCATGACAGAGGATTAGATACCGCAATTCGATGACCACAGATTGAAAAGAAAAATAGACAACACTTTGCATGCCTCATGCGATTGAACGATTCTGGGGCCATAGGTCACATAGGAAGGATTGGTGACCATAGTTCATTGTACGTTGATGTTGCACGAAAATGTATGTCCATAAGATATCCACAAAAAAACCAAATAACATATTCATGCATGCATGTGGCAAATCATATTTGTTTTTTCATTCATTCTTATGAATCTTTAATCAACAGGGCCGGGGAAACTATGAGTCCACTGGCTGATTGCCAAACTGGTGAAGATTATCGCAATAATTCTAAGATTACAAATTTCCATTAAACTTTCAGCTTGTTTATTAAGAAGCCCATTACAAATTTATGGCGAAGGTAGCTTTTGCCCCCGAATTCCCTCGCGTGTATGTTGGACCTGTGGTTCATGTGTGTGGGCAATGGTTTTCGGGGTCATTTGATATTAACCCGTGGTTACTACACAGATGCAAATTTTTACCACCTAAATTTTTTTGTTTGTGGCTCTCCGTAAATTATTGTTTTGATTTTCACGTATTTTTACCAGATAAATACTATCTTTCGGATTCGAGACCATTACCATTTGATTTCTGGGAAATTTTTAACCCAAGAAACACTGGTTATCGAATACTTTTGGATTACTTATACGAAAGTAATAGTACTTTGAAAATGGAAAATCTCAAATCGGACTAGTGTGGTATGTATGTATCCTCAATCAATGTGTGGTAACTGAGGGTTGAGGGAGGACACCACTGTGACGGGCCGAAAAAAGGTTGTTTTTTTAATCTTTTGTCTACTAGATTATTTATTTACTATTTGGAAGAAAAATGTATTAAGCATGCATTGAACTTATTTCGTGTAAATTTTTATAATGCATTTTTATAATATTTTATCATATAATATAATAGAGCCCCTATGAAAAATTTTGGCCAACGGTCGGATCGATAACTTGACAAAGGTTGGTCTGAAAGGTAAAGATTAAACTGTTTATAGTCTAAATGAATGTAGTTTTCGTTGCACGTAGGCGTTTTTCGAGAACAAAAAATTCATAAAATGGCGAGTGTTAGAAAAAAAAAATTATTTTGGCGAAATTTTTAGTTATATTCGAGGGCTTAAAAAATAGTACATTTGAACTCCAAAATGGTTACGTACAACGATAGCTACTGCAAGTACGGAAATTTTTGGCTTTATTATCGGGATGTTGAATAAGTTCTCGCTGTGTTTTCATGAAAATTAATGCTTTATTTTAAAAAATCATTCCTAATAATTTCAAACGTTTCGAAACTGTTGTGTGATCAACCCCTAATAATTCTGCAAGTTCAGCTAGCGTCTGACATGAGCCTTCATGAAGTAATGCCTCCAATCCAACACATCAAAATCATTATTTTTGAAGCGTCTAAACCAATCTCTGCATGTTGTTTCCGACGGAGCATGGACGCCATAGGTCTCATCAAGAATTCTGTGTGCTTTAGCTGCTGATTTTTTTTTAATGAAGCAGTGCAGTAAAATTCTTGGCAAATACTTTTTTTGGCACGAGATTTGGCATGCTCACCACTGTGAAAAAAAAACAGTTGTTTACACTTCGGCAAAATTACATCCACTGAATTTCAAGCTTGCTTATAGTACTTTTTTATAGATGCGTTACCATCTTAAACTACATGTAGTTCTGGTGACGCCATCTGTTGGAATACAGCGAGAACTTATTCAACGTCCTAATAAATTGAAAATCGGACAATTTTAGCTAGAATTGTGATTCCGGCCAAGTCGAGAAAAGTCGTTTCGAGAAAAACACGATTGAAAGTTTTAGTAAACGTAAATCGTTGTGCTACCTGCTCTCTTCAACTTGAATTTTTGCTCACACATTCGTCAATATGTACGCTTTGATAAAATTTATCAAAATCGATTTTTTTAACCCATCACGGTGGTGTCCCACTTTAAGGCTTGTATACTAAGCTGATTACGAAAAACACTTTTGCCACATATAAAACATGAACACGTTTTCCACATAATTTGAAAGAATAAAAAAAGGGTAATTATTTACTTTAGTGACTTTTTCGAAAAATGAGCCTGTTTTTTGCTATTTTCTCATTAATTGGGTTGTAAATGATGATATTTAGTCGGAGGTAGCTGAAATCCACCCCTCCCGCCCCATAAAAAGTTATGGAATTTCGAAGTTGGCGGAAACACGTAATAAAATAGGAATAGCAAGTTTTGTACATTTCGTCCATTTGAAATGTATACAATACAGCAAAATAAAAACATACGTTGCTCGTGTATTTATGAACTTGAAAAGGTTTATTGTTCATGAAAAATTTGTTAATGAAAAATTTCAGCTTCCCCCGACTGAATAAAATAATTGATAACCCAATTAATGAGAAAATAGTAAAACAAAAAATCTAACTCATTTTTCGGAAAAGGCACTAAAGTAAATAATTACCAAAAAACGTTTTCTGTAGATCTCGATACATTCGAACAATGACATCGTCGGAAAAAAATCAAAAGTTGACCCAGACAATGATCAGAGTTAATAAAGCTGTTTAACATTGAGTATTTACCAAAGAGATTCTTCATGAATGCTGAAGGACACACCGTCACTGGCCTTTCAAAAGTGAAATGGAATTTCCCCCGTTTCTACTTAACGCATTGCTGCAGCAAAACAGACATGCAGACAAAATGTTTAAAATTAATAGACGTCATCTCAGCACCGTATCCTATCCCTGCCAGTTTGATTTCCGACTGAAAAAAAAACTGTCCCCACACTATACTTTCAAAACATTAGTGTGCGTACGTAATGTCCATCGAAAAAAAGTATCTAACTTATCTATCTGTAACCACATGTGCCACAGGTGCATTATCCATAATGATATGCATATAAATCGGATTCTTTTATCAGACTGATGGATGATGATTTACGCGTTCTGCTGACCAAGGAACTCCAGGAGCAATCTGACAGAAAAAAAAGCTATACATTTTTGTGTCTGTCTATACAGCCAGTAAATCCTTAATCCGTTAAGTCGTCTGGTCGTCTCATTGATTGATAGTTACTCGTGAATCTTGGGATTGCCGCGAATCCGTGCGTGATCTGTCAGGATTGTTTAGGTCCCTGAGGGAGGTGCTAGTGGAAACCGCAAGGATTTCATCCGCGATCGCGAGAAGCTGTAAACGTCGTCGGGGTCTCGCGACTCACCTTCTCATCAGCTACCCCACTCTCTCGCATTCTATTTGTGTCCTTGCCCTCTCTGTCTCTCTCTCCCACACACCCTCCCCCTCCTCTCTCTCTCTCTCTCTCTCTCTCTCTCTCCCCTCTCTCTCTCTCTCTCTCTCTCTCTCTCTCTCTCTCTCTCTCTCTCTCTCTCTCTCTCTCTCTATCTCTCTATCCAACCATGCCATCGCTGCCAGGCTTAGCTTCCGATAACTAATGGCCATTAACCAATTAGCGGTAATTGTTGGGTATCAACTAATACTCGGTCTGCAGATCGAATCCATCCTGGTGATATATATATATATATATATATATATATATGCGTGTGTGTGTGTGTGTGTGTGTGTGTGTGTGTGTGTGTGTGTGTGTGTGTGTGTGTGCGCGCGTGTGTGTGTGCGAACGATGCGAAAAGGGATACGTGTCGATTGTATACATTAATTAGTCAAATGCCGTATAGTCGAAACGGTCGTGACAGTAATGCGGTTGATAGGAATCCAAATATATACTAACTATTATGTAACATGTATATACGCTTCGCACATATCTATGCACATCAATTAGATTCGTGAACGTTACCGTATAATGACGGGCGTAGGGAAGGCATTAGCATCGGCCTGTGTGATCAACGTCATCCATTATTTCCACGTGCCCGACAAACATATCCATTCGAGACTTCAAATTACCGCATTCTGTCCTTTACACACACTTACCGAAACTCGAGTCAGCAGGCAATTTTTTTTTTCATGCGAACTTTTTAGCGCTCGAACTTTTCGGGAGAATAGGAAGAATGCAAAATTTCGAAATCTGATTAGCAATGGGGTGTTGAAAGTTCTGTAGAGTGCTATGAGAGAACATGCCAAACGTGTATAAGAGCTAGATGAAGAAAAGTTGCAATATAAAGATTTACAGGTACGCCTTTTTGAATTTCGAATATATTGTAGGATAGTGGAATGTAATCTTACAGGTGCTTAAAATCTCGTGGTTATTTGTTTTGCAATATGTGGAATATTGAGACAGGGCTAGGTTTGACTCACGTTGATGGACTGGAAGAGAAATGTAACATGTGGACGTAACTTGTCAAATGGGTTTTCAACGTAGGAAATTAGTGGCGATTTCACGATAGACTACATATTTGCGAATGGTTTCTCGCGAGGATTCGCACGTTTTTACATTGACGACTCAGCGGGGTTGACGACCCTGCGTAGGCTTGGAGCCCAAAAACAGGTCAATTTTCAATGTTCTTCTCTGATGACAGTATTGGAATAATTCTTCTTTACATTTTTTTGCCACATTTTCATCATTCCACTAAATCTTTTGTTGCAGATTTAAAGCATGGGTTTCTAGATAATCAGTTTACAAAAAAAGGGGATTTTTGTCGCTAAGATATGCCAAAAAAAATCTGACCAATTAAAAAAGAATCTTAGGGTTTCATTCTAACGATGCAAAGTTCGCTCTCATGGGACATTGGGGTTGGGACTTTCGTACACAATTAATAGATAGTGTTGCCATGTTTGAGTTTTTGTTTGCTAAATATTGATAAACAATGAATATATAATTATTTCAACAAAGTTGGTGCAACCAGGGTGTTCTGAAATAAAAAATTAAACAATGGACTTGCAGCATAATAACACTTTTGTATGACCGCATACTTTTTCAAAATTTTTAAAATTACAAAAATTCCCTGCTCTAGACAAAAAGTTCGATTTTCAACAACAACAAAACATGTTTAAGCCTTAATATTGCCGTATGTCAGTTATGTAACAAACCATCGAAGTCTTTACAAAATCCCATATTGACGTTTAATCCTTTTTAAAATCAATGCCACACGACGGCTGCAAACTGTTCTATGGTTTTTTAGTACAATTCGTGCAAACTAGATGGCGTTAGTTGGATCAGAATTTGTTCGAAATTCACTGATCGCGAGATTGCAAGATGTGAGTGTGCTTAAAGTTTGCAAAAATCGAAAAAATATCAAAACGACAAACGGTGTGCGAAAAATGTGGCGTGGCTTTGTGCTACCCAAGCGAACCAACTGCTCAGCGCATTTCATAAATCATAAAGAAAAGTTACGACCCAATGTAACATGTCTGTCACACTCCCTTTATTGCTTTATAACTGGCCACCTGATTTCATTTTTCAAAAACGAAATAACATGTTTTTTTATTTATTAAAAAATACTATAAAGTCAACTATTATTACATTTTTACGTTGTTGAGTTATGGAGGATTAATCATTTGTTTCTCACAAATGGATAACCATATAAAAAAATCATCTGGTCATCTGATAGAAAATGTTATCAACTATGCTCCGTCTGAATTTGAAGTGAATCTGACGTATAGATTTTGCAATACAACTGACACCGTTTTATCGAATGTGCTTTCCAGGAAAACGCAAAGGAAAGGGTACCATTCGCAGCAATCGTCATAACTCGGTGAATTAATCGAATTTTTACAAATTCTCTGTTGTGAATTGAAATTAAGACCTTAGGCTGTAAGCAATGATATAAAAAATATAAAGCAATGATATAATCCCATCTTCCAAATGTCAAGCTTATGCAGACCTTTACAGCGCCAGTAGTCGCGAATTCCTAGCGCTGCTACATTAGTGCAAAGTGAATCCTATACTCGCGGCCTTCAAAATTCTCATTATGGGGTCTTCTCACTTTAGACGCAAAAAAGGCTATTTTCATGAATTTGTTTCATAGGTTTATATTATAGATATTGATATAAAAGTTGTTACACTTAATAAATACACTTTCGACATACATTAAGATAAAAAAATGTATGTATTTATGTAACCCAAACTTTAAACGCGTTTTCCTCGAAACAACGTTTTTCGACGGCTTGTTGATGAAATCTTCGAAACTACTGAACCGATCCTTATAAAATGTTAACCACACATTCTTTACAACTACAACTATAGCTCATAACAAGGATTTTTTCAATTTTGACATTTACCATTTTGTTTTGCCAAAAACGGTGAAAAAACATGTTTTTTTTGTTTTCGAAAAATGTCCACAATTTTGTTATTTTTGCATATATGAATTACCTACAACTGTTTAGGAAATTTTTTTAACTACACGGAGAAAACAGGGGCGTCGAACTTTAGAATTAATACTATGCTTCCAATAAAAATATCATCAAATATCAAAAAGTATTGAATGGAAGATAAAAATTGTAATTATGGTATAGTAATAATGAAGAAATTTAAATTTTAACCTACGATATGCCACGTAAACTGATACAAATAATACATTTTATTCGGCATATTATGATTTTTTGTAGTATTCAAAAAATATTTTGCCCACGTGATTGGAACAATTAGTTTCCAGTATTCTACAAAAAGTACGGTATAAAGAGTCACATTTTACCAATGACTTCGTAACATTTTCCGCTATACTTATACTCCGCTATACTTATACACTATACTACTAATAATGACTTAAATGAATAAAACAATTTTTTTAATGTATTTCGAAAGTGTATTTATTAAGTGTAACAACTTTTATATCAATATCTATAACATAAACCTATAAAATAAAACTAACAGAACAATCATGACGTCTTTCCCACAAGCAACCATGAATCTGCTGCCCTGGATTTATTTATTTAGCCTGAATAGTCAGTAATCGTGCTTGAGTTGGCAAACGCACATGCCTGTGCACATTATCTCCAGCATATAAACAAGATTGCGCACCGATCTAATAATCAAGTACGTGCTCGTACTACCTTTAATCGGACACTCTTTCGTTCTTGCAGCGTAACGTTTTTTTGCTTGCTTTTCGTAGTAACATACAAATATCGATAAGAAACGATCTGGATTGGAGTCGCTTGGGAAGATCGGTACGGTACACCGTCTCAAACCAGTATATTGCTGCACGAGTTGAAAATATCACTGTGTATGCATAACACACATATCTGTATACACACGTGTGTTAACTTATTCCTTTGCGATACCGATCGCAGCGGACCGCGATCTCACCACTTTGATGAGGGCGCCCACTCTCCTTCGCCATCTCTCTTCCTTTCTCTCTCTCGTCTTCTTCTCGTATTCTCCATGTACTCTTGCATTCAACGAACCGCGAACGGGCTTGAAATCGGGATTGAGCGGCACCGTTGCGCTTCGCTTCACGACTCGATAATAATCGCTTTGGTATACCACCTTGCATAGTTGGACCTCATACTACATGCATGCGCGCCACTCTTGAGTGGAGCTTGCTTGAGAATTTGTGAACCCAACGAAACGTCGAGGATTCTTGCGAGAAAAAGGAAAATATCGAACTTGAATACTACGAGCTGAATGATGATTGCAGGGGAGAAATGAAATTATGGGATTAGGGAGAGTAGCAATTGAAGACAGGAGAGACGAAAGACGAGAAGCAGGCATTCTTGTAATGAACGTTTTCGATAGCAAGTAGCTTGCTTGCTTGTTGAGTAAATGTATAGTTAAGATTGAATAAATCCCCAGGTAGGAAATTAAAAGGTTGACGATGGAAACAAGCTTGTGCGAGCCTTGTTTCACCGAGCCTGAGTGAGACAGACCTGGCCCAGGTTTCATTGCATCGTTTGGAGCAGCCTGGAACCAAGACTGGCTGCTTAGCCTAAACTCAGGGTTATTTCAAGCTTTATTCAGCCGGTGAATTTTGAGGCTGATAAATCAAGGCTGGATGCAGGCTTGTTTCAGGTTATGATAAAATAAAATAAGTTTAAAATAATATTTTTTCTGTACTTTTATGAAAAAAAAATTAGCACTAAATTTGTCGGGTGCGAAGGCACGAAAAACTAAAGCGAAGGAGGCAGCTCAGAATATTTAAACATATGCTCTTATCGATATTTATGAGGTACACAAAAAAGTATATACGAAAATAAAAGTATGCAATAAAATAAAGTATTGTTTTTTAAAATATTTTTTATATATATTTTGTAACAAATAATATAATAAATAATAAATATATATAATAAATCAAATGAATTCTTTATAAATTTATTAAATTTACCCCAATGTAGAATATAGAAAACTAAAAACAGGCCTCATATAGCCTCGGGAAGAGTTTGGGAAAAGCCTGGTCATAAATGCTCGTGAAGGCTTCATTAAGGCTCGTTTTGAGCCTTGTTTCGTCGTTTCAGGCTTAGTACAGGCTTTTCTACCAGCCTTTGGTCAAGCCTGTGTGCAAGAACCTGAAACCGCGTTATCATTCAGAGGTTCAGCTAGGCCTGAAATCAGGCTGGTGCTCAGCCTGAATTAAAAAATGTGAGCCTTGTTTCAGAGCTTGGCGAGCCCTTTTTTCATCGTCAATTCCTACCTGGGTCCTGGTGCGTAAAGACTAGCATCCACAGGGATCGCAAAATTGACAGTCAAAAAAGAAATTTAACCCCTTAGTCGAAATTACGGAACGAGGATAGTAAATCACCCGAACAAATTAACTTCAAATCTGCTATCCGAAAATTTAATAATCAGAAGGCCCCACAAAAAAACAAACCAAGGGACCTACCAAATCGGGGGCTGGGTTGACATTCCGAACTTTGAATTATCAGAACGCTAAAAACTCCGAAAGAATTTTGCCCGAAAGACCAAAACTCCGAAAATCTGAACACCGTCAAAATAATTCGGCTATGGAAGTTTTAAAAGTTTCAAAATTTTCAATACGTCGAAGAATTATTGCAAGATTTTTTTTATTAAGAAGTAATTTTACGTCAATTTTGAAATTTGTCTAGACAATGTTATACGTTCTATATAATTTACAGTCAACTGTATAGACTTTCGCTGGCATGATTTTGACGAACTTTGTAATTTCGGAACGTTAAAATTAGGAATTGTTGACCATTGGCACATTCAAAGTTCGGAATTTCAACCCGGCCCCCGTGTCAAGACCATGCCAGCGAAAGTCTACACAGTTGCCTGTAAATGATGTAGAACGTATAACATTGTCTAGACAAATTTCAAAATTGTCGAAAAATTAATTCTTAATAAAAAAAATTCTTGAAATAATTCGTTAATTTATTGAAAATTTTGAAACTTTTAAAACTTCCATAGCCGAATTGTTTTGACGGTGTTGAGATTTTCGGAATTTTGGTCTTTCGTGTAAAATTCTTTCAGAGTTTTGATCTTTCGGGGTAGTATTCTTTCGGAGTTTTGAGCGTTCTGATAATTCAAAGATCGGAATTTCAACCCGGTTCCACCTTGAATTTCGGAATATTAAAATTCGGAATTTTAAACCGTCGGAGCATTCAAAGTTCGGAATTTCAACCCGGCCCCTAAAATCGATTTCCGGTGTAAAATGAAATATTAACATCACCTACGAGTCACGTGAGTCAAGTATCACTGCGCACTCACCACGACCGTGCAAACGACCTTCACATCAACCAAATTGCCGAGTGTAACTAAATAACAGATTGCAATGAATTGCAATTTTTATATAAATAAATAATTGTTTATACAATTTATATTTTATTATTAATTTATATTTATATGTATTATTATTTTATTAAAAATATACTTTTTTATTGAAATAAAGAAGATTAAAAAAAGGTTGAATAAAGTATATCATTATTTGTGCACTCGTAAATATTGCCTCTCTCGTTGCGATTGTTTGGAATATCATTTTTTGTGAATGAGATAGCGATGCTTCAGTTTTTAATATAATATTGTTATCCATATCAGCTGAACTATTTGGTAGACCGAATGAACAAGAATTCAGGGAGCCTACCAGGCTCCCTGAATTTCGCGGAGTTTCGGCAATTGTTAATGGATGACCAGTTGATAGAATGAACATTCCGTTTGTCTACCTTTATTCTACATATCTTCAAGTATCTTCACAAATTGTTTCACAAGATTTTGTACCAAAATGGCCTCACCGAAGTGGACACAACGAGTCACCTTTGTCTGATAGTGCCCGGCAAGATTTCTCCTCCTGAGACGAAAAAAAATAATAATAATTTCAATGATGCATGAGTGAAAAGAATTGTTTTCAGCCAAAAAAATCGCAGTAAATAGTTTTTTCCGAAGAAAGTTTTCTACATACCAAAAAATCTCTACACACGTCGACCTTGGTGTAAGGTTAAAAAAAATTCAAGTAAATCAGTCAAAAATTGGCGATGTAGTGTTGCCGATCGCAGGGCACCATCAGACAAAAGTCACTCGCTTCATCCACTTTCAGCGCCGCCATTTTGTTACAAAATCTTGTGAAAAAAATTGTAAAGATACTTGAAGATGTGTAGAATGAAGCCCTCTAAACACAATTTTTATTCTATCAACTCGGTAGCCAAAAAAAATTGTCAAAATTTACCTTTTTCGAAAACCGAAACCGTTTTTTTTCCAGTAATTAATTTATATGGCAGTACATTCGCGGCTTTTTCAGCATTACGGACCCATTTTCTTGAACAAGAAATTGAAGTTACTCGATCGTCATAACACAGCCGTAATAATATTCGAATTAAACTTCTTGTGAGCATCGCGTATGCAAGATACGTCTTCTTCGCGATTATTTCGATCGTTCCGTACCATTTGGTAATGCCCAACGAAGTCGCGCATTTCAAATATGTATCACAAAACGCGTGAGAGGCATATAATTCGAGGTACATCTTATTCAACCCCCCCCCCCCCCCCTCCCACCTCCCCCGATCCTGTGCTTCCCATACAGATATTAAAATTACTGTTGCCTGAGTCGAATGAGGGATCCCCTTCTCATACAACGCATCCATCATCTGATATTTCTATTCTTCGTTCTCCTCATTTAATTATTATTCGTAATTCTTAGCTGTCTTTGATCACCTCCTCCCATTCTCACCTCCAACCTCATCTCCCCCTTCTTTAAGGCTTATCTCCATTACATTTTCCACAAACCTTTTTTCGCTTTTCACGATCTCTTTTTTTTCACTCCTACCGTTTCTCATTTCTGTCCCTGTCTTCGGCAGCAATTGTTACCCGTCTCGCAATCCTCGTATTTCTTTTCGTGTTCAACGTTATCGAGGCTGCGTCGTTACACTCGGGACGAGCAAACTCTGCCCGAGACCTCCTTGGGACCTCGAGCGCAACACATAGCCCTACTCGAGCACTTTGAGCCTTAATTAATTTACTCGCTAGACCGTGCTCACACTAGCGCAATATGACGTCCCATATAAACGTGTGCACATACGTGCTGTGTGCTATCGGAAAAAAACAACAAATAAAAAGCTAACGCGATGATGATTGGCCAGTAGATCGAGACGAAGTTACGAAAATGAACGAACCCACGAATTACGTTCGTGGGACGATTGATCCATTTTGTATTTGTCGATAAAATTAGAATTTTCTCCCGATTGGTTTCAGGCAAGTGCGCGCGTTTCAGCGTGAGAGGCTGGAACCTCCAGGATGCCAGGGGTGTGGAAGTTGCTACGCATGCTAATCTACATGGTACGTAAAACAATTAACGAAGGAGATGATATCCCAATTCACTATTTGTCTGTTGAAATCGAGTAGCAAGGAGAAGAGCAAGCGAACGCAGCAATACCAATTAGTAGTAACGATGATGAACATAAAATTTGAAGAGAATGCAATCATTTTTAATTGGGACCCTTATTGTGGTGGTTAATTATAAAAATAATGGTAGAAACGCTTGGTAACAAAATGAAGTCGATGTTTCATTGGTTTTCCTTCAACGAAATGAGTCTGCTGTATGCGTTCGACCCGCGACGAGACGAACTGCCGCAAAACCGGAAACGAGCTTATAGCAGCGTAGCATTATCGCTCCCGCGTTCTCTCTCTCTCTCTCTCTCTCTCTCTCTCTCTCTCTCTTTCCATCACTCCATGCACGTTCGTATAATACACCAACGTACTTACCTCTGGACGTATCTATGAACTATACCGTTATAGCTCCAAAGAAAGATAGAGAGGGAGACGAATGTAGGCAAAGAATCAACGAAGCCCATGTACCTTCGAGACACATATTCACGAGTTACCAACGCCGCGGGAAGTTGGGAATACGTAAAAGAAACATTATCCAACAGTGACGAATCATTGAGACATTGTGAAAATGGAAAAACGCAGCCTGTTCCCGGTACCCATCCCGTTTTATTGTTCTTCCTGCTACGGCGGCTTTTACTACCGTACGTCTCCGTGCCTCTATACCCTAGGCTTTAAAATGCATAAGTATGTGCACAGAGGCTTCATACTCTGCTCTAAGTGTGCCTCAAATTAATGACCCTTCATTTAATAAGCAAGATAAATACAACTTTACGGCATCTTTCAACAAGTCGAACATATATGTTGTTTAAGGGGATATGTTATTTAAATGTTGCTTGCCTTTAGGCAAAGAACATTTTTCTGATTTTCATGATTTTTTTTTATAGGAAATATTTCTTCACCATTTTTAAAACTTAGAGTATGTTTTATTACTGCTTTTAGATGTTACATAGTATTTTTTGAAAATTGATCTTTGAATTAATAGGTCTGGCACGGTCTCCTAAACGGGTTGCGGCGGATGTTGTCAGACGGCGTAACATGTAGTATCAGCCGGATTGATCTGAAGAAAAAACCAACGAGGATTTTTCTTTCATTAAGACTTTTGCGCAGGAGATGAATCAAGAAAAAGTGAAAAATGTTAAAAACCCATTAAATAATATGATTTGAAACAAAAAGATTGAATTTTAGTATGTTTTTGAATTTAGATTGAAATATTGAATTTAGTCATTTAAGAAATAGTATGATTTGAAACAAAAAGATTGAATTTACCGAAAAAAATGGCTACATTTTGCAATTAAAAAATACGTTATTTTTTTCATTTTCGAAAACATTTAGGTTTAGACAACAAGGTTAGTTTATACTAAATTTTATCCAAATAGGTCGATTAGTTCTTTAGCTATACGTCACGCTAGTTTTGAAAACGCAGTTAAGGAGGCTGTGCTGTGACTCCGCTATTTTTCAAGATTAATACAAATAAAAAATACCATGTAACAGTCAAAAGTAGTAGTCAAACATACCCAAAGTCTCAAAAATGGTGAAGAAATCTTTCCGTTTAAAAAGAATCGTGAAAATCATCAAATTTCTCTCTCGACTGAAGGTATCTCCCCCTTATGAAAAAAGCACTACTACTACAAGCATCTTGAATTTTCAAATGAAATTTATAGAGTTTTGATTATCAATCATAGGAACAGTAGATACTTATCGACCTACAATTTCATAGAGTAGTTAAGGTTTGCTTCTTTTTTTTCGTTCGAGGCTTGGCGACATGTTCAGCCCCCTGGCAATGACTACGCCAAGTGATAGTCCCTCGATTCATTCGAAACGCAAAATCTCTCGTGGATCTTGTCTCAAGATCCCCAGCCTTTTCATCGGTCATTCTAATGACCAGTGTTAGGCACCGTCATTAGATGTGAGCTTTGCAACCAATGTTAGGCACCGTCACTAGATGTGAGAATTATTCTCAAATATTTACAGATTACTCGAATCGTTGCATTTACGATGTCGAGTAAACTACCCATGCGCGGAAACTCATGTTTTTCTCACCGGTTCACGATAAAAACGTGACGTCGTCGATTTTTAACATAATTATTTTTAACAACGTGACGACGAATTGAAACTGGAGATTACACATCAAGTGCTTCTCGAGATATCACGTTTACCGACTTTGAAAACAGTGTTTTCAAAGTCTAAACATAGCTAAAAGATGATACCATCGAATAAAAATACTTTGGTAAAATGCACATTTTTTACCCACCTAGATAGACGTAGCCTGTTCAGCCGCAAACATTAAAACACGATGCAAAGAAGATATCACTAGTCATGTCTGTCTGTTTGGCCGGAACTGGCGTGAGACCAGCCGGGGTTTCGTCCCTGAACCTTTGCCATGTAAAAATGAACGCTTCCACAACCTCCCTGCCCTTTTCTTTCATCTTCGTGCGTCAAGTGGAGCGTGAGAGAATTCAATTTCCTTCTAAAAGGCCAGTGGCGAATTTCCGACCCACGTGAGCGAAGCCGCGGGCGCAATTCCGCGTGTGTATGCATAAGCATATACATGCCCACGGCGAGTATGCCAAAGAACTACAGTGATTGCATTAACGATAAATTGGAGATACCGCCGCAATAGTACCGAGATCGGTAAAAGCGTCCACACGTGTAATAGGGATAGCGATATGGCGACAGCCGTGTGTGAAGAGAGGTAGGGGAACTCCCCAGGTAGGAAATCAAAAGGCTGACGATGGAAACAAGCTTGTGCGAGCCTTGTTTCACCGAGCCTGAGTGAGTCAGACCTGGCCCAGGTTTCATTGCATCGTTTGGAGCAGCCTGGAACCAAGACTGGCTGCTTAGCCTAAACTCAGGGTTATTTCAAGCTTTATTCAGCCGCTGAATTTTGAGGCTGAAAAATCAAGGCTAGATGCAGGCTTGTTTCAGGTTGTGATAAAATAAAATAAGTTTAAAATAATATTTTTTCTGTACTTTCATGAAAAAAAAAATTTAGCAATAAATTTGTCGGGTGCGAAGGCACGAAAAATGAAAGCGAAGGAGGCAGCTCAGAACATTTAAACATATGCTCTTATCGATATTTATGAGGTACACAAAAAAGTATATACGAAAATAAAAGTACGCAATAAAATAAAGTATTGTTTTTAAAAATGTTTTTTATATACATTTTGTAACAAATAATATAACAAATAATAAATATATATAATAAATCAAATGAATTCTTTACAAATTTATTAAATTTACCCGAATGTAGAATATAGAAAACTAAAAACTGGCCTCATATAGCCTCGGGACGAATTTGGGAAAAACCTGGTCACAAATGCTCGTGAAGGCTTCATTACGGCTCGTTTTGAGCCTTGTTGTTTCGTCGTTTCAGGCTTAGTACAGGCTTTTCTACCAGCCTTTGGTCAAGCCTGTGTGCAAGAGCCTGAAACCGCGTTATCATTCAGAGGTTCAGCTAGGCCTGAAATCAGGCTGGTGCTCGGCCTGAATAAAAAAATTTGAGCCTTGTTTCAGAGCTTGGCGAGCCCTTTTTTCATCGTCAATTCCTACCTGGGTCGGGGCAAGACGAATACGCGGGGTAAGATGAATCGTAAGCCAAGCTACTAAACTGTGTGCGAGTACATTGTCCAGTAAATGAGCCGAAAACACAGCACTTTTTAGGGCAGAATAGGAATTTTTGACTGAAGGTAGATGGTTGCATACTGAAAGTAACCCCAATAAACCTTTTTTGACCGGGCTATTAATTATCAAGATAGGGCAGTTTTTAAGTTTTCAGCCCCTATTTCTTAGGGTTGGAGTGAGTTGAGGGGCAACATTTTATTGGGGTTACTTTCAGCATGCAGCCATCTACCTTCAGTCAAAAATTCAGATTCTACGCCAAAAAGTGCTGGGTTTTCGTCTCTCTTACTGGACTAACGTGCTCCCATTAGAGTTTGAAGGGGTGGCGGGTAGGTGAATGAGTGTGAAAGTATGAACTGTGGCGAAAGCATGCGTCTCGAGTGAGAAAACAATGTCGATTTTTTTTCACAAAACGATCTAATTTTTGGTAAAGTTTACCATCGTTTTAGTTCATTTGAGTTGCTGATATTGATTAGAGACAGGCAGGTAAACACAATGATAGTACTAATTATTAATATAATAAGAACAGTTTGTCAGAAATTCTCAAGATTATTGCGTGATTTTTTGTTAATTCGTTAAGGCGGAATATACATTTACAACTATCAAAAAATCGTTTCCTTTTTTCTTCTTTAAACGATAGAACTATATATGTAGAATATTTTCCCAAAGTTTGAAATCAAAATTCGAGAAACTTCAAACTTCAACAATTATCTGACGATTTTTTAGGCAAATTTTTGGAAAGTGAAAAGTTTGCCTAAAAAATCGTCAGATAATTGTTAATAACAAATGAACTATGCAACATTAAAAAAAATCCTACGTACTTCCATAGACAATGTATTTTTCAAGATATATTCAACATTTCAAGTGAATCGGTTGAAAATTGTCTGAGTTATGTCTCCGCCCAACTTCAAAAATGCAGTTTTGAAATAAACGCTGCACAGCCACCATTTTGAAATTAATCGCTTTAAAAAAATTATTGTATACAGTCACTGATATGTCTGATAAACACCCTTATTTGTAATCTCGATTCATTTTGTAGTTTTTCTGAAAAAAATCCCCAAAAAGCATTTTTTTTCGGCCCCTACACTGAAAAAAAAAATTCGTTCATCCATCCAAAATTCAGTTGATTTAACAAAATTGTATCTTTAAATACGTTCAACTTGACTTTTGATTGGCATGACAAAACAGTATAGGTGGGCAGTAACCAAAGATACATTTAAACTATCTGCTTATTTAGCATGTCTGAGCAACTGTTAGAACAACAAAATTTCGAGACAACAAAATGCGTTTTGCACATTCAACGATTTTTTTTCTTAGCGTAGAGTGGCCTAACCCCTTAACCGTCTAATGGGGCAAGATACAAGCTATCGCAAGACCGCAATATTTTACAACACACCACTATTTACGTTAGAAAGGATGAAATGAAACTATTAAAGCCTTTGGTTCCTCTTCAACCGGTGTTTCTACCAAAGGAAGAAAAAGAACTTACAAATGATTCAAATGATATGGAAGCAAGATTATTAGGGCTAAATACCACAGAATTTAGACGATTGCCTCATAGAATTGCTGGTATTGAGAACGAAACCACTTTTATATGCCAAAGATACCAATAATTCCTGTCCCATCATTCTCCCAGCGTTGTTTCATCTTGCCCCGCATACGGGGTAAGATGGGAAAAAATAAATATTCAATTAAGGCGTTACCCCCACTTGTAGCGCAAAAAAGGCCTTTTTCATGAATTTTTTTAAAGAAAACTACAAAACTTTTTTAATCGATCAATATACCATCTTAAAGAACACATCTTGAAGAACTTTCAGTAATTTTTTTTATTGAAAAATATTACATTGTCTAGTGGCAAATGGCCGTCAATGAAATAATGTTTTTATATACACGGTTTGCGGTGACCAACATTGCGGCGAAGTGGATCATCTGAAAAAAAAATGCGGATGGATTTAGTCAAATGTAAGTATAAACTAGTCTTTAATCGAAGGATTTTAAAAAATATTCATTTTTCACAAAATGGCGGACAGTCAAAGTTAATGGTTCGATTTTAACGAAAAAAAAACGGCCGTTTTTTGGCTATAAAACGGCCATTTTTTTCGAAAAAAAATCGAACGATTAAAGATTACATTTTTATGTATTAAATAAGCCTGCAAAATTTCAAGAAGATCGGTTCATTAGTGTTCGAGTAATCTTGGTCACCGACTTCAGAAATGCCATTTTGAGAAAAACGCGTTTAAAGTTTCAATTTCAGTTTACACGAAGAAAATATTTTTTTTTTGTAAACTTACACAGAGTCATCTATTCCGGGCATAAAAAAAACTGCACTTCAAATTGCACTACAAAAAAATGCAATAAAAAAAATCGATTTTTTCAAAATCGCAAGTGGGGGTAACTCCTTAAAAATATATATTTTATGGTAAAAATCCGACATTTTTTGGCTTCCAAAACAAAAAGATCAATAAATATCGATTAGTTTAAAAGAATAATTAAAGTTGACTGGCTCACATGTGTATTATTTTATTTGAACATGAGCTTAGCGTTATCATCTTGCCCCTACTTCCCCTGTATAATATCGGCGGCGGGAGGCCGTTTCGCGACAGCTTGCAAGCGGATATTCGTGCCTACTCTAGGTACCGTTAGCCCAATGTCGTCCACCTTCGCCTCGCTGGTGTGAGTAGCGAGTGTGTATCTCGAGAGAAACCGCGACGCGCCGCGCGGTGCATTATTCAAGTGTCCTCCGTCGCGTTTTCCTCCCTCCGGCCGCCCCATCCCCTCCGCCCTCCGCGACCTACCTGCAACAGTACAGAGAAGCCTCCGTGATTCGCCTTCCTGCTGCTATTCCTGCGACCGAGCGCACACGTGTGCGCCCACCTGCATACACGTATGCCGATACGTGCTGCACACACGCGTGATGCACTTGCGAGAGTAAAGTGCACATACGTACATGGAAATGTTACCGTGTCGCGGGTCCCTCTCGGACCATCAGCGAGCACACGATCACATTCGATGTCGGGAAATCTCGACGCGCGAATTCCCTCTCCAAGCACATCTGTACACGTCTCCCTCCCTGTGTCCCTCTTTGAAAGATGCGTGCACGGGCAAGGCTCCTGCGCACACGCGAAATACTAATTTGTTCGATACGATACGCACGTGTACGCGTGTATGTGTAGCAGCCAGGTTGCGAAAGAGCATCGTGGAGAGACAAGAGAAGATTCCCCGACGAGCACAGAGCCGTAAGGCGAATTGAGAACGAGCGAGCTCGCTTCGTACGTCCCGGAAATTTGTCTGCTATGGGAAAATTCCGATGAAGCCAAACGTGCTCGCCATGTGTGCCGATCGACTCGGAATATGTGGTACAATCGCCGCTCCGGTCGGTATGGAGATGGACTGGAATGTGCATAATGCCCGAGTAGGAGATTTTTCTTCCAATGGACTTGTCTACAGGATTTATTTGATTTAAGGAGTCTCGAGACAGCTGACTGATAAAGTTCCGAAAACGACATACCGCCGATTAACGGGGTCCTCTAGTTTCTCGGGTCGAAAAAATCGATTTTCTTTTTTCATAAATCACATCTACAACATGTGTAGAAAATGTGTGCCACAGGATTTTTCGATATTCGAAGTGGTTCACAAGTATAAATCACATGCGCGAACTTTCAAACGCGTTTTTCTCGAAACACCATTTTTCGAAACGGTGACCACGATATTTCAGAAACTACTACACCGATATTGTTCAAATTTATACAGCATCTTTAATATGTTATAAGCCAGCGATTGAACTAGGATTATCATGATTGCTTCGAGAGTTTTTTTTGTACGAGCGAAAAACTTAAGAAAAAATGAGTAAAAAATAGAATGTAATTTTCAAAAGTGTATAAAAAGGCAATTTTTGTAATTTAGAATTCACTCTAGTTCAATCGCTAGTCTTAAGTATGAAGATTAAAATGCCGTTTGGTTTTTTGATTTCGGATAAGCAGAACAGCCGCAATCTTGGTCACCGTTAAGCACCTCTTTTACTTGATGTCTTCCTGTCGGCCACTATAACGTTCATTCTATTATATATTTTGACTTCAAAAAATTTGTAAAGCTTATGTAAATGTTAATAAAGATTATGCAAAAACAATGAGATTGATTATTTCGATGCTTTGCCCGTAAAAAATTATTGAAAAAGCCGTAAAAAAACAGCCGAGAAACTAGAGGACCCCGTCAATTTGGAATTTTGGGCAACCGTGTATTATTACTAGCTTAGGGTGAACTTCCGAGAAGCTGTTACATCCGATTCGCCTGAAATTTTGCACATATGTCGCATTTAATTCATAAAGACATCCCTTAAAGGGATTTTTGGCGCATTCCCATAGTTTACGAGATATCGAATTTGTTTGGGTTTGTTTGGGTTACCCCTGCAGTATAGATATACTTGCAGAGGTAAGCGCGGCGCGCTAGCCACCAGTGAAGTCGGAGGAGTGGGGATATCGATTGGCCGTGGCGAGCGATATAGATATACTCGTGCGGGCTAAAAAATAAACTTTGAAACTCGATTTCTCGTGAACTTGGAACGCGCCAAAAATCCCTTTGGGGGATGTCTTTATGTATTAAATGGAACAACTGTGCGAAATTTCAGCCAAATCGGGTGTAACAGCTTTTCGGACGTTTGTCTTGTTAAAAGCTTTATTAAAAACTTACAAAAACTGATATTTTTAAAGTTATTCTATTTTATTGTGATAAATGGTGATCTTAGAGAAAAATGTTTCCTACAAAAGTTGTAGCCTATAAAAAGATTGATCTTTTATGTTTCATGCAAGTTTGCTCTAAAACCAATCTGTTTCGAGAAAAATGGGATAATGCTCCAAAAAGTACATTTTCCTAAACTCCATTGGTTTCGATATCATCTACTTACGAACTTTACCGCGGGAAGGTTGCAGTTTGATCTTTACCACTATACGCGTACCTAAACAACAACAAAACACCCAACGCGACAAACAAACCCAAACAAACTTCAACCTTCCCGCGGTAAAGTGCGTAAGTAGATAATATCAAAACTAATGGAGTTTAGCAAAATGGACTCATTGGAGCATTAGCCCATTTTTCATCGAAACAGAATGGTTTTAGACAAAAATTGTATAGGACATAAAAAATCAATTTTTTTATAGGCTGCAACCTTTGAGGGAAACATTTTTCTCTAAGATCAACCTTCATTAAAATAAAGTAGAAAAACTTTTTTTTAATCAGTTTTTGTGAGTTTTGACTTTGAAAATCAAATTTGCGGGTATTTTTACTATCATATTCGTAATCAGAGAGTCAAAATACATGGGCACACGAAATTCCAAATTGATCGGAGGTATGTCTTTTTCGGAACTACACCCCAATTGACATTTGATTGAAATTTGAACAGTGAATTTTTTGTCATACAAAATGCACTCTCGAAATTTTAAATCGATCATTTACACTGTTTCTATTGGGATGTTGAATAAGTTCTCGCTGTTCTTTTCGTGAAAATTAATGCTTTATTCTAAAAAATCATCCCTAATGCTTTCAAACATTTCGAAACTGTGGTGTGATCAACTCCTATTCTGCAAGTTCAGCGAACGTCTGACATGAGTCTTCATGAAGTAAAACATTCAATTCAATACATCAACATCATTATTTTTGAAGCGTTTAAACCAATCTCTACATGTTGTTTCCAACAGCGCATGGTCGCCGTAAATCTTAACAAAAATTCTGTGTACCTCAGCTGCAGTTCTTGCTGAATAAAGTAGTGCAGTAAAATTCCCCACAAATACTTTTTTTGGCACGAAATTTGACATTAACAGTATGAAGAAAAAAAGTTGTTTACACTTCGGCGAAATGACATATACTGAATTTTAAGCTTGCTTACAGTTCTTTATAGATGCGTTGCCATTTATAAAGAACGTAATGCGAAATTTACAATTGAAGAAAGACTTTTTAACATAGGAAAATGCCTATGCTCATCGCTGAATTGCAGTTTTGCGCACGGAATAGTGTGAAAAATGGTTAAAATGTAGTGAAAAACTGTCAAATCACTCAGTACATTATGACACTGATGAAGAAGTTGTCATAATGTATTGAGTGAAAAATTGAGGTGGAAATTTTATAGAAACGGTGTTGACGACCGATTCAAGGCGGAATATACATTTAGACGGAACAAAATTAAGCAATTATGAGGAATTTTTTAAACTAACATATAATTATTCTACATTTAATTTACAATCACCATATTTAATTAAAAAACACTTTTGAATCGTCAAAATCTAAAATGAATTAGGTGTAACACCAGTGTCACACTATGTCGCAAAGGGTTATCAGTATATTCAAGTATACAAAACAATTTTTTTAATTCATTTATCATCAAAATGGCGGAGCTGTGGCAGAGTATTACAGCAAGGTTACCGCAGGAGTTGCAAATCGGCGTGCAGTCTAGCTTCCGGTCGACTTTGATATGCAAAAAAAATTCAAACATTTTTTTCGGTTAGAACATATATAGTTTCTATTTGACAGTAATCAAAATTAAGAAAATGCAAATTTAAGCCGGGAAATATGCAGCTCGTAATTCTTGACCGAAACAAAAAAACCAATAAAATTTTCAGTTGTCATATATTTTTCTTCTGGGTCAATTTTAAAAAAGGTGAAAAAATCGTGAAATTATAACTTTTCTCAGGTTTAAAAAAAAACGTGTTTAAAAAAAACACTTCAACTTGCTATAAAAATGATTTAAAAAGACTTTTTCAACGACGTTTTTAATTCACTTAGAAGAGATTTTTATACTGACGAAAATAAACTTTGGTTTGATTCAATAGGTCGTTAAGTGTTTTGCTATCACGCCCGCCAACTTGGAAAAATCGTGAAATTGAAAAATGAAGAAAACGCGCTTCGAAGTTTTCAATAGAAAGACATATCAATATCAAATATCAATCGCTTCTCTGCTTTTGGCCTTGTATCTTCGAAAATATTTACAATTGGCCTCTGCAACTTTGTAAGTATATTCTTGGATAGTTTATCTATCGATTCAAGCAATTAAAAAAAACGATTTTTCGGATCTTCTAATTCAGGCTCCGGCCTTAATAGTTTTTGAGTAATCCTGCACGCCAATTTCGAAAGTGCAGTTTTGAGAAAAACGCGTTTCAAGTGCACGCCCACTCTGAAACCGAGCGGTGAGGCCCAGCGTTGACAGGCTGTAATGTCCGAAGTTTTTCGAATTTCGCTTCGAAACTTTGAGAAAATATTGTACATATACAGGGTGTCCCAGAACTCAACGTCAAGCCGAAACGGGGTGACAGGATTGATTGTAACCATTATGAGAAAAATCAGAAAAAAAATCTATTTTGAAAATTTTAAATTCATAGTTTAACAAAAAACAGTCTTAATTCTAGGAAACGTGGGGCAATTGTGTCATTATTTTTTACTGTGATTCTAGAAATGTTATTTAGGGTTACGGTTCCAAAGTTTAAATGAACAAAAATAATAAAAATTAACCACAATAACCGAAAAATGGTTACAGTTTGACCAAACTTCTAGGTTTTTCTTAAATGCCCAGATTTTTTTTCTGATTTTTCTCATGATGGTTACAATCAATCCTGTCACCCCGTTTTGGCTTGACGTTGAGTTCTGGGACACCCTGTATAGTTTTATCGTTCAGAGAAAAAAAAGATTTTTTATCGTTGTAAATGTACATCCCGCCTTAAAATTTAGAGGGTGCATTCAGTACGTCGCGAAGAATTTACTGTATAAATTTGAATCAAATGGTAACGTATCCTCATCTACCCGGAACTCCTTAAGGGGAGCGTGGCTCAGGGCCGATACCTTCGAGGGGTCAAGACACTCTCGTCATTGTTGCACGCGCGGAACTCGCACACCCACGAACGAGCTAATATATTAACGGCATAACGGACAAAACTGAAATGTGTCGATCTATGGTGGATTGGAGGGACGACTCACATTGGCGTTCAGACGGCTCTGCAGCTAGCACCTCGTGTAAAACGAAAAGTTCAATGGGCCGATGAGAGCGAGACTTTCCCAAGACTCGTTCGGCGCATAGGGATATCGATATGTGGGAACATTGGACGGGTCGCGAGGATCCGCAGACATCTTTAAAGGTGTATATTATCGTTGAAAAGTATACACCGTCGAAGATGATGTCGAAGATACCCCGCATAATCTCGTCGAACACTCTCCAAGACATTATCCGGAAAACGGCGCGTGAGAGGAAAGAAGAAAAAGACCACGAATGGAACGCAGCGGTAGTGCGATCAAAGTATTTCAAAATGGAATTCACGTTTCAAACTCTAGGGGGAAACGGAAGAACAGGCTGATGGGGACCACCCATTTTTCAACAGATGCACCATCAATATCATAAGCCTCTTCTTGGGATAAGGCTTTTTTCACAATCTCCAGTAAATACGTCAGTTTAATGTCCCGGTTCGTTCACATCGACGACTGCTTGGGCGTATGCTTATGCGTAGGTGAGAATAAATTTACACGGCCTGTCTGATTACTTTAAGAACCATTGGAAATAATAATTCAAGATGGGATAAGGGGGAGGATGTAAAAGGGGACGATTCCCATAGTGCTCGTAGAATCGAAACAATAATTCAGAAGATATATAATGGAGGAGAACATATTTTTAAAAAGATCGTTGATCATGGTGATAATGAATAATAAGAACAAGAACAAAAGACTGTAAAAACAATTCATTTGATTTAACTAGGATTTATTTTATTCGTTTTACATATAATTCTTGATTAGTTTCAAGCATTTCTTGATGTAGACAATTTCATGAATACATATTTGACCAAATAGTTGACTTAAACTTATGAGACATATTTGATTACATCTTTATTTGCATGCAGCTGCATGTGTCTTAAATTCGAATATATTGTTATTTCGAACGAATAAAAATTGCATTCGAATTACCAGGATTTTGATTCGCAACTAGCAAGTTCATCATATCTTCTCATGCAGAATAAATATTTAACCGTGTGTTAACAATCCTCCATGGTAAGAAATTATAAAAAATATTTTTCATTGCCATTATTTTGGCATATACAAGAGAATGGGTATCACAAGATGTGCAGTTCCCACGTCTTTGAAAATACTCTTGGCCGACCACGAACGTCAATGTGTAAAATTCGTGGTGCGTCGCTACGTTCCGCGGACCCGGTTGTATGCTCACTCGGAGTACACGTGCCTTGCAGGAGAAGCCTCGGGCCCTGCGCCACACCTTGGCCACAGACCGTACTACTGCATTTATGAATCTGCTAGTTAAGGCCATGTGTCACACCGACCGAGCGGCTACGAGTGCGAGAGAGATAGCTGATTTACGGATTCCCAGTGTTCTCCTAAACGGTTTATTTTTGGAAAAAAGAAAAGAAACACTTTCCACTCTGTTAAACGAGGAACAACGTCTTTCTCTTCGTTTGGACGAAATGTGGTCCGTCTGAGAAAGAACTTGGCAGTAGGATTTTTACCGACTAGACGTATGAGGCATGTCTTTAATTCAAATAAAGAAAAAACTCAGCAGACTCATTTAATCTGTACGACTAAATATTTTTTTGAGTTATTTAATAATACCCAAATACCAATATTATTAGAAGCATACACATTTTTTGTTACCCAACGGTGTTAAGTAGATCTTTATTCAAAACATTAAATATATTAAAAATAAATATCCAGAATGAAATAAGAATCAAAAATGAAAATCAATTTTTTTTTAATATTGATTTTACCAAAATTTTACTTGATTCAAATAAAAGAGGATTAAATAAGCGCATTGAGTTGATTTCGATAAATCTTTTTTATCAGTGTAGGGAAAAATATGATAATAGGTAAAGCTCTATCACCTCCTAATTTGACCGGATTTTTGCTTTCAATGATTCGTAAAAAGATATCGAAAAAAAAAGCATCAAAGAAGGCGAACAAGAGTAGCCGATTACACTGTCTCGTCGCCTGTTCTGAATCATCCTGTAAATGCAAGTATTACGTGCTTTCGTGTACGTGTATGCTCGTGCGTACTTTTATGACTGAGAACTTGTGAGTCTCCGGGCATAAATGTCGGACACTCATTGCGGTCATTAAATTTTTTAACGTGTCTCTCGTGCGCCGTGGATAAATATAAACATACGATAGTCGTCAGATGGACAGATGTGGTCGAGGATATCGCTGATCATTTCGCAGATATTGTATATTGCTACCACATCTGTTGCTAGCACGTACCATTTCATTCTCAATGTACTTTATGCCGAAAGCCCTGCGCGAGGCGAGAATTTATACGGTAACTTTCATCGCGGTCTGACGAGGACTGTACGCAATGCGCCGTGAGAGATGCCCTTTCACTCGGGTTTGGCCCCAACGAATACTTCAGCAATTCAGTTAAATCTAAATGCCACGTATTTGAGGATGAAGGTGTTTATTGCTGTCAATAAACAATTTTAATACGTCTGTCTTTCATAGATGCGGAGAGAATTTTATTCGAATGCTCAACCTGGATATTTCGAAGTGTTTAGTATGTTTTATGGTAACACGAAACCTTATTACCATTATGCTAATTTCCATAACGACACACACTAATACAGAAAATACAATGAGTGATTTACAAAAAGTGCCTTTTTACGGTGGTATTCTACCGAAATGTTATCATGCTGCAGGACCAATTTTTTTAAATATTGTAAGAATTTTTGAAGAACTGTTCAATTTTTTTAAATGCATTCTTCCTTGACCATGAGTAACGTCAATTAATAACTCAATAATAATTCGCTAGGTAAAAATGTGAGAAAGTAATGAGGTTACTTAAATATATTAAATCGCAAATAATTTCAACGATAAGTGCATTTCGTCAATGACATCATTCAATAATATAATAAATGAATAATATTTCTCTTAAGGCCTTAGGCCACTTTAGAGGCCGAAAAAATAGGCTTTTTGGGGATTTTTTTTTTCAGAAAAACTACAAAATAAATCGAGATTACAAAAAAGGGTGTTTATCATACTTATCAGTGACTGTATACAATAATTTTTATGATGCGATTAATTTGAAAATTGCTGTGCAGCCTCTATCACAAAACTGCATTTCTTAAGTTGGCCGGAAACATAACCCAGACAATTTTCAACCGATTCTCTTCAAATGTTGAATATATCTTGAAAAATACATTGTATATGGAAGTACGTAGGATTTTTTTTTATATTGCATAGTTCTTTTGTTATTAACGATTTTTTAGGCAAATTTTTGGAATGTGAAAAATTTGCTTAAAAAATCGTCAGATAATTGTTAATAAAAAATGAACCATGCAATATAAAAAAGAACCTACGTACTTCCACAGACAATGTATTTTTCAAGATATATTCAACATTTCAAGTGAATCGGTTGAAAATTGACTGAGTTATGTTTCTGGCCAACTTGAAAAATGCAGTTTTGAGATAAACGCTGCACAGCCGCCATTTTGAAATTAATCGCTTCAAAAAATATATGCGATAAACACGCTTTTTTATAATCTCGATTTATTTCGTAGTTTTTCTGAAAAAAAAATCCCCAAAAAGCCTATTTTTTCGGCCTCTAGTGTGGCCTACCCCTTAAGAAAATATATTTTCCATAAATTTATGAAGTGCAAAGATATAAGGTGTCACGAATCAATATTGAAGGTGATATTCTGGATTCAGACAACTGTTAATTGTTAATTTTTCACTATTTGGCCTTGAAATGAAATTGTGGCAACTGAAGGTTTTATAATTATTTAATAATAATTATGAAGCCTTGATTGAGCCGCGCCATGATTTTCATTATAATTAATGGCAATCTTCCATCCGTATTAACGCAACCAAGATATTATCGTCCGTTTCGAAACTCAGATATAAACTAGACTGCAAATTGTTCAACGACTTCATTCCGACTCCACGATAAAACAAAGAACTTTCGCACTAAAACTTTTGTGAGGCTCGAAATGGGTTCACTTTCCCTGTTCGATCAAAATTGATGGTCTTGTTTTATTATCCAACACACGTTGGCAGCAGGGGCAGTAAGGTATAGAAATTTTACTATGTTCCATCGTTATTTTTCTCACGGTATCGCAGCGACGCACCAGTGCGCGCACGAACACTCGAAATTTTACTATCTTTCAACGTAATTCTTCACGATGGTAGACAGTGCTAATCGTAGCATTTCTAGAATACGCTCTTGTATGAGTTTGAAGCGCAATGAAACTTGGAACGTTACATTTTACAAAGTAATTCGGTTTAAAAATCGGCATAATTTTACAAGCAGCTCAATTACAGAAACTGTTCATTTTATAATTTTTTTTCTTCGTTTCACTGTATTCAAAGTTGACATTGCTCTTGAACTTTAAGGAGTTTCGGGATCATTGACAAAATATTACGATTTGATTGAAATGTATGCAGTACATTCTTGGTCACTTACTGAAAGTACCCTCCAATTATTATATCGATCGTCTACACCGTTTCTATAAAATGTATAATTGAAAAAAAAACACTTTTCAACTTAGAGAGATGCCTACGCTTATCGCTGAATGGCAGTTTTACGCATGAAAAAGTGTGAAAAAATGGTTAAAATGTTATGCAAAACCGTCAAATCACTCAGTGCATTATGACAATTTTGTCATCAGTGTCATAATATACTCCTTATGTTATCTGATCATAGGCATCTCCCTCTGTTAGAAAGTGTTTTTTTTTGCAATTGTGAATGTTACAGAAACGGTCGATTTAAGGGGTTACGTGGGTTTCGAAGCCAAAAAAGGATATGTTCTCTATTTTAAAAAAATGTAATTCATACATTATTTTATTCAAAACGTTAAGCACATAAAAGAGCAACATTACAACAATATTTTTTAAAAATTTCATTAAAAAATTTGGAAAATTCAGCCGGTGGGACGTAATTTTCGGAGACCCCTAAAAAACAGTGGGCAAGATTTCTAAAAAACGATTGAATTTTTTAATTGAATTTTATTATTGAAATTTTGCACACTTCTTTAAAATAGCATTGACTAGTGAATAAACAAAGGATTTTTTGTTTAATTCAAATTTGAATTTTTGGCAGAGTTGTATGCAAAATAGTTAAATTTTTGGTACAATTTACATTAAGTACAGCCTTTTAAAACCAGTTGTAATCGAAAAAAAAAACAAAAAAAAACCTTCGTTCAATAACTAGTCAATGATATTGTGAAGTGTGCAAAATTTCAATAAGATCAGTGCATTAGTTTTTGAGAAATCGTGTCCACCGTTTTTTTAGAGGTCTCCGTAAATCAGTCCTACCGGCTAAATATCCCAAATTTTGTAATGAATTTTTTTTTTAATATTGTTGAAATGTTGCTCTTTTATATGCTTAACGTTTTGAATTAAATAATTTATATATCATATTATTTCCAAATAGAGAAAATATGCTTTTTTGGCTGCGAAACCCACGTAACCCCTTAAAACTTGGAGAGTGCACTCAGCATGTGGCAAAGAATTCACGGGTGTAGTTCCGAAAAGGGCATACCTCCGATTAATTTGGAATTTCGTATACCCACGTCTTTTAACCCGCTGATCACGAATATGATAGTGAACATACCCGCAAATTTGATTTTCAGGGTCAAAACTCACAAAAACTGATTTTTTAAAAGTTTTTCTACTTTATTTTAATAAATGTTGATCTTAGAGAAAAATGTTTCGTACAAAAGTTGTAGCCTATAAAAAAAATTGAAATGTTATGTTTTATACAGTTTGGGTCTAAAACCATTCTGTTTCGAGACAAACGGGATAATGCTCCAATAAGAACATTTTGCTAAACTCCATTAGTTTCGATATTATCTATTTACGCACTTCACCGCGAGAAGGTTGGAGTTTGATGGGGATGGTTTGTTGTGTACTGTGTTTGGGTTTGTTTGTTGTGTTGTGTGTTTGGGTTTGTTTGTTGTGTGTTTTTTTGTTCTTTAGGGATGCATATAGTATTAAAAATCAAACTGCAACCTTCCCGCGGTAAAATGCGTTAGATAATATCGAAACAGACGGAGTTTAGGAAATTGTACTGTTTGGAGTATTATCCCATTTTTCTCGAAACAGATTGGTTTTAGACAAAACTTGTACAGAACATAAAATATCAATCTTTTTATAGGCTACAACTTTTGTATGAAACATTTTTCTCTAAGATCAACATTGATTGCAATAAAACAGAAAGACTTTTAAAAAATTAATTTTTGTGAATGTTGACCTTGAGAAACAAATTTGCGGGCATTTTCACTATCATATTTGTTATCAGCGAGCAAAAATACACGGGTACGCGAAATTCCAAATTAATCGGCGGTATGTCCGTTTCGGAATTTCATCAGAATTTACTGTATAAATTTGAAGCAAATGGTGACATTTCGTCATTTGTCCCGAAACTCCTCTATACATCAGGGATCTTCGTATGAGCGGAAATCACCGTGTCATTCTTCACTTGAACATCGTTTCCGAATTGACATTTTCGTTACTTCACTCAAATCAAATGACCAAAATAATGGCACTCTGTTGGTTGTAACAAAAATTCGATAAATTACCACATGGCTCACAGCTTCAGTTCGTTTAACGTCACAGAAGCGTAAGAACCGTTTGGACTTGCTCACACAAAGCCAAACGAACTTTTCCGTTCGCAAATTCAACGAGAAAATGGCGCGAATAGTTGGAATGACTGGAGGAATTATTTTAAATGGCATTTCTTGGCAATTGGATGCAAAAAAATCCCACGACCCACGAAGCAAATTCTCTCTCGCTGTACACCTCAAGGAGAGTCGGAAGCTGGAGTTGCGGTTGGTATTCACCCGCCGGTGTGTCGAGGTCTCTCGAGGTTGGCTCCTCCAGGAAATCGTGACACTTACAATCCTTCTGTTGTGCGAATTCCCGTCCTTATATAATAGACACGGGCACACACGTATATAGTTATACACCGGCGAGGTTACTACGTACCTGGCTCTCCAGCACGTTAATTTTTTTGTTTGTAAAAACTCATGCGCTCTCGCTACCGAGATATCTGTTTTTCTTTGCGAGCGACAAAACAGTAGGAGGCTTGCTCCTGTATACTGGCAAAGGAGCTTTATAGCAGTTAGATACTTTTATATACCTATACGTAATCATTTCTAATGAAACGTTGTCATTTAAAAGTGCGATTGTGAGAGAGCGGCATGAAAACTTGTTTTCACTTGTGTGAAAAACGTCGACCGTTAATGCAGCGGTAAAGACGCCTCTCCCGTTACAGGATTGAGCGCGAGCTTGGAATACACGAGGAACACCTTTTCTTCCGAGACGCTACCGAGATTCCGCGAAAGAGACAGTCACGGAGACGAACGGACGACGAATTTTCTCCAGGGACATTTCTACGACCCTTAAACCGAAAAAAAAACAAAATCCACAAAGCCAAGTGCATCGACGGATCGACGTTTCTGCGCAACGATCGATCAAGACGAAATTTAACATTCGCGATCGTGGCGGACATTTTTTTACAGTTCTGGAGAAAACATTTTGCAAAATCACGTCAATTATCAAAATTAGGGTTAAAGTTGAAAATGACAAAATTGGCGGAATTTTCAGGAACTTGAACCCGGAATTGAAAAACAGTAAAAACATTTTTTTAGTGCACATGTAACGTTAATTATTGAATGCGGATCAATTATTTTTCAGTGCGTAAAAATATGTCGTACTTGATCACTGTTAATGAATTTCTTGGCGAATTAACGACATTTGAAGATTGCTTCCAGTTAATTTTAATTTACGAAATCTTAAACAAAAAAAAAACGAATCCATAAAGCCAAGCAAGCATCGACGGATCAACGTTTCTGCGCAACGATCGATCCCGACGAAATTCAACATCCGCGATCGTGGCGGACATTTTTTGACAGTACTGGACAAAACATTTTGTAAAATCACGTCAATTATTAAAATTGGGATTAAAGTGGTTGGTTAAAAATGACGAACTTGGCGGATCTTCCATTAACCCGAACCCGGAATTGAAAAACAATAAAAATAATTATTTAGTACACAGAAAACATCGATTACCGCACGCAGTTCATTTATTTTCATTGTGTAACAAAAATGTCGTTTTTTATTACTATCAGTGAAGTTCTTACCGAATAAACGATGTTTAAACATTGCTCCCAGTTAATTTCAATTTCCGACAAATATAACCTTGCTATTTGTAGAACTTCTTCAAGTCCACCGACGTTGAACATTTAGACATTATTTTTCGCGATAACACAGCCTTCTTCCCGAGGAGTTTCAATACTCGAAATAAAAAATAAAAGTTCATTAAAATAAAATGCGACATAGACAAGCCGACAACTGACCGATAAATGACTCCGTACCTCTATAAATTGATTATCGAAAAGCGAAGAAGAAATACATGCCGTTTATTTAGACATTCGTTGTTGGACTTTTCGATGGGCAAATGGAAAAAGACGATAATATATGGATATTGCGTATAATCGCATTAAATCTCACCGCCATTAGAGCCAAGATTAGTCGCAAGCTGGAGCTGTGTAAATCTAAGTGCACAAAGCGAGTAGCCAAGGCGATAAATCTATACAACGAGCTGTTGCACGCCTACCGAGCCACCACTCCGTTGTATAGTTTACTCACGTGCTGTCACTGATATATCGTTGCTTAATTGATCCAGACGGGCGCGCGATCTTCCCTCGATATCTCCTGGGTATATACCTGAATCGATAATCGCATCTAGACTATCCTGTGTATTCTGTCACGTGTACTTGCACCAGATATAACGATGCTATGGGCTCTTCTAGCATGAAGCCACGACTGACAACATTCAAATTAGTATTATTATTTATTTTGCGCTTTCCAGCTCAGTGAAATCAAAGAATCTTAATATTTTGTAGAAATTCACGATTATTGAATTTGCATTTTTCCATCGGTAGAGAACATTTCGAACACCTCGTGAACTACAGTTTCTTGTCACTCGAAAAACGAAGGAAAAATATTATTACACTAGATGAATTAATTCTGGGCCCTTTTCAATTTTTTTTTGATCTCGCATCTATTTATAATCTCTAGGTAACACTCACTCATATTTTATATTCTCATCAAAGTAAGCTCAATACGGCAAATATTAAGTAGAAACATTAGAGACTAAAATTTAAAAAATTACACTATTATTTTAGCGTAGCGAATATACATTTTTTGCGTAAATATAGAAAAAAGCTAATATGTCTTGAAAGTGTCCACAATTAATTTCACTAGTTTAAATATCGTTAATTAGTGTTAAACAGTATTTTTGTACACCTCCGTTTAGAAACGTTGTTTTTTCATCCCGACTTTCTGGTTCTCCAACTATAAGCCATTTTAAAATCGCTAGAGAAAATTATGGAAATATAAAACAATACGTACAATATGAATTGTACGTACAACTTATAAACACGTAAATTGTTTATACACCCTTCATTTTGAAACTTTTAAACATACCTTATACTTCTTCCAGTAGGAAATTTCAAGCTGATTACGAATCCAATATGTGTTTCTAAAGAAATTTTTCCAAAGCCTACATATATATCGAAACATCAAGGATTTGTAGATTTGGTATCCTTTTTATTTTTCCCCCACACGTACAGGTCCACATACATTTATAAGTCCATTTCTGAAAGAATCGAACGTACAAGAACATTTTTAAACGAATCGAGCTGATTCCAAACACGAGTGCACAGTCCAGCGTAATGAAAGTAATTACTGTGGATTGTACTGACATTCCACCTCTTTGTACGTAACAAATTCGTTTTTTTCATCGATATATCGTCATCTTATTTCTGCCAAATAAAAAAAAACATCATTGCGTCTTATTTGAATCCGATAATTAGATAGATACATTCTGCGTGGTTCTATGCGAGCTGTGAGATATCTGCGTGCTCGGTACTTGCCCTGACCCCGAGACGATGCAATATGTACTTTACGCAAGGGGCATTCCAGCCTACGTGTAAATGATTTGAATAGCGCGTGCGGGAACATACGGTTAGTTGTATGCGCGCACGTTTCTCGGATCGCGATCACATAACGAGCGGAGAGGCGAATACGTACGTTTATAGCTAGAACCCCGAGTGTGATTGTAACATGGTAATGAAGCTACCGCCTGGCGTCTCTAATTTGCCCCTCGCTCCAGTAAAACGAGCTTCTGGCTGATCCCTCGCGAGCCCAGATCACATTCACGTGCCCATAAGGAGATAGAATGAAGTGGAAATTATATATATATAAATACACACACACAGGGTGTCCTGTTATGAATGAACAATCCTGCAACTGTCGATAGGTCAGATCATGTCCTACCTGCTGGAATTTTAGTTTAGTAAAAGTTCCACAGTTTTCGAAAATTTGAGCTTTATGTTAAAAAAAAAAATCTGCTTTTGATTTTTCTTCTGGCATTTCTACAAATGATATGACTCAACAATGACTAAACAACTTTTTACAGTAATTGGCACGATATGGGTAGTACATTTTTTTACATCGCAGGCTATCAGTCAGATGTTCGAATTGGTTTGTATGACAATTCTGCATAAGATCTGTTTTCATAAAAGGTTCCTCAACATGTAAGGTAAAAAAGAGAACGTTTCTAGATAAAACAAATAACCAAGAGTATTTTTTAAAAAACCGGGTCAAAAAACGATATCATTTGTAGAAATTGCATGCGTACAACCAAAAGCAGATGATTTTTATCTCGAAAACCGTGGGACGTTTACTAAACTGAAATTTCAGCATATAGTAGGACATGATCTGACCTATCGACGGTTGCAGCATTATCCATAACACGACACCCCGTATACATATGTGTGTGTGTATGTATATATATATACAGGGTGTCCCTCTTATGCCACCCGAAATAACTCGGTAATTATTGACCTCACAAAAAAATGTTCGAGACAAGAGTTGTACGGTGTGGAGTGGGCCATCAAATGCGACCTTTTTTTTATTTCGGTGGAGGCGCTTTTTAAAATGGAATGGTATGTTTTTTTTTTCAATCTTCTTGTGGAGCACCTCAAGCCGCATAAAAAACATTAAGGGGTCAACGTCGTTCAAGGTAATTCAAGGGCACCTATTAGAACGAAATACAAATCCAAATATCTCGGATCACTACCAAATATTTGGTAGTAATCCGAGATATTTGGATTTGTATCATCGATACTGACCTTGAATGACCTTGAACTACGGCTTCAGGTGCTCCACAAGATGGATAAAAAAATTTACCATTCCATTTAAAAAAGTGGAGGTGACCATCACTGTGCGTCAGCGCCTCCACCGGAATGAAAACAATTGGTCGCATTTGATGGCCCCCTTCACACCGTACAACTTTTGTCTGGAACATTTTTTTGTGACGTGGATAATTACCGAGATATTTCGGGTGGCAGAGATAAGAGGGACACCCTGTATATATATATATCTTTCGCGATGCGCAAAACGTGATGAATTTGTGCCTCATCCTCGCTCTCCCACGCCTCTCTGTCTCTCTGAAACTGATATGATCTTTAATGATTCTCCTAGTGAATTTGATTTTGTCATGATTTATTACAAATTGTTATGATTCAATTTTTTTACTATGATTTTAGTTTAAATTAAGTACGTTCGTGTCATTATTATTCTTTATTTGCATTTAACGTTTTAAGAGAGAGTCGTGATTTGCTGTTCAGCATCTCTACTCCAAAGTCTGGTCGGGCATTATATATGTTCGATATCATTTTTTTGTTTTAATGGTAAAATGATATTATTAAAAGAAATAAAACACTCTTGATAACGATATATAGTTTAACGATTTTGTGTTCAACATTGTATGTACACTTGCATGATACATTGTACTTGGCATTTTGTAAGTAATTTGATTTTTTTACACTATTGATGAATGAAAAAAAATTGCATAGAACCATTGCGTGAATAACAACGAAAAATAATTATTTTTAAGGTAAAGCAAATTTTTTTTGGACATGGAAAACAAATAATAATATTTTACGGGGTATTTTTTATGACTTGGCGTTCTTTTCAACTTTTTAAAGGGTTCAAAAAGTGAGCTCTACTCCAAAGCCTGGCAGGCCATTATGTAATTATCCGTCCATCTTTCCATGTATCTGCACATCTACGTATTTATCTATCTATCTCTATCTATCTGTCCGTGGCTGTCAGATCGGCTAGCAGCTCTTTCTTTATCCTTTTCTTCCTCTTATCATTTGGCTGTTTTCCTCTCTCTTCCAAACTCTTTTCTAATTAGGAAGCTTGCACATCACCATGTGTCCCACTCTGTTTTCTCGAGTGCGTGCGTATTCCGCACGCTTGGAACGCGAGTAGCATACGTACTTACTATTTACCATTAGTATTACATACGGTTGTACGAGCGAATAGTGCAACGTTAATTGAGAATCCTATGGCAGACTAGTCTCGAGGAACTACGCGAGAGATCTGTCTTTCTTAGCATCTAGTCATTATACGAGAGACACGTGTATGTCTCTACAGATATACATTTCATTTCTAACGTATCATGTTCGGTAGCTCCACTAATTTGAAAATTATCAAGGACTTTAATTGAATCAAGCTGTTAGGGCAACACGTGCTTAATTTTGTTTACTCGCATCTATATAAAATTCTGGTTCTTCATAGCCCAGAGGCCAAAATTTCGAGCGTTTTTTCCGACTTGATAAAAAAAATGGAGAATATTTTTAGTAACCATTTTTTACAGTATTTTTAGTGTTTCAAGAAATTTCAGAAAAAAATTGAGGTTGAAAAGGTTATGGGCCTTCAAATATGGTCGTAAAAGAAGAGTTGAGGCGCTTAACATGATTCCAATGCTCCCAGTTATCTGAAACAGAAATAAAACCAATTTTCCTGATCAATAAGAACATCATTATAACAGGTACTAAAGAATTTTTTTTTCAATGGTGACTGTCTGGAAAAAGTTTATTTTTCGTCCTATTTTTCAAAGTTTAGTTTTTTTAGCAGTAATAATAATAATTTTCCAATGCCCGAGACGGGGACGATAGAGGGATATATACTGAAGGTCCATACCAAATTTGAAGTCAATCTTCCAAAGACTAGTCGATCCTATGCCGGTCTCGTTTCTAATCGCCATAACCGTGTAAATATAGGGAATTTCGAAATTTCCATTTGAGGACATATTCTCAAGAGTCTATTCCTTAAGAAAATGCCATTAAAAAACTATTTCTCCAAATTTCTAGACTAGAATACTGCCTTAATGTGCAACTATTCGAAGTAATAAATTAAATTCAGAATTCAATCGGTCCACACGTTTGTTTGTTTTTCTACGATTCGTTTATATACGAAATATTTTGAATTATAAAAATGTAATGAACAATTATTCAAGATATTGTTGATCGAATCGAAATAATACGAATTATCTTGTTCAAGCTATTGAATAAATGTAACAAAATGATACGAGTGTCATTTTAATTTTTTTGATATAAGAATAAATTACTCAAGCTTTGAATAATTATCGGTGGCATTAATTACGTGTTTAAGAAACGTGTGGTATTAATTACAGTTTAAGAAAAATTACATATACGTGTAATTACATATAAATAAGTTTTATATTACATATAAAGAACATTACATATTACATGTGGTTTTTTAAATTCAATATTCCACTAATAATGTTCTTAAAATGATTTTTAAAAAATCAGGACGGTGGACGACTACGTTATACACAGAGAGAAAAATCATTTGGATCGACAAAATTGTTTATTTGCAGGTGGGCACCGAAGTATCGAGATGAAACATTATGCTAGCTCAATAGAACATACAATTTTCAAATAACCGAATATCCCATTGTCTCAATAAATTGTTCCAATAATAAATTCATTCATTTCTTTTTTCATTTGTCATTTTTTTCAATATATGATCGTTTTCACCGATGAATTTATTTAATATCGATTTTTGTCAGGAAATTGTCTAATGTGACAACGCGTTTAATGATTCAGATGGCTGGCCTGAGGAACGTCAGTAGCAACGGCGATATCTGGCCATTGGAGAGGCCCGAGGGTATGCCAGCAATACAGTCCTTAGAGGTAATGTGCGGCAAGGACCATATGGACGTGCATCTATCGTTCTCGCAACCGTTCGAGGGTATTGTGTCATCCAAGGGCCAGCACGCTGATCCTCGCTGCGTTTACGTCCCACCGTCCACGGGACAAACGTTCTTTTCTTTCCGGATAGCATACGCGAGGTGAGATGGCAATGCTCGATGTACTTTCAATATGAATTATTATTATTATCTCGATTCTATTGTTATTATGGTGACAAGAAATATCTGCGCTTTAACCCAACCCCAAATCTTAGATTCAACTGTTCTCCAAATAGTATTGATTGTTTTATTCTAGGTAGAATTGACGGGCGCAGACCCTAAACTTTGCACTTGAAACGTATTTCTCTTGCATTTTGCCCCATACCAAATCAAAGAAATTATTATCAGACAGAATTTATTACTATTAATGGAAAGCTGCATTATTGGTTCCAATTTCAGATGAAATATCCAATGGATATTTCAGAAATTTAATTTATTTCTAATAAATAAGAAATTATTAGTTTTATTTATTTTTGATTATTTATTAATTATATGGAAGAATTTGTTCCTAATAAATAAGAATCTAAGAGTCTGAATAATCGGTTTTTCACAACAAAAAAAATATTTTTTGACAGAACAGAATATCAATACTCTAACAAATATTAACCAAACTTTACTTTTCTTGCAAAAAGAAAAATTTACACACTTTTTTTTACTAAAACTAATCGTGATTATCAAAACTGTTACTGAACTCCTTTTCCATAAGACATCGCGGTCGTCGTTATCCTTGCATGTATTTTTAACTATTGTTTATTTCACATAACAATATTTTTAGTAACGGCTTCTTAGATAATTCATCAATATTTTGATATCATTTGTTATGCAATTGTAAACAGTTTTTAGACGAAAGCGTTATTTTTAGATCACTCTTATTATTAGATGAGAAGTACGTTTGAATCAATTTTTGATCGCATTTTGTACTCTGAGATATTTTTCATTTTATAAATATTGTGTGGTTCTGAATAGAACAAAATCGAAAGGTCTAAATAGAAAATTAATGACAAAAAATAGATTCCAAAGTACAGAAGATAAGTACTCCAAAAAATATTTACGAATCTTTTCTTTACATCAAAAGAGAAAAGTTGGAGACTTTTTTCTACGAAAATTTATCGCAATTATCTATAACTGTTACTGAACTCCTTTTCCATAAGCCATCGCGGTCGTCACCATCCTTGCCTGTATTTTTAATTATTGTTCATTTCACGTAATAATTTTTTAGTCACGACTTCATAGATAACTCATCAATGTTTTTACAACATTTTTTATGCAATTGTGAACAGTTATTAGATAAAAGCGTTATTTCTAGATCACTCTTTTAGATCAGAAGTACATTTCAATTTTCAATCGCATTTTGTACTCTGAGATATTTTTCATTTTATAAATATTGTGTGGTTCTCAACAGAACAAAATCGAAAGGTCTAAATAGAAAATTAATGACAAAAAAAATAGATTCCAAAGTACCGAAGATAAGTACTCCAAAAAATATTTACGAATCTTTTCTTTACATCAAAAGAGAAAAGTTGAAGACTTTTTTCTACGAAAATTGATCGCAATTATCACATCAAACATCAAAAGAGAAGACTTGGATACTTCTTTCTACTAAAATTGATCGCAATAATCTATAACTGTTACTGCACTATTTTCCCATGAGCCGTACACGGTCGCGCACACTTCGCATGCATTTTTGTGATGAATCATTGCACAGCCAGTTTTTTAGTACCAATTCCTCAAATGGAATAGTCGAAATTCCTCATACTTGGCTGATCATCGTTTACTGGAAACAAGGATCATTAAATTGGTATTTTTTTTTCTCAATCGTGACCTCTAAACTGTGATCGGTGAATTTCACATGGACTGTAACGGTATTACATAGTATCCCACTAATACGATGTATTATTATTCCTCACGTACGTAGACCTCAATTTCGAGCTCTCATTCACAGGTGCGGCACGAAGCCGGACATGCACGGTCAATTCTACGAGAACACTGTAGTTGTGCAATATGACAAGGATCTTCTCGAAGTGTGGGACGAGGCGAAACGTCTGCGATGCGAGTGGTTCAACGATTATGAGAAAACCGCGTCCAAACCGCCGATGGTTATTGCCGATCTCGACGTTATTCAATTGGACTTTAGAGGTAACAAAAAAATATTCTTTTTCTTCTCCTTCACTTTTTAAGCCGTCTCATTGAGCGTCGAAGAATGAAAGGAAAAATACTCTCCTAAATTGGTCAATTGTTATTTACAAAACTCTTTAAATAAATGGTGCGAGCAACAAAAAACGCGTTCAAAAAAATTCAAATAGTACGATATTACCGTAGTTTGCAATCATCATTACGGCAATCAAATAGCAATTTAGTATATCGAACCGAGTTTGAACGAACGGCAGCTTTTATCTCTCGTGAATCATCGAACAAGCGTTCGTATCTCAGCAACACGCAATCATTAATCATTTTCTTTTTTTTCGCCTGGTAGTTACCAAACGATACGTCTTTTTCAATGCACGATAGAGTATGGAACACGAGGATACAATAAAGAAACTATATAAATCGGCATATACTGTTTGTGGGCTACGATTTGTATATATAAAACGTGTGTGACATACATGTCGAATAATTGAGCCTAAATCGAGAGGTCCCGAATTCCCACAATCTTCGTTGCTTCTTTTTCTCCCTTGGGGGCCATGACTTACGAGGAACATCACTTTGGTCTCCGCCTTTGATTTCGTTGAAACTCGTTTATATGGTAGAGCGACCAAAACTATTAGATACGTTTTTTTATCAGCGGGAGAACGGTTTTAAGGGGTCTTCTCACTTTAGATGCTAAAAAGGCTATTTTCATGATTTTTTGATCGATTTATACTGTAGATATTGATATCAAAGTTGTTACACTTAATAAATACACTTTCGAAATATATTAAAACATTTTTTTAATGTATTTATGTAACCCAAACAAACTTTAAACGCGTTTTTCTCGAAACATTTTTCAACGGTTTGTTGATAAAATCTTCGAAACTACTGAACCGATCCTTATGAAATTTTAATCACATATTCTTTACAACTAGGATTTTTTCATTTTGATTTTTACTTTTTTTGCCAAAAACGGTGAACAAAAAACACGTTTTTGTTTTCTTTTTTCGAAAAATGTCCGCCATTTTGTTATTTTTGCATATATCAAAAATCGTATGGTAATGCGCTATAGCCATTAACATACTGAATCTAAAACCATTTGACTTTTTTGTTTCGGATGATCCATCTCCGAGATTTCACCAACAGCGCAGACCTACCATTTTTGGAAATTTTTTTAACTGCCATTTTCGTCTACAGTGACTTAAATAAATAAATTGTTTAAAAAAAATATATTTCGAAAGTGTATTTATTAAGTATAACAACTTCTATGTCAACGTCTATAATATAAACCTATCAAAAAAATTCATGAAAATAGCCTTTTTTAGCATCTAAAGTGAGAAGACCCCTTAAGGGGTGGAACTACCCCTCAGAGTAAAGCACGTCAATAGCCGATTTTTCAGCTTACCGATTTCCGTGAAATTGGAAGGAAAACACTTCCAATGCAAAATTATTAGAATTCTACTATGTGGTAATTGAAAAAAAAAACGAAAAGTAAAGGATGAAAAACCCCTTTATTTATTTTCCTTATCCCACATTTTAAAAGGGTTCATTAAATTGAATGCAATGAGTAAAACTCTGGAGAGGGTGTAACATTAAAGTTCACGTGTTTTTTGTATCTTTACCGGATACCAAGCTTAAGAGGGTAAACCGCATTCTATATATTTTTAACGCTGCTTAATCAAATTTAAGGGTTTTGGGGGCAATAATTGTGAATTCGTACTTTGGGGTTATAAATACATCGATATGAACTTGAAAAAAAAACTGAAAGTCTAATTTGTTTTTGCATTTCGACCAAACATTAGTGGATTTACTGAATTACTCGTAATTTTTTTCTGTTTCGATTTAGAACTTCGTTCTGCGCTTGTTCGTTTCGAAATCGTATTCTTTTTTAAATGCTAAAGGATTTATCGAGCTCCGAGTTTATTTCGACTTTTGACAGGATCTCGAAGCCAGACCATCGATTTTCGCGAATTTCTCCATGCTCTTTTGCCTCTCTGTCAAGTAGACTTGCCAGGAAAACTAATTGCAATATCGGGATGAATGGAACGGCATTCTCTAAGCCTACCAAAATGCTTTTCGGAAATGTTCCAACAAGTATCCGTGTCTCTAATAGGACCGCCGCTACGACCGTTTAAAATTCCAGAACTTTGGCGATTTGGAAGAAGTGGCTAAGTGGGTCAAACGTACTTTTCCACCATTTCAAGGGTTCCAAATCCTCATATTTAATGAGGATTTTTCCCCCGATTACAAATATCGCAGAGTTTTTTTTAGAAAACTCTAAATTACGCAAACTAAACGAGAAAAACGTGTTTCCATTCACACTCGATGATTTTTAATAGAAATTGAGAGTTTTAGGAAGAATTAATGGTAAATTCGTATTCAGGCAGTAAAATCACATCGATAAGCAGATTTTTGACAGAATTTCAGAATCAGACCATCGATTTTCGTGAATTTTTCCATACTCTGAACATCAATTTGGAGTTTGTAGGAATATTTGAATCGGCAGGCACGTTTAAATTGCAAAAAAAGACAACTGCGATAAAGAACTTTAAAGCGGTTTACCCCCTTAAGCTTGCTATCCTGCAAAAATGCAACAATACTTTAATTCTTCCACCTTCAAAGTGTTACACGTTTCGTCCAATTTAACGCACCCCTTTTAAATATAGGGTAGGAGAAAGAAAAAGGGTGGTTCATCCCTTAATTTTTTTCTTTCAAATGTACGCATACTGGATTCCTGGTCGTTTTTGTTCCCTTATTTCGCCCTAGACATCTATCACCTAAATATTCATTAAAAACTGTCAAAATTCACCCCTTTTCCAATCTCTAGACTGCCAGCCTCGCATAATACAAAACATTTTCAGAGCAATCGAAAAACAAAGCACAAACAGTTTGCATGAACGATTTTTTCCCCCGACTCTACAATACGAAATAAACGGCGGATAAAAAAAGATAATCCTAAGACTCATGTACCTTTAATTTGATAATAAAGTAGAATATGTCGATGACAATTTGAAATTTTTTCAAATGTTTTTCAAAGCTTCTACGTTACGACTGAAACGGCCTGTACGTTAATATGCAATAATATTTCCCTACCACGGGAGGGAAGTGTAAATTGATGGAGTAATGCTAAAATGCGTGCAGCCAAAGTGGTCAACCGCAAGCCTAACCGCGAGCCGCGAGCATCGTACATGTACATACAAACCCGTTTGTTGAATGTATTTCATCATTCTCGCACTTTCAGCTCACCATATATATTTGCCCATGCGGTCGTAGATATGTATCTATGTATTCTATTACCGCAGTATCTATAGATACGAGCACTTGTACGTCGAGCCAATGTACCGCGTATAGCGGGGGTTTCAAAGGAGCGCGTACTAAAACGGTCTTTGAGTCACGAGAAGTATCATTGAAACTGTGAAATTGATTTTACACAGGCGACAACGTCGACTGCTGGATGGAGATACAGCACGGCAAGGGACCTTGGGCGCCACCGGTTTCCGGTATCGTTCCTCTCGGCTCGACATTGACCCTCGTCGTTGCTATCAACGATTACAGAGGTAATTATCATAATGAAACTGTTGTTACTTCTTCTTTTAAGTCCGGCAGAAATATTTTACCATCTCGTCCCAACGATCAATGAAATATGGATGGTTTTACTGACAAAGTGTCGAACTTTTAACCACGTTCAGGTAGCTTCTTTGTTTGGAATTCGCGTTACTTATTTTTCTTAGGCTATGTATTGTTAAGGGGTTACGTGGGTTTCGAAGCCAAAAAAAAAACATATTTTCTGTATTAAAAAAAATATATAATATATAAATTATTTTATTTAAAATGTTAAGAGGCCAGTCCACTTTGGAGCCACGAAAAAAGGCTATTTTCGCGATTTTTTTGGGGCTTTTATAAAAGATATGACTATAAAAGTTGTTGGGCTTGATAAATAAAGTCTTGAAAAACATTTGAAAAAAAAAATTTCATTCATTTTTATTTATTTTTAAGTACAAAAACTGTAGTTTAACGTAACGCCTCAAAGATAGGTGGGCTAGGTAGCTCCATCACGACTCGGCAACGGCTTGTCTGAAACAAAAAAATCAAAGTCCATTAGATTTAGTATGACACCAGCTACAAAATGCCCCTCGGATATAAAGTTTTATCAAAAAATAAAAAAATCGCAGATGAAAAACGAAAAAAGTAAAAAAAACGCGTTTTTTTCGCAATTTTTCGCAAAAAAGGAGTAAAAATCAACATTTTGAAACCGTCAAGTGTCATCTTGTTGCGAATCATGTTTACAATATGTGGTTCAAATTTCAAGAGAATCGGTTTATTAGTTTTGGAGATACGATGGAGCTAGATTTTGAAAACGTTGTTTCGAGAAAAACGCGTTTGAAGTTTATACTATGATCGGCCGAGCGCGCTATACGCTCAGGTAGACGAAATGAGATCCTGACATTCATGTAAAAAAAATACTTAGAGAGCACGGATTTTCATAAAATTTTGACACAATATTTCTGAATGTATGTACGTTCGAAAACAGTAAAAAAAAATCGATTTTTTGAAATTTTCAAAGTGGACTGGCCCCTTAAGCACATAAAAGAGCAACTTTTCAACAATATTTTTAAAAAAATGTCATCCAAAAATTTGGAAAATTCAGCCGGTCGGACCTCGTTTCCGGAGACCCTTAAAAAAAGTGTCCTCATGGTCAGGATTACTCATGATAGCTTTACCTGAAATTTGGAAAACAATTTTTTCGCTCAGTAGATAAGTATAGCTCGTGATTGTCCGAAGGATTTTGAAAACAAAATGAAATTTTAATTTTTTTGCAAATTTGTATGCAAAATTCAATTTTTGGTACAATTTGCACTACGTATGGCCTTGGCAAATTAGTTGTAATCGAAAAAAAACCTGCGTTCAATCACTAGTCAATGCTATTTTGAAGAATTGTGCAAAATTTCAATAAGATCGGTGCATTAGTTTTTGAGAAATCGTGTCCAGCGACTTCAAAAATAGTGTTTTGAGAAAAATGCGGTTACCTGCGTCGCTGTAGCCGGTCTTTCCCAACGGGGGAAATTCCCAATGGCTCTCTCACCTAGACTTTTACTCCGATTGACTTAAAACTTTGGGAGGATATTTTAGACATATTGTACTGTTAGATAATAAAATTCGAAAAAAATGCATTTTTTTATTTGTTTAAACCCACGTAACCCCTTAAGGGAGAGCACCACTGTGACGGGCCCAAAAAAGGTCGCGCTTCTCGATTTTTTTTGTCTACTAGATTATTCATTTGGAATTTAGAAAAAAGGTACGTTATTAAGCATACATGAAATTTATTTCGTGTAAATTTCTACGAAGAAAAATTGAAAATCAAGACGTTGTTGAAGTATAATAGAGCCCCTGCATAGAAAGGTGGTCCAACGGCCGGATCGATAACTTGAGAATGGGTGGTCTGAAAGATAAAAATTAAAAAAGTATTATAATCTATATAAATGTAGTTCTCGGTGTAAACAACCGTTTTTCGAAGAAAAAAGATTAACAGAATGACAAGTGTTCAAAAAAGAAAGTGTGATTTTGGAGACATTTTTACTTATATTCGGGGGCTTAAACAATAGTAAATTTCAAAACAAAAAAGGCTACGTACATCGATAGCAACTGCAATTACAGAAATTTTGTTTTTTAACTTGAAAATCGGCCAATTATCGATAGTTTTAATATACATCGATCGTTGCACTACCTGCTCTCACGATATCGTTTGTAACTTGGTCAATGTTCAATATCAAACTTCAATTTTTTTTCACATTTTTTTGAATATGTATACGTTGAGAAAATGCCGAAAAATCGATTCTTTGCCCGCCACGGTGGTGCCCCGCCTTAATAAGAATCCGTAGCAATATTTTCTAAATTTCTTCGGGAAGGCATCACTTTCATGAGATCGATGTCATCAAATTTGATACCTTATTACATTTAAAAAAATATTCATCGAAATGGCACCGTTTTTCTTCTAATTCTCCACAGGACAACCAGAATAAAAAATCCTTAAGGTAGTACCTCCACAGAAGAGTTGAATTAAGAAATGGTTGAAATTTGACATATATGTTATTTAATACATTATCCAAACATCTGTGCAGTTTGAATAAGTTTGACCACCCCAAACCTGAGATATTTACACTTAAAGTTGGCTTGGTTTACACGTAACAAATGCGTTATGATGGGCAAACAGAGCATCATTAATTTTACCGTCAAAACTAAAATTAAGAAATTGATAAAAAACGAGGATAAGCTAGAGTAAGATATCACGAATAATGTGAAAAAAAAAATGAGAATGATTCACCATCTAGTTTCCAAGATATAACCATGAAAAGCCCTCACAATTTTGGTGCAAAGCCTGGCAAAGCCTGGAAAAAAACAATTGGGGCAAAGCCTCGACAGTCCCGGCAAAAAGTTTACTGGCAATGGTAGATCAAAAACACAATATAAAATATATTTTACGGCAATAAATGATATCCATCGTATTATCTATTAGTACCGAGTCAATATTGCGTAGTTTTTAATTTTATTTATTACTAATTAAACCAATTATCAATCTTTTAAACACGAACATGGTATGTAAACTTTTGGTTGAGATTTTCGCAGAGGAACTACCTTAATTAAAAAATCCGTAATGTCGACGAATTCTTATCAACGCAATCCATATTCCTTTGTTCAGATTCGCTTAAAAAATTTTTTTTCCATAAACCACGCACCGTTAATTATTCTTCACCCAATAAATGGCTGTCCTTTGAAGCAAGCAAAATAATTCTATAGCATCATACAAAAGCAAAAGCATTTTCTTTACGTTAATTGTTATTTTTCAAACATTCCAAGGTCTAGATTGGCCCTACGTTCAAAATAGTCAACGAATTCAAGTTCCAGCAGATTTTTCATTAGTTTCAATGCATTGCCGCAGTGCACTGAATTTGCTGAATTAATTTTTCACGATCTTCAATGCAGCGCTTCTACGCACTGAATGTACACGTGCAAAAGAGCGAGAAAAAAATTGACCATCAGGCTGACGCGACAGTTGGAATAATATTGGTCAATCTTGTTTCTCAAGGAGAATTCGACATGCGGGTAAAGTCTTGCGTCGCATCGGACGGTGGCGGGCACACGATACAGCTGAGCGATGAATTGGGTTGCGTGCTCAGGCCAAAGATGATCAGCCGTTTTCTCAAAGCTCGGGGCTCGGACGATCGCGCTACCGTTATAACATACGCGTTCTTTCACGCTTTCAAGTTTCCCGACGCACTCAGCGTTCACATAAAGTGCAAAGTCGAGATATGTCGACACGGTTGTCTGGATCATTGTCAGCTAAACGGCAACACCGGGCACTTCATACAGGATCGCAAGGATCAGCAGGATCACCAGGAACATCAGGTACGGCCTGCCTTGTATCCGCAAACGACGACAGCCCCGACCACCCAGGAAGACGACACATCCCTGTACGACGATATTATCCAAAATGGCGACGAGATGGCCTCGATAGGAGGACAATTTCTCGGCGTCGAAAAATCGGCCCCCAAGGCGCAAGCCCAAACGAGCAATCGTCTCTCCTCCTCCACTTCCGGTGAGAACCAACAGCACGAGGAATCCCGGCCCGATGAGTCGGAATTGTCGAATCCGTTTTTGGTAAGTTTCAAATCCGATAATCAATTTTAAGGCGTTACCCCACTTGTAGCGCAAAAAAACGCCTTTTTCATGATTTTTTTAAAAGAAAACTACAAAACTTTTTTAATCGATCAATATACCATCTTAAAGAACACATCTTGAAGAACTTTCAGTAATTTTTTTATTGAAAAATATTACATTGTTTAGTGGCAAATGACCGTCAATGAAATAATGTTTTTATATACACGGTTTGCGGTGACCAACATTGCGGCGAAGTGGATCATCTGAAAAAAAAATGCGGATGGATTTAGTCAAATATAAGTATTAACTAGTCTTTAATCGAAGGATTTTAAAAAATATTCATTTTTCACAAAATGGCGGACAGTCAAAGTTAATGGTTCGATTTTAACGAAAAAAAACGGCCGTTTTTTGGCTATAAAACGGCGATTTTTTTTCGAAAAAAAAAATCGAACGATTAAAGACTACATTTTTATGTATTAAATAAGCCTGCAAAGTTTCAAGAAGATGGGTTCATTAGTGTTCGAGTAATCTTGGTCACCGACTTCAGAAATGCCATTTTGAGAAAAACGCGTTTAAAGTTTCAATTTCACAACGGATTCTTCTCTTTCAACGCTCATATCTCAGTCAATTTTGTTCGGGTCGACTTGAAATTTTCAGGACATATTCTCAGATACTTATACTTCAAAAAAATGCAATAAAAAAATCGATTTTTTCAAAATCGCAAGTGGGGGTAACCCCTTAATACTTTCCTTCCTTCTCCTTCCTTTTTTTTCGGAGTATGATATTTTTCGGTTCGGAAATCCTACGAACACGTCTATATGGAAAGAATTACTTTTTTACTGGCAAGGAGGAACATGATCGAATACACGTCCATTCCCAGCTAAACGTTTCATTTGGTCTGGATTCAAGTACCGACCTACTTCGGTGATCGAGAAAAATCTTTAAAACTTCAGACGTGTTGGACTCGTTCCGAACACTGGTTTCAATCAATAATAAAAATCAATAAAATCGAAAACGTATCAGACTTTATTTATGATGTAGTTAATATCATGACTAATATAATGATATAGTTAATATCATTTTCTGAATAATTAGACAAAAAACTTTTTTTCCATATTCAGTAACTTCATAGATACTCCTGAACACTTGTGATCTTTTCCAGAATATGTCTCTTTCTGTAGTTTTTTTTTTTTTTCGAAAAAATGAGGGTTCGATGGCGATTCTTTGAATATTTTTTTCGTGAAATTACCCGTAAAAAGTTGTCATTAATTTACGAATACAACTTTCAAAAAATGCAAAAAATAGTGTTTCAAAGAATAGACAAAATTCTGAAGAAATAAATATGTATTTAGAAAAAATAATTATTCATTTCACATACAATTTTTTCTCATTTTCTGTTAAACAATTATTTGTTTAATCAATTTGTCAATCATTTTTTAGAATAATTATGATTTGGAATCAATATTTACGACATTTGGAATATGTCTGAATTTTTAAAGATTTTTGTCGCACTGCGAAGTGACGAAATTGCGATCAAACCAAACTTTTAGCTGGAAATGTATTAATTGCTCAATAATATTAGAATTCGAAACGGGAACAAACGCCTCGCAGTAAATTAAAAAACCAATGAGAAAGCAATTCAATCGCGTTGTTACTAAACTGTTGATTGCAACAGCTTCAGATTATAAACCTAGAATAATTCTCAAGGTACAATAACTTCCAAAGATAAAATATCTCTAAACGAATCGACCCTACTTCGTTAGTCAGAAATGTGACACGATTTTAAAAGGTGAAGTGACACTCTTAATTATCATCTCGAAGAAACTCATATTTAAGGTATTCCTTTCGCAGAGGGCCGTATTTTGTGGGGGCGTAAGCAGAGCCCTTCTCAATCATTGGTAAATTACAGAGGCGCTCAATAAAAAAATAAGTTACAATTAATTGTCATACCCAACGATAAACTGGAATAAAAAAATTGGCCCAAGTTTAGTAGATTTGGACATTTTTGCATTTTCTCTGAAAAGTCGCGGCCACGAAAACTCTCCCGCTAGTCACATTATTCCAAGTTTTGATCATTGATATTTTCGTTAACCATTCAGTGACCCCCTGTTTTGATTGCCGTTACGGATTCTCTAGACTTTGCCATCATATAGTAGAAGACGGCATCTACAAAAAAATCGAAAATGCGTTTTTGGTACCGTTGTAAATTATTACATAGAAATCTGGCCAGCGCGTCATTTCCATAAAGTGCCGTATAAACGAGACGACTTTTGAAATCGTCATTTTGCGTTGAAAGTTCAATAACTTGGCTTTAAATTTCATCAGCATACTGGACTGTATTTTTGTTTAATCATATACAAAAATCAGTTCATCGTCAAATATTCGTGTTCCCGAAAGGAATACCTCAACACCCAAAACAAACCGTAAAGTTCCAATGACTGACATCATGACAACGTGGTGTTCACTGATTACTGCGCGGACTATTTCATTACTATAAAACCCCATAAGTTTACGGACCTTTTTGTCAACCGCCCCGACAATAGCACTGGAGTTCGCAAACTCCCCGAGCTCTAGTTTCCCCGGCAATAGCGCAGTCGACGAAGAAACCTCGTGAAAAAAAAGAACGAATAGCGAAAAACTTTTCTTATTCAGCAGGAGCCACCAAGGGTGACAAGATACGAGAGCGAGGAGCAATTTCCTCACGGGCCGCGAAATCTCGAGGAGGACGCGACTCCGACGCCCCCGTTGTCGTCCTCGACGAGGCGTCGAAAGCGTTCGATGATAGTGTCCGATCGGAAAGTACGTAGTGCCGATGTCGGAGTCAGCGGGATATACGAGGTAATATCGGAGGCCGATTTGGCCTTCAGTCCGGACAGTCACGCCGAGGCGGTCACCGTTTTCCAAGGTAGAATACGGGAGGAGGTGGTTTACGGTATTTGCCTGCCAATGCCGGGCTTCAGCGCGCTCTTCATAGTCGTCGCGCTCTCAGCGGTAGTCTCAGCCCTCGTCGCCGGTGCGATGCTCCATCGGTTACAAGCCCAGCGGGATGAGGCCGTCGCAACGAACAACCGAAAAAACGGCACCGTACCGGTCGCTGGTGTCAACGCGAACGGTTGGCTACCTTACGGTTTATTGCGCGTACGTTGCGCCGATAGACCCCAGCAACGAGTCCAAAAACAGGAACGAGAAGTCGTCGAGACGAGTCCGGTGGAGCGGGGCTGATGAGCGGTCGATGCGAGATAACGCGTAGAGATATTACGTATGGACAAGCCAAGCGGTTATTGACTCGTCGAAATAGAGCAGATTGGAATGACCGATCATTTGACCCGAACCCAGTCATATGACCGGGATATGGTTATGTGACCGGTCATTTGACCGGATATGGTTATATGACCGGTCATTTGACCGGATATGGTTATATGACCGGTCATTTGACCGGATATGGTTATATGACCGGTCATTTGACCGAGTTGTGGTTATATTACCGGTCATTTTACCGAGTTGTGGTTATATGACCGGTCATTTAACCGAGATAAAGTTATGTGACCGGTCATTTGACCACGGTGTGGTTATATAACCGATAATTTGACTGAGACAGGGTTACATGACCTACGGTAATTTGACCGCGGTGGCTCAAGTGACCGGTCACTTGACCAAGCCGGGTTATATCACCCATTGCTCAACCAGGTTGCGTTATATGTGCCCCAGTCGACTCATTCGGCCGGTCACTTAACTGTCACAAGTCCGGTAACCATTTAGACCAATGGAGCTCGTACAAAGTCCGAGCGGAAAAATTCGTTTGACAGCTCCCTCAACGTGTTGTGCTCCAATGAACGGTTGTTCAACAGAAAAAATGATATCGGTGACGGCAGCGTTACTTTTCAATTTGCGAAAATTGCGAACCGTTTTTGCCACAAGGCACCTACGCAAAAGTCATCGTCGCCGGTTCACAATAATATTGCTTTGTTCACGGTTTTTTTTGTAAGCATTTGTGACACTAGTGTGACCGAAACTTGTATTTTCCTTATTGATACCGAATGATAGTGTCTTTGAGAACCGAAAGTATGGGTTTATTCGAATAACAAAAGCAATCCTGTTCGCTTCCAAGCGATTTTTAATTCCGCAGACCCTTGTCCATACAACCTCGCTCAGGCCTGTATCTCGCGATTTCGGTGACGTCTTTATCTATGTAACGTCACTTTTGCGAGCACCTGCTCGGCCGGACGAATGAAACGAAAATATTTGCAGCGCGCCAAATACCGTGAGAGAGAAAGAGAGAGAGAGAGAGAGACGTAGTGCAATATACTGTACAAAGTACCGTAAGTGCGTTTATAGAAACAAAACAAAAACGTAGAATACCGTGGTGTTTTAATTGCTTTTTTTTCGCGTTTCAAACGCGGAAAAAGAAACGAAAAATGAAGATAAACATTAATGTCTCGAACCACCTGACGGAAGAGAGTACAGGTACTTTGAATTATCATTATTATGAGTAATATTATTATTTTATTATTTTTATTAATATTATCATTAATTTTATTAATATTTTATTGTTTTCATTAATATTGTTATTATTATTATTATCATTATTATGAGTATATTTTATTATTTCATTCGGGCAGACGTGGTGCAGAACATTTGAAGTTCAATGTCCTCTTATCCCTGATTAGTCAGTATTTGACGTGGAAGGTACGACATCATTCGCGCTTTACCTGCCTCTCGTACCCGATATACGTAATTCAATATTATTTGTAGAGCTATCCTCATTATTATGATTACTATTATTATTATTATGATTATTATTGCTATTGAACTAATTTTTATTTTTATTTTTATTATGATTAGTATAAGTATTATTATTATCGTAGTACTATTAATACTATTGTATTACAAAATTTGTGGAATCGTGATGCATGGCACGCAAATACGACCGAATGTCCCTCACGATTATTTCTTCATCAATTGTCAAATGAGACGAAAATAAATATGAAAATAAACATGTTGACGGAATGACTTATGGAATAGGAGCTAATGATATTTGCTCAGGAGCTCCAGATATTTCGTATTTCACTAGGATTAAAGACACTCTCTCGATCGCGATAAGCGGTACGGCTTTTTTTATTTGCTTTCCCTCTCTTTTCCAAATAGCCAAAGCGACATCGTGTTTGTTTTAAAAATCATTCAGAGAGATTCGATCGTTTTGTAGCACGACGGAGATTATCGCGAGATGGCGCCCAATTGAATACATAAAAGGCGAGTAATTGGTTTCTTCTTCAATTTCCGATTTTGTTTAAATTCACTTTATTGTACTCGCGTTTGTCTTTAATTATTGATTTTTAATTTAGAAATTTAATTAAACAGTTTTAATTTGAAAAAAAAATTAAATTAAATTCCCATCATCATACTTTGCAAATATTTGTTTTAAAAAATGATGATATAAAAAATCATAAAAACATAATTTCGAGAAAGTGACTATTGCGTGTTACGAAAGATACGCCGATCAGTAGTTCTTTCAGAATGATATTATAAAATGCCAATTTTCGATTAAATGTATATTTTTCCGAATTCCCCGACGATGCCTCTTTTTTTCCACTTTGTCGTGTCCACCATTTTTAGTAATATGATAATGTCGTGTAAGTTGGCAATAAAAATAACAATAATGTGTATTCGAATTATCAATTCAGTTTTTTTTCTGATGAAATTGTAATTTCGAATGGCACTAGTGTTTTTAAACAATTGATCGATTTCTGTGTGCCCTGAGCCTTCGAAAGGGTATATTTGTATTAATATATTGTGCCAACGATAATTTATGGGAAGTAATAAACGTCATGTCAATTAAATTTCCCAACCACGACCGCACGCAACACTTGTCGCAATATTTAGTCATTTTCTTGTGAAACAAACCTTACCGACGAGTCCGTCAATTGTTGAAATTTCATTTCGACTACTGCGATACAATTTCTTTCAACGTATTTTTAATTTTCTGTGTGGGTTGAAATATCATACGCTTTGACCGGCAAAAAAGTGAGTAGTCAACATATACAAACGTGAGTATTTATTCGCGAGTATTAAAATTTTCCAACAAACAAAAAGAAGACCGAGAATTCGGTTTATAAAATCATTTTTTCAGCATTCGAGTTTTAAACAATTCAATTATGTCGATTATTTCTTCAGCTTTTTCTGTCGTCAGGAATTTCGATGAAGATCAGTGAAAAAAATGGATGTAATTATTTTTTTCATCGTCAAAATATGATATTTTGCCCTGACGAGTGTCGTCCTTCCGTTGGCTATTCGACCACCAGGGGGTTTGAGTGTTTTCACAGTGGCTATATTCTACGTTAAATTGCGATCGAGCAACGTACGCTTCGCGAACTTTGTGCGTTATACATACGTGAGCGAAGTGAAGGAGCAATTATAATGGTTATACGTCGGAGTAAATGGCTTATTGATCAAATTTACGAGTCTACTCACTGTGAGGTACTTCGCAAACGAGGGGTTCCCTCTCGAAAGCGCGGCTGAATTTTCCCGAGTGCCTCGACAGTAATACAACAACACGTGAACGGAATGCGCAATCTCTCGAAGCACACAACCCATTACCATTATATGGGAAATAAATCGGTAATTTGTTTTCTTGTTTTCCATTATTTATTTACTTAAATTCTAGGCAACATGTGTTTTAACATAAAACGTGTTATATTCACTATAATAAATATTGTATATAAATAAATATGGATGTTTTTTTCAAATTTATATATAAATATTATTCGCAATAATCGCACGCGCGCCTTGAATGGCCCGAGTCTTAGCTAAAAATGGCCTCACGTGCTATTTTGTACAGTATTAAAAACAAACAAGATACGAGAATACAAAACGTAGAAATCAGTCTGAAAAATATCCCACGCAACAAGAATTCCGTGACGTCTTCTCGAACAGTCGTAAATGCCGAGTAGGTTTGCTCGATTGTTTTCAGAAAAATTTCATCGTTGCTCACTCGTTACAAATATCACCGACCAACAACCATGAAGATTAGCATTTTAAGGTATTCCTTTCACGAACCATAATATTTAACAATCAACTCGTTTTCGCCTACAATGAAGCAAAAGAACATCCCAGTATACTGGCTAAATTTCAAGCCGTTTTATCGAACTTTTGACGAAAAAATTACGACTTTAAAAATCGTCTAATTTACGCGTCACTTTATGGAGATTTATATTTCATAATTTATATACCGAATAACTCTAGATGTCCCAAAAAACTGCTCTATGCACGATGGAAATTCTCAAGATTTCGTACCAACGACAAAAACCGGGGGTCATCGAATGTTCGAAGAAAACATTAATGATAAAACTCAAAAAAAACGTGACTAGCAGAATAATTTTCGTAACCGCGACTTTTCAGAGAAAATGTAAACGTGTCTAAATCTACTAAATTGGCGCGAAATTTTTTATTCCGATTTATCGTTGGGTATAATAATTGATCGTAACTTGTTCTTTATAAAGCGCCACTGTAATTTACTAATGATTAAAACAGGCCCTGCTTATGCGCCCAAAAAATACGGCCCTCCACGAAGGAATACCTTAACATTCCATTAACGACGATTTCTTCGTCCTCGAAACTCTTCTCAACCAGTGTTGATTACAATTGAAGGCGATAGCTTGCCACATCGAGTCACAAAAAAAATGTATGCGCGGCGCAATTCAAATAATCATAATAACAAAGGAAATTGTTAAAAAACGATAAGACACTTTTGACGTGAGGCATGACAACGGAGAATCGACATTAGAAAGGATATAAAAAAATAAGGCATGCAACGAAGTGGAAGAATAATTTTGAAGTCGCCATTGGATATGCGTACATGTCCATTATATATATATATATATATATATATATATATATATATATATATATATATATATATATATATATATATATATATATATATATATATATATATATATAAGACACACGACAGAGTCGTGACGCCGAGTAATTAAAAAGAAAATTTCGAAAGCACCGAACTCATCACGTACTCTTTTTACAGTAAGTTGTATATATTTACCGCGTAATATTTCTCGAGAATTTCCTTTGTCTAACTAATCCGACGTCTCAATGCCATACGTGCCTGAATTATATTTTATTGGCTACTCGCCTACGACACGGATCAGAATCCCTATGACCATCAAACACGAATCTATCCATAGGCAATCTCATAATCGTGGCATTTAAACTGTACATCACGATCTCGCAGATGCCAATAAACGTAATAAAGTGTCGCGTTTCGTTCACGCATTCTACGATATACATATGTGTTTGTGTGTGTACAATCGTGCTTAAAGTATAAACGATATAGCCTCTTCTCTCGACCAAAGAGATCACATGCACGGCCGGCAAAGTGACTAATACTTCGAGAAAAGAAGATACGTGGGTGTGTATATATATATATGTATATATATATATTGATCTTCCTAGCAATTCGCAAAATCATGATTTCATGTTCGGGCAACAAACTCACAACGGAAATAAATTATATTCAAAAACGTATATGCAAACATGTCAAGGGACAAATTTTTATACACAGCGATTGTTCAGGAAGTATAATCGATTTGGGCTTCCTAGCTTGCTCGTCGTGTAAAATCATTTATTGGAATTGTTCTCGATCATCTTTTGTGCAGTTGATGTGATGCATTTTTGGCTTTTCGTCTTTACCGTATCGAGGGACCTGTTCGGGATTTTTCTCACCGAAGGAATGTATAGATTAATTGAAAAATTGTCCAGTTTCAATGTGAGTAAAAGTTTGAAAAGCCTTACTGACCTAAAAAGCACACGAAATGGGCCACAAATCTAAACAGGTGGGATATATCTTAGATATATTACAGATCTATATTTGGCTGACCAAAGAAAAATCTCTGTATCCTCGAACATCCTTTATTTCCCCGGAAAGACACAATCCCAAATCTCATGACGTCGGAACGACGAACTCTCTTCCAGGCATATGCTTTGCACTCAACGTACATTGGTATACGGTGACTGAGTCTACAGAAAAAACAAATGAGTTACGAATAGAAGCAAGTCTTCGAGTTTTTTTTCGCGCCATCGGGGTTGCTGTAAGACGCGCCGACGATGCATTTTCTGGCTTTTCCAAAAGGTCTCAGACGGATGCAAAGATAGGTCGACAGTATGCAAGAGGCTAAAAGTACAGCTAGAAGGATGATCAGAGTGACCGCGAATCCGGGTGTCGTCATGCATATGAGATTTGAATTGGCCGTTGAATCTTTTATGGGGAAGATCATAGTGGAGCTGGGTGTCTCGTTGTTGGATTCGTCAATGGCGAATGTGAGATCACCGGTCGAAACGACCCGTATTATCCTATTTACACCGACGGTCTTCAGGGGAGTTGCCGGGGCGATTTCTCGTGATTTTCTGCGTCTCTCGTCGCGCGGTCGTCCAGCGGCAGCCTGAAGATACGCCTCGAGTGGCAGCGGGGGTGGAAGGCCGTAACCAACATCAGCGGGATGAATATTGGCCTGGTGGTTTTCCAAAAAGCCGGCGTGCTGATCCAACAAGGGTCCGGGCTCGGAGCATTGGTCGGGACAGTGATACCTGCATATCTGTATGGTGCACTGGAAGTGAACTTCCATCGAGTCCGGGAACTTGAACGCTTGGAAATGCGCGTAGGAGAGTACGGAAGCGCTGGCGCCGAAGTTTTTGATCTTGGTGAAGCGTGACATGAGTTTAGGCCTCGTTATGCAACCTTTCTGATCGACCAATTGAATTGGCGCTCTCTTGCCATCGTGAGCCATGCAATTGCGGACGAGCATGTCGAATTTGGAATCATCATCTTTGATGGCAAGTACCATAGTCATAGTTTGTCCAATTTTAACGAGGCCGGACACTTCCGAAGCCCATGGGCCCTTGCCAACCTGAATCTGCATCCAACAGCCGACATTGTCACCGGCAAAATCAGCTCGTACCACGTCCAGCATGTCCACGGGAAAGGGACGAAACGTAACCGATTTCTCGTACAGATCGTGCCAGGTGCAGCGCAATTTGCGCGCCTGGTCCCATACTTCTTGAACTTGCGGGTCGTACTGGACGACTATTATGTTCTCGAAGTACGTACCCGAGCCCGATTCAGCCCCATATCCGTAAAGACCGTTCTCCGTGTTGCCGGCCGTACCGCAAGCGTGTATGCTTATCTCGAAATTGACGGACGTCCGCCCGAGGCCGGCTGGCAAATGAACGCAATTGATGTTGCTGTAGTGACCTTTGGAGAAGACTATGCCGTAGAATGGCTTGTCGAAGCCGAGATATACTTTCATCAGGCTTTTCTCGCATTTAACATCGAGGGATATGATTTTTGGCATGTCCGGCGTTGTCGCGGGCCAAGTGTCGCCGGAACTGCTTATACCGCTACCGGTGCTGAATACTTTGTCCATTGCCTCGGTCTGCGGGTTTTGGGGAAGCGGAGGTGGTGGACCGTGATAAGCGACGTTGTGATGCGGTCGGGTGTGAGCCAGTCCGAGATTTCCACGTCCCGGTGACAACGAGTGAGGGTGACCCCGGAGACCACCCTGGTATTGCCCATTTCCTCCCTGTACGCTGCCAACTACCCCGCTACTTCCGCTTCCTCCGCCTCCTCCAACTCCGCCACCCCCAACGCCGCCGGAGCCTGTTCCACCGCTGTTGTCCTTCTCGTTGAGAGACTCCAGCGCCAATTGATCCGAACTACCGACCTCGCCATCCTGACGGTTCAAGCCGCTGTTGTCGTTTCGATTCTCGTCACCTGGTATCGCCTCCACGACCTCCACGTCCTCTGCTCGAGCCAGCTGGAACAGTCACAAGAGTAGGGCATTCATATTTGATTTTTTCAGACTTTCGGAATTCCGCAGTCGAACGAGGGAACAACAACTTCGCCGTGTTCGTCTGCCTGTCATAGCCTACCAGTTTCTACTGTTTTAAACCCTATCAAGTTTTGCAAGTACATGCGTAAGGGGGGAGATACCTTTAGGCGAGCAAAGAATTTGCTGTTTTTCATGATTTTCGATTGAGGAATCATCACAGTGTAAAATTATCAATTTTCCGCAAATAAAAACAATGTTAAACATTAAATAAAGAAATAAAAAAATAATAATTTTGTATTCTTTATCGGTGCTTCAATACGTACAAAAAATTAGACCGATTAGCTTATCCCAGCCACCTGAAAAAAATCGCGAAAATCGGCTTTTTTCGGGCGGTCACGCTGTGATGATTCCTTGAAAGGAAAGATTTCTTCACTGTTTTTTAGACTAAGGGTATGTTTTATTACTACTTTTGAATGTTACATGGTTTTTTTACATTGATCTTTAAAAATGGCAGCGGTATGGCACGGTCTTCTAAACGGAATTTTCAAAACTGGCGTGACGTAAAGCTAAAAACTAATCGATCGATTTTTATGAAATTTGGCATAAATCTTTCTAACCTTATTGTCTAAAACGTGCCCTTAAATGTTTTTGAAATTTTTTAAAGTTTTTTTTTTATTGCAGAATGAAGGCTTTTTTTCGGAAAATTCCATCTTTCTGTTTGTAAGCGTACCATTTCATCGATTTTCAACATTTCTCACTTCGTATTGGTTAATATTCTGCATATGAGTGTTAATGAAATAAAAATCTTCGTTGGTTTTTGTTTCAGATTAATCCCGCCGACGCGACGCTACGTGTAACGCTGTCTCACAACATCCGCCGCAACCCGTTTAGAAGCAATTTTTTCCTCGCCTAAAGGTGTCTCCCCCCTCAAGAGAGGGATCTAAGAAAATGTTTAGCAAAATCATCGACAAAACATTTTCAGGGCTTCTCCCCTATATGTAAAATGGAGGCGCATTTGTTTTTCGCGCTTCCCATCGAGTGGAGGGTCGTTGGACACGCCTTCCAAAATTTAACTGAGGTCCCATTCACCATTTTTCGTTCTTAAGGCTCGTCAGCGCAATTTCAAGCTCTAAAGTGGCCCCTTTTGAAATCAACCGTCGAATAGAAAAATCTAGAAAAATTCTAGCAGCTAGCATTTGATTAGAATTTCGAATCACAACTATTTCATTCAAGTCATATGCCCAAGCAAATTCAGGATATATAGACTGCCAAGTTATCGCTAACTTGACGTCATGGAAACTCCACAAGACGACTGCACAAATAACTCTGTACCATATTGCTCGTACCCTCGTCAATAAAATATAAAAAATCAAAAGAAACCCTTTTCGCTTCGCGTGTGCCATTGGAATATGATTGCGGATTATTACACGAAATCGAAATTAGTATGTAATAACTTATCGTGGTCAAACATACGTAACAACAACATAAATGTGATTGACTTTCAGGTTTTTTTAAATTCATACTCTGCAGGTTTTTTCATTCACCAACGTACGACCAGATGAACTTCAATCCCACATGGAATTTCTAAATCGCATCAGCTCTGATGGTCCGCGACCTCCAAATAGTTTTTCCGCTAACCAACTTCAGTAAAATCAATAATTTCACCTATCGCTATTTCCCGTACCAAAAACGCACACACTGAGAAAAAAGAATCGTTGAATGTGCAAAATGCATTTTGTTATCTCGAAATTTTGTTGTTTTAACAGTTGCTCAGACATGCTAAATAAGCAGATAGTTTAAATGTATCTTTGGTTACTGCCCAACTATAATGTTTTGTTATGCCAATCAAAAATGAAGTTGTACGTATTTAAAGATACAATTTTGTTAAACCAAGTGAATTTTGGATGGATGGACGAATTTTTTTTTCAGTGCATGTATCCTACGAACCGATTTTATTCCTGTGGAGATGAGATTTACATTCAGGCCAGTCGCGTCGGATGATTTCAAAATTGCCTCGCGAGCTGTGCCGCTCAACTCGTCGAATCAATTTCGTATTTTCGGCCTAGCCTATCTCGCTGTCAGAACTGTTCTTTGGACATTTCGAAACGAGCAAAAGTTTCGATCCATCGACGATGAGCGGAAAGTATCGCGCGATGTTGGACAGAAAACTCGGGTCGACCGGCTTGACAGGATAATCGAAATGATACCGCAAATTTCTCGTTCGTGTATGAGGGAAGCGGGGAGGGGAAACGTTGCTCCCGACACCGACGGGGAAACCTGTCTCGACGATACGCTATTCCGCGAATAATGGGGCGAGACGACTACAAGACGAAGACGAAATAGGATCATCGACGACGTCTGCCTCGTCGGCGAGGGAGAGGGGACGGAGCTCAAAGAGAGAGAGGGAGAGAGAGAGAGAGAGAGAGAGAGAGAGAGAGAGAGAGAGAGAGAGAGAGAGAGGGAGAGAGAGAGAGAGAGAGAGAGAGAGAGAGAAAAACCGGGAGAATCGAGTCAGCTCCCAGAAGAGCCGCCGACAATTGCGTCACGCGTGACCCTCGGGCATAACGGGCCACCCGGTGTCTTTAGCCGCGGGTCAATCGGCCAGCGTTTCTCACAGATCTCGAGCTCGCCTCGTTCTATATGCCTATATGTACACATGGCATTATACACGAGTACACACGTATACCTGAGCCTCTTCACCCGACATCGAGTACCTCCCCCCCTCCTGCTCATGTAGGTGTTTATACAAACGCGTGCATATATCCCGGACACGTTCTTCGGTAGTCGGGAGGTCGTAACGTCGCATCTTCCATAATTCGACGAAAGCTCTCCCCGGTTGCCCACACACCGCGAGTATGATCCCCCTTCTCTCACGTAAGTACACTCTCGACGTTTCCTCGTCCTCTTCTCATTTCCCCTCCTTTCTCTCGATTATTGCACGATTACAGGGGAACCGACCGATGAGGGAAAATACCGCGGTGGAAGAGGTTGGGTAGGTCATTTGTATCTTTTTGTTCACTTTGGAACACTGAAATCCTCGTAGGTAATTTCAATCAGTTTGCACTCTGAAAAGGGGGATATTGGGGGGCTAGACTACAGCGCAAATGACGAACCCACGCTCGGCGCTCGAGGCAACTCAAATTGAAGAGGAAGGTCCGATGCAATGAGGTGAACTTGGGATTACTGTGATAGAAATGCTAGTAAGAGTTTAAGGAGAGATATACAACTAGATGGTCGAAAAAATCGATTTAGAAGCTTATGGACATTCCGTCGACTGTAGAAAACCTACACTATGGGCCTGGTATCGATGATTCCATGTAAGTTGACAAATTTCATGATTTATTCATTCCCAAATTTTCAAACGCGTTTTTCTCAAAACTACGTTTTTCAAATCGGTACCCAAAATTTCTCGGAAACCAATGAACCGATTGCCTTGAGGTTTTTTGTGGTTATTCTGTACACCATTGTCTAGTACTTGTCATAGGATTTTTTTTCCGTTACTTAGTTTTTGTTTTATAGGCAAAATAATAACTAATTTTTGGCCCAAAAATCACTATTTATGTTCAAACGTCCGCCATTTTGTCATAAATCGATATTTTCAAAATCGGTTATGACAAATACTAGATTATAGTATCTAATTTAATAATCTTTTTGGTTTTTTTTCCAGATGATTTTTGAAGAAACGCCAGTCGGTACCGTATACGCAGATTTTTTTACGACGCTCCAAGGATCATACAATATCCTTGTATATTTTTGATATTTTTGAATAACGAAAATTAAACATATTTTTTTGAATGTATATACTTTTGGATAATTAAAACCCCAATCCGAAATTTCAAATGGTTTTCCTTGAAAAAAATCACAAAAATGACCTTTTTCCGGCTTCTAGGTGTATATCTCCCCTTAAGGGAGGAGATACCTTAGGCAGGGAAAAAATACTGATTTTCATGATGTTTTTTAAAAGGAAATATTTCTTCAACTTTCTGAGACTTAGCCCTTGTTTGGCACACTGGGGTGGTTTTCACCCCGCGACCGTATTTCATAGATTTTGAGGACCTAAACTTTTTTCGCAATTTGTGTTTTTTTTTTAATATACTCAAATCAAATTTTCGGGTATAATAACCTACGGTAATTTGAAAAAGAAGCTTTCTAGAAGTGCCAGAAAAATTGAAGTAAAATATTGATTAATTTATTTGCAACAACGGTTTTTGTAACGGGTGCAAACCCCAGTTTACCGAGTATGTCTCTCGACTAAAGTACGCCGAATAAGGGATAAGGTATTTTTAATTGCTACTTTTAGTAGTAATAACTAATACCATGTAACAACATGGTATATTTTTGTTTTTTATTAACACTTCGTCTGTAAACCTGGGTATTTCTCGGCCGAGCCAAAACTACTTTCCTACCGAGTTGCTTCATTTATTTAACAAAAAATATGAAAAAAATTACTTTCCTATAATTTTATGATTGATATATTAAATTGAATTTTTCGAACACTAACATGCTTTTTTTTAATTTTTCGAATGTATTAACTGAGTGAAAAAAACGGCAAGACTTGAAATAAAGCAGGTTACAGACGAAGTGTTAATCTTTTAAAATGCCGGAGGTATGGCACGGTCTTCTAAACTGCATTTTCGAAGTTGGTGTGAAGACTAATCGACCGATTCTGATGAAATTTGGTTATAAATCTTTCTAACCTTATTGTCTAAAACATGACGCTAAATGTTTTTGAAAATAAAAATAAAAAAGTATAGCAAAATGTAGCCATTTTTTCGGAAAATTCAATCTTTTTGTTTCAAAGCGTGCTATTTCATCGATTTTCAACATTTCTCACTTTTTATTGGTTCATATTCTGCGTAGGAGTGTCAATGGAAGAAAAATCTTCGTTGGTTTTTTTTTCAGATTAATCCCGTTGACACTACGTGTCACGCCGTCTGACAACATCCGCCGCAACCCGTTTAGAACACTGTGCCATACCTTCGCCATGTTTGAAAATTCATTTTTTAACAATACCATGTGACAGACGAAAATAGTAATAAAACATACCCTGAGTCGCAAAAATGGCGAAGAAATCTTTCCTTGGAAAAAAATCATGAAAATCAGCCATTTTAACCCTTAAGCGCGTTTTTCTCGAAACAATGTTTCTCGACACGGTGTACATGATTTCTTGATATTAAATGAACTAATTGACTTGATATTTGGTACATTTATTTAGTGTAATAGTAGCTTAGTCATGACCGACGATTTTCTTCTTAACATTTTTTTCGTTAGTTATTAACAACAATGATGACATTTTTGCTCGAAAAATCGAAAGAAATGACCATTTTTTGATGATTGAAACACAAAAAAAAAGCTCGCTCAAATTTTAACCAATGTCATCGATTTTGAGAAAAAAAAACTAGTTTTTTGTTTCATATCAACCGGGGGGCCAAAATCAAGTACACCGTTGAGCCCCTTCACGTTCAAAGGTCCTAAACGAGATTGTGTATAACTTCTTCAATAATTAATATTTTTCAATTACATTTGACACACAACTTCGTGAATGTACATACAAATAAATGTCCCAACAATTTTCCAATCGTCTCACGGATTCCTGCAAAATAATTGTTTTTAAACAACCCTGATTTTCGGATCGCCACAGTAGCCTGACCCCTCAAAAAAAGGTTGGGAAAAAAGGGTTCGTGATTGCAGCAATCATTGACATATTGCTGACGTTTATTTGCAAATTCGTGAATAAAAAAAGGAGCAGTGCCAGGGCTTGGAAATTGTCCAAAAATGTTTGCTACCTTCACGGTTGATTCTGCCAACTTCAAAGTGACTGTGATAAAATTCGAAAAGTGTTGGACGGTAGTTGTAATTTTTTGGGTCCTTAGCGCCTGAGCCTCCGGATGTAATTTCGTTGTAATTCCCTCAATTAACCAAGCAAATCAACCAACTTCGCACGTGGCCCTCCAATATGGACGATCGCTAATTATCCGTCTTAGGTCAAATATCCATTTACAATAAATAAATTTAAAAAAAACATCTTGGATAAGAATATATCGCATCTGGTACGTTTCCGCGTCCAACGGGATCAAGAGTGTACATCCTCGCACACCGATCGACGAATCTGTACACGGTATAGCAGTACGTATTCGTGTTATAAGGTGGACGCGTGTTACGGGGCCGGTTCCTTCGACCTCGAGCCAAATAAGCCAGTTTAATACACCGCTCTCCCTATATTCACTCGCGCAAAATAAACGATTCCCCGCCATCGGTCGCTTCTTGTCCGTGTGCGCTCAGTTATGTAGAGCCTGAGATCCGTCGACTCGATCGGTAACTTACGAAAGAGAGGGCCGCACCACTTTTTATTCCCGGTGGGGCTATTTCCATGTAGATGTATGGGCATAGCTAGCGGGTTATTGGGGGATCTAGATCGTTGCTCGTTCCATCAGGATGCGACCTCGTAACCCGCGATGAAAAAAAAATCAGTTCTTACTGATTCGGCGACAAGATCGCGCCTTTGTTTCTTAACTGCCGATTTGGCTCTGTTCACATTTCGAGACGAGGAACAAGTGCAGGAATGATTATCGATTAAGGCGAGATACACATTTGCAACGATCGAAAAATCCATTTCTTTTTTTTTTCTTCTTTAAACGATAGAACTATATGTGTAGAATATTTTCTCAAAGTTTCAAAGCGAAATTCGAAAAACTTCAAACGTTAGAGCTTGTCAACGCTGCTCCTCACTGCTCGGATTCGGCAATGATGGGCAAAAAGTAATTAAATTAAGGGGTCTTCTCACTTTAGGCGCTTGAAAAAAGACTATTTTCATGATTTTTTTATGGGTTTATATTTTATATATATATATATATATATATATATATATATATATATATATATATATATATATATATATATATATATATATAAACCCATAAAAAAATCATGAAAATAGCCTTTTTTCAAGCGCCTAAAGTGAGAAGACCCCTTAATTTAATTACTTTTTGCCCATCTTTGCCGAATCGGAGCAGTGAGGCACAGCGTTGACGAGCTCTAACGTTTGAAATTTTTCGAATTTCGCTTTGAAACTTTGAGAAAATATTTTACACATATAGTTCTATCGTTTAAAGAAAAAAAAAAGAAAAACTTTTATGTCAATATATATATATATATACATATATATATATATATATATATATATATATATATATATATATATATATATATATATATATTGATATAAAAGTTATTGCACTTAATAAATACACTTTCAAAATATATTGAATATTTTTTAAAATTTATTTAGGTCACTATTTATAGACGAAAATGGTAGTTAAAAAATATCCTAAAAAAATTGTAGGTCTGTGCTGTCGATGAAATCTCAGAAATGGATCATCCGAAACAAAAAAATAAAACGGTTTTAGATTCAGTATGTTAATGGCTATTGCACATATCATACGATTTTTTTATATATGCCAAAATAACAAAATAGCGGACATTTTTCGAAAAAACGTGATTTTTCACCGTTTTTGGCAAAAAAATTAGTAAATATCAAAATCTTAAAAAATCCTTGATATGCGCTGTAGCTATAGTTGTAAAGAATTTGTGGTTAAAATATCATAAGGATCGGTTCAGTAGTTTCGACGATTTTATCAACAAGCCGTCGAATAACGTTATTTCGAAATAAACGCGTTTTAGGTTTGTTTGGGTTGCATAAAAACAAACAAACATTTTTTTAAAATGTATTTCGAAAGGGTATTTATTAAGTGTAACAACTTTTATATCATATATGTAATATAAACCTATCAAAAAAATTCATGAAAATAGCATTTCTTTAGCATCGATTTCTCCTATGTCGATGAGATTTTGCATGCTTGTAGAATGGGTTCAAATAGGCGCCACGTATTTTTTCATATCTGCGGAATCCGATTTTTAAGGGTTGAAACTCACCCTCCAAAATTGGGGTGTTTTTCGTCGATAACGTTTTAACGTTACGAGATATAAAAAAAATTCAAATTGCATCCATGTTTATTTTTTCGTGTAGTATACATTGGAGATGAGAACGATAACGTTATCAACAAAAAACGAAAAAACAACCCTAATTTCGAGGGTGCGTTTCACCCCTTAAAAATTGGGCAACCTTGCCGTAACACTCTGCCACAGCACCGCCATTTTGATGATAAATGAATTTAAAAAAATTGTTTTGTATACTCAAATACTATTAAAGTACACCTACAGTTTGATAAATGTAGAATAATTATTTCTTAGTTTGAAAAATCCCCCAAAATTGCTTAAATTTGTCTTGCCTCCCCAAAAATAGGCTAAATTCGATACTTTTTTTTCAAACTGACTTTTTTTCAAAATAGCGGCTTTCATACTGATTAATACTCTTTTTACAAATTTTGTTTCGGATAATATTTACGGCCACAACCGTGTACACCGTGAGTCCTTTTTTTCGGAGATATTTTCAACCGTTAAAAAAATGTAAAAAAACATAAAAATAAACTATTTAAATTTTATTTTCTGTTCTTCACGAGTGCTTTGATTTGCCATAAAAAAATCAGACTCATTCGCGTATTTTAACCATCGAAAAAAAATCGAGAAAATCAGCTATTTTTGACCCTTTGTACTGTGATGATCCCGATAAAAGTCTGATAAAGGAACATCGAAGGATTTACCCATCGGAAAAAAAATCACAGCGCGTGCTTACCGATCACGATCCCTACGACAGAAAGTACCCAAGCTTTAATTTATTTAACTTCAGTTTTCTAACGCTTGTGAGAAAATAAAAAATAATTTAAAAATCATTTAAAAGCCCCGAGTGATTCGAGATACGGATTGGGAAGACTGGTCGAAGGATTCTAGGCCAGTCGTCGGGTGAAAATAATTCAAAGGGCTATTTTTCATAATGTCTATAGTACCGTAAACACAATTGATTATCAGGATACATGCTTGTATCGTAACTTCACCGCGACGTCACGAAACCCAAGACCCCATAAGTATATCGGGAAAAGGTACGGTCTTGTGAACTCCGAGACACCTGAGAGGCAGACGAGGTCAAGACTGGCACGCTGAGAGAAAAGAGGATACATCCCATATCCACTTTTTTGTCTTAATCAAGCTTACGGCGAATTTTCGTCTGGCGGTTTCCCATCCAATCGAAAAAAGAAGAACACGTAACGAGCGAGAAAGAGAGGGGGAGGGAGAGGGGGAGAGAAAAAGCGTGCGAGAGAGAGAGAGAGAAAAAAAGAGGGAAAGATTCGTGTTGAATGAAAATGTAAGATGCAAAATAGGTGGAGAGAAAGGGGAAAACCGGTCGGGACTTCCTGCTGATACGAACGCCAACTTAATTGTTCGAGTTCGCGTGATGTATATTACTCGGATATGCGAGCCGGGGCGTGAGAATATTTTACGCATTTAACGCACTCGTACAACGTAAATTAACCGCCAATCGTTTTGCAATACCGTAGACCGCTTGATGTCTTTTGTTTATAACACATCGCCTCAAGGACCTGATTCGATCGGAAACTGCATTGGATTGCACTGAAGACAACAAACCCAATGGAGGAATGTAAAAAACCTGAAAAAAAGGTTCCCCGTTTGGAGAGAAAATTCTCAAAAAAAACACGTTCGCAATAAAGAAAAAAAGGAATTTTATCAAAATGGTCCTCGGTACCGATAATTACGTTGCAGCGATGGAATCTTCTATACGATTCAGGTATCATTTTTATTTTTACCTCGACATAAAACCAGACATTTTGACAAAATTCCACCAGAATTCCCCACATCCTCAGAGGTTAGTTATGCAGAGTTTAAATATTTTCCAATTTTTTGCATGCCTATCTTCATTGACTGACTCGCAAAATCAGGTGTTCCCGTTCACCTGCGCCATTCACCACGCAAGCAAAACAAGTGGGGCGCGATTGCCAGAAAACCGATGTCTGTAAACTTCCGAGACTAGAAATTATGATTTCGGATGATTATATACATCGATTTTCGAGCAATCTATCCCCACTTTTTCATCGTACTCAAATACCTGCATTGCAATAATCGACCGTTAAGGTATTCCTTTCGCGAAGGGCCGTATTTTGTGGGGGGATAAGGAGGGCCCTCTTGAATCATTGGTAAATTGCAGAGGCGCTTAATAAAAATAAATGACAATCAATTATTATACCCAGCAAATTTAGTAGATTCAGATATTTTTACATTTTGTCTAAAACGCCGCGGCTACGAAAATTCTTCTGATGGTCACATTTTTGTAAGTTTTATCATTAATATTTTCTTTAAACATCCGGTGAACGCTTGTTTTTATTGTCGTTACGGAATCTTTAGAATTTTTCGCACGCGTGAGCAGTTCATGTCAGGGATCTAGAATTATTTAGTGTATAAATTATTAGATAACTTCCACTATAATCTGTATAAATTATAAATGTGCATTAATTATTACACTCTTATTATATATATATATATATTAGGGTGGCACAAATTTGAGGTCTATTTCTTTCCTTTTTCTCACCAACCAATTATCTTCTTTGAAGAAAAAAAAATTGTCGCCGCAGCTGCGAGCGGTCAAAAAATATTTAGTGGTCGCTGAAGCCTCCCAAAAATTCAAATTTTCATTAACAAATCGATTTTTTTCGTCCACTTCTCGCCCATAAATTTTACGCTTTATAAATTTAAAATTAACCTCGCGAAAGCTGTAGCCGGCCAATGAATATTTAGTGGTCACTCAAGGTTTTCGAAATTTACTATTTCCGCCAAAGAATAAATCTCGCATACACTACAATTCCTTGTAGCATAAAAACAAAATAAACACCGAAGTGTTACATTTTCTGGATAATTTATTATAATAATTTGTAAAAAACACCAATTAGACGATATGTGTTATTATGTATAGAAGTGTGACGTAAATGTGAAAAATCTATTTCCAAAGAAAAAAGGATTAATTGTTTTGAAAATTTTACAAAGCGTCATATTTTCGAGTGAGAAGAGTAAACAAAAAATTGGCGAAAACTGGAAATTTTGAAGCTCTTGAGCGACCACTAAATATTCATTGGCCGGCAAGAGCTTTCGCGAGGTTAATTTAAAAATTATAAAGCGTAAAGTTCATGGGTGAGAAGTAGACGAAAAGAAAAATCAATTTTTTAAGGGGTTACCCCATTTGGGATTTTGAAAAAATCGATTTTTTTATTGCATTTTTTTGAAGCGCAATTTGAAGTGCAGTTTTTTTTTGATGCCCGGAATAGATGACTCTATGTAAGTTTACAAAAAAAAATATTTTCTTCGTGTAAACTGAAATTTAAACTTTAAACGTTTTTCTCAAAATGGCATTTCTGAAGTCGGTGACCAAGATTACTCGAACACTAATGAGCCGATCTTCTTGAAATTTTGCAGGCTTATTTAATACATCAAAATGTAGTCTTTAATCGTTCGATTTTTTTCGTTAAAATCGAACCATTAACTTTGACTGTCCGCCATTTTGTGAAAAATGAATATTTTTTAAAATCCTTTCATTAAAGACTAGTTTATACTTATATTTGACTAAATCCATCCGCAGTTTTTTTTCAGATGATCCACTTCGCCGCAATGTTGGTCACCGCAAACCGTCTATATAAAAACATTATTTCATTGACGGCCATTTGCCACTAAACAATGTAATATTTTTCAATAAAAAAATTACTGAAAGTTCTTTAAGATGTATTCTTTAAGATAGTATACTGATCGATTAAAAAAGTTTTGTAGTTTTCTTTAAAAAAAATCATGAAAAAGGCCTTTTTTGCGCTACAAGTGGGGGTAACGCCTTAATGAAGATTTGAATTTTCGGGAGACTGAGCGACCTCTAAATATTTTTTGACCGCTCGCAGCTTTCGCGACAATTTTTTTTTCTTTAAAGAAGATAATTGAATGGTGAGAAAAAGGAAAAAAAATAGATCTCAAATTTGTGCCACCCTAATATACAGGGTGGATCAATAACTATTAGCACCTTGGATATCTTCGAAACTATAGAGTTCACAGAAATATTTGCTGAAATGAAATCGCACAGTACGAAAGGGGCCATGCGATAGCGATAATAGTTTTTTCGCAGGTGGACGTACTTCGGACATTTAAAGGTCAACTCCATTTTCTTAAACGGATCGGTACGTTTTTTTCTGTATCATGAATGTGGAGCTTAAAACGAGTTCAACGACCTATAACATAAGGTCATTGAAGGTCATAGAAAGTACAGAAAGGCGATAATACTTACAGTTTGTTTGGGGCAACTCGACGAAAAATTTCGAAATCGTTGGATTGGACACGGCGGTTCCATATCGTGGCCAGCTCGTTTCCCAGACCTAACACCTTTGGACTTCTTTCTATGGGGAACATTGAAATATAACGTGTACAAATAAGTACCAACTACACTTGACGACATGCAACAAAGAATTATTACAGCCTGTGCATCAATAAGTTCTGACGCTGTAAAACTTGCAAGTCAATCAATCGAAAAAAGAATCCAATGTTGCATTGATACTGATGGTCGTCATTTTGAACACTTACTATAAACGTAGCAGTTTTATTTACTACCGAAACTGCAAGTATTATCGCCTTTCTGTACTTTCTATGACCTTCAATGACCTTATGCTATAGGTCGTTGAACTCGTTTTAAGCTCCTTTTTCATGATACAGAAAAAAAACATACCGATCCATTTAAAAAAATGAAGTTTATCTTTAAATGTCCGAAGTACCTCCACCTGCAAAAAAAACTATTATCGCTATCGGATGGCCCCTTTCGTACTGTGCAATTTCATTTCAGCAAATATTTCTGTCAACCTTATAGTTTCGAAGATATCCAAGGTGCTAATAATTATTGATCCACCCTGTATATATTGTATTATAAAAGTGTATAAATTATTAGATAAAGAAATGTGACCAATGTGACCAATGTGTACCAGTATACCGGGATGTACTTTTACTTTATTATGTACGAAAATCAGTTAATTGTTAACGGGTTACCCCTACTTGTAGCGCAAAAAGGCCTTTTTCATGAATTTTTTTAAAGAAAACTACAAAACTTTTTTAATCGATCAATATACCATCTTAAAGAACACATCTTACAGAACTGTCAGTAATTTTTTTATTGAAAAATATTACATTGTTTAGTGGCAAATGGCCGTCAATGAAATAATGTTTTTATATACACGGTTTGCGGTGACCAACATTGCGGCGAAGTGGATCATCTGAGAAAAAAATGCGGATAGATTTAGTCAAATATAAGTATAAACTAGTCTTTAATCGAAGGATTTTAAAAAATATTCATTTTTCACAAAATGGCGGACAGTCAAAGTTAATGGTTCGATTTTAACGAAAAAAATGGCCGTTTTTTGGCTATAAAACGGCCATTTTTTTTCGAAAAAAAAAATCGAACGATTAAAGACTACATTTTTATGTATTAAATAAGCCTGCAAAATTTCAAGAAGATCGGTTCATTAGTGTTCGAGTAATCTTGGTCACCGACTTCAGAAATGCCATTTTGAGAAAAACGCGTTTAAAGTTTCAATTTCACTTTACACGAAGAAAATATTTTTTTTTGTAAACTTACATAGAGTCATCTGTTCCGGGCCCATACTTCTGTATGGGCCCGGATACTTATACTTCAAAAAAATGCAATAAAAAAAATCGATTTTTTCAAAATCGCAAGTGGGGTTAACCCCTTAAATACTCAAGTTCGTGAAAGAAATACCTTAAACGCGCTCGACTTGCAGCACTAACGACTTTGACACACACACACATATATGACGAAGAGGTCGCAAGATCGAATACCACGAAGATCGAGCGCGTGCGTGCTTGCGTCTGAAGCGTGGTTGAACGCACGAACGCACCATTTCGAGGCATCTCCGTGGTGCTCGCGTCCGTCGCCCTTAGCTCTGGGTCAGGGCACTGGGTAACGGCATTGGATGCGCGCGGGCGAGAGCATTTGCGCGTTTCCCGGTGTCCCGTCGCGTTTCTTGGGCTTCGATATCTGGGTTATAATGGTGTAATTACCGATCGAGTTTGCTCATCCGTTTGTACGAGCGTGGAGGACCGATGGTCATGCACGTCGGCCTTTTCCTCCTCGGCGAATTTGTATACAGCGGGAGAGCAAGAGAGAGAGGAGATAGCAGGAGAAAGACGAAAGGTACGAGGAGGGATCAAGAAATTATTCGCGGTCTCCCGGACACTGTATCGCTTCTGGGCGGTCTCTCATGACTCGATCGGGTGGGCCAACGAGGGAGAGAGCTGAGAGAAATCTATCTGGCCCCCAAAGCACGATCCACTCGGCTCTGGCCCTTTGAGCTTTAGCACGCACTTTATTCTACCTTTGATCCGATTTTCAATATTGGTCACGCCTGCTCGAGCTCTCGACCCGACTGTAGAAGCACGTAGTTTTCTTAAGGGGGTGTCCCTCTCTGGAAACTTCGAAAACTCGTTTTTTTGCATATTGTTATAGTGTGAACTTTCAAGAATACTTTAAGCCCAACCGGACCCTGAAATTCTAAAAATTGACGAAGTTACACCTGTTTTAGTGGAATAGTGTGCGACGGGTTTACCGCGATCCGTTTATCGCGACAAAGGACAAAACACTCAAAAGAGGCCCGAACTGCCAGCAGATTGCATAGATTAGGTGTGCAACACGATCTCGATGATGGGGAAGGACACATATGGTGCCGGAATCGCTGACTTGTGAGACGACAATATTTAACAAGATCGTGTAAAATATGTACGAAAACTTTGAACGCGTTCATCTCGAAATTACATATCTTGACACGGCGGGATTGATATCTTGAGTAACTTTCACCCCAGGTAGGAAATTAAAAGGCTGACGATGAAAACAAGCTTGTGCGAGCCTTGTTTCACCCAGCCTGAGCGAGACAGACCTGGCCCAGGTTTCATTGCATCGTTTGGAGCAGCCTGGAACCAAGACTGGCTGCTTAGCCTAAACTCAGGGTTATTTCAAGCTTTATTCAGCCGGTGAATTTTGAGGCTGAAAAATCAAGGCTGGATGCAGACTTGTTTCAGGTTGTGATAAAATAAAATAAGTTAAAAATAATATTCTTTCTGTACTTTTATGAAAAAAAATTTAGCAATAAATTTGTCGGGTGCGAAGGCACGAAAAACGAAAGCGAAGGAGGCAGCTCAGAACATTTAAACATATGCTCTTATCGATATTTATGAGGTACACAAAAAAGTGTATACGAAAATAAAAGTACGCAATAAAATAAAGGATTGTTTTTAAAAATATTTTTTATATATATTTTGTAACAAATAATATAACAAATAATAAATATATATAACAAATCAAATGAATTCTTTACAAATTTATTAAATTTACCCCAATGTAGAATATAGAAAACTAAAAACAGGCCCCATATAGCCTCGGGAAGAGTTTGAGAAAAGCCTGGTCATAAATGCTCGTGAAGGCTTCATTAAGGCTCGTTTTGAGCCTTGTTGTTTCGTCGTTTCAGGCTTAGTACAGGCTTTTCTACCAGCCATGTGGTCAAGCCTGTGTGCAAGAGCCTGAAACCGCGTTATCATTCAGAGGTTCAGCTAGGCCTGAAATCAGGCTGGTGCTCAGCCTGAATTAAAAAATGTGAGCCTTGTTTCAGAGCTTGGCGAGCCCCTTTTTCATCGTCAATTCCTACCTGGGACACTATTGACTTGAATTTGCACGGTTAGCATTCGAACAGTAGTCATTTTCGGTTCACGATCGCATTTTTTAATTGGATTAACCATTGGTTAAAACCAATCACTTCAGCATGCTGTTTTTTTTAATTGATGTTTTCTTTGGAGAAGCTGTCATTTTTCGTATTTTTCGAAATTTCGAAAAGTGGATCGTGAACCCATAGAAAGTTGGATGTATTTGCAGAAAATGTTTTTTGTTCTCGTTTCAGGTTACATTTGAGCCTGGTAGAGATCCCGCCGTTTCGGGCCTCGCCGCTGGAGGACTGCAACGCCAACTGCAGCACCACGAACACTTTGAAAAATTGTCTTCCGAGAAAAATAACATTGTAACCACAAACATGTGTACAATATGCTGGGAAAAAAAATTAATTTTTTCCAACCAATGTGTTACTAAAGAAAAATGCAGAATTCTGACCCTTTAGATTGGGCTTCCAGAGAGGGATACCCCAGTTAATCGTCCCAGGGCTGAACACCTTCGATTACGCCTTTTTCAAGGAGCGTCATTTTTTGGGGTCAATGACAATCGTTCGAATGTCACATTTCTTTCTCATCCGTTAGGCAGACGGATTCGTTTCTACCATATTTTTATTCCAGCTTATTCGATGATAAAGCGAATCAATTTTTTGATTACTCAAACACGAAATGAGCATTATAAAATTGTTGGTAATTTCCTAATTTAATTTTTATCGCAATTTTTCAAAATATTAAACGACTTTTGTGAAATTGTATTTGAAAAAACATTTGTTGTATTTAAAACGGAAACAATTTATTGTGCGAACGAATTTTGTGCTGGTGAACCTGCAACCAAATTTTTAATAAATGTGAGAATATTTTTTTGGTAACACGACCAGGTTTGTTTCCGGACACGGGTAAGTTTTTGCAGAAATACACATTTTGTCGCACTAACGAAACATACGGTTGTAGATCCTTGACTCCAGAATTCGTCCATACATTTTTTTCAGTGAACGTTTTGTGTCATTAGAGCACCCCTTCTAAGGAAGGAAATCCCGTTGGACGCCCGAAAATGAGTCATTTTTCATGCATTTATTTTACAAGTGATAAAATAATCGCATCTTAAAAAAATGTTGACACTATCTTATTACAAAAACAAAATGGCAGCGTTATAAGATATTCATTTAGGCGTATTTTGAAAAACTACTTATGTTATAGCTCAAAAAGTTGTTGATCGATCTGGCTGAACTTTTGAGTTTTATCACTATAACATTATTGGAAGGATATACCTAAAGTTTTAAGGTTATCGCGTAAATAAATTACTTTTCTGGGGTAAAAATTGTCGAGAAAATGGTCAAAAATATGAAAATTTGATTACAAAGCCTACTTAATTTATAATTTTATATATTTTTATAGGTATACCCTTCCAATAATGTTACAGTGAGGAACCACCCAAAATTTCACCCAGATCCATAAGGATTGCTGGGAATTTTATAATAACTTTTAACTAATAACGCTCATAATAACAATAACTTTTTGCGCTATAACATGAGCAGTTTTCCAAAAGACGTCGAAAAGGAATACCTTATAACGCCGCCATTTTGTTTTGTTTAAAAAAGGAAAAAAATTAACACTTTAAAGTTGTAATAAGATAATATTAACATTTTAAAATGATGCGATTATTTTATCACGTTTAAAAGGATTCATGAAAAATGACTTATTTTCGGGCGTCTAAAGGGATTTTCCCCCTTAAGGAAGGAATTCTTATTATTATCGTCATTATAACGCCTACTTAGTATTCGAGTATCTTATTGCAAACACTAATCGAGTCACGAGTGTATAAATTACAATAATTAATTATAATTTATCACTTGAATACTTACCCCCTGGAAGAGGAGACAGGCTAGGATAATAGTACGTAACCGCATACCGCGTTCCCGTCCACGGTGAAGCGATCAAGTCACCGGCACTCTGGAACATATTTAATTATATGCTTGTCAGATTTTATCCTGGGCTTCTCTATTATAAATGCAAGTGCCGATCACGTGACAATTCTCTCTCTGCCCCCCCCCCCCCTCTCATACACTAAGTCAGTGTTATTAGGACAACAAATCAGATGCCCGAAATCTAATAATAAAAAGTGGGCAAAAGCATGATAATGTAATAAATTTATAATGTAAACGTTTATAATCAAATTTAATTCCTTCTTTTTAGTGTAAAAAAATATGTCGAAATTTGCAGGGTTGGAACGCAACGAAAATTCTACTTGATTTTCTCAATTATTCATTTTTGTTATTATATAAATTCTTTTTTTGCAGCTTTTGCTTAAAAACTTTAAATAAGGATTCTTAAAAATACTTGAGTGACCTTCGTAGCCTAAATATGCAAAAAAAACATGGGAATACGAAAAAAATATAATTTCGTCGCATTCCAACGATGCGAACTAGAATACCCTAAAAAGATTATGTTTCGTTGGGTCGATTGACCGCAATATGACGTATAACCAAGGGTCATCTAACAATGTTTAATGAAATTTTAACTTTTATTTTGAGTCAGATTTAAACTATATTTATGTAAACTATTTTTTGTTGATCTTTAAACAATTAATATGAAACTATTTTTTAAATATTGTTTCTTACTTTTTAAATAATTGATCAAATATAGAAGCAGCAATTATTGATAAATTATTGTTCCTTCCGAATTCGAAAATTCATGAAAAAAGTAAAATCCGTGCACAATAGCATACTGCCCAAATATAATGCTCGATGATCAAGATGTTCTCTACTATTTACATGTACCACGCTATTTTTGACGGCAGAAAATAAATAAATACACATTTTCCCGATCAGAACCGAAAGTAGTCGTGAATAATTCACTCATGGTTTTTTTTTAAACCTTCGGATTCCAATGCAATTCTCCTGTGCACGGCGTATATGAATATGTGCTGAGAAAAGGAGAAAGAGAGGGAGAGTAACGAGGGACAAAGACAAGAAGGAATCGAGCGAGAGAGCGAGGAGAGAGAGATAAAGAACCACTCTCATCGCATTTTCTGCTTGCACTCTAATTACATATCCCGCGAGCTCGAGTAGTTCGAAAGAGTACAGCTCAGCCTTACCATAGCCAAGATTTGCCGCGCGCACGTGGTTATTACTATGTATACCTGAAGATCAACTACTACCGTTGTTACTCGTCTTATTTGCCATAATTCGTCTCTCCTTGCATCGGAGAATGAAAACTTGTTATACCGTACAATGTGAAACTTCCTCAACGGAAAAAAAACGTTGATAATATGTAAACGTATTATTCGGGAAATTGTATACGAGGCGTTCCATGTCCATTGCTTCTATATGGGATCACTTACCTCCCAACATTTATCCACGATTTCCGTATTATTATTTGTACACCCATAAAGGGCATACTGTCAGACGGTATGCTTTTTGGGCAAATCACGATTTAAGGGTGACGGTGACGATTTTTTTTTAATCCATTTTTTGCACTTTCTCGAAGTATAAGAAGATGTGAAAAAAATCAAGTTTGAATACTGAAAATTGACCAAGTTACAGACGATTGAGTGAGAGCAGGTAGCACAACGATTTATACGTATGCGAAAACTTTCTATTACGTTATTCTCGACACGACTTTTCTCGATCTGGCCGCAATCCTAACTCTAGCTCTAATTGTCCGGTTTTCCAGTTTTGAAACCAATATTTTCGTAATTGCTGCAGCTATCGTTGTGCGTAGCCGTTTTTTTAATTTAGTATTTTTTAAGCCTCTGCACATAAGCAAAAATTTCGTCAAAATTAAACGTAGTCGTTTTTTTTTCAATTTGAGTACTTTTCAAACCCTCAAATATAAGCAAAAATTTCTCCAAAATTACACTTTTTTTAACACCCGCCACTTTGTGATTTTTTTTCTTTATGGAAAAACGGCTACGTGCAGCGAGGACTACATTTGTATAGATTATGAAACTTTTTTATTTTTATTTTTTAGACCAACCATTGTCAAGTTATCGATCCGGCTATTGGATCACATTTTTATACGGAGGCTCTATTATACCTCAATAACGGTGTTAATTTTTTATTTTATTAAATAAAAATGTATATGAAATAAGTTCAGTTATTATGAAGTAAGTTCAGTTATTCAGTTATAAGCTTAATAACATACCTTTTTTCCAAATCCCAAATAAATAATTTAGTAGACAAAAAAATCGGAAAATCGACCTTTTCGGCCCGTTACAGTGGTGTCCTCTTTTGAGGGGTCTTCTCACTTTAGACGCTAAAGAAAACGGCCATTTACAAGAATTTTTTGATAGGTTTACATTATAGATATTGATATAAAAGTTGTTACATTAATAAAAACACTTTCGAAATACATTAAAAAAATGTTTTATGTGTTTATGTAACCCAAACAAACTTTAAACGCGTTTTTCTCGAAACGTTTTTCGACGGCTTGTTGATAAAATCTTCGAAACTACTGAACCGATCGTTATGAAATGTTAACCACATATTCTTTATAACTATAGCTATAGCACATATCAAGGATTTTTCTAAATTTTGATATCTACTATTTTTTTTGCCAAAAACGGTAAAAAACACGTTTTTTTTGTTTTTTCGAAAAATGTCGGCCATTTTGTTATTTTTGCATATAACAAAAATCGTACGATATCCGCTATAGCGGATATCATACGATTTCAATAGAATCAAACGATTTTATATTCACATAGTGAATATAAAACGATTTTATATTCAGATAGTGAATATAAAATCGTTTGATTTTTTTTAACTATCATTTTCGTCTATAAATAGAGACTTAAATAAATAATTTTTTTAAGTGTATTGCGGAAGTGCATTTATTAAGTGTAACAACTTTCATATCAATATCTATAATATGAAGCTATCAAAAAAATTAATGAAAATAGCCTTTTTAGCGTCTAAATTGAGGAAACGTCTTAACCAGAAGTAATTCGTTCAAAGCAATTTAGATTAAGAGGTCTGCGTAAGCTTCGAATGAAAAAAAATGAGATCTTTTTATCGCATAGTCTTATAACCTTGGATCTTAACTTTAATTTGCAACAAAGATTTTGTGAAAATTCCAAAAGTTGACCGAGTTATGATGTTTTTAGTAAAGAGCAGATCGCCTACTGCGAACCAGCCCGCAGCGCAGAAGGATTTTTTCTTTGGCGTTTGTCTCAAAAATGTGTTTTATAAATCAGTGGAAGTCGTATCTCAAAATCCATTTGTCCGATTCAGATAGTTTTTTGATATCTTTGTGGATTTGTTAATAGCAAATGATTAAAGTTGCTTATGGGGTTGAAGGTTGAAGCGTTGGAGTGCCCCAAATATTCTCTTACATGTATTATTTTCATTATTATCAAAAATCATATTTTGCTGATTCAGGCTGTAAATCGCTAAACAAGAATCCTAAAAAAATGTCAACGTCATAGCATTTTTTGTTGTCGTCATAAAACGAACTTTTTTCTACAGCTTGGTAATTTCGTAGTTTTCAAAATTTCAAAAAGGTATCCCGTTATACGAAAGTTTTATTGTTACGCCAAAGATATATTTTTTATTTTTCATTTCAGATTACCCTAGTTGCCAGAACCATCTACACCCATTGACCATGCAGCAACAGTGCCAATTTGTTTAAATAATAAAAAGTTCATTGTTTATCGATATTTTTCAATAATAAAAAAACCCAAGCTTGGTAAAACTACGTATTAATTGTGTGTAAAATCCCGACTTTCTCAGCAAAACTCTCATGAGAAAAAAAAATTCAAAATCGATCTGTTTTTTGGGACCCAAGCTTATGCAGGCCCATTAAATACTACACATGGCACGCAGTCTCGAGTCTCGGGTCATTGTGCTTTCGATTTTATAATTCCACCCAACTTAGGATTTCACTTAAATTGCTCATAAAATAGCCTCGCTTGTTGAAGAAGGAAAATTGTCCAAATGATTCGATGCCTATCGGAATTTCGACACGATCGTACAAAATCCTGTATGAGACATAAAAAATCAAAGAGTAGGTCAAATTAGCGTGGAATGCCGTACACGTATCCAGGATGTAGATGACTTAAATTCAAGACTGCATTTGAGTATGCGTTGGTATCATTTTTACGTGCCTGAAATTTACGTACGCTTGCGTGTACGTCTAACTGTTTATGTGCTCACATACAAGATTGAAGAGGGAGACTATTGGGATAACACGATTAGAGGTCGATTAGCGAGGCAGCGATAAAATATACGACGCCCAGTTAAAGTTGAATCGTCGGGAAGGAGTTTGTTTGATCGTTGGTTATCGGTGGACCCTCCCATCGTTTAAACCGTGCACGTTTTCTCATCTCGTCCTAAATTCCTCGCGAGTGTGTCCCCGAGGCCATCGGGTCCCCGTTATATTTTTCGATACCACAGTTGCTCCTCTGTGGACCCCGCGAAAACGATCGTAAAAAATATTCAGACAGAACGAGAATTTATATTTTGATGGTATGATCAATCGCGGGATAAATCACTTTTTGACAGTTAATATCCAACGGACCCGATTAAAATTACATGCATTGTCAATAATGTGATTTTTTATGCAAACAAAAAATGCTGGTTCAGGCCATTTTTTTAACGTCGTATTTTCCATCGACTTTAGGCGTACAAAAAAAATAATAAAAAAATTTACATTGTATGATACTATTTTATAGAATGTAAATTAATTTTTTATTTTCGCTCGCAATAAACTTCGTAATAAGTCCTTAATGCAAATATAAAAAATTAATTTACATTGTATAAAATTAAAATTTTATACAACGTAAATTAATTTATTATTCATGTTTTTTTCGCGAAAAACGGCACTGGTGGTTAAAAAAAAGAAACTATAGGCTATGAATGTAAGAAATCGTTGAAAAATACGATGACACCGATAACGTGTTCGCCCCCAACGGATTTGAATAATGCGCGGAATTTCTAAAAAAAAAGTGGCTGATTTCAGTTTTAGATTTAGGAGGCTAGATTTTTTCATACTAACTTCTGAGTAATTCTTTAGGTAAGTGACTTTTCAAAAAAAATGTGGTTTCCAAACAAACCCAAACCAACCCAACGTAGGCGTCGAAATGTTCAAAAATGCCCTATTTTAACACGCGTTTCCGCGAACTTCAAAACCCCATAACTTTTACCCATACTTTAACGCAAACAAACCCAATATAGACGTCGAAATGTTCAAAAATTCCCTACTTTATAACGTATTTCCGCGAACTTGAAAACCCCATAACGTTTTATGGGAGGGTGAATTTCAGCTTCCCCCAACTGAATATCATCATTTATAACCCAATAAATGAGAAAATGGCACAAAACAAATTTCAGGCTCCTCTTTCGGAAAAGTCACTTATCTAAAGAATTGCCCCTTTTTAATTATCGGTATGATTGTTAATGCAAAATGTCCATGCTTTTCCACCACATAAATAACAAAACAAAAATTACAAATTGATGAGTAAGAAGTTTACAATGTTGATGACACATGGAGGGCTTCAACGGCAATAAGTCAATGTTCGTTTTTCTTCAATTATCAAACGAGTATTTCATGAAAGTATAAATGATTTGTTGAACTTACTACGTCGGAAGAATACACGTCGGACATATAAATAAATCATAAATAATTCACGAAATGTCTAGAGAGGAAAAGACACGGAGAAAGAAAGACAAAACGACTTTTGTGCTTGGTGAGTTCGCGATCGTTTCTTGATCATTGAGCTCTTCGGGGCCTCACCCTCCTCCCCTCGACTGTCCCAAATTCCATCGTTGACTGTGTATCCACTTGCACGAGCCTCTCTCTCTCTCTCTCTCTCTCTCTCTCTCTCCCTCTCTCTCTCTCTCTTTTTCTTACTCGTTGCCGTTATTTTTCCACACCACGATTTCACGTATCTTCGAGCACACCCCGAGGGGCGGTGGTAAAGATAAGAAAGGAAGAGCACCTTAAGGGGAGCTGGGAAAACACAAGAAGGAAGAAATTGATGAGGAAGGGCAAAAGTAAAGGTACGAAAGAGAGAAAGAAGAAAATGGAAAATAAAAAAGAGGAAGATGGCAAAAACCAAGTAAAGAAAAGTCATGTGAGTGGACAGACGAATACCGAATAGACAAATAAATAACTGAAAAGGGAGTTGATTAGGATAGAAGGGACAAAAGTTCGTATGGAAGCGGAAGCGAAAAAAGAACCAGACAAACAAAAACTCTGGAAGACTTACAGACGTGAACAAATTGGGAAAATAAAGGGGAGGAGCAAGAAAATGAGTGGAGCGATTCAAAGATAAAAGAAAATTAACAAAAAGTGCTAATAATGTACTTGGTTTGTTCTCTCGAGTAGGATCAATTGTGAAAGAGATACAGGGAAATAGGGTCGCGAGACGAAGTCTTCGGTAAAACAAACAGGTGCTCACGTTTCTCTCAATGGCAATATGGTCAATACTTCGTGTGCATTCGTCGGTGTTTAGACAATGCAATATTCAGGCAAGTAGGCCTTAGAACCCTCCGGGCAATGTGCATTTTGTTTGTTTTTTTTTCTTTTCGATTGAACACGTACCACGTCAGGACGAGCCGCGACTTACGTGACGACGCTTCTCATCGAGGATGCGCCGCTGAAAATGTGTCCTACTAACTAGGCATGCACATATCGACGTTCCACTCTCTCAAGCTACATATTGTATCACTTTGCTAATCGAGCTTAGCGCTCATGCAGGTTTTTAATACCGATACGTTTTCTCTTCGCAGCCTCGCTTCGTATATTACACCGCAAATTTTAATGCCTTAAGGTTTCCGGAACTTATGACCAATTTTCGGATAACGGTTGTCTCTTAATTCTACGTTGATACACTGGGTCGTTCTGACCCAGACGAATTAAAAATAAAATGCTCACGTTGGCAAAAGTGAACATTTTCTATAGTTTTTGGCAGCCAAGTAATTTGGTATTTTTCGGAATTTTAACTATGGAGACGTTTTTTTGCCAATAAAAACTGAGCGAAGAGTTGTTGATGGCAGTTGGATGAAGTATTATCCGGGTCAAATTGACCCAGTGTGTCAAAATTGTGGCCTTATAGCAGTGTGTCAACGAAGGGTTGATTCTCGTCGCCTAACCGAAAAACGCACGTCAGCAAACATTTTTAAGGAGGGAGCCTTCAGGCGAGGAAAAAATTTGCTAATTTTCGCGATTTTTTTCGTAAGGAAAGATTTCTTCGCCATTTTTCAGACTTAGGGTATGTTTTGTTACTACTTCTAGTTGTTACATGATATTTTTTATTATTATTAATCTTTCAAAATGGCGGAGGTATGGCACGGTCTTCCAAACTGCATTTTCAAAACTAGCGTGACGTGTAGCTAAAAAACTAATCAACCGATCCGGAGTAAATTTGGCATAAATCTTTCTAACCTTATAGTCTAGAACACGAACCTAAATATTTGCAAAAATTTAAAAAAACGGTTTCATTCATTGCAAAATGTAGCTATTTTTTTCGGAAAATTCAATTTTTTGTTTCAAAGCGTACCATCTTACCGATTTTCAAAATTTCTCACTTTTTCTTGATTCTTATTCTGCGTATGAGTGTAAATGAAAGAGAAATCTTCGTTGGTTTTTTTTCAGATTAATCCTGCCGACGCTATGTGTCACGCCGCCTGACAATATCCGCCGCAACCCGTTTAGAAAACCGTGCCATACCTCCGCTATTTTTAAAGATTAATACAAAATAGAAAATAGCGTGTAACAGCTAAAAGTAGTAATGAAAAATACCCTACGTCTCGAAAATGGTGATGAAATCTTTCCTTTAAAAAAAAATCAGCAATTTTTCCTCGCCTAAAGGTATCTCCCTCCTTAAGGAATCAATTTTTAGATGCCTGGTTACATTTTTATTAAATTGATGAATAATATTTGGCTATTCGATTTACAACTTTAACGACGCATCTATGACAGTTGAGGATTCTATATAAGGCTAGGAAATAAAAAATACGATTTTACATTGGATGGTTTTATAGCATAGGGTCTTAATTTTAATTTGCACCGAATATTTGATAAAAACTTCAAATTGACCGAGTTGTGAAGAAAGGTCACCTTCTTCGGAACTCGGTTAATTTGGAGTTTTTAGAAAACATTTCTTTGTTTGTTTGTTTTTCGCCTTACTACTTCGTTTTCTTTTTATTTTTATCCAAACTGTATTTATGAAACGGTGTCAGTCGTATCTCGAAATCTATTCGTCCAGTTCACCTCAAATTCGGACGGAGCATAATTTATAAGATTTGCTATTGTATGACCAAATGGCTTTTTGATACGTTTATTTGTTAATAACAAATTATCAAAATTATTTTCTTGTCGAAAATCGAATTTTCTTCTACAGCTTTGTAATTTTCAAAATTTTCAAAAAGTGTTCAGTGATAAGAAAGTTTTGCTATTTTACTAAAAATACATTTTTTAATTCTTTATTTCACATCCAAGTGGCCAGAACCATCTACACCGATCGGCCATGAAACAATGGCGGCACTTTGTTTAAGTAATAATAAATTCAATGTTTAACAATATTTTTCGATTAAAACAAACTCAAACTCGGCACGACTATGTATTAGTTTCGGGCAAAATCCCAACCTCGTCATCCCAATACGCTTACTGGGAAAAATAATCAAAAACCGACCTGTTTTTTTTGGCTCAAAGCTTATGGGGACCCCTTCAAGAGTTTACATCTTCATAATACCGTAAGTTGAAATTAATGTCATTTCTTCCAGACATCGTCGTAAACATAATCCAATTTTGAATTCGTTTTAGTATTTCATGTATTATGATTCATTGAATAATCTACCCAGCCCCGATCAGGCTAACGATATCGATCCTTTATCAGTAATCAGTTGTAGTATTTCCCTTATGCCGAGGTCACAAATTTTCTCGAGCTCAATTAAATCCTTAAATCCATTGACTACACAAATGCTTCCACTTTATTCATAACGTGTAAGCTTCGTTCTCCCATTCGCACGAACTTTCTAAAACGCTGCTGGATGTTGAACTTTCGTTTATCTTTGCCAAACTTTTTCCGTCAATTAGAAACTTATCACAAGAAAAAAACTCATGCACAATAAGATTGAAATTTTTCAGAATTTTTCATGTATTATCTGAAGAGATTTGATACGTTTTCCTCTTGCATCGAATACTGCAATTCAATGAGACTGAAGTTGACATCGTTGGAATCCATCAAAAGTTGATTTTCCCAAATTGTTTTAATTTCTTTTAGTGGAATTTTCCTGCCGAAATCCCTTTACCATTTTTTTTATATACTCGTTTCGAGATTTACAATACAAATGAGTAAAAAAAGATTTTGCACAATAGTAAAAAAAGGGAATCGACAATAAAAACTAAAACTTTCGTTGGATTCCAACGATGCAAACTTCAACAGCATGCAATTTATCGGTATATTTAATGCGGGAGCCTGAATTAGAAGGTCCAAAAAAGCATTTTTCGGGAATTTTTTTAGGAGGGAAAAAAACAAGTGAGCAGAGTAAACATTGAGGTATCTTTTCATGTATATTTGAAATGTATAAAAAAAAGTTTAACATGAAACAATAAATTACTGCAGATGTATCAGCCTATTCCATGCGCGTCTTGCTACTGCAGTCCCCAATCGGCGGGAAAGATGCAACTCGTAATTCTTGACTGAACCAAATAAACCAATAAAATTTTCAATCGTCATATATTTTTCTTCTGGGTGAATTAAGAAAAAGCTGAAAAAATCGTGAAATTATAACTTTTCTCAGGGTGGAAAAAAATGTGTTTAAAAACACTTTAACGTGCTGAAAAAATTATTTAAAAATACTTTTTCAACGACTTTTTTAATTCACTTAGAAGAGATTTTGATACTGGAGAAAATAAACTTTGGTTTGATTCTGTAGGTCGTTTAGTTTTTTTTGCTATCACGCCCGCCAATTTGGAAAAATCGTGAAAACGAAAACTGGAGAAAACGCGCTTCAAAGTTTTCAATAGGAGGAAATATCAATATCAAATATCAATCGCTTCTCTGCTTTTGGCCTCGTATCTCCGAAAATATTTACAATTGGCATCTGTCCCTTTGTAAATATATCCTTGGATAGTTGATCTATCGATTTGAGCAATAAAAAATAAACGATTTTTTGGACCTTCTAATTCAGGTTCCCGCCTTAAGGGAAGTTTCTGCCTTGTTGGGCCAAAAATGTCCGATTTTTCGTCAATTTTTTATGCGAAAAATATTAAATATAGAATGTTGAAATTTGGTATGTTTACTAAGCGGTCTTTATTGAACATGATTATATTTTATAAAGTTTGACAAAACGTGGTAGTGGGAGTGGGAGGATCCACGTATGTCGGTGCGCTGGCGATGATATTCTTCGCGTACGGAAGTGCTCCCGCACGCCCTAGATGAGCAATCGTTACGAAATTTGGCAGGCACGTGCACAACAAACCTCTTCATTAGTCGAACTAGAATTATCCAAAAATATTCAAACGTTTTTATTTTACGAACAAAAAACTGCAAACATTTTTGGTAACAAACTAAACTTCCCCTTCGATAGCTCACAATTTTTTTATTTTTCAATTTTTCTTCTTGATCCTAGTTCGACGTATACACAATATTGTACAAAGTGAAAATATGTTTGATTTTTTTGCTTCAGATCACCTCTCCGGGACTTAGGACTTCCGCAAGCGAAGAACGTCATCGCCCGCGCACCGACGTACGTGGCTCCTCCTACTCCCCCATCATGTTTTGTCAAACTTCAAAAAAAATGTTATGTTCAATAAAGACCGCTTAGTCAACATACCAAATATCAACATTCTATATTTAATACTTCTCGCATAAAAAAATTGGTGAAAAATCGAACATTTTTTGGCCCAACAAGGCAGAAACTTCCCTCAAGGAAATGACGATTGTATAATTTTTTTAGTTAAAAACAAAAAATCACTTGTATTTTGTATAAATTATTTAAAAAACGATCTTTGTACGTGATATCTTGTTTATGCCGATGCTCACGTCTCTCCATTGATTGGAAACGCAGTTTCAACGATTAACCAAGACTTGCTCTATGAGTTTCGTCCTCGTCATCGCCGTTTCTTTTTCGCCTTTTCTCTTTTCATCGTCTTCGGTTACTCAAGTTACGGGATCTCGTCTGAGTTACGTCCTTTTCTCGTACCTATATAAATCCTGACTTATTTTGCTTCTCCCTCCCTCTCCACCCATAGAAGCGTAAAAGTCCGCCGTTCTCATCGCGAAAGACGAAGAAAGAGAAGGAGACGATGCTGAGTGTTTCAACCCGTTCGTCTGGACGATCCAACGGATCATTTCGATAGTAATCCCCGTATGTCTCGATTGTAGTGCGAACGGAGCGAGAGAATAAGACGAAAGACGAAAAAAAAAAGAAAAAAGATTTTCGTCAGCCTTTCTCTCGCACTAATTCTTATTCTCGTCCTCCCCCCTTTCCCTTCGTCTCGCTATTCCTTCTGACTTGAGAAAATCGTACAGCAAGTACAATTTTGGAGCGCGGCCCTCGCGGAGGAAAACGCTTGAGGCTATCTTGCTCTTATCCCCATATCGTCAGCAATTCTTTTGCCGACAAACCGTCGAGCAGAAAAACAGAAGCTCGACACACGGAGCGCAATAAAAGGGGCATCAACGAGAATCGAGCACAACCACGCGGAGGGAATGGCTCTTTGCCAAATACATATAACGGTTTTATCGACTCTCGTCTCAATATACATCGAGAGAATGAGTGAGAGAATGAGATAGAGAGGGAGATATGGACCTGAACGAAAAAAAACGAAAGAAAAATGAAACACGTGGAATTCACATGTAACGAAGGCGTATGTGTTGTGGCGTACACACGTGCCGCGATGCTGTTGCTTGTACTTAATGGTGACCTCTATGGAAATCAGGGCCAATCCTCGTTTTCGCCCCACTCTCTTACTTTTTATGTTTTTTTCCCCTCTCGTAAGTACCCCTGTCCGCACGCATCGTCGACATTTCTCGATGGCCTTGTGCCAATGCTTCGATCTCGCGCACTGAGGCGGGATATACATTTAGACAGGAAAAAAATTAGCAATACTGAGGGATTTTTTAAACTAAGATATAATTATTCTACAATTATCTACAATTCTACAATTATCAAACTTTTTAATAATATATTTAAGTATCCAAAACAATTTTTTTTAATTAAGTCATCATCAAAATGATGGAGCTGTGGCAGAGTGTCTAGCTGGCATGCAGTCTAGCTTCCCGTAGACTTTAATTTGCAAAAAAGTTCAAACATTTTTTCAGTTGGAACATGTATACTTTCTATGTGATGGTACTTAAAATGAAGAAGATGCATATTTAAGAAAATGACACGCACTTACAAAAAATAATCAACATTTCACGCAACATTTCTGTAAAATGTGGATTGAAAAAGTAGTTTTTTTCCATTTTTTCAAAAACAATTCTCGTCAAGTAGAAGGTACCAATATTATCAATATTTCTACCAAGTTTCAACTCAATCGGCTTGATAGTTTTTGAGTAATCCTGCACGCCAATTTCGATAATGCAGTTTTGAGAAAAACGCGTTTGAAGTTCACGCCCGCTCCGGATCCGAGCGGTGAGGCACAGAGTTGACGGGCTGTAACGTTTGAAGTTTTTCGAATTTTGCTTTGAAACTTTAGGAAAATATTCTACATATATAGTTCTATCGTTTAAAAAAAAAGAAATCGATTGTTTGATCGTTGTAAATGTATATCGCGCCTTAAAATAAATGCCACTACCCACAGTATTTACGAGACTATTTTCAGCGGTATTGGACGCGCGCAACTCGTAATTGTACCGCTCATCATTTTCAATAGCCTGCTATTAGTGCTTTAATTATTTCGTGTTTACTACCGTAAATAAAACTCGCTGTTAGAATTCCGAACGTCAATTTTCTGCTGTCATAACCATTTGCCAAAGATTTCGATGTTCGCAAAATAATGTCGTCCATTTTTCAACTACATGTCCGAATTTTTTGCTAAATCTGATTGAAAATTGTAGGCCGAGAATATTTTTGATGATTACAGTTGGAATTAATGAAAATAATTCAAGGTCGAATTTGATTATACACACTCAAATAAAACAGGAATTGAGGGAAACCAAAAAGTATACCAAAATTAGGCAAAGAACTCTAGCAACATATTTCTCATCGTTCCATTTTTTTTTTTTTTGTAAAATATTACCTTTGCAAAAGATAATAGGTCCATTTGATGCTCAAATTGACTGGATAAAGTATGTAGAGCCAGACACGATGATAAAATAATCTCCGTGCTATTCGTCAACCCGTCATTCAACCATTATACGTAGGTATCGTTTGAGAACGCCCTAATAAACAGCTACACTAGTGTCGATGATTGATAAAGATGATCGTCACGACGGTACGAGCTGCCGATAGTATTACGATAACGAGGCGATTATTAACCGGTCGGAAAGGACGTTAAACCGGCTGTTAAGCACGTGGCGAATAACCTGGACGATTTTTCTCAGTCGATCTTGTGTTAATCTCGGCCGTTCGTGTTTTACCTTCCCTGGACCTTTACGTACCTCGTAATCCTTTAATGTTCAACATAACACGTGCTCCGGCAAACTCTTAACGTCTTTCTTCACACTGGATTTAATGAGCAGATTCGCACCTCTCATAATAATCGTTATTCTCACATATTGCCACTTTTTGTTTTCCCCAGTGGCCTATTTTCTATCATGCGATTTACCGGAATTGCAATGATTTTTTAGATTTTTTTAGATTCAAATAAAAAATTACAGACCTTTTTGTCTTTGTTTTCTTTCCAACGTTATTTTGTAGCCGAGGGGAGCTTTACCATTCAAAAAAAATGAGCTGCATTGTTATATAAGTATTATTAATTTATACAGGGTGTCCCAGAACAGAATGCGTTCCCTGAAATGGGGGGTTGGGGGTGAAATTATGAGTCGATTGATATAAGCATGTGTGGGTGTCAGATAAACCCCTGAATTATTATTAATTTTTAAAGGCGGGCCAATCAGGGTCGCCCGATGAGCCAGCGTATCGCTCACCGACGTACGGCGGCTCATTGGGCACACCTGATTGGCCCGCCTTTAAAAATTAATAATAATTCAGGGGTTGATCTGACACCCACACATGCTTATATCAATCGACTCAGAATGTCGCCCTCAACCCCCCATTTCAAGGAACGCATTCAGTTCTGGGACACCCTGTGTATATATATATATATATATATATACAAAAGCTTGGGGCACCCTGCAATTGTTCTTTGCGGACAAAAAATTGAATATCTCGGCCAAAAAAAATCGGAAACCAATTTACCAAAGGGGGTTTTGAAGGGAATAAAGTCAGCTTCAATTTTCTTTTTTATTTTATTTTTTCGATTCTTTTTTGTGCTCGGTACGTCATTTTGAAAACGGCGGTTTTTTACGATTTTCGCACCTTGCAAAATCGTTCGCTGGACTTTGGAAAAATAGCAATCTCGCTATTTAGTGAAATGATCTTCGAAAAGTGAAGCGTTAGCTTTAGTTTCGTTTTTTTTTAATTGCAATTTTTTTTCGCAGAGAAATTTAGTTTTTCTTAAAAAAACGGCAGGTTTCCGTAAAACCGGCATCGTATACATATTAATATATACATATATATTAATTCAGAAATTAAAAAAATATATTAAAAAAAGAAATTAAGTGCGAACAGCAAGCACGTGGGATTCACCCCCGCAAACTTTCGAGATTAGTCGTTATACAGGGTGAAGCTTTTAACACGTGATACAGCCGATAATGTATTACGTTCGTGCAAACACAACTGTCATCGCTGTTTCTTCTTCACCCATTGAATAATTGAATTGCAGCTTAAAGTTTTTTTAGACTAATACGGGAATGTCAAAGTTTTCATACGAGAATTCTCTTTACAACTACTTTTTTGCTACATGCCGCATAGATTGATTCGAAATGCTGATTACGATTATCAACATTTTCCAACTATGCGTTAGATTGAAATTGATCACAAGGGCTTTTGAAAACGATTTTGGGGTGTGCATCGTTGGAACGCAACGAAAAGTAGTTCCTTTCAATTGATTTTTTTTTTCATCGATTCAGGCTATGGTAGTCACTGGAATACTTTTACATATTCTCATCAGAGATTCATCGCCACAATTTTAAGAAATAAAAGAATTTTGATAATAAAATCAATGAGGAAATAAAAAATTACAAAAAATATCGTCGCACTCCAAAGATGCAAATTGCAACGTCATTAAAAAAAATCTGTATCAATGGATCGTAAAGTTGAAAATAAGCGTTCCTTCAAAGTGATTTAAAAACTGAATTTGCTACTACATTTGGAAAAAGATTTTTGAGTCGAGAATTTTAGATCATTAATTAGATAAGCGGATGTCCGAAAAGTGAATTTTTCTTCTTCCACGTTCTCAAAAACATCGTAACCATTCATTATGTAAAAGGGTAATGACAAACCTCTTTGGGTTTTTTTAGGTTGTTTGGATTGATTTGAGGCCAAAAACCCAAACGAATGCGAACAAACCCAAACAAGTTCGTCGTCTCAAATATTGCTCTTTAAAGATACGGTCTCAACATTTGTACATTGGATAAATCAAATATAGTCGACGCTGTTGTGATTAACAACAGTGTAAGACAAAACATCCTGTAGACGAGTTTTCTCGCATTAACGAGAAGTTCACCAGACCGCCTGGTTTATTTACTATATAAGTGCGGACATACTGTTCCGAACGCGGGAACTATACTCTCCCGTTTCATATTCCTACTCTCGGACTCTTTCTGTCTCGCGTGTGTTCTTAGCCGGTGAATAACTTGATCGTAGTACACTGAGGCGTTAATTAAACCGGGTTGCACGCATAGTACGATAAGAGGTAGGCGTGCGAGCAAACTCGTAGTTATTACTCGCAGGATGGAGAAACTGGGTGGAGAGAGACAAAGAGAGAGAGAGAGCGAGAGAGAGGGAGGGAGTGACAAGAGTTGCAGGAATCGCAGATGATTAGCCACGATTATACGTGATAATTTACAGACGTCGCATTATCACTTGTGATATGCGCATAATAACAAACTCATTATTTACATTGATGAACACAAATTTACAATTTTAGGCAAGAAACCAATTTCCGAGATTCCTTTTTAGAATTCTAAAACTACGATGATACCCAATTTTTCAACAATTTTCCTCCAGTGCACGGTATTACGTTCTTAAGGGGGGAAATCCCTTTACACGCCCGAAAAAGAGTCATTTTTCGTGAATTTTTGTTTAGGTGATAAATTAATCGCATTATTTTTAAATTTTGACATTATCTTATTGCAACTTTCAAGTGTTCATTTTTTTTTCTTTTTTAAACAAAACAATATGGCGGCTTTATAATGTACTCCTTTAGGCGTTTTTTGAAAAACTGCTCATGTTATAAAAGTATAAAAAGTATAAAGTATAAAATTAAAAATTATATTAAACACTTGTATTATTATAATAAAAGTATAAAATTAAAAATTAAATGGGCTTTGTAAACAAATTTTCCTATTTTTAACCATTTTCTCGACGATTTTTACCCCAAAAGAGTAAAAGTACGCGATAACCCTAAATCTTTAGGTATATCCGTCCAATAATGTTATAGTGAGAAACCTCCCAAAATTTCAGCCAGATCGATCAGTAACTTTTGAGCTATAACATGAGCAGTTTTTCAAAAGACGTCTAAAGGAATACCTTATGACGCCGCCATTTTGTATTATTTAAAAAAGAAAAAAAATTAACAGTTTAAAGTTGTAATAAGATAATGTCAAAATTTTCAAATGATGCGATTATTTTATGATCTTTAAAGAAATGAATTAAAAATGACTCATTTTTCATACCCCTTGAGTAGTCTTGAAAATGTAATTTTGCTTAAGGCGGTCGTCTAGTTTCTCGGGTCGAAAAAATCGATTTTTTTTTTTCATAAATCACATCTACAACATGTGTAGAAAATTCGTGCCAAAGGATTTTTCGATATTCGAAGTGGTTTACAAGTTACGGCCCTGGAACAGAGCAGGTATACGGAGCAGGTATACTTTCAAACGCGTTTTTCTCGAAATACCATTTTTCGAAACGGTGACCACGATATTTCAGAAACTACTGCACCGATCTTGTTCAAATTTATACAGCATCTTTAATATGTTATAAGCCAGCGATTGAACTAGGATTATCATAATTGCTTCGTAAGTTTTTTTTGTACGAGCGAAAAACTTAAGAAAAAATGAGTAAAAAATAGAATGTAATTTTCAAAAGTGTATAAAAAAGTCAATTTTTGTAATTTAGAATTCACTCTAGTTCAATCGCTAGTCTTAAATATGAAGATTAAAATGCCGTTTGGTTTTTTGATTTCAGATAAGCAGAACAGCCGCAATCTTGGTCACCGTCAAGCACCTCTTTTACTTGATGTCTTCCTTTCGGCCACTATAACTGTTATTCTATTGTATATTTTGACTTCAAAAAATTTGTAAAGCTTATTTAAATGTTAAAAAAGATTATACAAAAACAATGAGATTGATTATTTCGATGCTTTGCCCGTAAAAAAATTATTGAAAAAGCCGTAAAAAAACAGCCGAGAAACTAGAGGACCGCGTTAATATAGATAATGAAAGAACTCTCATATAATAGAAACACCTCTGAGCCAGATTTAATTTAAAAAATTGTTTTAAAAGACTAATCTTTAATTCGTTATCCATTGTCAAGCTAATAGCGCGATAATTCAATTCTTATCATTTTCTCGGTTGAAATATTATTCTATGACTCCAAAAAGTATAGAGCCAAATAAATTAACCCTAGAAGGAGCAAGTGGGGTCCTATGTACCCCACGCCTATTTCGACGTACGGTCCTGAAACAGCAGATGGCGTTTTCGAGCCTGAACCCCGCTGATAATTGAATTTACCTTTGTGGAAAGGGATTCTAACGATTAATACTGTCAGGGAACCGGGTGTTTTGACTGAGCAATCAACGAAAGTGCAGTTGTGGTCCAAGCGCATTCTACATGCCCTCGTGTTAGTGTTTTGGGGCGGCAATTCAATTACAGTTTCCTTGTTTATACTTCTAAAAAAACACTAATTATTACATAAAAATGATATATACGTTATGGAAATTATTTTTGGATAAATAATTCTTTTTTCGAAAAATCGTTCCTCTTGAACAAAAATTATACTTTTGCTCGAGCGAAACTACGATAAAACATGCACTTTACAATGCCAATACGTTATGATCGCAGATTTTTTAATACAACTTTGTCATTAGACTTGCAAAAAAAGTTTACACAACTGTTCTTCCTTTTCCGCATTTCTGTGTTTTTAGAGACTAGCCACATTCATATACGGAAGTAAATATATATTTTCAAGACAATGCAATTATGATGTATTGTTCGGTTGATTAGAAAAAAAGTCACTTTTTAAGTGAAAAGAAGGTTTGTTTGCTGGTGCTTGACGTTTCTTTTTCGGTGGGAGCACTTTTTTGCAAATTTCAGTTGTGAGAAATTGACTTTGGTATACACCACTCTATTGATTATTGAATAACGAAGAATCATCCCTATATAAATCCTGTAATCGCTTATAAGAAGAATTTCACACTGAGGAGCCATGTGGGGTCCCACAGACGCCACATGCTCCGAAGAGGTAAAAAATGAGATACCTCGTTTACAGTTAATGCATATACAGGGTGTCCTGTTATGCATAGATAATCCTGCAACTGTCGATAGGTCAGATCATGTCCTACAATATACTGGAATTTCAGTTTAGTAAAAGTCCCACCATTTTCGAGATAAAAAATCATCTGCTTTTGGTTTTTCGCATATCATTTCCACAAGTGATAATTGTTTTTACCCGGTTTTATAAAAAATACTCTTGGTTATTTGTTATATCTAGAAAAGTCCTCTTTTTAACCTTAAACGTTGAGGAAACTTTATGAAAAAAGATGTTATGCAGAATTTTTATACAAACCAATTTGAGGATCTGACTTTGATAGCCTGTGGTGTAAACAAATGTACTACGCATATCGTGCCAATAACTTCGAAAAGTTGCTCAATTAATGTCGATTCGTATTATTTGTAGAAATGGCATGCGAAAAACCAAAAGCAGATGATTTTTTTTTAAATAACATGAAGCCCAAAATCTCGAAAACCGTGGGACTTTTACCAAACTGAAATTCCAGCACATAGTTGGACATGTTTTGACCTATCGACAGTTGCAGGGATTATCCATTCATAACAGGAGAACCTGTAAACATGCAGAGTGTCCCTCTTATCTCTGCCACCCCAAAAAAACTCGGTACTTATCGACGCCACAAAAAACTGTTCCAAACAAAAGTTCTACGGTGTAAAAGGGGCCATCAAATGCGACCAATTTTTTTTATTCCGTTGGAGGCGCTGACGCACAGTGAAGGTCACCTCCACTTTTTAAAATAGAATGGACCTTAAGCATAAAAAAACATTAGGAGGTCAAAGTAGTTCAAGGTCATTCAAGGTCAGTATCGATGATACAAATCTAAATATCTCGGATCACTACCAAATGTTTGGTAGTGATTCGAGATATTTAGATTTGTATTTAATTCTAATAGGTGACCGTGAATGACCTTGAACGACTTTGACCCCCTAATATTTTTATGCGGCTTGAGGTGTTCCCTAAGATGTTTGAAAAAAATCTACCATTCCATTTTAAAAAGTGGAGGTGACCTTTATGGTGCGTCAGCGCCTCAAGCCAGATAAAAAAAATTGATCGCATTTGATGGCCCCCTTCACACCGTACAACTTTTGCCTGGAACGTTTTTTTGTGACGTCGATAACTGCCGAGTTATTTCGGGTGGCAGAGATAAGAGGGACACCATGTATATGTCTTGAAGAAATAATTAAAAAGATGTTTGAGGATGCAACATATTGAATTTAATGAATGCAACCACACGGAAAACCCAATAAACGCCCAATAAACGCCTAATAAAAATTCTGATGTTACTCTTGAGAAATAATATTTCTTTCGTCCTGCAACTGCATCTGGGTTTATTTGATTCCGCCTGCTCAATCCTAATATCTCGCAATTTTTCATGAATTTTCTTAGAAATCAATATTTGAAAAATAAAAAATAATATATTTTAATCGTTCCTGTGAAGTTGAACTTCGATAAGCGCTCATCTACTGCATAAGGACTGGTATTTGGATACAGCGAGTTGGCATCCTCGGTTATCACTCTCTCTCTATCTCTCTCACCCAGCTCCTTTGGTGGTTGGCCTGGCGTAGACCAAAGCATGCGCGCCGTCTCTCTCACAAAACTTAGTAATACGCCGGCTGCCGAGCTAGCGATACGTAAATATAACATGTTCTCTAGATTGCGCTCTGTCGACAGCTGTCACTTATAGGTGATTGTATCGCATTATTCCGTCGTTGTTCTTTGCCTTTATATTGAGAAGTACCGATGGCGAATGGTCAGTATTTTTCGAAGTGTTCCCTCAATTGACATTCTTTTGATCGCCTGTCACGAACAGGGCTATCAACGGTTGATGCGAATTTGACGTATTATTGACTGAAATTCAACACAGTTCCAATAGCGAAGGGCTCAAAAGACAACAATGAATTCACATTTTTCGTCGTACGAATAGAACTTGAAAAATAGTATGATAATATCGAGGAGGACACGTACGATGAGAACGAGACGAGTCATCAGAACGATGGACTGTGGCGATGATGAAAAGAAAAGCGAGAAATAGTATAATAAAAAGGATAAAAATAGATATCATATATTGCAAATAGCACATATTAATAAGATATAAAATGAAGAAATTTAAATGATTCCCATTAATTAGAAATAAGTTTAGGTAAATCAAATAAATAGGTCAAAACGCTTTTGAATAATAAATTAAATTTTGTAACTCTAATTGCTTGTTACATAGTGGCGATATGTATTTTCGTTTTATAATAAAAAATTGGATGACAATATTTTCAAAATTTTTTCGGTACAATTTCTTTTATAAATCCCTTCAGAGATTTTTTTTACTGAATTAGTTGAATTTACAATCGGCAGTGCGAGAAGAATTTACAATACGCACTGCCGATTGTAAATTCAACTAATTCAGGAAAAAAAAATCACTGAAGGGATTTATAAAAGAAATTGTACCGAAAAAATTTCGCGAATATTGTCATCCAATTTTTTATTATAAAACGAAAATACATATCACCACTATGTAACAAGCAACTAGAGTTACAAAATTCAAATTATTATTCAAAAGCGTTTTGACCTATTTATTTGATTTACCTAAACTTATTTCTAATTAATGGGAATCATTTAAATTTCTTTATTTTATATCCTATTAAAACGTGCTATTTGCAATATATGATATCTATTTTTATCCTTTTTATTATACTATTTCTCGCTTTTCTTTTCATCATAGCCACAGTCCGTCGTTCTGATGACTCGTCTCGTTCTCATCGTACGTGTCCTCCTCGATATTATCATACTATTTTTCAAGTTCTATTCGTACGACGAAAAATGTGAATTCATTGTTGTCTTTTGAGCCCTGCCGTAAAGTCCACGGACGCCATTCTTCGACCCCAGCTTCTGGGCACAATGTTGGTAATCGGCCAAAGACGAAACACCGCGAGATTATATTTATTTGTAATCAATTAATCGATTGTTTGATTGTTGAGTTATCAATTAATTACGAGCTGATTGTCAATAGATTACATCAGAATGAAAATTACCTCGTGCTTATCCAGCAAGTGGAATGATTCCACCAGTACGATTCAACGGCGGTAGTTGACGTCCCGTAGTTTTGTCTGATGCTAGTCGGTGCACAATCACTGAGTAGGCACAAGGCACGAGTAAAGGCCGAGTAGAAACGTACTGTTATCGGTCAGACCGTTTTGACAGCAGTCACAAAACAACAGATCTATTTGGATAGATGGTACAAATGTGATGACGCTGATGATGATGATGATGATGATGATGATGATAATGATGATGATGATGTAGATCGTCAGTAACGTCGAAATCCACAAGATATATATATATATAACTTCTTTCTCTCAATGAATGATAAAAGTTCTTTCTTCTTTCAAGTATCTCGATCTCGAATTTATCCCGTCACGTGTTAGCCGCACTGGCACAAAGTCCCGAACTTTTCAAAATGTCCCAGCAATCACTCGGCTCTCGTTATCACCTCGTCTTGAAAAACGTCTGACGCTTATTTTCCGCTTTTCCAATTAAGAACAAAACGAACCGAAATTTGGGAAATACGAAGAAAAAAATCGCTACGATTCTTTTAATCTCGTTAGGCTCGTTTAGTTTTTTTTTGTTATCTAAATAAAAAAAAACAAATAAGATCGAAGTTGTGTCTTTTGGGAGACGTCGTCCTCGTCGTCGTCGTCGTCTCCGAGCGTCTGTCGATTTTCTGATACAGAAACGAGGATCCCGACGTTATAGTAGTGTATCCATTGAAAGAGAGAGAAAAAGAGAGAGAGACGGCGCGCGACAAAGACAGAGAGAGAGAGAAAGGGAAAGAGAAAGAGGGAGAAAGAGAGAGAGAGATGAAAATTTTGTACGCGACGATGACGATGCAAACGTAGCGATCACGAGAGAGATATACGTCGACGTTGATGCGTGTACGCGCAAAACTCGTGCCGGAGTCGGAATGGTATACACCTGTACGATATACAGAGTGTATACTATAACGTGGCGGACCGCCCCCTGACCCAGACACGCGGTACAGTTATATAGGTCCCCTGTGAACGTCCGAGAGAGGAGAATCCATGTGTATACCCACGTACATACGTGTACATGTGTTTGGATATATGCGAATGTGTACATACATCCATGGGGTATCTTATCCTAATAAAATTAGCCAGTAAACCACCACCATATTTTGGCCCCGACCACCCTGAATGCAGAGTTAAGGGGCTATACCAGCGTGAACGTTGAAAATTTGGGCGATTTTCGGGAATTTTTTGTAAGGAAAGTACTCAATTAAATGTTTCGGAAATTTAAGAATATATTTGGCTATGTTTGACCTATATTACATAATTTTTTCATAGAATAATATTCAGATCCAAGCGACTTATGCGCTGCCTTTCGAGGCGCCAAAAAAAAGCTCCTCCACTGCTGACATGATTCCGGCCGATTGAGTAGCCGAAACCGAAAAAGGAAAATATGTCGTTAAACTGGAAGGTATTTCCTGTACAATGACGTAGGATTTTCGAAAAATGTCAAAATCTAACAAAATGGCGTAGTTATGAAAAAAAGTCTGTTTTCTTGCCTATAAAATGATAGTTTTTTTCAATGCCAAATCGTCAATTTTCATCCAATCAAAAATATCCTACGTCGTTGTAGAGTAAATATATTCAAGAGTACTCAGTTCAAATTTCAAGTCAATCGGATAATTGCTCTTTGACGTACAATGTCAGCAAATTTTAAAAATCTCATTTCGAGAAAAATGCGTTTAAAGATTTAACTATCGATTTTTGCAAGATAAAATGATATTAATATAAATTATATAAATGATAATGATATTCTTGAAAGTATAAACTGTCGGAAAAGGCAAGAGAAAAAATCGATTTTTTGAAAGTGTCACACTGGTATAGCCTCTTAAATTTTTTTGTCAACGTTTCACTAAGTATCTCCCTGGCAAATTATGCTTTTAGCAACTTCCACGGAAGTCATTTTTGAATAATCGATTATTCGTAGATTAAAAGATGGTTTCAGAAGAAAAATTGAGCTAAAATGATTTTGGGATGGTGAAGTTTGTATCGTTGAAATCCAACGAAAATTAATTTTCTTTGATTGCTCATTTTTTTCGCCGATTTAGGATACGAAAATTACTTAAATGACTTTTCATATCCTTACTAGAAATTTACGACCTGAAGCCACAAAAATTGGATTATAACAGAAATTATGAAATTTAAAAAACTTTCGTTGTGCTGCGGACTAGAGTAAAACAGAATTTTGAATTTGGAATTCAATTGTTTGGGTTTTCTGAAAATTGTAAATTGGAAAAATTGTAACTTTCGTAATCGAACATTAAGGAGACTAGGCAGGTATGAAATTTGAAAAATTGGGTGGCGTTTAATTGTTTATAATAAGGCGGCGAATGAATATTAAACTTTATTCCTTTTTAGGGCTATCGAAGTATTATGAAATAAGAACATATTCCATTTAAAATAAGAAAATTTATTCCCAGATCAATATCGTCGGAATTCTAACGTCAGGCTATTCTATTTCGTCAAATTCGGTATAATTATATCTCGAAAATCGCTGGATATATTAATCAGCAATTTATACAAGTGCTGTCGAACAATATGATGCATTAAACATACCTAATAAATTAATATCTGATTGAACAAAAAACTTTTTACAGATCGATAATAAAAATAACTCGAATTCTTCGTTAAGGGGTTAGGCCACAGTAACGGGTATAAAATCATGTGCGAATTTAACAATTTTTTCGTATGAAAAAGTGATTTACTCATAAAATTAATTACACATCTGTTTAGATGAATATCAAGCTGTTAGAAAAAATAATTTTTTTTTATGTACAAAATGGCCGACTACTAATATTTTCTTTTGTTATCTTTTTTTAGGCGCTCCGCGGCGTGACATTTAGCATCCACAATTTTTTACCTCGAACAAAAAACAAAAATTCTCGTCAATCTACATTAGAATACCTAGAGAAGTACGTACGAAACTTAAAAAATATTGTTTTATTCAAAAGTTGTAGGTATTTGAACTTGAATTTGAATTGAACTTGAATTTTCAGTGAAAAATTTCGTATAAAACTGCTCATAAAATGAAAAGTTTTCGATTAATCAGAAATTCCATACGTACTTCTCTGCGAATTGCAATTAGGAACATGACTTTTAAATTTGAAGTAAATCGAGTGAAAATTGTTGAAGTTATTTGTCACGCCAATTGGAAAAAGCTGTTTCGAGAAAAACACGTTTAAAATTTTACATATGCCTCTGGCCGTGTCAGAGGTGGGCTTACGTTATACGCTCAAAGTGGGTGAAAAAAACGTCTTGCTATAAATCGAATAGTAACTTATTCTTATGATGATAAAGCACCGTTTTAACGAGAAAAAAAAAATCGATTTTTTGAAAATTTTACTGTGGCCTTACCCCTTAACTGGGTGCCGTTTTATTAATTTTGTGTTCGTTTTCATTTTTTCAGATACAATCAAGAGCGGAGAGCCTGAGACGAAGAAAGGTCGCCCAGATTTCTCAAAATCTTCATCCATTCGACTGGAATCGTGGCAAAACCGGATTTGGCACAGTTTACCTCGTTACGTTGGAGCGCCGATATTATTAACTTGGGAGTGAATCTCGAGAAACTTCATTTATCTTATAATGTTATAATAAGTAGCCCTACAAAAAATAACTTTACATTTGTCTATGGCCTTGTTAAAAACAATTAGGGGAAGCGAATTAAAAAAAAATTAAACCTCCCTGGTCCCCTTCGCGTAATAGATCGAGAAACACTTTTAGGCCTCTGTTTGGCATAGCGCAAACGTTGGAAACATTATTAGTTGAACGCAGCTAGTCAGATTTTCAATGACGGTTCAATTAGAAGGAATGACCCATATTTTCATACGGATGTGTGACTTTTCGTTGATGTCACACATCGGAGAGTGTCTTCATACGAACGACTTATTATCCTCCCATTTTCCTCACCTTCTTCGTCCTCTTCCATCTCCTTCGTCACCTTCTCCGCCCCCCCCCTCCTTTTCCTCAACAATCCCCGTCAACGAAACGACACCACGTCTCGTGCAAGGTGTACGCATATACTGATTACCCCTTCTCGAATCCATTCTCATTCTTTTCTCATATACACTCTTCGAGCCGTCTCTCGATACATGAGATTTACCCCTCTTTCTCTTGTCTCCCTCCCTCTCCCTCCCTCCCTCTCTCTCTCTCTCTCTCTCTCTCTCTCTCTCTCTCTCTCTCTCTCTCTCTCTCTCTCTCTCTCTCTCTCTCTCTCTCTCTCTCGCTCTTGCCCCGCTTCTCTCGTTTCCCGTTTGGCACGAATGTCCCATTCTTAAAGCTGCACAACCATCACCTAATCTCCAAACCCTCTTCTCTCGGACGCGAGTCACGCCGAACTTGACACATATTCGGCGTGTATACGTCGAATATATATATTAGGGTGGCACAAATTTGAGCTTCATTTTTTTTTCCTTTTCCTCACCATCCAATTATCTTCTTAAAAGAAAAAAAAATGTCGCGAAAGCTGCGAACTGTCAAAAAATGTTTAGAGGTCGCTCAAGCCTCCCGAAAATTCAAATTTTCATTTAAATAATCGTTTTTTTTTTTTCGTTTGAATTTTACACTTTATCATTTTTTAATTAACCTCGCGAAAGCCCTAGCCGACGAATGAATATTTAGTGATCGCTCAAGAGCTTCGAAATTTCCATTTTTCGCTATTTTTTTACTCTTCCCACTCATCTAACGCAAGAATTATACTCTTTGTTCTCATTAAATTATTCTTGAAAGCTCTTGCCCGTAAACAAAATTGTAGGTTGTTGCAAATTTTCAAAACAATTAATCCTTTTTTCTTTAGAAACAGATTTTTCAAATTTATGTTTACAAATTTACCTACGATTTTGTTTACGGACATACAATCTACGACATGTGCACTATTAGAAGTGTGTAAAATTTCCAGAGATTTTACGTCACTTTGCAATTCTTTTGGACGTCTGGGCCTCGATTCTAAAAAATTAAGGCATCATCACGGTGTAAAATCTTCAAAAATTCTTTTTTTTTGCACTCTCTGATAGGTAGACGATTTTAAACATGCTGTTCATATACTTACATAAATGTAAGTAGTCAATTTATATGAAAGTTCCGCACTCGAAACTTTAAACTCGTTTTTCCCTAAATGTCGTTTTTCAAGACTGTGTACACTCTCAAAGGAAACGTTTTCAAGCTATCCGTCTCAAATTTTGAAACAACATTCTTGACGCCAGTCTTTATCTTGCTATAGAAGTTTTTTTCGTTTGAAATCTTCATTTTTTTAACGAACATCTGTCAAGAAAGTAGGCTAAATTCGATACTTTTTTCAAATCGCCCCCATTTTGTCAATTTTTGTTTTTAGAACAACCTCTATAGCAAGATAGCGGCTTTCGTACTGATTAATAATCTTTTTACAAATTTGTTTCAGATAATATTTACGGCCACAACCGTGTACACCGTGAGGATTCCTTTTTTTCGAAGACATTTTCAACCGCTACAAGAAATGTAAAAAATGTGAAAATAAACGTTTAAAAATGTCCTTCCTGTTCTTCACGAGTGCTTTGATTTGACATAAAAAAATCAGACTGATTAGCGTATTTTAAACAACAAAGAAAAAAAATCGCGAAAATCAGTTATTTTTCGACCCGTTACACTGTGATGATCCCTCAAATGGTAGTATTGAACGAAATAAGTTACTTTGAGAAATCATGATTCGACCATTCGTTAAGGTCCAAGTACCTCTATAATGTTTTGGTCATATGACCTTGAAATATGTGTACGGATATTTCCGTACCCATAATTTGCAGTACTAAAAAATGCGAAAAATATTTGTTGATTGAGTTCACAGCGGGGCTTAAAATGAAAACGAGTTATTTTTCACGTAAACAGCGATACGAGCGGGATTTCGGGTGTGTGACGAAAAACCAACGTTCGCCGTGTAATATACTCGGGTATGAGGACTCGCGCGATGACTGGTGAGAATACTCATCGATGTCTTTATCGTCTGCATAATTGCATTCACGGTTACGTACGAGTACACGCGTATCTCTTCGAATGAATGAAACGACTATGGCTTACCAATCTCATTAAATAAGTATATATATAGGCCTTTCAAACACTAGCACGGTTTACACATATGAATCCCCGAATGAGCATAAAAGGTATACGACGTTTATTGGGAAAGTTTTATAGAGGTCAACAGCCTCGAAATTTTCGGAGGCTGCAACTGCGGGACGGTTAAAAATTTACCATACTTCGACACCTCTTAAGCACATTCTACCAACGGCCATATACCGTGTGAAAGAAATTCCACGTCCCGTCGACCTACCTTTGGCCCTTGATCTCCCCACTCGAATACTTGATTTGAAAAAAAATAATATACAGGCTTCCAATTTTTATTTTTTTATTGTCTGTGATGAAAAAAATTTAATCAACTATTTAATCAACCCTTCCTTGACACACTTATATTTGGCCACGACTTTGACACACTGGGTCAATTTGACCCGGATAGTACTTCATCCATCTACCCTTAACAAAAATTATTTAATTAACCCTTCCTTGAGACACTAATATTTGGATACGACTTTGACACACTGGGTCACTTTGACCCGGATAGTACTTCATCCACCTGCCCTTAGCAACCCTTCGGTCGGTTTTCATTGAAAAAAATCCGGGATACACTTTAAACATTTCTCAATATGTCTGCATAATTATAATTCGGAAAATATAAAATTGAATTGTTGTAAAAAAATTATTGAAAGCTTTCAATTTTCGGCAAGTGAGCATTTTATTTCAAATTCGTTCGGGTCAAAATGACCCAGTGTGTCAAGGAAAGGTTGAATGAACTTTTCTTGCATAAGGAAAAAGATCGAGTCTATTCATTTCATGCTGAATTATCGGCTTCCTCGTTGCGGTTGTAAAATTAAACGACTAGGAAGTACCTACTCTCGAAGTCTGAGAATGTTCATTTCTCAAAAAAAATTCACTGTTGAAACCTAATGAAGTTATTGTAAAACCCAAACAAATCTAAAAAACAGAAATATCCCTATTTTTGAGATTCGAGAATGTTTATTTTCCAATCAGGAATTCAGCGTAAAATGTTGAGTAAACATATGACAGCATCAATGAGCAGGGCCCTTTTGAATAATTAGTAAGTTACAGTGCCTCCTAATGAAAATACGTTAAAATCAATTATTATATCCAACGATGAAGTGGAATAAAAAAATTCCCATCAATTTGATAGATTTAGACATTTTAACAGAAGAATTTCCATAACCGCGAAGGTTCAGATCCTTCTCGGTTACCCACACTTTTCTAAGTTTGATCATTAATATTTTCTTTAAACATTCGGTGTCCCGCTGTTTTTATTGTCGTTGAGGAATTCTTAGTGTTTTGCATGCGTAGAGCAGTTTTTGTCAGACATCTTGAGTATATAAATGATTAGATAGAAATGTGTAATTGTTTAGTATATAAATTATTACATAGATAAACATAAAGTGCCGTATGAATTGAACTATTTTTAAAGGATTTTTTTAAAGGTTTATTCGCCATTTTTTAGATTTAGGGTATGTTTTATTGATACTTTTGACTATTTGGTTTTTTCCTTAGGTACACGCTTGTCGCGTTTGTTACCTATTCTTTCCCATCATTATGACCATTATTATTTCCTCTACTGTTTACTCCTTTTCTTCTCCATCTTTCCCCTGTTCCCCCCTCTTGCGGCCGCAGCCGACTTCCCCCTCTGTATCATATTCATCATGACATTTCTGTCATGGGTATAGGGAAACTGCGGAAAACCTATACCAATACAGCCGGTCATCGAGTTCGCCCCCCCAGTCGTGGAACTAGTCTTATTTCGCCGCGAAATGCCGAAGAAAAACATTTCACGACGAAATGTACGCAACTGGGATTCGAACCCGCGACCTCCCGGTCCGCTTAGTTTAGTGGCGAGCACGCTACCACTAGACCATCGCACCGGTATACTTTTGACTATTATATGGTATTTTTATTTTTTATTAACTTTCAAAAATGGCGGAAGTATGGGACGGTCTTCTAAACGGATTGCGGCGGATGTTGTCAGACGGCGTGACATGTAACGACGGCGGGATTAATCTTAAAAAAACCAACGGAGATTTTTCTTTCATCAATACTCATACGCGGAATATGAACCAAGAAAAAGTGAGAAATATTGAAAATCGCGAAACTGGTACGCTTTGCAACAAAAAGATTGAATTTTCGGGAAAAAACGCCTCCATTTTGCAATAAAAAAAAATACTTAATTTTATTTTCAAAACCATTTAAGTTCACGTTTTAGATAATGACGTTAGAAATATTTATACCAAATTTCATCAGAATCGGTCGATTAGTTCTTAGCTATTCGTCACGTCAGTTTTGAATATGCAGGGTAGAAGACCGTGCTAAACCTTCGCCATGTCTGAAGAATAATTTTAAATAATACCACGTAGTAGCCAAAAGTAGTAATTTAAAAAATGCATATGTAACATTTTTTTAACCAGCTTTTCATTAATGTACTAAAAAGTAGAAAATATTTTTTTTGCCAAGTCACCTATAGTTACTATAAACAAAAGCTTGGGGCGCTCAACATTTAGACATATAATCTTTAATTTACACGAATTCGTTAACATATTAACTGTATTCAATTTACTCTAAAACAACCTTAGATTTCTTAAGGGGTTACTCCCACTTGCGATTTTGAAAAAATCGATTTTTTTTTATTGCATTTTTTTGAAGTATAAGTATGCGGGCCCATACTTCTGTATGGGCTCTATGTAAGTTTACAAAAAAAAATATTTTCTTCGTGTAAACTGAAATTGAAACTTTAAACGCGTTTTTCTCAAAATGGCATTTCTGAAGTCGGTGACCAAGATTACTCGAACACTAATGAACCGATCTTCTTGAAATTTTGCAGGCTTCTTTAATACATAAATTGTAGTCTTTAATCGTTCGATTTTTTTTTTTCGAAAAAAGTGGCCGTTTTATAGCCAAAAAACTGCCGTTTTTTTTTCGTTAAAATCGAACCATTAACTTTGACTGTCCGCCATTTTGTGAAAAAAGAATATTTTTTTTAATCCTTCGATTAAAGACTAGTTTATACTTATATTTGACTAAATCCATCCGCATTTTTTTTCAGATGATCCACTTCGCCGCAATGTTGGTCACCGCAAACCGTGTATATAAAAACATTATTTCATTGACGGCCATTTGCCACTAAACAATGTAATATTTTTCAATAAAAAAATTACTGAAAGTTCTTCAAGATGTGTTCTTTAAGATGGTATATTGATCGATTAAAAAAAGTTTTGTAGTTTTCTTTTAAAAAATTCATGAAAAAGGCCTTTTTTTGCGCTACAAGTGGGGGTAACGCCTTAAATAAAAAATCCTGAAACTGAGTGTAAACGTGTGATAATAATTTCTCTAATTACTATTGTGCCAAATTGAATAGGTTAATAAAACTGAATTGATCAAATTTATTTAACATTTAAAAAGTTGAGCAGCACAAGCCTTCATTGATAGTCACATATAGGTGACTTGGTAAAAAAAAATTATTTTCCACTTTTTAGTACATTCAATAAAAGATTGTTGAGAAGAATTTTTTTTTTATTATAACATTTTTTAATTGAATCATGCATTGTCACCGCTTAGATGCATGTTTGCAAAATTTCAGAGCTCTAAGTAGTCGGAAAGTGGGTGATATGTCGATTTTACGTTTTGCATCTCACCCCAAGTCAAGTTAAATGAAAGCTTGTAACATACCCTAAGTCTCAATAATACTGAACAAATGTTTTCTTTAAAAAAAATCGCGATAATCAGCAAGTCTTTTTCCCGCATAAAGGTACCTCTCCCCTTAAGAGTTCAGTAACTTGGCTTGAAATCTCACCAATACACTGAGATCTATTTTTACTGCATTGTAGACGAAAACCAGTTAATTGTTAAATATTAGGGTTCGTGAAAGGCTTAAAATCTTCCTCATGTCAATAGACCAAATGACTGTGTAAAAAATTCTCAAAAGTCAGCCGCAGCGTGTCTCTCTTCGTTGCCACCTTCGAGGTACTCAAAGGAAAATCATTTTTTGAATATCGACGGCTCCTCTTCGCTTGAAACGTCCCGTATACTCAAATACCATACTCGAACAGGTTAAAAGTCGCGTGGAAGGGGTTACTCGTGTGTGTTGCCGAACCATAGAACGAGGGAATCTCGAAGAAGCGGACGAATCGACCGACTGACCGACCGACCGCAACCGCAACCGTCTTCGTGTCGTCTCGCACGCGACTGACCTATAGAGACGAGGTGCGTCTTCCCAGTGCACACACACTCTGCAAATATGCCTCGTTTCACGCCGAATGCGCTTGTGCCCTTCGACCGTCGAACGTTATTTCCCACCGTCCAAGGTGCCCTTCCATTTGCACCGTGCTGCAGCAGCGAAATGAGGCGTCGGCGGCACGTTCAAATCGTAATTGACCCAAGATTCGTCAAAAATGTTTTCATCGGAATGTCGGTCTGGTTGGTGGATTTTCGAATTGGCCGAACCACTGTGGATACATCAGTGTTGGGCAAACTTTAATTGCTAGTGTAACTAGAGATCAACGATTAATGAATTCTTAATTACGACTATAACAATTAACAATGAATTAATTGTCATTGTGAAAACTCACGACAAACAATTAATTAATTGTTAACTGCTGTAGTCGCAATTAACAATTAACCAATTGTTAATGGTGACTTTCCACAATTAGAAACTAATCAATTTTCAATCTTTATAATGTATTTGATTCAAAACTATCAATTAAAACTGATTTTTGTATAGGGTGACGAGTGGCGTCAGATCAAATGTGTACTTATTGAAATACGTATATAAGTAGCAAATAAAAGACTGATATTAATCATCAATAATATATAATAATCAACAATAATATCTAAATCTTTTTCATTTGATATCTGTAAAGTTAGATATGTTAATTGTTAGTTTTAGATTTAGATGTCTCTTAGAACAATTAAAAAAGTTAATTGCAATTGTTTTAATTGCGAGTTGCAATTAACATAGATCAATCCAAATAAATTAATTGCAACATGCTATTAATAGTGTACTTGCAATTGATGTTAATTGCGATTAAATTAAATGCAATTACTTTTTTAGTCAATTAATTAACTGATTGAAAATTTAATTGATTAACGCCCAACACTGGATTACATGGAAAAAAAATTAAGGTATGAAACACCCCTTTATTTTTAGTTCTCTCACCCTACATTTAATAGGGGTCATTAAATTAAATGTAATGGGTAACATTCCGAAGGAGGGATAAAGTTAAAGCTGACGTATTTTTGCATTTTTAACGGGTACCAAACTAAAGGGGCAAAACCACTCCTGACTTTGAATTCCTTATCACAGTTGTTTTTTTTTCTGTATTTAAAATGTGTCTGCACGGAAAAAAAGAAATAGTACAAAATACAGGGGCTACACAGTTCGCATTGGACTCGAGCGATTGCACAGCGATATTACCTGAAACACAGTGCTCAAAATACAGTGTGCTCAAAGTAAATTATTACAGTTTCTATACTGTCCTCTTTGGACTCGAACCGCTCTACTGTATCTTTTACTGGAACACATAGTCCAAAATACAGTGTAGTCAAAAGTAAATTTTGACAGTTCAACACTGTAATATAAATTTAACAAAACTTGTAATATGACAGTTGGTTAATCTGTATTATGTACAATGAATGCGCCAGTTATATTGACAGAGTTTATGTAGGTGTTTTAACAGTGAAGTCCTCTGTTCTAGAAACTGGTTAGCAACAGGTATAGTTTCAGTTTTGAACCGTTGCTTTTTACAGTGTGAACACGGGAAACCTTCTTGTTTTAATACTGTAATTCAAACTTGGTGAACCCCGTAATTTAATAAGGCCACAAATCGTATATTATAGAAAATTAGGGGTAAAAATAACATTAGATAGCGCTGAAAGAACAATTAAAGCGCTGAAAGAACTGCCAGTCCTTTGTGTCGTGGTCGCGCCACGCTCGAGACAGGTCCTAACCAGTGAATACCGTTTACAACGTCACACTGTAAATTTGATTATAAACATAAAATTAAAAAAGTTCGGCGAAACCTTCGCTTACAATGTATATTGTAAGCAATGTAATATATACACACACACACGCACGCGCGCACACACACACACACACACACACACACACACACGCACGCACGCACGCGCACACACACACGCACGCACACACACACACACACACACACACACACACACACACACACACACACACACACACACACACACACACACACACACACACACACACACACACACACACACACACACACACATATATATATATATTAAGAATATACTGAACTGAGTGAGACACACAAAAAAACGTTTATCCATAAAAGAAGTTTGAGAAAACTGTGTAGAAAATATTAAAAAATCAGTCACATACACAGAAACGTACCTTTTTGTAAATAATTCTCTCTTTTTTATAATTTCTTGAATTATGTCGCACAAATTTCAACATTCGCATCCTATCGACCACGCACTACTAACTGGCAATCCTTTGTGTCCTGGCCACGTGCCTCACTCCACGCGCGAGACAAGTCCTAATTACACAAGAACGTACCTTTTTTTAAATTCTCTCTTTCTTTATAATTTCTTGAATTCTGTCGCACAAATTTCGATGTCCGCGTCCCATCAACCACGCACTACTAACTGGCAATCCTTTGTGTCCTGGCCTCGTGCCTCATGTGCGTACAGCATAAAAAACAGTGATCGCATTTAAATTTTACAGTTGAATATTTTTACTGAAATCACTGATGTATTCACAATATCAAACTGTAAATAAACCAGTCTAACTGTAGAAATCTCAGAGTGCACAGATAACGTCATGAACTGTCGAAAGAAGAGTAAAACTACCGTGCCACACTGTGAAATTTAATGAATCACGCTGTACTCAATACAGTGTACACTGTAACCCTTGCAGTTTGCGTACAGTATAAAAATCAGTGATCTCATGTAAATTTTACAGTTAAATATTTTTACTGAAGACACTGATGTATTCACAATACCGAACTGTAAATAATCCAGTGTAACTGTAAAAATCTCAGTGTGTACAGGAAAATTCGTCATTTTTGTAGGACAGGATTTACATTACTTTGTTTCACTGTAAAATGAAATATAGCACCCTGTTTTTCATGCGGTTTATACTGTGATTTTCGCTGTTTCTTTTTTTCCGTGTGGTGATTCAAATTATTTCTACAAACTCCAATTTCATCGATAGGCTGGCTTTAAAATCACGATATTAAATGATTTTTTTTCATTGTAAAGATCTAGAAATCTAAAGGCTAGGCGAAAACGCACCGAACGTATTCGAAATTACCCGAGCGCGCAGTGACGTCACAATTGTATAGTCTGTATACGAGCTGCTCGTGTAGTACGAGTATTGGGTTGTTAAAATCCAAAAGGGGTCGATTTTTTTGCGGAATTGTGCTTTTGTAAAAAAAAACAGAATGGCAAAGGAGTTTTCTTTTTTTAAGGGAAGGTTCTGCCTTGTTGGGCCAAAAAATGTTCGATATTTCACCAATTTTTTATGCGTAAAGTGTTAAATATAGAATGTTGATATTTGGTATGATAATTAAGCGGTCTTTATTGAACATCAAAATATTTTTTAAAGTTTGACACTACATGGTGGTGGGAGTGGGAGGAGCCACGTATGTCGGTGCGCGGGCGATGACATTCTGCGCTTGCGAAAGTCCTAAGTCCCAGACAGGTGATCTGAAGCACAAAAATCAAACATATTTTTACCTTGTACAATATTGTGTACAAGTTGACCTAGAATCAAGAAGACAAATTTAAAAATAAAAAAATAGTGAGCAAAAACTGCGAAAATTTTTGGGAAAAAAAAACAAACTTCCTTCCGAGCGCTCACAATTTTTTATTTTTCCATTTTTTTTTCTTGATTCTACGTCAACTTGTATACAATATTGTACAAAGTAAAAATATGTTTGATTTTTTGCTTCAGACCACCTGTCCGGGATTTAGGACTTCCCCAAGCGAAGAATGTCATCGCCCGCGCACCGACATACGTGGCTCGTCCCACTCCCACCACCATGTTTTGTCAAACTTTAAAAAATATTTTGATGTTCAATAAAGACTGCTTAGTCAACATACCAAATATCAACAATCTATGTTTAATACGTTTCGCATAAAAAATTGGTGAAAAATCGAACATTTTTTGGCTCAACAATTAGGCAGAACCTTCCCTCAACAGGTCTAAAGATAATTATTCGTGGTTTATGGTAGTACGAAAATTCAAATCGTAGGCGCTAACACGTAACGCCATGCGATTGGCGGCGATGCGAAATGCCACGCATTTGGCGCTGTTATGGCCGGTATACGAACTACGCGTGTGGACGAGTATTCTATTACAAATAACAACGATAAAGACGTACAGGACTTGTTACGTTCAGCTGTGTGTTCAATTTAACAACAGTTTTTTTAGATATTTACGTTTCGTGTATCTCGTAATGTCACCAATTGTCAAATTTATTTACACTCTTGCGTGAGGCATATAACCTATAATTCTGTAGCTTATAACATCGCAACGTCACAAGCGAGAGCGCCAATCGCGTGGCGTTTCGCGTCAGCGGCGACGTTTTGAATTTTCGTGGTACCAAAAACCATGACTAATTACCTTTAGAACTATTAAAAAAGAAAACCCCTTGGCCATTCTGTTTTTTTTTCTAAATATAAAAGCACAATTCCACAATAATAAATCGACCTCTTTTGGTTTTGAACAACCCAATACTCGAACTCCACGAGTAGTTCGTATACAGCCTATAACATTGTGACGTCACAGCGCGCTTGCGTAATTTTGGATACATTCGGCGCGTTTTCACCTCGCCGAATAAAATCAAAGTTTCAAGGTGCTAGATCTTTCTTAATAGTTTTAAAAAAATTTGCGTTATTAAAACCGCACATAATGGATGAAAACATTGAATTTTAAAAAATGTCATGACCTAATTGTGCCAAAAATCGAAAAATCATCCTAGCTCGAGCCATCAAACGGCCGTTTTCAAAGCAAATGATTGCGAAGAGAATGCGCGCAAAGCGGAATTTCAAATCGAAACGGAAATGAGATGACCCGCGATTAAATGAAGGCTCATTTGTGGCCGAGATTCGACAAAAATAGGATTCGCAATATTTTTTTTATAAGTCCCTGTCGCTCTATTTTTACCCCCTGAATATGAATTCACCATTAATTTCCCCCAAAATTCTCAAATGCTTTTAAAAATCGTCGAATGTGTATGAAAACACGATTTTCGCGTTTAGCCGACGAAAAAATATGTTATGCGTTTCAAATATACATGGAAAGATACCTCAATGTTTACTGGGCTGTTTTTTTCGCTTCTAAAAAAATTTCCGAAAAAAACACTTTTTTCGACCTTCTAAATTAGGATCCCGCCTTAAGGAGGTACACTAGCTTCAGCAAAATGGTGATAAATCAATAAAATTTGGTGAATATATTCTTTAGTATTATTCATGTAGATACAAATTTTTTCAGATTTTTTGGTTGTGCCGTTTTGTTACAAATAATTCACAAGCGTTTATTCTTATACCCGGAATATATACCTATATCTATAAAAACCCTATGCTTATACACGTGAACTTCAATGTTCAATTATTCGATAACGGCACAATGAAAAAATCTGAAAAAAATTGTATTGACATATATAATACTAAAGAATATACTCACCAAATTTTATTGATCTATCACCATTTTGAAATTTGACCATGGTTTAGCATGGCAACATTGTATGAAGCTGGTGTACCTCCTTAAGAGATTTATCAAATATTTTATATTTTTAAGGGATCTGAGCACCGGGAAATTTACGAAAAATCGTTTTTTTTTTCCTTATAATTAACTCTAAAGTTTTACCAACAATGTAAGACGTCGCCGTTATTAAAATTCAAAAAATTGCGGCAGCTATAGATATTTCTAGGCAGAAAAGTGGCTCGCCGATGCGAACGTATCGCTGTGGGGTTTGACCAGTGCGAGTTCACGCAAGCACGAAAGTAGCTTGCAGAGCTCGTGGATTCTTCAAAATCGGGCCCAAGATGTTCACGTAGGTGCCGAAGGAGAATCGCTAAATGAAAGGTAAACCAAACAAAAACCGCAACCGTACTTTCTTTTCCGTCTATCTCGAAATTATTTTTTTGGACCTGGCTGCAGTAAATGTCAGAAACTACCCATCCGATTCACCTGAAATTTGGACACAATACTCTTACATGATCCAACATCTGATGTACCATATCTGCGATAAGTTAATTGATCTTTTTTTATTGATTTTTCCCTTGACAAATTTGCCGCGACAAAATTTTTTCCTTGTCAAATTTCCGCTTTTTCGGGCACACGGCAATTTCCCTGATGATAAAACAAAAATCCGTATGCTACGCTGTAGTCGAACTCTTCAAAAATAAGCTATTTCTTTTCTTCAGATTCGCCATTACTGAGATTCATTTGCAGGCAGCTACGAGCGTTTCGACGGACGAAGTACGCGAGATTTTTTAGATTTGAAACTAACATTTATAATAGACGATCATGAGCTCATAAATGTGAGTCCAAAAATTAACAAATTCTGTTTCATACTTTCGGGTATACTGATTTTTTTTTTAGATTAGGCCCATTTTTCGAGCGGTCCCGAAGGTCACATCCCTTGAAGCAGTGTTGAAAGGAAACATCCCCGAGGAAAATTGACGAACGCAATACAGTTAAAAAGTTGAAGCCTCTTAAATATATCTCAAGCAGGTTAAGCAAGACCGACCTTGTTGACAAACGTTTTCATACTGTTCTTGTGTCCTCGGCGCTTATAAAGTTGAACGTACTGAAGATAAATCGGGATCTGACGCGAAAGGGCGAAGTTTGAGTTGAGATAAACAGCTCATGAAAATGAAGCTCAACTTCCACGAATGTATGAGAGGGGAATGAAAATATGTCACACACTCGGAATACGAGAAATTAAGGGGTTAGTATACTGTGACAATGAAGAACACTCGTTCGTAGCTTGAGGCAAATCAAATTGAAGAAAAAGGTCCAGCATATGGTTTAGGAATCGCAGATTGAAGGTGAACTTATGATTACAACGATAGAACTGCTAGTAAAACTTTAAGGGATCATCACAGTGTAACATTTTCAAAAAATCGATTTCTTTTTGCATTATCCGATAGTATAGACAGACGATTATAAACATGGATCTGGCATCGCCGATTGATCGTAAGTAGTCAATTTATATGAAAATTCCACATTCGAAACATTAAACGCGTTTTTCTTGAAATGTCATTTTTCAAAACGGTGTACACTCTCAAAGCAAGATTTTTCAAGCTATCCGTCTCAAATTCTGACACAACATTCTTCACGCCATTCTTTCTCTTGCTGTGGAAACATTTTGTTTAAGGGGTTACCCCCACTTGCGATTTTGAAAAAATCGATTTTCTTTTATTGCATTTTTTTGAAGTATAAGTACCCGGGCCCATACTTCTGTATGGGCCCGGAATAGATGACTCTATGTAAGTTTACAAAAAAAAAATATTTTCTTCGTGTAAACTGAAATTGAAACTTTAAACGCGTTTTTCTCAAAATGGCATTTCTGAAGTCGGTGACCAAGATTACTCGAACACTATTGAACCGATCTTCTTGAAATTTTGCAGGCTTATTTAATACATAAAAATGTAGTCTTTAATCGTTCGATTTTTTTTTTCGAAAAAAAAAATGGTCGTTTTATAGCCAAAAAACGGCCGTTTTTTTTTCGTTAAAATCGAACCATTAACTTTGACTCTCCGCCATTTTGTGAAAAATGAATATTTTTTAAAATCCTTCGATTAAAGACTAGTTTATACTTATATTTGACGAAAACCATCCGGATTTTTTTTTTCAGATGATCCACTTCGCCGCAATGTTGGTCACCGCAAACCGTGTATATGAAAACATTATTTCATTGACGGCCATTTGCCACTAATCAATGTAATATTTTTCAATAAAAAAATTACTGAAAGTTCTTCAAGATGTGTTCTTTAAGATGGTATATTGATCGATTAAAAAAGTTTTGTAGTTTTCTTTAAAAAAATTCATGAAAAAGGCCTTTTTTGCGCTACAAGTGGGGGTAACACCTTAAATCTTCATATTTTTTTAACGCAAAACTCTCGAAAAAATAGGCTAAATTCGATACTTTTTTTTCAAAACACCGCCATTTTGTCAATTTTGATTTTTAAAAAACCTCCATAGCAAAATAGCGGCTTTTAGACTAATAATCTTTTCGCAAATTTTGTATCAGATAATATTTACGGCCACAACCGTGTACACCGTGAGGACTCCTTTTTTTCGAAGATATTTTCGACCGCTGAAAAAATGTAAAAAAAATAAAAATGAACGTTTGAAAATTTAGTTTCTGTTCTTCATTAATACTTTGATTTGACATTGGAAAATCAGACTGATTGGCATATTATAATCATCGGGAAAATCAGCTATTTTTCGACCCATTACACCATGATGATCCCTTAAACGCGTTTAACTCGAAGCTATGTTTTTTAAAAAGGAGTACACGATTTCTCGACATCTAATAAACCGATTGACTTGAAATTTGCTACACTTATTCAGTGTAATTGTAGTTTAGTCTTGACCGACGTTTCTCCTATTAACATTCTCCTCATTAGTTATTAACAATAATATCATTTCCCTCGAAAAATTGACAAAATTCAAAAATTCTTTATTGACGATTGAAACCCGACTACAGAAATACGCTCGGTCAAGTCTTACCCAATATTATCTTTTTTAAGAAAAAAAATCGTTTTTTTTTGTTTCAGATCAACCGCATGGCCAAAATCAGTCACACCAAAAATTTCATAATTAAAGACGTTATAATGAATCTCCCGGAGGAACTTTGAACGTGAGCCCCTCACGAGATTCATGATAACGTCTTTAATTATTAATTTTTTTACGCAATTTGTCACACAACTTTGTTAATGCACATATAAATAAATGTCCAAAAGATTTTTCAACACCCATCTTGCTCCTTCAAAATCAATTTTTTCAATAAATCCTGATGTCCGGGTCGTCACAGTGGCCTAACCCCTTAAAATAAAAATACTATACGATATGTAGAACACCTGAGGGTTTTCTTTCATTTTTTTTACCACTCTCTAAGATACACAGAAGGAACAAAATATTCACTAACGATACTAACGATAACGAAAAAGAAAGAAGTCTATTTGGCATGAAATATCCCGTAAGTATATATATATATATATATATATATATATATATATATATATATATATACACATATATATATAGGCATATTGCGGGAAAATAAATGGAGAAAGACAGAAGAACATCCGCTCGCGTGCGCCAAGTAGTAACAACGTCAAGGAGTTTGCTTCGGTGGCTGTGCAAAGCTCCGCTTGGCTTACAAGGCAGAACTACAAGAAATCAAACGTTACTCGTTATACTTTTTTCGTAGATATATCTCTCCTTTATACATGCGTGTGTGTGTGTGTGTGTATGCGTGTATGTGTATGTACGTGTACGTGTGTGTTTATATATATATATATAACCTATGTAAAACAAGTAAAACACACATTAATCATATCAATTATCGAAATACACTTTCGTAACATACTCGCGACTAAATATGAGATTGAAAATTCGTCATTTTTCTTCTCCGATATCTTTTTTCCTCGATTTTTCTCCTCATCTCCGTTTGTGCATGCCTCTCACAAAATGGCCATTTCATATTACAATATACATTGACATATATATACACACACACATATAGCTAAAGCTTTTTGCGCTATGCCATTAAAAATATTTACAATTGCATTTACACGGTGTATCTATATAACGAGGGCTCGCGCGCTCCGCCATTATTTACACATTGGTTGTTTTTCTTCTATTTTTTCTCCTATACTCTCAATTCTTTCGAACTCTTCATTTTTTATACTGGCAAAGCGTGGAGCTCCGTCGACACGATTTGTTTTTCTTGTTGTTGTTTTTTTTCTTGCTTTTGGTAAAACGACCCTCAATAAATTTACAAAAATTCATCGGTTGATTTGTTTTCTCTCGTTGCTTATTTTTCATCTATTATCCATACTGTTGATTATTCACCAAGGCGACTGAGGGCGAGATATTTTCCTTTCGTCTCGTTTTTCCTTGCGTATTTAATTGACAGAGTGTGTTGAATAATTTTTCGCTACTTCCCCCGAGGGTTATTTTGAAAAAACGAAGAGAGAAGGCAACGGAGGAACTTTCAATGCCCCAGCATCGTCCGAATTGTTTATTTTCGTCTCTTTACTTTCTTTACGAATAAAAATCGATTCTTATTGTCGAAGAACAACTGGTGCAACTTAATTTTTTTTGCAATCCCCTGCGTGTCAATTTATTTACTCGCTATAATTCGCGATAGCTCTCCCACTCGCTTGGTGTTCGTGTTGACGCGATCGTCGTGTCAGATTGAAACGTCTTCGTTATTTCGTCTAATTAATTCACGCGTGTGTTCGCGTTGGAAAAAAAGTGGGAAAAAACACTTCGCTGTGAATAAAGTTTTTCGCGATCACGATTAAGCATTCCCATCGCGTTTTGGGTTTCGATAAACACGCACAGAGACACAAAGAGAGCAGAAAAAAGTGACATTGCGTCGAGATTGGTTGAAATACTTTGATTCGAGATGGTCGTGCGTTGAGAAAAAGAATCTACGGAGTACAGTCGAAGATTTCCGACAGGACGAAATATCCAATCGATACTCGAATAATCGTCGTTTATTCGAGAAAGTAAAGGATCCCTAGGCTCGCTGATGTTTTTATAGTATCACATCGAAACGACAAAAAGCGTATCTCTTTTTTTTCATCGCGGTTGCGAGGGACGTTAAGGGGTTGGGCTACAGTGAAAACGACGTCGCTTGAGGCAACTCAGATTGAAGAGAAAGGTCCAACGTATAATGCAGAAATCGCAGATTGAAGGGAAACTTGTGGTTACAAGAATAAAACTGCTAGTCAAACTTTAAACGCGTTTTTCTCGAAACTGTTTTTTCAAACGGTGTACACGATTTCTCGACATCTAATGAATCGATTGACTCTAAATTCGGTACAATTATTCAGTGTAATAGTAGTTTAGTCTTGAACGACGTTTTTCTTGTTAACCAATTTTTTTCATTTGTTAACAATAATAATGTCATTTTTCGTCGAAAAATCAAGAATTTTTTTTTTTCATTATTGAAATACTGTAACGAAAAAAAGCTCGGTCAAGTCTTAGCCAATATGATAAATATTAAGAAAAAAAAAACTCTTTTTTTGGTTCAGATCAACCGGGTGGCCGAAATCAAGTACACCGTTAAGGGATCGTCTCAGTGTGAAATTTTCGAAAAATCGATTTTTTTTTGTTGCATTATCGGATAGTATACACTGTAATTGTATGGAACGATTGATCGTAAGTAAACGATTTATCTAAAAATTTTCCAACTTCAATCTTTAAACGCGTTTTTCTCAGAATAGTGTTTTTCAAAACGGTTTCCACTCTCAAAGGAAGAGTTTTGAAGATATCTAGTTCCCTTTTGAAGAGAACATTTTTAACGTCATTCTTTATAGCGCTATAGAAGCTTTTTTTTTGGAAATGTTCCTATTTTTTTTACGAAAAACTGTCGAGAAAAAGGGCCAAATTCGATACTTTGTGTTCAAACCGCCGCCACTTCGTCAAATTAAAAAAAAACCCTTCCATAGCGCGATAGCGACTTTCCTACAGATTAATAATCTTTTTGAAATTTTTGTTTCAGATCAAAATTGCGGCCGCAATCGTGGAAACCGTACAGGACCTTTTTTTATTACGTCTCATTTCAACAATTTATTTAACTATTGTACATCCAATAAATAAACATAAAAAAAAATCATTTTGTATTCGTCATGAATGTATTTATTTATTTAAAAAAACCGGACCGATTAGTTTATTTGAACATTAAAAAAAAAAAATCGCGAAAATCAGTGATTTTTCGGAGGGTCACACTGAGACGATCCCTTAAGCCCCTCACGTTCTCCACGAGATTGTTTACAACTTAGGGGGCGTACAGAAATTACGTAACACCAAATTCCCCAATTTTCCCCCTTTTATCAAAGGCTCTCAATATATGCTTTGTGCTAAAAAAAACGCGTTTCGATTTCACCAACCGTTTGCCAGGAAAAAAATTCGGAATATCGCCATTATTGTCGGGCCTCTAGGGAGATGTAACCCCCTTAATTGTTAATATTATTAAATTAAATTTGGTACACAACTTTGTTAATGTACATACAAATGAATGTCCAATCGATTTTTCAATCATCTTATTTGTTCCTTCGAAATTAATTTTTTAAGCAACCCTGACTTTCGGATGTCCACAGTAGCCTAACCCCTTAAGAAATTTCAGACGATTCGAGTATTCATTGAATAGGCTGTTTGTCACGAATAAACGGACTCGTCTTCCACTGGTCGATGGGCCGCGGGCTACCACTATCCTATATTCCAGTGCACGTTATTGCCTGGGTAAACAAGATATTCGTGACTGAACGAAAATACATCTGGTCGTCCACGCTCGTGACCCAGTGAGAATGAAAAATTTGCGAATGTCGAGCGACGTTTGCTTTTTCTTTTAAATCACCCTATCCTCCTTTCGCGCGCGCGAGGGCCAAGCGAAAGCCGCGCCTGTGACGATGCAAGCCAACATTTGATTTATCTCTCACCCACACATACACACAAAAATCTTCAAGTCAATAATCAAGAGCGCTAGGTGAAAAGAGCGATGCAATTGCACGTGTGAAGTCTTGGAGCGGTTGAATGAAAATCGCTCGTGAAATTCCAAATCAATAGACACTTCGCCTGATTAATCGGAACAAAAATATCAATAACGCGCACACACGGTTTCGACATTTTGAAAATTGTTTGGAAATAATTGCTTTGCAGTTTGATGCGAACGTTGTGCTATTTTTCATTTCGGGTGAGTTTCGAAATTGTTCGGCCAGTTTATAATAAAACCGCAATTCCTTTTATGGAACTTTCGACGTTCTTGCTATTTTTATAAGATTCTGACCACGGTGAGAATTTTATATTCGTTAAATTTCTCAAAATGGACTTTTAAAGCAACATGTCGATTTGTTACGGAAAGCGGTTTTGCTCTTGACGCAAAGATTTGCCTTGAAGCTCTTGCCCGTAAAATATACGCATTACAAACACATGTGATGTAAATATATATTAGACTGGCCAAAAAAAAATTGAATTTTTATTTTTTTACATTTTTGTTGAAAATTTTGTGGAGAAAGACAAAAAATGAGAGTTGACCAAATTTTGGCCCTTCATATTAATATGTAGAGGTCCCTCATCGCGATTTTCTATTTCCCATTCATTTAATATCGTAAAAGTTTTGTTTGCCGCTTCTCAGCCTCATAACTCGCCTACGGGTAAACACACGGAAACGCCTAAAAACATTTTTTATAGAAAATTTAACGCTTTACAAAAAAGGTCCTTAGCATACGATAAATTCACTCGTTCAAATTTTGTTCAACATTAAAGTGGAATTTATGATAAATTTCATGATTTTCTGAGATTTTTGGACTTTTGGAACAAAATTATCGATTTTTTTGTTGTTTTTTTTCTGATTCATCTTAAAAAGTATTGTATCCTTTTCAAATTATTCCTTATATATTTATTTACCATGCTATGGGCAATTGAATTCGGTTTAAGAATAGATTTTTGTACTAATGTACTTTTAAATAAAAATAAATTTGAATCTATTAGAAAATTCAGAAACTATCTAGGGAATAATTTGAAAAGAATACAATGCTTTTTAAGATAAATCAGAAAAAAAAAAACAGAAAATCAATAACTTCGTCGTAAAAGTCCAAAAATCTCACAAAATCATGAAATTGATCATAAATTCAACTTTGAAGTTGAATAAAATTCGAACGAGTAAATTTATCGTATGCAGGCTAAGGATCTTTTGTAGAGCATTCAATTTTCTATAAAAGAGCTTTAGAAGCGGCAAAGAAAGTTTTTACGATGTTAAATTAATGGGAAATAGTAGATCACGATAGGGGACCTCTAAATGTTAATATAAAGGGCTAAAATTTGGTCAGCACTCATTTTTTGTCATTCTCAACAAAATTTCAAAAAAAAAAAATTCAATTGAAAAAAAATATTTTTTGGGCCAGTCTAATCTATATATATATATATATATAATATATTTATTTATTTATTTATTTATTTATTGCAATTGCAATCAGTCGTATGCCATGCAGTGACTATTACGAAATTGGCTCCGTAGCTATTGAAAAGTTAAAAGTGGAACTCACAAACAAATAAAATATCAAAAAGCTTTGTTTCCATGTTCCCCGAGCGACGAGTGTTTTTCATTTACCGAGCTACAAGACATTGCACGTGCAATTCCGCCACAATGTTATTTACCAACGAAAACCTACCGTCACAAAATGTAAACGTAACGCTTTCTTTCGTCGCCTAAGAACAGTGAATACGACGAGGGAAACGTCTTTAAACATTTATCCGAAGTAGAGTCGTGCTCGAGAACGCAAATAATAAATTATTATTATACAAAATAATATTCAGGCCTGCAGTACGAAGTTTCACGTGGATTAGCATCTCCGAAAATCAAACGAATAATTCAAAACGACTTTTCCTCGCAATTGATTTATCCACAGAATATAGTGTCGACATTTTTTGTTCGCGAATGGAATAATTCGTTCACCGTCCCGAATGGATGAGAAAGAAAATAGAAAAAAAGAGTCGTCGACGATGTATGATATCCGGAACGAAATGATTTTTTCAAATATTGGTACAACCATTTTCGTAAATAAACTATATTATGTATTCTTTATCCGGTGCACTTCATGTGCGGCTCTAACGAGAACCCTTATCTTTGGAAATTCGGAACCCTTAGGAATATTTTAAGGGGTTAGGCTACTGTGAAAATTTATAATCGAACTTATGATTACAACGATAAAATTGCGAGTAAAACTTTTAATGCGTTTTTCTCGATACTGTTTTTCAAAACGGTGTACACGATTTATCGACTTCTAATAAACGAATTGAGATGAAATTTGGAACACTTATTCAGTGTAATAGTAGCTTAGTCTTGACCGACGTTTTTCTTTTTAACATTTTCTTTTCATTAGTTATTAACGATAAGGTCATTTTTCTTCGAAAAGTCGAAACCAAAGAATTCGCCTTTTTTGATGATTGAAACACGATACCACAAAAGTGCTCGGCCAAGTCAGCAGTAATTCTTTAGATAAGTGACTTCTCCGAAAAATGAGCCTAACATATTTTTTTTCCTATTTCCTCAATTTATTGAGTTATAAATGATGATATTTAGTCGGGGGAAGCTGAAATTAACCCCACGCCTCATAAAAGATTGTGGGGTTATGAAGTTCGCGGTAACACGTGATAAAATAGGGAATTTTTTAACAGTTCGCCGCCTATATGGGGTTGGTTTGAGTTTTTGAAAAATTCGAAATTATGTTTAACGATTTTTTGGTCGCAAAAAAATTGTTAATGACAAATGTCAGCTTCCCCCGACTGAATATCATCATTTATAACCAGATAAATGAGAAAAAAGCAAAAATTTTTTTTTCGGAAGTCACTTATCTAAAGATCTACCAAGTCAGCCAATATTATCCCTAGAATGGCACACCCCACGAATTTTGTAAAAGCACTCAATTTTACCAATTCAAAATATTTCTCTTCCCTTCGGATCAAACTTTGCCACACTTTTCGAATTTTCTCGAATTTTGAAATGGTACCATCGTCTTCCTCGTTAAAAAACGAAGAAAATCATGTGCTTCCAAAAATGTTATTCACTATTTATAGCCCCGATAATCGGGTCCAACGCGTGGGCTACATTTGTGACCCCGTGTGCCTTTAGAAGGCAAAACAAATAAGAGTACCATTCTAGAATTATCCATTTTAAGGAAAAAAAAATACTCTTTTTTTTGTTTCAGATCAACCGCGTGGCCAAAATCAAGTGCACCGTTGAGCCTCTCACTTTTAAAGGTCCTCCACCAGATTCTTCAAAACTTCTTAAATTATGAATATATTTCGATAAAATTTGATACACAACTTTGTTAATGTACATACAAATAAATATCCAAACGATTTTTCCACAATCTTACTTATTCCTACAAAATTAATTGTTTCCAATAACCCCGATTTTCGGGTCGTCACAGCAGCCTAACCCCTTAATAGCACACGGAGAAGAATTTTTTTACAACTCCAATAGCAAACGCGATATCTATTCTCATCCCTTTCCTCGGGTGTAAGATTCCAATCGAAAAATTCACTTGTACTTTCCATTTCGATTTTTCTAAATGAACGAAAAATGAAAGGTCCAATGTTTACGAGACAAATGACTAGGTCGTTTAAAAAAAATGCCACCCCATAAAGCGTACGTTTGAGGTAACGAATATTCATCGAAATCTGCCGAAGTAAATTCTTCAAAAATATTTTCGCGAGGACGTCTGAGAGTGAAAATCGACCGAGTCAGATTGTCGCATGAATTTCTCGTTGCTAGTCAAAAGAAAAACGTGCCAGCATTGGCATATTGAGTCGAAGAATTTTTATTCAAACGAATATAAATATATTTTTCCGCTTTACTGTACACGAGTTGCACCGAACAAAGAATAATTGCTCAAAGCTTCGCAAAATTCCTAGAGAGCAGAGCCTATGCCAACTGAATTAATCGATAAACGTCAAATCCACCTCGACGCCTATAGGTATTCACAAAATTTCGGCCCACTTTTGAAAAGCGCAAGTTTGTATGCCCACCATCGAAACGTGCCTTAGCCTACGATTTACCCAAAATTCGAGAAAATCTTCACTCTACTTCGGATACCGACGAAACGTACAAATCTTCGAGATGACAAAAAAAGCATCGTTTCCCCCGAAAGACTCGCGTTCGAAGCGCCGAGTTGATCGTTCGTCCGTTTACGCCAGGGCCGAAGCAGGCAGCGAGCTATGCTTTGGTTTGGTCTTATTGAGAAAGACCTTTATGCATCCGTTGAAATCAGCACTAACTAGAACATGACCACCGCAGCCCTTGGTGCGTTGTTCAACGACCGGATCGACCGGTGGTGAAATGGCACTCGTACCGGGCCCGTTGTTCGCCTCGTCTTTGCCCTCCCATTGCTCCCGCGCCTCGATCTGTCGTATAATACTGTCCGGATTTGGGGCGAATACAGCGCAAGTTACAACCGCGTTGTGCGCCTTGATGCCTTCCCAAAAGTCATTTCTGTCTCTCCGCACGCTCGCGAATTTCGAATAATCGTGATGGGTCTTCCAAATGTAAATGCATTGATTCTCGGAGCCGCTCACGATGTACTGGCCATCGGGGCTGAAGCTCGCTTTAATCTGGCTGCTGACGTTCACGTAGCCCTTGTACTTGCACGACAAATTCAAGTCCCGCAGATCGTAAAGCCTTATCCGACTGTCGTTCGACGTGACGAGAATCTTTTCCGCGCCTGGCATCGGCTCTATGCCGCTTATCTTTCTCCCGCGCGAATTCTTGCCCCGCGTCGATCTCACGTCGATCTGCGTGTGATACTTCAGCTGATCGGTATGATAGAATATACATCGACCGTCGTAAGAGCCGACCACCGCGAATTTGCCGTTTTGACAAAAATTCGCGGCCGTAATGAGCTTCGTCTGGCCGTTAACCTCGTTCCAAACGGCAACTTTCTTGTCGGGTATGTTCCAAAGACGCAATTTCCCGTCGAGGGAACCCGAGAGAAAGTAACGATCGTCACGGGGATGAAAGACGATCGCGGTTACGAAGTCAATGTGTTGAAAACAGCAAAGACACTCTTTTCGCGATATGTGCCAGAGCCTAACGGTCTTGTCCATCGAGGACGAGAGTACGAAGTAATTTTTCGACCACGAGACATCGAGCAAATCCGACGTGTGCCCGGTATAGGTGCAAAATGGCTTCGGCATGAAGGGACTCTTCGTGCCTTCGATCTCGCTCAACGCGTTAGCCACCACGCTCGGATCCTCCAACGACTGTTGAGACACCAGGGACTCTTGAGAGGGCGTGGGACTGACTTTTTCCGCGTTGTACTTGGTTCGCATGTCTTGAAAATACGTGAATGCGTCGCGCAATACCCAAATCCGCAGGACTCGATCCTGTCCAGCGGTCGCGAGTAAACGTCCGCATACTGAGAACTTCATGCACCATACGGGACCAACGTGTTCACCGCTCAGATCCTGAACGTGCTGAAGCGCCGAAAACTCGTAGGGGCCCTTGTGACTGTTGGAGGCCTTGAGCTTGATGCACTGGGGCTCGCCCGGATAAACGTCGTCGACGATATCCATAACGTCCTCCTTGTGACGAGCGTGAGATACCTCTTGGGCTATCGATTTTGCCTTCGACATTGTCTTCTTCACCGTCGAACCCAAAAACTTTTTCAACTTCTGCGTCTTTTTTCGCACCCGACCGACCGTCACCTCGTCGTCCGGCGGTATCGACGACATCTTGCTGTCCACGCTCTCCTCGTCGCTCTCCTTCTCCTTCTCGAGACTCGAATTGCTTATGTACTCCGATGTCAGTCGCATTATGTGGAGAGACAATGGATTTATGCACTGCGGCAATTTGTCCTCGGCTATGCTCAACGGTACTCGCTCACCCGTGTCCAAATTCAACACGGTCACCTGCTCCAGAATTTCCTGAGAATATACAAACGGTCACTGGTTGGAGACACTTTTTTCTTTGGCAAATGTTCGGATGTGGGCCTCCCGCTAGAATCAGGCTAATTTTTGTTTGGGTTTGCCTGTGTTTGTTTGGGTTTGTTTGGGTTGTTCGGTACCGGATAGAACCGGATACTAGGTAGAACCTCTAGCAGAAGCCCCACTTCCGAATATATACCCTTTTTTAGGATCTATCGACGACGAAACATGTTGCGGGAAGAAATGCTTTGAGACCGTAGGCCACAGTAACGGGTATAATATCATGTGCGAATTTAACAATTTTTTTTTTCGTATGAAAAAGTGATTCAATCGTAAAATTAATTACACATCTATTTAGTATGAATATCAAGCTGTTAGAAAATATATATATATTTTTTTTCTCGATGTACAAAATGGCCGACTACTAATATTTTCTTTTATCTTTTTTTTAGGCAAACCGCGGCGTGACATTTAGCATCCACAATTTTTTACCTAGTACAAAAAAAATCCTAGAGTTTAAAAAATATTGTTTTATTCAAAAGTTGTAGGTATTTGAACTTAAGAAATGAATTTTCAGTGTAAAGTTTCGTTATAGCTGCTCATAAAGTGCTCATAAAATGGAAAGTTTTCGATTAATCAGAAATTCCGTACGTACTTCTCTGCGAAATGCAATTAGGAACACAACTTTTAAATTTGAAGTAAATCGAGTGAAAATTGTTGATGTTATTTGTCACGCCAATTGAAAAAAAAACTGTTTCGAGAAGTTTCGAGTAGTCGGCCATTTTGTACATCGAAAAAAAATGTTTACAGCTTGATATTCATACTAAATAGATGTGTAATTAATTTGATGAGTGAATCACTTTTTCATACGAAAAAAATTGTTAAATTCGCACATGATTTTATACCCGTTACTGTAGCCTTAAGGGGAAACACCACTGTGAACGTCTAGAATTAAGCGATCTTTTTTGATGAAAGGATGAGTAAGAGGATAATAATATTCAAAGATGTTATTAGTCATGTCTTCAAGTAAACGAGAAAAAATGTATATTCAAAAATTATACAAAATGGCGACGCCGGAGCCATTTTCGCGAGGCATGTTGAATTTGAAACGCTCTGCGGCACGCAGTATAACTGACGCAAATTTGAATATGAAAAAAAAAAATATTAAAAAATCTATTAATTTACATGAGTATAGCTAGAGAAATATGCAGGGGATTTTGAAAATATTATTTTTTGTGCAATTGGCAAGCATTTAAAGTAAGAAATCAGTTTTCGAAGGAAATAAAAGGCCAATCGTTTGTTAATACATAATGTTATAATTAACTCATGGAAAAGCCCGTACGTATTTCCGCTCGGAATGTTACTTTAAAGATGTGCTCAAAATTTGTTTTTTTACAGGTACCAAACTTTGTCCCCCTAATTCTGATTAAAAGCATATTTTGAGCCAATAGAAAAAAATCAACTTTTTGAAAATTCTAGTAGTGTTACCCCTTAAGACGGCGTATACATTGACACCGATAAAAAAGCATTTCTTTTTTTTTAACAATAGAACTATATATGCAGAATATTTTCCCAAAGTTTCAAAGCGAAATTCGAAGAACTTCAAACGTTACAGCCCGCAAACGCCTCACTGCTCGGATTCGGAGCGCGCGCCGCAGTTAGAAGCGAGAGCGCAGAGGGACAGGCAGAGATGGGCGAAAAGTAATTAAATTAACAACTAACAATTGCAATTATTACTGTAATTGAAAATTTAATTACTTCGTAACAGATCATTTAAGGTAGACCGAGCGCGCTTTTGATTTCTATTCATTTTGTTCAAATTTTAACCAGACATTGTTCATATCATTATGCATGTTTGAGTGAAATTTCAAAACAGTCGACTATTTAGATTGAGAGATGATGGGTGTCAAAACTGCAACTTTTAACACTGCAGGGTCTGCATTGAAATTTAGACAGAATAATTTACCGTAAAAAATATTTGTCCCATATAATAAGAAGACACATCACAACACCGCATCGTTCCACGTATCCAATGACGTAAGTTTGCGGGACATATTTGAAATAATACTGCAACACAAATTTCCATTTGGAAGTAATTTTTAATCGAACAAAGTTTTTAATTAGTTATGAATTAACCAACACTTTTATTTGTTAATGAAGATAACATAAACAATATAAAATATTAATATTTAAAACGCAAATATTTTTTTTATGATAAAAGATTTTATTTTTAGGAACACGATAATTTTTTTTTCTCGAAATATTGAACAATACTTTTCTGCGGTGTTGCCATATGTCTTTTGATTATAGGGGACGAATCTTTTTTACGAAGAATTGTTCTGTCTTTACTGAACGTTTTTAGCAAAATTGAATAGTGAAGGCAATCCAAACTTTTTTCACTCTTTCCCTAATTAGTTTGCTATCTGAACATAATTTTTTTTTTCTAAATTTATAAACACAATAGAATGATACGACGGATTATGTGACTTGACTTTCGGCCAATGCAGACCTTACAGTGTTAAAAGTTGCAGTTTAAAAACCCATTATCTCCCAATCTAAATAGTCGACTGTTCTGAAATTTCACTCAAACGTGCATAATGATGTGAACAATGTCTGGTTAAAATTTGAACACAATCTATAGAAATCAATCGCGCGCTCGTTCCACCTTAAGTAATGAGTTGCCACAAGTAATTAGTGCAATTTAATTAAGGGGTTACCCCCACTTGCGATTTTGAAAAAATCGATTTTTTTTATTGCATTTTTTTGAAGTATAAGTATCCGGGCCCATACTTCTGTATGGGCCCGGAATAGATGACTCTATGTAAGTTTACAAAAAAAATATTTTCTTCGTGTAAACTGAAATTGAAACTTTAAACGCGTTTTTCTCAAAATGGCATTTCTGAAGTCGGTGACCAAGATTTCTCGAACACTAATGAACCGATCTTCTTGAAATTTTGCAGGCTTTTTTAATACATAAAAATGTAGTCTTTAATCGTTCGATTTTTTTTCGAAAAAAAAAATGGCCGTTTTATAGCCAAAAAACGGCCGTTTTTTTCGTTAAAATCGAACCATTGACTTTGACTGTCCGCCATTTTGTGAAAAATGAATATTTTTTAAAATCCTTCGATTAAAGACTAGTTTATACTTATATTTGACTAAATCCATCCGCATTTTTTTTTCAGATGATCCACTTCGCCGCAATGTTGGTCACCGCAAACCGTGTATATAAAAACATTATTTCATTGACGGCCATTTGCCACTAAACAATGTAATATTTTTCAATAAAAAAATTACTGAAAGTTCTTCAAGATGTGTTCTTTAAGATGGTATATTGATCGATTAAAAAAGTTTTGTAGTTTTCTTTAAAAAAATTCATGAAAAAGGCCTTTTTTGCGCTACAAGTGGGGGTAACGCCTTAATATTCTTTGTAATCTTCAAACGTGCTTTTCTCAAAACTGCATTTTCGAAATTGGCGCGCAAGATTACTCAAAAACTATGAAACCGATTAAGTTGAAACGCGGTAGAAATATTGATAATGATGCTACCTTCTACTTGGCGAGAATAGTTTTCTAAAAATTAGAGAAAAAAAAACGACTTTTTCAATCCAAATCTTACAGAAATAATGCGTGAAATGTTGATTATTTCGTAAATGCTTGCCATCCACTTAAATTTGGATTTTCTTCATTTCAGTTACTGTCAAATAGAGACTATACATGTTCGGTCTGATAACATTTTTGAGTTTTTCTGCAAATCAAAGTCTACGGGAAGCTAGACCGCACGCCGATTTGCAACTCCTGATAAGGCCCCCCAAATGTGGTCTAGTTTAATAATGTTTGACTCGTTTTTGTTTCGAATGAACTGGCAAGGCTTTGGAGCGCCCCGCGCAGACTAAGGCACGCCGTGCATGGCTTCATTTGACGGAAACTGGAGCCGCCATTTTGGATTAAAGAAACTAAATAATATGGGAATTTACTCTTCATTGATAGAAGAATAAACTTCCAAAAGTATTGATGTTATATTTTAAAAAATTCTGACGTTTATGCATTTTTCATGCCTCTCGACAGCAAGTCGAGGTCGAGGATTTAGCAGCTATGAACATTCCGTCGACCGTAGAAGACCTACACGATGGGCCTGGTATCGATGATTCCATGTAAGTTGACAAATTTCATGATTTATTCATTCCCAAATTTTCATACGCGTTTTTCTCAAAACCGCGTTTTTCAAATCGGTACCCAAAATTTCTCGAAAACCAATGAACCGATTGCCTTGAGGTTTTTTGTGGTTATTCTATACACCATTATCTAGTACTAGTCATAGGATTGTTTTTCCGTTACTTAATTTTTGTTTTATAGGCAAAATAATAACTAATTTTTGGCCCAAATATCACTATTTATGTTCAAACGTCCGCCATTTTGTCATAAATCGATATTTTCAAAATCGGCTATGACAAGTACTAGATTATAGTATCTAATTTAATAATATTTTTTTTTTTCAGATGATTTTTGAAGAAACGCCAGATTCTTTAAGAAACGCCGTATACGTAGATTTTTTTACGACGCTCCAAGGATCATACAATATCCTTGTATATTTTCGATATTTTTAAATAAAGAAAATTAAACATATTTTTGAATATATATACTTTGAGATAATTAAAACCCCAATCTGAAATTTCAAATAGTTTTCCTTGAAAAAATTCACAAAGATGACCTTTTTTCCGGCCCCTCGGTGTATATTTCCCCTTAATGGGAAATTTCGGCTCGGTAGTTTCAGATAACGCGTTCTTTTCTTCGTTTCTCATCATCGTTCACTTCTGAAAAGACCTGCAGTTTCGCACGTCCTTTCCGCAGTTTTGAGATTAATTTGTTTTTTTTTGTGACTGCACGCCGGGCCATCTTCGCCCAAAAATTTCTATCACACCCTTTCATACGCAGCATCCACGTGAAATACGTTTTCCATTTTTTTCCCATTGCCTACATTGTTTTTGGTGGATTTAGGCTACAAAAATCGGTCGAACGATTTTTACTCTCGGATACTCGCGGGTGTGCTTCCTTACCATATCGGTAAGTCGTTTTCCCGAGTCCGTTCTAGTCCGTACAAACATGTTGAGCTGTTTGACCATATCTTGATCTCCAGCCGATTTTCTTCTCTCGCGCGATCCTTGAGGGCTGAAGCCCGAGATTTTGTGAGGGCCGAGGGAATAACGTCCTATACTGTTACTGGATATCGAGCCCATTGGACTGCTCGATTTGTCGCTCGAGCGTATGCTCAAAAGTTCGGCTTTCATTCTCTCGAGTCTCTCGAGCTCGTCGGACGACGGTCCTTCGGCCTTCGATTTGTCCTCGTCCTGTGTCATCACAAAGCGCCGACACGATCATTACAAACGCCAAACACTTCGAATCGTCAAATTCTTCACTCGATATAAAACAAAATGCGGGCACAAATACTCTAGGGATAAAAAAAACCAAAAAGGTGGATGCCTCAAATCAAATACGCTAGTGCATTTTTCGGTTTCTTGATTTTTTCCGACAACCGGAAGTCTAAATTCTGCCAAAACAAAGTAACGGAGGGTAACGATGTTAAACTGAAGAAAAAGACCAAGCGAAAATTCGAACGCAGGTGAGATAAAAAGTGCGAGCGAGCGAGCGATAGAAATAAAGAAAATACAGCGAAAAACAAAACAAAATGGGGTATTATTACTGCGCGACAGCGAAACACGTATTCGTATAAGACTGACCCGGATGTTTCGGCGGGCCATAAAAAATCCTTTGGAGGGCGAATCTCGCGCTGCAATTTGGCCATCTCTGAGGTAAAGGATGAAATTACTTCTAGAGAAACTTGCCTGGGGCTTTACGACGTATTGTCCCTTAGTCGCCGAGCGTATATCGAGCGAATGCTCGAATTCACGTGTTATCGATTCTATCGTGCTCGCTGGACTTGGCAATGCTGACGCTGTCACAGACGACTCGGCCGAAGTCGGCTGAAAAATGTCGCAACGCTGTGAAATATGATTTTTCGACTATTCCATTCTGAATATTGCTTCACTCCGAACGATATTGTCAAATTAAGGCCTGAGGCCACAGTAACGGGTATAAAATCATGTGCGAATTTAACCATTTTTTTTTCGTCTGAAAAAGTGACTTACTCATGAAATTAATTACACATCTATTTAGTATGAACATCAAGCTGTTAGAAAATTTTTGTTTCGATGTACAAAATGGTCGACTACTCGAAACTTCTCGAAACAGCTTCTTTCCAATTGGCGTGACAAATAACTTCAACAATTTTCACTCGATTTACTTCAAATCTAAAAGTTACGTTCCTAATTGCATTTCGCAGAGAAGTACGTACGGAATTTCTGATTAATCGAAAACTTTTCATTTTATGAGCAGTTTATGAGCAGTTCCAACGAAATTTTCCACTGAAAATTCATTTCTTAAGTTCAAATAACTACAACTTTTGAATAAAACAATATTTTTTAAATTTCGTACGTACTTCTCTAGGTATTCTAATGTAGATTGACGAGAATTTTTGTTTTTTGTTCTAGGTGAAAAATTGTGGATGCTAAATGTCACGCCGCGGAGCGCCTAAAAAAAAGATAAAAGAAAATATTAGTAGTCAGCCATTTTGTACGTCGAAAAAAAACATATATTTTCCAACAGCTTGATATTCATACTAAATAGATGTGTAATTAATTTTACGAGTGAATCACTTTTTCATACGAAAAAAAAAATTGTTAAATTCGCACCTGATTTTATACCCGTTACTGTGGCCCAAGGCCTTAACGGAAAATTACAAAATTGTCTCGTGCTGCGAAAATAATCGGATGACGTGTTTTTGGGCATGCTAACGAAAATTCCAGAAAGCGAGAAGCATTTAAAGCGGTAAAGTGGTGCAAAATTCGATAAATAGTCGAAAAAATAGCTTTTTCGAACAAAAAAATATAGTTTTTCCAACTCAGACAAGAACTCAGAAATTGACCTTCCGATTATCCGTAATTTCAAGCATTTTCAACGAGTACGCAAATTTTTCTTACAGCGAGATCAGTCGGTGTTTGAGGTTTTGATTTTTTTTTGCGTCGCGGTGGTGCGACAGGTGCGCTCGCCGCGACGGCCGAATCTTCCGCAACCTCGATACTCTTTCCGTTGTTTTTCGTGCTCGCTATGACATCGGGTTCTTGAAGTACGACGCTCTTTTCCACGATTTCCGGGGTATCGTTGTAATCGTTTCTACCGTTGATCGGAACGTCCTGTAGAACGTCACCGGACAGCGTGAGAACGCTCGACGATTCGGAGACCTTGCCCGAGGCAGTCTCCTCGTCTCTGCTCGGTATACTGGCCATCGATGACATTTGACTGTCACGCGGGAGGCTGATCGGAGCCGAGGATGCCTGTTGTCCAGGTTGAACTACCGCCGACGCGCTCTCGATCACACCTCCTAATATTCTCCCAACTCGTCCCAGTGACGTCATACTCTGCATACTCAGAGTATCGTGCTCGATGATCCTGAACGGATGCGAAGCCTTTGACGGTGTTGGATAGACGCCCTCGATCGACGATGTTTGACTGTCCGGCGGCGAATTGTTCACCGGTATATCGTCGTCCTCGGTTTGCATGCGTTGACGCAATTCGCGAAATCTACGTCTACCGACTATCGTGTCGTTACTCGTCGGCCTCGTTTCATCCTCCTGTAATCAAACGAAACGTTTCTAACTAACGACTGTACCGTGTATCCTTTCGATACTCTAGGGCTGCTTGCTGCATGAAGCTTTCCGCACAATCGTCGCTTCTACTCGATCGTGCTTGTCGTTCACGCCAAGATTCTGCTTTTTGTCGTTACATCTTTGTCACGCGATCTTCTCACTTTAGTCGCTAAAAAAACTATTTTCATGCATTTTTTTGATAAGTTTATATTGTAGATATTGATATAAAAGTTGTTACACTTAATAAATACACTTTCGAAATACATTTAAAAAAAGATTGTATGTATTTATGTAACTCAAACAAACTTTAAGGGGTTAGGCCACTCTAGAGGCCGAAAAATAGGCTTTTTGTGTATTTTTTTTTTTTCAGAAAAACTACAAAATAAATCGAGATTACAAAAAGGGTGTTTATCATACATATCAGTGACTGTATACAATAATTTTTTTGAAGCGATTCGTTTCAAAATGGCGTCTGTGTAGCGTTTATCTCGAAACTGCATTTTTTAAGTTGGCCGAAAACATAACTCAGACAAGTTTCAACTGATTCACTGGAAATGTTGAATATATCTTGAAAAATACATTGTCTATGGAAGTACGTAGGATTTTTTTTATATTGCATCGTTCATTTGTTATCAACAATTATCTGACGATTTTTTAGGCAAATTTTTCACTTTCCAAAAATTCTCGTCGGATAATTGCTAATAACAAACGAACAATGCAATATAATAAAAAAAATCCTACGTACTTTCATAGACAATGTATTTTTCAAGATATATTCAACATTTCAAGTGAATCGGTTAAAAATTGTCTGACTTATGTTTTCGGCCAACCTAAAAAATGCAGTTTTGAGATAAACGCTGCACAGCCGCCATTTTGAATTTAATCGCTTCAAAAAAATGATTGCATACAGCCACTGATATGTATGATAAACACCCTTTTTTGTAACCTCGATTTATTTTGTAGTTTTTCTGAAAAAAAAAATCCCCAAAAAGCCTATTTGTTCGGCCTCTAGAGTGGCCTAAGGCCTTAAACGCGTTTTTCTCGAAACAACGTTTTTCGACGGCTTGTTGATAAAATCTTCGAAACTACTGAACCGATCCTTATGAAAATTTAACCACATATTCTTTACAACTATAGCTGTAGCGCATATCAAGGATTTTTTTTTTAATTTTGATGTTTACTAATTTTTTTGACAACAACGGTGAGAAAAACACGTTTTTTTGTTTTTTTTTTCGAAAATTGTCCGCCATTTTGTTATTTTTGCATGTATCAAAAATCGTATGATATGCGCTATAGCCATTAACATACTGAATCTAAAACCGTTTGATTTTTTTGTTTCGGATGATTCATCTCCGAGATTTCATCAACAGCGCAGGCCTACAATTTTTTTAGGACATTTTTTTAAGGATGTTCGGTACGGGCGATACAATGTTGCCATGCTAAACCATGTTAAAAACATAAAAAATTTCAAAAAGTTCAGACATTTATAAAATTTGGCGAACATATTCTCTAGTCCCAAATTTGACAATACAAATTTCTTTAGATTTTTCTTCTGCACAGTTATTGAGTAAGTTAACATTAAAGTTCACGTGTATAAGCATAGCGTTTCCATATATGTAGGTATACATTGCGGGCATAAGAAATCTGCTTTAATGCTTAATTACTCGATAACTAAGTAGAAGAAAATTTTGAAAATATGGGTGTTTTCGCACTTAATGTTGAAGAACATTATCACCAAATTTGATCAATTTCTTAACATTTTGACTTTCGTACCGAAACTCCTTAACTACCATTTGCGTCTATAAATGGTGACTTGAATAAATTAACAAATTTTTTAAAATGTATTTCGAAAGTGTATTTATTGAGGGATAACACGACTCTGGGATGGTGTTATTCCTCATGGCGCAGGCATCACAGATTAAAGGTAAACAAAAATTTCTAAAAAAGGTTTACGTACTTATAGAACTTTAAACGCGTTTTTCTTGAAATCACTTTTTTCAAACTGGGCGGAAACGCTGAATTGATTTGAAATGTTCACTCTAGCTTTACAATCACATTATCTAAAGTACATTGCCGTTTTTTTTATTGAATGTAAACTTTTTTTTAGAAACAAATTACTGCAAATTTTTTTGCCGGAAAGATGAATTTTGTTGAAAACTAGTGCCATTTTCGCAAAAATCGATTATAAAAAAACCCCTATGCCTAGCCAATGACATATAGATTAAGAACAAATTAATTTTTTTGTTCTAGCTCTTATGCTTTCGGGGCTTCACGTCCGCCCGTAGAGGTATCGAAAAAAAGGCGTTCTTGAAGACTGGCTTTGTCGCCGCCATTTTTTATCAAAAAAGCAATACATTTTTTTTACATATTTCAATATGTGTTTAAGGAGGTACACCAGCTTCAGCAAAATGGTGATAGATCAATAAAATTTGGTGAATATATTCTTTAGTATTATTCATGTAGATACAAATTTTTTCAGATTTTTTGGTTGTGCCGTTTTCTTACAAATAATTCACAAGCGTTTATTCTTATACCCGGAATATATACCTATATCTATAAAAACGCTATGCTTATACACGTGAACTTCAATGTTCAATTACTCGATAACGGCACAATGAAAAAATCTGAAAAAAATTGTATTGACATATATAATACTAAAGAATATATTCACCAAATTTTATTGATCTATCACCATTTTGAAATTTTACCATGGTTTAGCATGGCAACATTGTATGAAGCTGGTGTACCTCCTTAATAAGCCCTGAAAAAAGAAACGCGATTCCTTTTTCAATATTCTAAAAAAAATATCAACTTTAGGCTTTTTTGGCTGATTCTAGAGTGGTGTTACCCCTCAAGTGTAACAACTTTTATATCAATATCTATAATATAAACCTATCAAAAAAATTCATGAAAATAGCCTTTTTTAGCGTCTGAAGTGAGAAGACCCCTTACGGAATCATCACGGTGTAAAATGATCAAAAAATCGAATTTTTGCATTATCCGATAATATAGACGGTTATAAACATGCTGTTCAATTTTTGGGGCGAAATTCGAATTATTCCGGTTGCTACGGCCTTTCTCAGAAAAAGGGATTCGACCAGCTGCGTGAGACCTGCGTTTTAAAACCGCGTTCACTCTCAAAGGAAGTTTTCAAGCTATCCGTCTCAACTTTTGACACAATATTCTTCACGCATTTCTTTATCTTGCTATGGAAGCTTTTTTTTAATCTTCATAGTTTTTGAACAAAAAACTGTCGAAAAAATAGGCCGCCATTTTGTCAATTTTTATTTTAAAAAAACCTCCATAGCAAGATAGCGGCTTTCATACTGATTAATAATCTTTTTACAAATTTTGTTTGGGATAATATTTACGGCCACAACCGTGTACACTGAAAGGACTCCTTTTTTTCGAAGACATTTTCAGCCGTTAAAAAGGTGTGAAAAAAATTAAAATAAACGTTTAAAAATTTATTTTCTGTTCTTCATGAGTGCTTTGATTTGACATAAAAAAATCATACTGATTACCGTATTTTAACCATCGATTTAAAAAAATATCGTGCAAATCAGCTATTTTTCGACCCGTTACACTGTGATGATCCCTTAAATCGCATCGTATACGTTTACGTGCACTTTACATCGGTTTTTTTCGAAATCATAAGTGTACGCGATACACGCACGTCTTGGAACTAGACTCGACAAAAATAGCATCGTAAGTGCTGGATACTCCATGACGGAGAGGACTGTACTGCACTCGCCAAGTGTCGCAATAAATTTTTAATCGTAGCCGGAAACGCTGTATCACTGGCTGCTTTACAGAGCGAAGAAATATTGAATGTTCATGGAATTCCTTAAGGGGAGGTACCTGAGTAAACGGCGAGAAAAACAGGTAAACTTCGGGAATTTTTATCTCAAAACCTAATGTTTCGATTGGATCCGGGTTTTTTTTTTATTGGAAAATATGTACATTGAGGTATGTTTCGGAATTTTAAAAAATAAATTCGTTGACTGGAAGCGATTCAAACGCAATTATCTCGAAACATAGTTTTCAAAGTCGGTGCCAGATGTATCTCGAAAACGGCTTGTCCGATTTTGTCCAAATTTGGATACAATATTCTTCGATAGTTTTTCTCGTTCGCCACGTAGGGGTTTTTCATTTGATTGAACCATTGCTTTTTTATGCAATGTGTATGCAATCCAAAATCGTCGGAAATTGCGAACGAAAAACGAATGTTAAATTAAAACAGTCGCAATACCGTCAAAACTGTAAATTTCAAAAAAATCCTACGTGGCAAACGAGAAAAACTATCGAAGAATATTGTATCCAAATTTGGACAAAATCGGACAAGCCGTTTTCGAGATACATCTGGCACCGACTTTGAAAACTATGTTTCGAGATAATCGCGTTTGAATCGCTTCCAGTCAACGAATTTATTTTTAAAAATTCCTAAACATACCTCAATGTACATATTTTCCAATAAAAAAAAACCCGGATCCAATCGAAATATTAGTTCTTGAGATAAAAATTCCCTATGTTTACGAGTTTTTCTCGCCGTTTACTCAGGTACCCCCCCCCCCCCCTTAAGAGGTTAGGTCACTGTGAAAATGACGAACACTCGTTCATCGCTCGAGGCAACTCGGATTGAAGAGGAAGGTCCAACTCATGACGCAGGAGTCACAGATTGAAGGTCAACGTATGATTACAACTATAGAACTACTAGTGCTTTAGACGTGTTTTTCTCGAAACTGTTTTTCGAAACGGTGTACACGATTTCTCGACATCTGATGAACGGATTGACTTTAAATTTGGTACACGTATTTAGTGTAATAGGAGTTTAGTCGTGACCGACGTTTTTCTTCTTAACATTTTTTGCCATTCGCTATTAACAATAATGTCATTTTTCCACGGAAAATCGATTTAAAAAATCGATATATTTTTTTCCATGATTTGAGCACAATAAAAGAAAACTCGTTCAAGTCTTAGCCAATGTTATCTATTTTAAGAAGAAAAAAAAATCGTTTTTCTGTTTCAGATCAACCGGGTGGCAGTGTTGAGCGTTTATCAATTACTTTTCAATCAGTTCATTAATTGACTAAAAAAGTAATTGCATATAATTTAATTGCAATTAACATTAATTGCCTTTAATTTAATTGCAATTACACTATTAATTGCATGTCGCGATTAATTTATTTGGATTAATCGATGTTAATTTCAACTCGCAATTAAAACAATTGCAATTCACTTTTTTATTGTTCTAAGGAGCAGTTAAAACTAATAATTAACCTATTTAACTTTACAGATATCAGATGAAAAAGATTTAGATATTATTATTGATTATTATATATGATTGATGATTAATATCAGCCTTTTATTTGCTACTCATATATGAAATTTGGAACACAACTTTGTCAATGTACATACGAATAAAAAGATTTTCGAATTACCTTACTTATTCCTTTAAAAGTAATTTGTTTACATAAGTAGTGAAGCCCTAAACAATGTCATGTCATTTCATGAAGTCGTAAAAAAATTGTTCGAGAACTTTGTTGTACATTTATTTCTTGTTCATTTCCTATCTGTCCTGTTGCAGTCCACAGCAGTTCATATTTTAGGGAAGTGTTGTATAATTAAATTCATCGTCAAGCATGGGACATCATTTCGTCTTTGTATCTACGAGTGAAATAGTAAATATTGAATTGTACACTTACAGCTTTATCCGTACTAGACTTTCTTTCCTGATTTACATGATTTTTTACAGCCTCCCCCAGCGGCTGTGGTTCAGCCGGCTTCACAAAAACGTCGTCATCCTGCGGTGTCTTTGGAGCTGCGATCTTCTCCTCGAGCGTCTCAGCCGAGACAGACTCGCGGGCTCTGCTTCTTCTTTGATAAGGGGAGAGAGAAAAAAATGTCAGGCAAGGTTCGGTTGTCACCACTGAATGAGAGCCAGATTTCAGAGTAGAATTTATTATCGGTATACCGGATTAACCCTTCTTCGACACACTGGGTCAATTTGACCTGGATAGTACTTCGTCCACCCGCCCTTAACAAGCCTTCGGTCCGTTTTTGTTGAAAAAAAAACCGGGATACGCTTTAAACGTTTCTTAATATGTCTGTATAATTAAAAGTCGAAAAGTATAAATCTAAATTGTTAGAAAAAAAATTGAAAAGTTTCAATTTGAGGAAAGTGAGCATTTTACTTCAAATTGATCCGGGACAAAATGACGTAGTGTGTCAAGGAAGAGTTAAAGGGCCAAACTCAATTTGTGGTTGTATATAAAAACTTGTACTTTAAGGAGTTATCTTTACGAATTTATCTGAGCTATCGAATGTATTTTGCTGAACTAGAATCCCAATCAACAGAGATCAATGTTAAAAATATTCTTTATACAATAAAATCCTACAATACAATGGTATTATCCTAAAAAAAACAGTTACTGAATAGATTTACTGAATAGAAAAGTTACTGAAAAAAAAGAAAACAGTTACCAGAATACAATGGCATTATCCTAAAAAAAAACAGTTACTGATGGTTGTCAAGTCAATATTTAAATACGATCCTATAAAAATTTGTGAATAAATTCATTTTTGGGTCAGGTTTGTCCTAGCGATACCCAATGGTATCGGAGAACAATGCGAAGATGAAAATTCAATTTTTCTACTACATGAAATGATCTTAGGTCGTTTTTAGTACACGAATGATACAATTTTCATATTAACTAATAAAACTGATTTTCATCATACTGAGAGTTTTTGTTGAGAGTATTGTTTCTTGGCCGTCAAAGCGAAGATCTTTCTGCTCCGTTCGATACAAAAGATAAAACACGGAGGAACTCCGTTCAAAATGCTTAAAATGTGGTGAAACAAAATTTCCGCGTAATAATACAACTTGCGATGAAAAATTGCAGATCTGCAGAAGTATGATGATGATGATGATAGAATTTATTATGCCCCAGTGGTACTTTTGGGCAAAGATAATATAAGTAGTATGGCAATAATGGACCATGGTGCCGAACTTTGCAACGTCGAAATGCAATGGCATCTAAGTTTGCATAGTTTAAATGCAACGAAAAAGAATTCTCTTTAAAGGCTCAATTTTTTCGCAAAAATCGCTAAAACGTTTTTGCGTGATGTTATCAGAAATTTTCGACTGCAAATTGCGAAAAAAAAGGTTTTGGACAGTAATTTAAAAAAATAAAAATCATTGCGTTCCAATGACGCAAACTTCGAAATCATAAAATGCAACAACAGTTCTTTTTCATATTTTCGTTTCCCCAGTTTTATTATGTGAATTTTTTTGCAGATTTCCCAGCAGGTCTCCAGATAAAAATCTTCTAAAAAGGTGCCGGAATTTTTTGTAGGCAAAATCTACTTGTAAGAACGAATCGAAGCGATTCGTCAATATTAATTTCTATTGCCTTTCAATGTTGCAAACTTCAATCTCGCGATAGATCCAACTTGGTTTTTTTGGAAATCATAAACAATACCATAATTTCAACCAGAGACATAATATATTCCAACGATCCATCCCTTCAATATACTGCTTTTACAACAAACATTTATCTTAACTTTAACGTACACAGTTTGGTTAAAATCCAAACGATTGAATTGAAAAAGCAAATAACACTACAAAAATTTTGAAATGTTTTTTTCATTAATCGAAAACGCACTGAAAACAAAAAAAAAGGAGAGAAACTCTCGCACTATTGTGCATTTGCCTAGCATTTATTTGTAAAACGATAGCAATTTAATTCTTGTTCCCCTATGCACGTACAACATGCCTTAAGGCGTTAGGAGGCTACTGTGATAATGTCAAAACTCTGGTTCGTCGCTTGAGGCAATTCAAATTGCAGTGGAAGATACAACATATAGTGCAGGAATCGCAGATTGAAGGTAATCTTATGATTACAACGATAGAACTGCTGGTAAAACTTCAAATGCGTTTCTCTTCAGACTATGGTCCTTCAAATGGTGTAAACAATTTCTCTACATCTAATGAACGGATTGACACAATATTTGTCACATTTATTTAGTGTAATAGTAGTTTAGACTTGACTAACATTGTTTTTTGCTTAACATTTATTTTCATCAGTTATTAACGATAATGATGTCATTTTTCCTCAAAAAAATCAACAAAATCTCAAACATTTTTATTTGATGATTGAAACACCATAACAAAAAAATGCTCGATCAAGTTGTAGCCTCTGTTGTCTATTAAAAAAAATAAAAGTCCATTTCAGATCAACCAGGTGGCCCAAATCAAGTACAGCAGAACCTCGATTATCCGAGCTAATTGGGACCGGACATCGTTAGGATAATCCAAAATTCGGATAATCGAAATTATATCTCGGATTTCCAGGAAACTCAACTCATATAATATAAATAGTATCAAAAAATCTCTTTATTAAGGGGAGATATACACCTAGATGGTCGAGGTCGAGGATTTGGAAGCTATGAACATTCCGTAGACTGTAGAAGACCTACACTATGGGCCTGGTATCGATGATTCCACGTAAGTTGACAAATTTCATAATTTATTCATTCCCAAATTTTCAAACGCGTTTTTCTCACAACCACGTTTTTCAAATCGGTACCCAAAATTTCTCAAAAACCAATGAACCGATTGCCTTGAGGTTTTTTGTGGTTATTCTATACACCATAATCTAGTACTTGTCATAGGATTTTTTTTTCCGTTACTTAGTTTTTGTTTTATAGGCAAAATAATAACTAATTTTTGGCCCAAAAATCACTATTTATGTTTAAACGTCCGGCATTTTGTCATAAATCGATATTTTCAAATTCGGCTATGACAAGTACTAGATTATAGTATCTAATTTCATAATCTTTTTGGTTTTTTTTTTTCAGATGATTTTTTAAGAAACGCCGGTGGGTACCGTATACGCAGATTTTTTTACACCGCTCCAAGGATCATACAATATCTTTGTATATTTTTGATATTTTTAAATAAAGAAAATTAAACATATTTTTGAATGTATATACTTTTGAATAATTAAAACCCCAATCCGAAATTTCAAATAGTTTTCCTTGAAAAAATTCACAAAAATGACCTATTTTTCCAGCTCCTAGGTGTATATCTCCCCTTAATCCAACGACCCTAATTCTTTATTTGGTAGCAATTAACAATGAAGAAAGTTTTAATTTTCATACCACCACTACTTATGCAGTGAAATCACAATTGAGGCTTAAAATAATGATCAATGTTTGGCTCTTGCATAGTAGTTGCATGTTTCTTGGCCGCTAAGTCTCAAATTCGTTTCAAGAACAGCAGCTGTGTGGGACTATTTTCTGGTTGGGTTTCAAACCATTCTGGGGCTATTTCTTGTGTATACATACAATGTATATGCGATTTGATGTATCAAGTTACATATAGGCAATAATGTATGTTGAAAATATCTCAGTGTTGGAAAACAGTTTTACTAGAGAAAAGAGGATACCTTAAGGCGATACCGTAACGGAGAAATAAAAGACAATCACTGAGTTTGCATAATCAAACATTGGAATCCGGGGCCAAAGCGTTCGGCTAACCAAAAAGTCGAATAACCGAGGTTCTACTGTACACCAACAAACCCCTGACGTTCAAAAGGCCTTCATGACATTGTTCATAACTTCTTAAATTATCAATATTTTGAATAACATTTGGCACACAACTTTGTTAATGTACATACAAATAAACGTACAAACGAATTTTCAATCATCTTACTTATTCCTTCAAAATGATTTTTTTTTAATAACTCTGATTTACGCGTTGTCACAGTAGCCTAACCCCTTAAAGACCCCTTAAGACCCCTTAAAGCCCATCATGAACATGAATTTCCAACAAAAAATGAACAGAACTTTATCATGTTAGTTTGAATCGGAACGCAGCGAGATGTCTCTCATTTTTCAATTTCCTTATTCTTAATATGCAAATTCTTTTTTCGTACATTCATGTAAGTATAAGAACTTACACATTCATACAAGAATCGAAAAAGCTTGTTGAGTGATTTTCATAGGCAAAATCATCCAAAAGAAATTGAAGGAGTACAAGAATATTAATTTTCATTGTTTTCCAACGATGCAAATTTCGACTTCGCGAAATTTTTGAAGTGTATATACGCGCAAAAAATTTCGAGTTTTTCTCGCGGATCCGTCAACGTGTTTATCCTCCGTATAGACAAGCAATTAAAGCGTGTAAATAACAAAAAAGGCGCGTTTACCTTGAGGTGCGATTGAAGCTGTCGTCTTCGGCATCGAAGAATTCTTCGGAATCGCTGCTACCGGACATTTTCGTCGGTTTTTAATAGTCGGGTACGTCAATCGCGTCAGCATCGGAAATACGGAGTCTTGTCGAGTAATGACTTTTTTTTCGTCACACCGTGTCACAGCATCGAGAACAATATACCGCGAGAATCGGCAGAGGCATGTACTCTAGGAGGGAAATTTTGGGGTGGGGAAAAAAACACGAAGAGGGACGAGACGAGCGATAATTGAGCGCGAGTGTGTAAAACAAACGTGAACAAATCGCGAGAAAAAAAAATGACGGGCTCTACGACAGTGACGTACAGTGCGAATAACGCAGTAGGGTCTTTATTTTTATTTATCGATAGAGGCCAGAGGCGTAGAACGTCGAACAAGCGTGACAGGAATATTCGAGGGAGGGCAATACGCAAAACTGCCGAACGATCTTCTCTTATTTTTTTTCACGTCTCTGCGCTACTCGCCTAACGCACTTGGACTACTGCTGGACCGAGTCTTCCATCCGTCCACCCCGTGTTGGTATAATAAAGCGAGTAACGAGACTTTTCCTCGCGCATACACACACACGCGCGCGCGCCCGCGCACATACGACTCGCATCTCTGCCGATGAATTTTTTGTCTCGCGAGAGAGTAGCCGCAGATGCTTTGTGAAAGATTTTTCATTCCGGGAAAAAGTTCGATCTGTCGCCACCCACGGGAGGCAGCAGCGTCGCGGAACTGTCATAATACCGCGGTCATTTTCGCTCTTCCATTATGTCGGGCATTTATAGTTGCGAATTTATGCAAATGGCGCTATGTTCGAAAAACGTATCTCACGGGCTGGGAAAATGTAAAAATTGTCGTCGATATTTAAAAATAGGGGCTCGCGGATCTTCTTCTGCGGATTCGTTCGGACGCGCTCTTTGAATTCAGTGTTCAATCTTTTTATTTGTTCAATGTTGTATGTAACATTTTTGAGAATTTTTCTGGGAAAACGTATGAAACTTTTCAATTTTAGCATTGAAAATGCTTTGAAGGGGTTACTCGGTCTCAAATTTTAACACAATCTTTTCAAGTATATTTTTGAGTAAATAATCGAAGGTTTTTTCTCGCCGATAACTATTTTCCATTTTATAAACAATTTTAGGTCTAAGTTTTTGTCAAAACTCGATTTTTTTAGAAGCCGCCATTTTGTCAGAAATTATCATTTTGCTTATTCCTTCGATCAATTACGAGATGATCTATGATATTAACGAAATAGTTTTGGTTTTATTATTTTAAATAATCCAGTCCAGAGATATCGTGCTCACCGTAAGACGCCTTTTTTAGAGGTCCTCCCGCAGATCAACTTTTAAAATAATTATTTTTACAAATAAAAAATGTTAAAATACCATTAAAAGTTACCATAAAATGTGTACAAATTTTTACGTTAATAGATTTAAAGGTTTTCTCAAGAAAAATTCTTGAAAAATCGGTCTTTTTGGGCCTCCTGACTGCATGTAACCCCTTAAAACTGTACATGTTTGGGGTCTGACTCAGCTGGATGTCCCACGAAACTGACGATACCCCCACTATACTGCCACTGCGTTGTACTGAAGTGGGAGGAGCTGCGGCATGCTGAATGCCTGTGCTTGGTTGAAAAATGCCCTCTCCATCCAATTCTAATCTTGTTACAGTCGAACTTCCGTATAACGGAATCCACGATATAACGACATAATAATATACATTATCCTCTAATTGCCAATTGCTTGTAGAAATTGCTCTGATTTAAACCCTTCTTTCTTTAAAAAATATCGTTATTTTTATAGTATTAATATACATTTTTTAAAGAACATTTTAAGGAACACGACTTCGATATAACGAAACCTCAATATAAAGAACTTCCCTAAAGATTTGTTATATCGACGTTCGACTGTATTAATTTAAATATTTTATTACAGCTTATATTAGAAATATATTACAAAATTATATCAACATTATTATACAAACAACCAAACAAACCCAAACGAACCCAAACAAATCCAAACAAACTCAATTATATACATCAATGTATCAATATTTTTTGAAAAATAATCAATACCAACTCATATAATTTACATGTATCTGTTTTTTTATTACCTGTCTCATTACTTTTTCATGCAATGCCATGAAATTATTGCACTCTGTGGAATATTTGTAGATTATTTATCACATTAGAGTATGGTTTTTTGTATAGAGAAACGTTTACCAATGTAGTAAATACAATGATTTTACCTGGACCGTGCAAAAAAAGAGTCAACTTCGAGCAGCTGCAGCGCCGTCATTTTGAATATTCAGGACACCAAACATTTTTTTCTCATAGCATTTGTTGTGAACATGACAATGTTCTTTGCCGAAATTTAATGAACCGTCTCATTTTTTGTAAATAAAATCGTAAAAAAAAACGCTTGCTTACATGACCCTCCCCCATTAAAACGACACTACACACTTTGTCGAGCAAGCCTACGATAAAAAGACAGATCATTGTATAAAAGTCATTTTTTTATGCAACAAAACATTAAGGCCTTATATACGCGATTTCCCCGATTTTCGAAGGTACTTTTCTTGACGGGGTTAAAGAAATGACGCATATATTGACAACATTTTTTTTACAGATCATTTATGCACATGGTTGAGTATATGTAAAAAAAATCAGAAATATTAACACGTGGCGGAGATATAACATAATAAAGCAATATATTTTTTTGCGCGCGCGTTGATGGTGAAAGTTCTCGGCATCGATGTGGGGGTCTGAAAAAAATGAACATATTTATAATTGCATAATGAATGTATCTTCAGTGTGAACCAACAACAATATTTTTCAAAAATTATTATTATAAAAATTCGAAACATTTTTTACTCAATTTTCTGTCGGTATTTAATTTTTATATTTTTTGTTTCATTGAAATTTTTGTTTCCGTGATTCACACGATAGGTGATGATACTAAGAATATGTTGTAAAAATTTCAAAGCGATCTGAACCTTCGTTCGAGAGTTAGAACTTTCACAAGGTTCAAAAAAGTGAATCGTGGAAAAACGGCTTTGAAGTTGGCGGTCGGGCGCGCCGCGCGGTATCTATTATAAACGCAATCTTACCTTATTTTAGGAATTTTTGGAATTTTTCAGTCTAATGAAATCAAAAATTTAAAAAAAAATTAAAAATGTTGACATTTTTCGCGTATCCGCCTTAATCCGCATTTTTCGACTTGACAGTTGCTAGTAGGAGAAATTACCGGTTATATAACCGACGAAATGATTACGTGCAACATTCTCCAACCGCAAAAAGTCAGTCTAAGCAAATAAGCACATGATTTATTCAATATCGCAAGCTTCGCGGCTCCCTTTTTCCGAAATCGTCTCGAAAGACACTCGGATATATCGCTGACCAAATGCGTTTCCCATCAACAGTCTCTCCGCAATTCAAATTCCATCGCAGTGTTTGTCATTCGCCACCACGGCGAGTCTCCTCCAATCGAATCGCCGTAATTGCACGCAAGCGACAAGTGCGCTGTCGCTCGATTCGCCAGCGAGTGTCTTCTTTCTCCGAGGTCCGACGAATCACGCATCGCTGCGAACTTCAATTGTTTCCGGCTAGGGAGCGCGTGTGGGTCGGCTCTACACACAGTGGCGACCGTGTCGGTAACCTGGGAGACGAAGAGCTGCAGCTCGCGCAATTCGACGTCAGAATCGTCGCGAGTTACGCCCCTCTGTCTCACGGCTAAGCGCGTCGATCTATATTTACACACGCGTTCGCGTATATATAAAATCGAGAAAACGAAAGGAAGGTGGGGGCAGGGAGAGGAAGCGAGGGAGAAAGAGAAAAAGATATATATACGAGCATAGAGGCCGCCTCGTAGATAGCCTCGAACTCGTGCCGCTCGCACAGCATGCCCGCCGCTCTGTAGCGAAGGAGGGCCCGAGCCGTCATTTTCATACATAAGCAAGATGGAGGATCTCGCAGTCGAAGTATGCGGCGAAAACGGAGCATATTATAAGGTTCGTTCTATGAAAAGTATACGAAAATACAACGTAACAAGGATAACACGTAACCTCGATGACAATGTTGATATTGACGAACGAGTTTTAATGGCTACGATGAACGTACTTTGCGCGAATTCGCGGCTTCCGAAAAAAAAATTTTTTGTGCCTTCACGCCGAAGGGGGTAACGCGGCTTCCCCCCACGATCCGACGCCATGTCTCTCGTTGATTTGACAGGGCGTGATTTTTCGAATCCTCACACTCGAGCGTTCTCCATTTCTTTACCTTTCCAATGACGATTATTAGTCGCGAAAAATGTCACGCTCTTGCGTTATCGCGTGACGCGATGTCGTTATCACCCTCTAGGATCGTATAGCTAACGCGACTCTCTTGCGCGCTCGCTCGCTCTCTCGCGCAATGGCGGAGTTTTTCATAACGAAGGAAAAAAAAAAAAAATCGCAAGAAATTTCGTTCCTTGCCGCTTCGACGAACGTACGTCCGTGTTCGTTGCGTTCGCCTCTTTTTCACCCACTCTTTTGTTTCAGGCCTATGTTACAGACGTATTCGAAGAGGAAGTCCAGGTGGCTTTCGAACTCAAGTGAGTTTACATTTTTATGTTTCTATTCTTCGCAGCGCTTGATTTTTCATCCCTCACCTCGCTACGACCCTCTACCCGCCCGGACGTTTTTTTCCACTTCAATTTTATCGCGCACTCGAGACAATCGTTTTCTCTCTCTTAGCTGGCAGCCAGAATCAAAGTTCCCTTTTGCCCAAGTTCGTCTACCTCCGAAGGATGGGCCCGAACCGGACTATCAAGAGGAACAGGAGATCGAGGTACTGTCCAGGGCCAACGAACAGGAAGTTTGCGGTTGGTGGAAAGCAATCATTAAGGTGAGACTGATTTATTATCCATATTACCTGTCGGATCACCTTATCGCCCGAGACCCTCGTCGATGTGAACAATTTCACATCGTCCGTTTTTATCGTCACTGCGTATCAATTTGTGAACAGTTTCTTTCCAATTATCATCCCTTAGCGTTTTATTTTGGAATTCGCATTCCGCAAATGGTGTAACGAATATCCTGCAACTGTTGGTCCAAAAATGTCACATCATTCGTTTTAGAAATTGAGAATTATTGAAAAAATGATGTCTGCCATTTGTTCATCTTTGATTTTCCAAACTTTCCGCAAAAACGGTGGTTCGTTAGAAACGTACGAAAATGCATGAAAATATGGGGATCGATTTGACGCAGATCAATGTTTCCTGCGTTATTTGGGACGTAAAGGAAACATTGATCAGACGTCAGCTGGAAATGTCAGGTTGGCATATGAGCGATTCGTCTGAACCTATACCATAGCTCGTTACGTATGTGCCAACCGAATACATAAAGCTTCACCCTCATTTAAGAGTTTCGGGACAATTGACGTTCCCTTCCGATTCAAATTCATATAGCGAATGCACTCTCTAAATCTTTCATCGATCGTCTACACTGTTTCTGTAAAATTGACAATTGAAAAAACACTTTTACACGAGGGAATGTCTAATTACCGTAATGTAAACGGAGACGGAATTGTCATACTGTACCGAGTGATTTGACAGTTTTTCATACAATTTCGAACATCTTTTCACACCATTTCGTGCGTAAAACTCGAATTGAGTAATGAGCGTGGGCATCCATGTTGAAAAGTGTTTATTCAATTGTAAATCTTGTAGAAACGGTGTAGATTATTGATTTTGAATTTGGAGGCATTCAGTATACGACAAAGAATCTACTGTATAAATTTGAATCGAATGGTGATATCGTGAATTGTCCCGAAACTCCTTAAAGTATCTTGAATAGCATGGATGCTCACTCGAGACTGTGGCACGGACGAAGTAGACAGTCCGAAAGGTTACAGACGCTAAGAATGAAACAAGAATGAAAATCCAGATTCGAACAGGGATGAAACCGGGGCTCGGAAACATGAGTGAAAAATGGAAATGAAGATGTGATGTTGTTATTGCAGATGATCAAGGGTGATTTCCTGGTCGTAGAGTACCTAGCGTGGGACTACAACTATACAGAAATAGTCGCCTCGGAACGCCTCAGAATGAAAAATCCCAATCCACCGATCGACAATAACACGTTTCACAAGATAGAAATAGACGTACCTGAAGAACTGAGGGAATTGTGAGTCAATGAAAAACATTAATTATTATTTTTTCTTATTCGTTTATCCTCGGGAGATATTTGAGCTTCGAAAAAGAAAGTCCGCGAAGGGAGAGTCTCTTTACACGTTTGAAGCATCTTGGAACTTGCGCGAAACTTGTTTGAGGGAGCTTGAGCTTTCGCACAGAGGGTATGAGCGCCAAAACTGTGGAGTCGTTACTTTGAGAGAGACGATGAAATATCGCCACGAACAGTGTATCTCGGGCGAACCGACCAGTGAATGAACGATTAACGACACGGTGGGATTCAGATGGACTGAAAATTGAAAATATGAGAAATAATGTTTTAATTGCCAACGAAATTATTCCGATAGTAGACAAAAATATTCGAAGTAATTGCGATAAAAAATATTGGAGGCATTAATAAAGAAGTCGCGAAATGACTAAATCGTCAGTGAATGGACGAAATTACCAGTAAATGGACGAGTAGTGTAGATGAACGCTGTAAAGGATAACGATTTATTATTTATTTTTATCAAATGCTAGATTTGGAGATCACTGTGTTGCACAAAAATGACAATATTCTTATACATATGAGTATTATATTTGTTTATACGATTTCGTAGACAATACACAAAGTTTTTCTTGCAACCAAACGTGACATTCTGAAAAAAAACTACCATAGTTCGTTTCGACGGAGAAATAGAAAACCACATTTTGTCGAAATTTAACAACCGAATGAAATGATTTTATGACAATATTTAATGGAATGTGCATTGCCATCTCTTGACAGTAATTAATTTGGCAACTTTCAGCAGATGAGCTTGATTTTTTACTCTGCTTTGAGAATCATCAGAACGTAGCCCATATGTCCATTCGCTGGAAAGAAATTAAAGTACAGCAACAGTGAATAAACATGTCTAATTCCGAACTAATGTTTACGAATTAATTTGAGAAATTTTCAAAAAATCGACGATTGGTTCTATCTTAAGGCGGGAGCCTGAATTAGAAGGTCCAAAAACGCGTTCTACGGGAATTTTTTTGGAAGGGAAAAAACAAGTGAGCCCAGTAAACATTGAGGTATGTTTTTATGTATATCTGAAATAATTTAAAAAATTCAACATGAAACAGTAAATGACTACAGATTCGTCAGCCTATTCCATATGCGTCTTGCCACTGCAGTGCCCCATCAGCGGGAAAGATGCAGCTTGTAATTCTTGACTTCAACAAAAAGCCAATAAAATTTCCAATTGTCATACATTTTTCTTCTGGGTGAATTAAGAAAAAGCTGAAAAAATCGTGAAATTATAACTTCTCTCAGGATTGAAAAAAAAATGTGTTTAAAAAACACTTTAACGTGCTATAAAAATGATTTAAAAATACTTTTTCAACGACTTTTTTAATTCACTTAGAAGAGATGTTCATACTAAAGAAAAAAAACATTGGTTTGATTCAATAGGTCGTTCAGTTTTTTTAATATCACGCCCGCCAATTTGGATAAATCGTGAAAAAGAAAACTGGAGAAAACGCCCTTATCTTCGAAAATATTTGCAATTGGCCTGTGTAACTTTGTAAATATAATTTTGGATAGTTTACCTATCGATTTGAGCAATAAAAAAAACGATTTTTCGGACCTTCTCATTCAGGCTCCGGCCTTAAGGCGGGATGTACAGTCGAACTTCGATATATCGAATCTCTAGGGAAGTTCGTTATATCGAGGTCGTGTTCCTTGAAATGTTCTTTAAAAGAAATATATTAGTACTATAACTATAGGGATATTTTTTAAAGAACGAAAGGTTTAAATTAGAGCAATTTTTACAAACAATTGGCGATTAGAGCATAATGTGTATTGTTATGTCGTTGTATCAAGGTTTCGGGTGTCTATCGGAAGGGAATCGACAAATCTTCGTTATACTGAGGATTTCGTTATACCGAGGTTCGTTATATCGAGGTTCGACTGTACATTTAGATGGGAAAAAAATAAGCAATATTGAGGGATTTTTTAAACTAAGAAATTATCATGCTACATTTATCAAACTGAAGGTATACTTTAATTGTACATTTAAGTATACAAAATAAATTTTTGAATTCAGTTATCATCAAAATGGAAAGCTGTGGCAGTTTTTTTTTATTTGCAAAAAAATTCAAAGTTTTTTCAATTAGAACGTGTATAGTTTCTATTTGACTATAATTAAAATGAGGAAAATGCAAATTTCAGAGAATGGCACGCATTTACAAATAAAATTAACATTTCACGCATAATTTCTGTAAAATTTGGATTAAAAAGGTAGTTTTTTTCTTTCCAAAAACAATTCTCGTCAAGTTGAAGGTAGCAATATTATCAACTTTTCCGGCAAGCTTCAACTCAATCGGCTTGATGATTTTTGAGTAATCATGCACGCCAATTTCAAAAATGCAGATTTGAGAAAAACGCGTTTGAAGTTTATGTCCGCTTCGAATCCAAGCGGTGAGGCACAGCGGTCACGGGCTATAAAGTTTGTATTTTTTCGGATCCCGCTTTGATATCTTGGGAAAATATTCTACACAGGTTATGCAAATATTCCAGGAAGATTGGGGTCAATTGAACAATTTTTTAAAAGATCATCTATATAAAAACGTAAAATATTAAAATAAAAAATGTAAAACAAACTGAAACTCGAAACAAATGAATAAATATTTGGCATAGTTCTATCGTTTAAAGAAAAAAGAGGAAAAAAATCGATTTTCTGATCATTGTAAATATATATCGCACCTTAAGTAATGAAAGTAACACTCACCCTCAAAACACGTAAAAACTATTGTTTTCGCCTTTGGAACGCCAACTGTGCACAGTAATATCGTAACTGAGTTGCGCGGTGTGCAAGTGCGACAAACTAGAAAACTTCCGCGTGGGCGTCAAAATTGGATTAATATCCAATCACTATTATTTCTATAAACCGATTTCTCAGTTTAATAACTGAGAAATCAGTTTTAACGACACTTGTGATTTTTTGCTAAATAATAGTGATTCGAGATTTTATCGACGATTCATATTCTTTACTTAATTTGAATATAAATCAGCTTCCGTCCATCTACTGATCTCCGTTCATTCACTGGTCAGTTTACCCTATTCGAAAAGAAAATTATGGCTGTTACGCACACGAAAAACTCAGGGAATTTCTTTTCTCCTGGAATAATCAGGGAATTTTGAAAATTCTCTGGAATTTCTCCAAAATTTACTTTTCGCAAGAATTAAGGAAAATGAAACCGACTTACAAAAAACTGAAAAGTATAAAAATAAATATTTAAAATATTTATATTATTCTTCATGAAGCAAAAAAAAAAATTATGTCTGTGCCAAACATTGAAAATTTCAAAAACTCGATAAAAATTTACTTCGAAGCTCTATACATTTGCATTCGATTTGTCGATACACAACCACACCATTTTTATTGTAGATAAGTATTCATATTTATTTTTTATCTATTGGCACCGACATACGAATTTCTGTTTATAATAAAGAACAGATTCTGTATTTGCTTTTAATATGTATATATATATACACACATACACACATATACATATATATATTAGGGTGGCACAAATTTGAGCTCTATTTTTTTTCGTCTAATTCTCACCCATGAGTTTTACGCTTCATTATTTTTAAATTAACCTCGGGAAAGCTCTAGCCGGCCAATGAACATTTAGAGGTCGCTCGAGGTTTTCAAAATTCACAATTTCCGCCAAAAAATAAATCTCGCATGCACTATAATTCCTTGTAGCATAAAAACAAAATAAACAGCGAAGTGTTACATTTTCTGAATAATTTATTATAATAATTTGTAACAAACACCAATTAGACGATATGTGTTATTATGCGTTATTGTATTATGGCGTCGCTCGTCACAGAGTACAGCTACGATTGGTCCGCGGTTTGACTAACGAGACCAACTGTGGGACGCGTTACGATGCGCGGAAAACAGCTGCCATTTCAGTTTTACGAATAAAACGACCTATAATTTTGTTTACGGATAAGAGCTTTGAATAATTATTTTATGAAAACAAATATTATAATTTTTGGGTTGGAAGTGTGAGGTAAATTTGAAAAATCTGTTTTTAAAGAAAAAAGGATTAATTGTTTTGAAAATTTTACAAAGCGTCAAATTTATGAGTGAGAAGAGTAATAAAAAAAGATTGGCAAAAACTGGAAATGTCGAAGCTCTTGAGCGACCACTAAATGTTCATTGGCCGGCTAGAGCTTTCGCGAGGTTAATTTTAAAATTGTAAAGCGTGAAATTCAGGGGTGAGAAGTGGACGAACAAAAAAATCGATTTTTTAATGGAAACTTGAATTTTTGGGAGGCTTGAGCGACCTCTAAATATGTTTAGACCGCTCGCAGCTTTCGCGACAATTTTCTTTTCTTGAAAGAAGATAATTTGGTGGTGAGAAAAGGAAAAAAAATAGAGCCCAAATTTGTGCCACCCTAATATATATATTATTTTTTAATTTGGTGTTTAAATTATTTTTCGTCTTTGTTTTCAATTTTTTATTTTAATATTTAACGTTTTCATACATGTAATCTTTAAAAAATTGTTCTCCATTGGTCTTTCTGGAATATCTGCAAAAACCTGTGTGAAAACCCTGGAATATTCAGCGAATTTTTGAGTCAATAATGCGTAACAGCCATGAAAATGTATCTTTCTAAATAAATTTGTCGAAATTTTGATTCTATAAAAAAAACCCTACAGTTCATATTCTCATTACGTTGATTGATGCCCGTACAATATTTTATTCACTTCCGTTACAAGTCCAAGCTCCGATAGCTTGCGTAAATAAATTACATTAAAATTCAAGAGGAATCGTGCTAATTGAATTGAGTACGCGTTCTTTCCGGCTCTCAGCTTTCGGGATATTTTTTTTTTTTCGTTCTACTAATGTGTAAGCTCGAAAAGTGAGAATCGAAACGAGAAAGTTTCGCAACGACACTAATATTAACAATATTTTTGATGATCCGTGATAGCGCCAAAATGGATAATGTACACAAAGAATTTCAAAAGGCGTTAGGAGCGGCGGTTTGTCGATACGTTCCCGAAAGAGGAGTATTATTGGCAATATCCCGCAACGAAAATCTCCAACGGCACAGTAGCATGCTGAAGGAAATGCACTTCCGAAATCTCTCGCAAAAGGTATAGATCCACGTTCGCCGAAAAAATGTATCAATTATACGCAAAGTCGAAAAAATCCGCGTTCAACGCTTTCGAACATTTAATAAGATTACTTCGTTTTTTGTTTTTCTTGTTAATTCCTCAGGTCTTGTTACTGAAGAGAACGGAAGAGGCGGCGCGCCAGCTCGAGTCTACGAAGCTTCAAACGATTGGCGGGTAAGCGATGCGTTTTCACTGAATGAGAATAACCGTGCCCATTCGCCATCACTCAGAAAGAAAAGAAGCGCGGAGCAAGGCAGTATGCGTGGGTGCGAGAGAGAGAGAGAGAGAGAGAGAGAGAGAAAGATAATTTAACATGTCACATTACCCGCCCGTATCCACCATACTGTCCCGAAGCTACCATCCTGTCTGTGGTTTGCATTTACTGGCAGATTCCGAGACCGTAACATCGAAGAGACGTGAAAAAAATGGAAGAAAAACACGAAAGATGGGCAAAATCTAATTTTCTGAGTTAAAAATCGTGACGTCTAAAAAAAACATTTTTGTCTTCTCTGAAATTTACGATGCTCTGTTGCATGATCACGAGCTATTTAAATTGCTGAAAAAACTATTTGACTCATTTCGTGATCACTTGTACCTTTGCGTTTTGCCGATATTGCGAAAGAACAATTTGATTTTGCACGTTTTGGAAAGCGTTATCGTTTGTAAGCACGTAGCTACACGAGATGAAGTCTCACCGACGCACATCTACCGAAGGCAAGAGATGGGCAAAATCGAATTTACATTTGGAACATTAGCATTTCTCGTTACATCTTAATTACTACCTTTTTTTTCGACTCGTCGATAGTGTTTTTCATTTTTAACGTCAAAGTGGATTACGCGAAAAGATTACACGAAGCCGCGAATGCACTTGGAGAACGCGACGAATCGTCGGCGCAAATTTCAAACTCGCTCTTTTTAACGTTAAAAAAACATTGATTTCGCACGTCTCTTAAGGGGTCTTCTCACTTTAGACGCTAAAAAGTATATTTTCATGAATTTTTTTTGATAGGTTTATATTATAGATATAAAAGTTGTAACACTTAATAAATACACTTTCGTAATACATTTAAAAAATCTATTTAAGTCTATTAATAGACGAAAATGGAAGTTGAAAAATTGTAAAAAAATTGTAGGTCTGCGCTGTTGATGAAATCTCGGAGATGGATCATCCGAAACAAAAAAATCAAACGGTTTTAGATTGAGTATATTAATGGCTATAGCGCATATCGTACGATTTTTGATATATGCTAAAATAACAAAATGGACATTTTTCGAAAAAAAAAACTTTTTCACCGTTTTTGGCAAAAAAATAGTAAATATTAAAATTTAAAAAATGCCTGATATGCACTATAGCTATAGTTTTAAAGAATATGTGGTTAAAATTTCATAAGGATCGGTCAAGTAGTTTCGAAGATTTTATCAACAAGCCGTCGAAAAACGTTGTTTCGAGAAAAACGCGTTTAACGTTTGTTTAGGTTACATAAATGCATAACAAACATTTGTGAATGTATTTCGAAAGTGTATTTATTAAGGGGAGGTACCTGAGTAAACGGCGAGAAAAAACAGGTAAACTTCGGGAATTTTGATCTCAAAAACTAATGTTTCGATTGGATCCGGGTTTTTTTATTGGAAAATATGTACATTGAGGTATGTTTAGGATTTTTTAAAAATAAATTCGATGACTGGAAGCGGTTCAAACGCGATTATCTCGAAACATAGTTTTCAACGTCGGTGCCAGATGTATCTCGAAAACAGCTTGTCCGATTTTGTCCAAATTTGGATACAATATTCTTCGATAGTTTTTCTCGTTCGCCACGTAGGATTTTTTTTAAATTTTCATTTTTGACGGAATTGCGACCGTTTTAATTTAACATTCGTTTTTCGTTCGCAATTCCCGACGATTTTGGATTGCATACACATTGCATAAAAAAGCAATGGTTCAATCAAATGAAAAATCCCTAACGTGGCGACGAGAAAAAGTATATTGTATCCAAATTTGGACAAAATCGGACAAGTCGTTTTCGACATACAACTGGCACCGACTTTGAAAACTGTGTTTCGAGATAATCTCGTTTGAATAGCTTCCAGTTAACGAATTTATTTAAAAAAATTCCTAATCATACCTCAGTGTACATATTTTCTAAAAAAAACCCGGATCCAATCGAAACATTAGTTTTTGAGATAAAAATTCCCGAAGTTTACCTGTTTTTCTCGCCGTTTACTCAGGTACCTCCCCTTAAGTGTAACAACTTTTATATCAATATCTATAAGATCAACTTATCGAAAAAAATCATGAAAATAGCCTTTTTAGTGTCTAAAGTGAGAAAACCCCGTCGCGATTTTTCAATGCCGCAATCACACGTGGTGAGCGTGACTATGGCAACGCCAATGTCGCGTCTATCCTATTGGCATAATCGTAATTTATTCCCATTGGCATAATCGAGACACTGACAGTCGTTAGGAAATTCACTGGTGGCAGGTTCTCTTTTCTTTGTTCTTCGGTTTCCTTCCTCAAAATTCCAACCGGACTAGGTATCAATGTAGCGTTATTATTTTTCGACGGGAATATATATATATATATATATATATATATATACATACATACATTTTCAACAGGATTTGGTGACGTGGTGGAGAGTTAAAAAAGGAAAGAACAATTCATGCTATGCAGTGAAGAATCGGTGCTGAAAATCGAGAGAATACTTTGTCACATTGAAAAATACAGACAGAATGGGAAGAGGAGGGCACGGGATAGGGCCATCCTCGTTAATGAGTTTGCCACCATAGCTTACACCAGGGTTTCTTTCTCATTTCAGCAAATTTAGATCTTCAAACTTTATATATCAGCGTGTCTCAGACTTTGAGACAGGAGTGAGAACGAATTCAAGGTGAGACTGATTAACGCAGCGTGACATCTATATTTAAGAATAGCTTACTGTATGAACAAGTTTACACGCTGCATTGATGGAAGAAAAATATTTTTTTTACATAACGAAAAGAACACAAGAAACAAAAGTATACACGATAAGAAACTAAATGTGCATGCAAACATGCGTTGTCCGTAGTTTTTCTTTTTGTTTTTTTCTTCCCGGTCACCGATCTTACGAACGCTTTGAACACGCATTTACGCAGAAATTGTGTTTATACGAATTATTGTATGTATTGATAATAATGCATTATTATTATTGATATTATTGTTATATCTTGTTCTGCGTAGTACTTTTTCGTGGATGACTCGATTAGTGAGTTGCGGACCGGCACGCTGCATTAATATCATTGTCTGTTTGTTTTTTTAGGCAGTAGACGTTGCCCGAGAATTTTGTTTTCTATATTTTTTTTCCCCCCTTCAATTGTTGCCGTTTCACCGATGTCGCGCGAATACTTCGATCTGTTTGGTTATTTTCGGTAAAATCTGCATTTTGACGATTCGACATCACGATAGAAAGAGGTTGGCTCTGTACCGTGCTTATTGATCGAAGAAAGAAAAACAAAAAATTGCCACCACTCACCAAATGTATCGACGTTATTTCCAGGCGTAAATGAATGATTACTTTCGTAGACCAAATACGATAATTGGAAGAACGATGATCTCGTTATTCCCGATAGAGAGGGGTTCGGATGGTCGATTTTTGTGCGGGAAAAATATTAGCAGGTCGATGATACGTTGTGCAATCGTTTATTCTGCCACAATGCAAGCCACTGATATACATATATCCTTCATGATTCATGGTGCTAATTTCATATCGTGAAGCCATTGTCATTAGATATCATTTTAGTGTGCATGCTCATATGAATTATTCATCGTGCACATTTAAGGGGTTAGGCTACTGCGACGAACCGAAAATCAGAGTTTTGAAAAATTATATTTCAAGGAGTAAGTGAGATGATGGAAAAATCGTTTGGACATTTATTTGTTTGTACATTAACAAAGTTGTGTGCCAAATTTAATTTAAAAATATTAATAATTAAAGAAGTTATAAACAATCTCGTGAAGGACCTTTGAACGTGAGGGCCTCAACGATGCTGAAGTTCGCTTCGTTGGCATACAACGAATATTAATTCTTTTAAACTGTTCAACTATTGGCTGATTCACGCGGTGAAAATTAGATAAACGTTTCTACGTGTTCTCGTTAGAGATTTACAACCACAATTTGCAAAAACAGGCTTTGAATAATTATGAAAATAAAGAAATTAAAAATGATGGAAAAAAATCGTTGCGTTCCAACGGTGCAAACTTCAGCGTCATCTTAACGGTGTACTTGATTTTCGCCACCTGCTTGATGTGAAACAGAGAAACGAGTTTTTCCCTTAAAATAGACGATATCGGCTAAAACTTGACGGAGATTTTTTTGTTATCGTGTTGCAGTCTACAAAAAACTGATTTTATTTTTATTTTTGTAGGAAAGATATTATTGTTGATAACTAATGGAAAAAAAACGTTAAAAAGAAAAACGTCGGTCAAGACTAAACTGCCATTACACTGAATAAGTCTACCAAATTTCAATTAAATCTGTTTATCATATATCGAGAAATCATGTACACCGTTTTGAAAAATATCGTTTCGAGAAAAACGCGTTTAAATTTTTACCCGCAGTTCGATCGTTGTAATCGAGTTTAAAAATGTTCACAGTAGCCTAACCGCCTTAATTTCGCAAATGGGGCGCAATTGAATGTTGAAAAAATATCCATGATCGGTGAAATTTTTATTTTCAGTGTCTGAGAAATATTGTGAACACAGGTACGGCGCTTCACATTTTTATGTTTAACAACGAATCGAAGTTTTATCACTACCCAATAACGGATGTTACTTTTGACGGCTCCGCAAATTTGTAATTACTATTGCTCGCAAGTGTAAAAAAATGTCGATTTGCCTGATTGTGCCTCAGAGATTAGTTGACGTTGATAACCGATTGTTTTTGCAACGGTTCGAGTTTTATGAAACGAAAAAAAATGGCCTCGTTGCTGGACTCTTGAAGCGCGTATTCATTTTTGCGTGGACTTTCGTAGCCCACGAATCGTGACACAACACCAAACATCACGCGCCGATCAAACGCTAAATCGTCGCAAAAGTCCCGGGAGAATGTTTATTCTTTCTTTATAATCGATCGGCAGCTCTCCAATGGATATTTCGTGCCGTTAATTCCACCGTTTTCAACATTCGTCTGTTCTTCTTTGCAAGCCCCGATCCCACTGACTCGAGAAATAATTTTTCGTGTATGTTGATCAGATATACAGACGAATTCAACGTCCGGGAAGACCTGATGGGCTTGGCTATCGGCGCTCATGGAGTGAACATACAGCAGGCCCGAAAAGTCGATGGTATAACCAACATAGAGTTGGAGGAGAATTCGTGCACGTTTAAAATATACGGAGAGGTACGATGTTACGTTGATTTATTTATTTATTCTCCATTAGGGTTGTTACGCATGTGGAAAACCGGAAAAACTCAGGGAATTTCTTTCCTGGAATAATCAGGGAGAAAGTGAGGGAATTTTGGAAATGCCCTGGAATTTTCTCAGAATTTACTTTTTGCAAGAATTACGAAAAATGAAACCGACATGATAAAAAAAACTGAACAGTATAAAAATAAATATTTTTGTAGATTTTTAATATTTATATTATTCTTCATTATATACCAAAAAAAGGTTATGTCAGTGCCAAACATTGAAAATTAAAAAAACTGAAAACCAATTTACTGTAAAGCTCTATACATTTGCATTCGATCTGTCAATACACAACCACATCATTATTGTTATAGAAAAGTGTTTATATTTATTTTTAATTTATTGTCACCGGCATAAAAATTTCTGGTTTCATTAAAGAACAGGTTCCGTATTTGCTTTTGAAGTATTTTTTTTCACTTTACAACGTTTAAATTATTTTTGGAATTTCGGTTTTAAAAAAATGTATATTAATTATTAACATTTCATATATTTGATCTTGAAAAAAATTCTGTTATTCCAGCTCAATATAATTTTTCAATAGAAGGATCGAATTGAGTTTCCTTTGTTTTTTTAACTTGGTTAAATTTTTTTTTTTTCCACAAAAATCATTCATAGCTATTTCTACATATATAATTTTTCCCGTATAGTTTGTAACGATTACAAATACTAGTATGGTTAAAACGAGACTTAACTTGTGGTCGTTAACTTTTAAAAATATATATTTGATGAAAACAAAGTGTTCTCTATTTGACCCTAATCAGGGTCATTCGCAAAACCTGGAATTTTTACAAAACCTGGAAAAGTCAGGGAATTTCTGAGTCATTAATGCGTAACAACCCTGTGCATTTATCGTTTATTATTTTTGAATTTTTTCTTCACTCGCAAAAAGCTCATTACTCATTTGTTTCGGTAAATGAGTTTTTTTTTCACTTCTAATGAAAACAAGCATTTGTTTCAGACTCACGAAGCCGTGAAAAAGGCAAGATCCATGCTGGAATACAGCGAGGAATCAATACAAGTACCGCGCGTCCTCGTCGGCAAAGTAATTGGGAAAAATGGTCGGATAATACAGGAAATCGTCGACAAGAGTGGTGTAGTAAGTACATTATTTTTCGTTCTATATTCTTTCGTTTTCATACACTTGCATATTTGTTGATTTCTTTTATTTGTCAAATTAATTTGTTCCGCAATTTTCGTATCCAATGTTTTGAACAAAGGAAAATAATGAAAAACGCTCTTCCAAGATGGAGCAGAGTTTTTCAATCTCGGCCATTTCGACATCTCATGACTAAATTATTTGAAAATTACTATTTAAAGGAAAAAAATCGATATTCCAGCACTCGTATGATGTTGAGTAATTTCACATGATATTTGCATTTCATTCATTGAATAATGCTGCGTAAAAGAAAATGAACTAATCTCCTTGCAGGGTGTATTATTCGAATTTTGTTTTCATGTTCTGCTGAAACCCTTTTTTAAGTTGCATCACGAATTGTCTATCGCATAACGGAGTAGGTACAAAATTTCAAATCAAAGGGGAATTACGACTGATAAATTCATCAATCGGAGCAACAAAAAAAAAACACAAACGAGTCAACAGGTAAATTTTTCCAAATCTGTGACGGACGATCGAATCGTTTCTCGGCAAATCTTTTCATTTTATTTGTTTTCAAACAATTCGTCATCAACCGGGTAGAACTTTCGCCAATTGCAACTTACGCGCTAGAGACAAGAAAAACAAAATTCGAGTCAGCAAATGGCAAAAAATTAAACTGTAAATTGGAAGTTGTTGTACTTAAGGGGCTATGTTATGTGTGACATACGTGCATTGTTTGTTCTCGGTAGATAACATCTGGCTCGAGTGGGAATGTACATACTGATAGAGTAAGTATATTACCTTATACTGTTTGTGACTATATTTCATCTGTTTCATTTTAAAATCGGAGGAGAAAACAAAAAGTAAACAAATGTACGAAAAGAGAAACAAGACGAAGCTTATCAACATGTAAACTTGAAAATCATACGTGAATGTTACATGAACCACTCGGGCCAGCTTTTACTTTATTTTTTTGGTTTATATGCTTTGATATTGAAAACATTTAGCATTGCCCTATGTATGATAGATGTGTCGGTGTGTACGTGTGTGTATGTCTACTCTACAAGGTAGGAAGTCTATCAAATTTGCACATGCATCGCATTACAAAGATAACTACGTATATATACAATTCTTTTTCTTTATTCATTACACATGTATACATAAGCAAACGAAATGTCTCTGCTGGGCAATGATAGAGAATCTGCTGACGATACCAGAGTTTCCAATTAACATCATTCAGTTTCCGAAGAACAAATCAGAGCTCTCTCTTGCCTGAAATGTATGCATTAAAAACAAAGTCGAACCCAATTTTCTTGTAGAGTTGGCCAGTACCACCTAAAGTTTCATATTCACAACGTTCATACACGGCGAAAAAACAAACAAACTGTAAATATTATTTTCGGGATCCCAGGTTTATGTGGAGAAAAAAATGGCTACGGTTATTCCTGCTGTAAAGAAAAACGAGCTACAGAATCGCGAGTTTGACAATTACATCGACAATAAACCAAAAAAAGAAACAAAAAAGCTGATGTTTTTATTTTTCATGTCACACGTGATGAATATTGCGTAGTACTTATCATTGTTCTCGTGTAAAAAACGCAAGCGCGTGTAGCTAAAATAAAGGGAAAAGGGGTAAGGAAAGCGGAGAGGTCTTTTAATTTCGATCGTTTAATTGCAGGTTCGAGTTAAGATAGAAGGCGACAATGAGCCACAGCCGACAATACCGCGAGAGGAGGGTCAGGTACCCTTTGTGTTTGTCGGAACGGTCGAAAGTATCGCCAATGCCAAGGTCTTGCTGGAATATCACTTGGCTCATCTAAAGGTACGACGGAATTATAGCCGATCGTCCAAAGACCTTCGTTTTCCCCTGTCAAACTTCTCGAATCGCGTGATTATTTTTAGGAAGTCGAAGCGCTGCGACAAGAAAAATTAGAAATCGACCAACAGCTGCGAAGTATGCACGGCTCGACCACGGGACCGATGCCGAATTTTCCTCCAACGAGGCGCGGTATGACATCCGGGCCTGAGGAAGGCGGCGGGGGCGGGCGGGGCGGAAGAGGCGGTGGTGGTCGCGGTGGACGAGGTGGAAGAGGACGAGCGCCAACAAGACACAATGCAGGTAATCACGTAGAAAGTGTACGAAGCTCGATGTGTATCGAGCTCAATCTTATGCGAGTTAAGGGATCAGGCCACAGTAACGGGTATAAAATCATGTGCGAATTACACAATTTGTTTTCGTATGAAAAAGTAATTCACGCATAAAATTAATTACACATCTATTTAGTATGAATATCAAGCTGGTAGAATTTTTTTTCGATGTACAACATGGCCGACTACTAATATTTTCTGTTGTTATCTTTTTTTAGTCGCTCCGCGACGTGACATTTAGCATGCACAAGTTTTTACCTAGAACGAAAAAAAACAAAAATTCCCGTCAATCTACATTAGAATACCTAGAGAAGTACCTACGGAATTTAAAGGGAGGGTATGGGTTTCAGAGTGAAAAAAAACACTTTGCAAATTTTTTTCATCTATATGGATAGAGTAAATTTATTGAAACCTTTTGTACATTGTCAAGTGTCATTTCAAGAACATTCCGTGAAATTTGTACGCGAAAATATCCACAAACAAGCCGGTGACAAAGCTTTTCCAAGAACGCCTTTGGAAAAACACGATTTGCGGTGTTCACTGTATCTCAGCTAGAAATTATCTGAAATCAAGTACCATTAAAATTTAGTCAAAGTATCATCAAATCCTCCCCCAACGGTCGATGATAATTTTTTTTTTTCATTTCTAAATTTTTGGTGGTCATGTAAAGTGAAAAGTGCTATTTTTCACGAAAAATTCCGCCATTTTGGGGGTGGAAAACCCCCTCAATGTAAAAAAATCTCAAACTAACCGTTGGGGGGAGGTATTTTATATGTAGAAAGTGTGTACCAAGTTTGAAATAAATCAGTCATGTAGTTTTCAAATGGCAGTGAACACGGACTTTGAAAAAGGGGTTTCGAGAAAAACGCGGCACCGGCTTGTTTGTGGATATTTTCGCGTACAAAATTCACGGAATGTTCTTGAAATGACACTTAACAATGTACAAAAGGTTTCAATAAATTTACTCTATCCATGTAGATGAAAAAAAATCGCAAAAAACTGTTTTTTTTTTCACGCTGAAACCCCTACCCTCCCCTTAAAAATATTGTTTTATTCAAAAGTTGTAGGTATTTGAATGAATTTTCAGTGAAAAATTTCGTATAAAACTGCTCATAAAATGAAAAGTTTTCGATTAATCAGAAATTCCGTACGTACTTCTCTGCGAAATGCAATTAGGAACGTAACTTTTAAATTTGAAGTAAATCGAGTGAAAATTGTTGAAGTTATTTGTCACGACAATTGGAAAAAAGCTGTTACGAGAAAAACGCGTTCAAAGTTTTATGTAGTCTATGGCCGTGCCAAAGGTGGGCTTACGGTATACGCTCAAAGTCGGTGGAAAAAAAATGTCTTGCTATAAATCGAACAGCAACTTATTCTTATGATGATAAAGCATCGTTTTAGCGACAAAAAAAATCGATTTTTTGAAAATTCCACTGTGGCCTTACCCCTTAACTAACATTCGAGCATTCGTTTGTTTTCAAAAGTACCGAAAATTCGTAACTGAATGCCCAATCCGTGTTACAAAACTGTTTTTTCTTTCTTCCTGATGAAAAGTCCGTTAAATCATCGTCAGCCTCGTGAATTCGGAATTTCATTGAAGCACCGAATGTTCCGAGAACAATTTGCTTCATCGAGAAATCATTGAAGAGGAATAATCATTTTTAGGACTCCGTCGAGACACTTTGGATGGAAGCGAGGACAGAATTCGCGATCTTCCACCGAGAGGGGGCCATCAGGGTCAGGGTGGCGGTGGAAATTCCGGTTACATGGGTGGAAGACAAGGCAGACCGGCGGGCCCGAGGCGAGAGCGGAGAGACGATCGTCGACGAACAACAGACGACGAGGAAACCGTACTTGACAGTCAAGATGTATCGAGCATCGACAGAGGTAAAACTCTTCCATTTTTCGTATCTATATTCATCGTAAAAGAAAGAGAAAACGAAACGTTCAGTTGCTGAAAATCCGATTGAACCGCCTCGTCCTAAAGTTACTATACACGCACATTTATATGTTGACATAGGTTTATGGTATCGGATCTTTTTCAGTGTGTGTTTGGCATGCTAACTACGTAGATGAAATTCTTGTGACCATCTAACGCTATTAGTTTGATCACTCAAATAATTATATACATCTCGTTTGTTGCAATATTTTGCATACATGAACTATACGTGCAGCAGAACCTCGATTATCCGAACCACGCTTTGGTTTGTCCGAACGTTGGCGCGAAATATACGCTGCGGTCTTGAAAGAACCGCGCGGGTTCGAGCGCGTTCTTCGTCTTCCAGTGTTAGCCCGATTGCACACTGGCTTCTACCGGCAATTTTTATTTGTTCCTTGCAGCGCGTACAGATAAATGTGAATTGTTGCTAATTGTTTACATCCCGTTTATTTCGCCTAGTTCGTATGTGTCAGAACTTCAACTCCACGTTTTTCGATTCCTAAGCGTCAACGTAATGTTCTTACGTTAGAGAAGAAACTGGTTATTCTTTCGAAGCTAGACAAGGACGAATCTAGCGCAGCTCTAGTACGCCTTTACGATGGTGGAAAAGCCACGATCTCCGATATAAAGAGAAATCGAGACGCGCTCACATCTTTTGCATCTAAAATGGATAGTGGTGGGCCGCTTTTGAGACGGGTCTCGAGTGGTTCGAGAAACAGGTGGATTGTTGCCCTACGCAGCTACTGCTTCTTGAACAGGCTGCGACATTTAGTCGCCCAAAAACATGTAGCAGCCGTTCGTTAATTAAAGATGGACGACCATATAAAACCAACAAAATTAAAAATGCATTCGATGTTTGAAAGAAGTTAAATATGTATACACTACTCCAAAAAGTTAGAGGAACAGAAAATTTCGTGAATTTTTTTAGTGTTTTTTGAAGCGCTGTACCTGGGTGAAAAATGGTCGTATCGAAATGAAAAAAAATGCATTTTGAAGCTTCGAGTTTCTAGTTTTGAGATCTTTTGGCAAAACAATTCTGTGAACTAGGGTTATCGCGCAATCATAAGAAATAGCGGGAGACAAACATTCTCCAAATTTTTCTGTCAGTTTTAAGGGGCCACCAGCTCGGGGATATTTTTTTTAGTTAACGGTGTCCTCTAGTTTCTCGGCTGTTTTTTTTACGGCTTTTTCAATAATTTTTTACGGGCAAAGCATCGAAATAATCAATCTCATTGTTTTTGCATAATCTTTATTAACATTTAGATAAGCTTTACAAATTTTTTGAAGTCAAAATATATAATAGAATAAACGTCATAGTGGCTGACAGGAAGACATCAAATAAAAGAGGTGCTTGACGGTGACCAAGATTGCGGCTGTTCTGCTTATCTGAAATCAAAAAACCAAACGGCATTTTAATCTTCATATTTAAGACTAGCGATTGAACTAGAGTGAATTCTAAATTACAAAAATTGACTTTTTTATACACTTTTGAAAATTACATTCTATTTTTTACTCATTTTTTCTTAAGTTTTTCGCTCGTACAAAAAAAAACTATCGAAGCAATCATGATAATCCTAGTTCAATCGCTGGCTTATAACATATTAAAGATGCTGTTTAAATATGAACAAGATCGGTGCAGTAGTTTCTGAAATATCGTGGTCACCGTTTCGAAAAATGGTGTTTCGAGAAAAACGCGTTTGAAAGTTCGCGCATGTGATTTATACTTATGAACCACTTCGAATATCGAAAAATCCTTTGGCACACATTTTCTACACATGTTGTAGATGTGATTTATGAAAAAAAAATCGATTTTTTCGACCCGAGAAACTAGAGGACCCCGTTAAATCAATGCATAAGTTAGTTAGCTCGTTTATTCAGCTTCAATTTGATTTTCTTTTTGTATCTACGTCAATTTTTTGCTGAGATATCCAACACTGAATGAAAAAGAATACTTTTGTCTTTGATCATGGGTGTCTCTGCAACCAGTGATCGCATAGAGAATTAAAGTGCAGCTTTGAAAAATTAAATAAGTTTCCTACAAGAGCCTTACATTGAATTTGAGAAACAAAATGTTTTCACCCTCAACATTAATTTGAAAAGAGTACAAAAAATGTATTTTTGTGGTTTTCAGTAAATCTATTACCACTTAACAAATATTTATGGAAAGACTAAGGTTTTTTTCAGCTTAACGTACCCTCAATAGCCCTGTAAGTTTTCAAATGGATCCATCGAACCATTTTTCCGGATCGATTGATCAAAGTTTTACAAAACAATTAAAGGATGAAGTGTATTGATCCTAAACATCATGTAATCATCATTAAAATGAAAAGAACAATTTTTTTCGACTTTTTTCATAACTTTGCACTAGTGACTTGTTAAATTTGAGAGAATTTTTTTATTTTGATTTTTCTTTTGTAAAACTTTTTAGGGGGCGATACTTAAGTCATTAGCCGAGTCACTAGTCGAGCTACTTCTGGCTCAGATAAGTGCCGACTAGGCATAATCAAAAACTGAAAAAAGTTCAATTTTACAACAAAATTTGATTTTTCTTTTTTTTTACCAAAACCTAGAAACATTTTACCAAAAAAAAAGATTAGTTTTGAAAAAAAAACTCTTAATTGGTTTTGTTCTTCCGAAAAAAGATGAGTTTTGAAGAGAAAAGAAACTGTTTTTTGTAACGCTAATAACTTTCGAAGAAAATATCGAGAATTAATCGCATAAATGTTCTCAGATAGAATAGTGAATACAGCTTGGAGGTGTCAACTTTAAATTAATGCAATTAAAGATGAGTGAAATTATGGTACGCAATGGCCGAATCGTGTCTAATATGAATCAGTATTGTTTCCTGAAATGATCTACAAAAAAAAACCAAATTTTGGTCTCAATTTTAACAAGTAACTAAGGCACCGTTGTGAAAAAAGTCGGAAAAAAATTGGTCCTTTCATTTTGATGACAATTACACGACGTTTTGGAACAATACACTTGTTCCTTTATTTGTTTTGTAAAACTTCTTTTTCCTAAAATCCGTTTTCATTCAAAGTCGAATATCTCAGCAAAAAATTGACGCAACAGAGAGGGAAAAAAAACAAATTGTAGCTGAATAAACAAGCTTACCGACATATTCATTGATTTAACTATAAAAAAATCCGAGCCCGTGGACCCTTGAAAAATTACAAAAAAATTTGGGTAATTTTTGTCTCGCGTTATTTCTTAAGATTGCGCGATAACCGTAGCTCACAAAAAAAAATGCCAAAACATCTCAAAACTAGAAATCGAGGCTTTAAAATACTTTTTTTCTCATCTCGATGCGACCAATTTTCACACAGATACAGCGATTTAAAAAAAACTGAAATTTTAAGAAATTTTCTGTTCCTTTAAATTTTTGGAGTAGTGTATGTATATCTCCAATAGAAATTGTGTAGCTATTTCCATTACCATTGTATATTATTCCTTGAGGAAAAAAATTGCGATTCGATTATCCGAACCAGGTTTAGTTCCAATAGGTACGAATAATCGAGGTTCTACTTTATTTACTTGTGTATATTGTATATACGAATACGTACTCACACCCACACACACACACACACACACACACACATATATATATATATGAATATTATACATGTCGTAATTGCAAGCATAATGATATTTTGCACGCTTATTAACTCAATGAAACGCTACCCCATGCTCTCTGCCAAGCAGATGGCAAACCAATCTTTAATATAAGTCAAACGGATGGTCACAATGGTGCGTGCGTAGAATCAGTATCGAGTGTGGAAGGAAGACCCAGAGGAGGGGGTAAACCACGCCGATCACAAAGATCACAACAACGCAGTTCGACACCGGACAATCCTCACAAAGGTAACAAACTTTCCTTGTCCTTTTTTTCTGCATCTTTCCTTCAATATTGTATCGAGTATCCCGATCCTTTTTATTAAAAATACACGAGGCTTAGATCTACCTAGCGTTGCATCCATATTGCTGCTCTACTTTCGTCCTCATGACTTGGGAATTCGGCTGTGAGAATTGACAAGGAGTATCGTTATTTCTTTTCACACTTTTTGAATTATTTTATTACCAGAGTTATGCGTATTTTTTATATTGTGTGGATTTCTTGATTTTTTTGTATTGAAGGTGTATTTTCATCGGTTTTCTACCACTCCCTCGTATGTGTGGGCGTGTTGAATCATTTTATCAACTTCGTTGATCGATTTTACAATAATTATACAATTTGTTGTTCAAATCTTCAAGTCTCGCACGAGTGCCTCTTTCGGAAAAATTGATTGAAATGTATAGTGGGCGAAGAGAACGCCAATGTTTGTTTGTGACATTTCAAGGATCTTTACAGTTTTTAACTTGAGATATTTGATACCAATGTTGGGAACTTTTCGCACATAACGAATTTGCGCACCCATATATATTTAAAAATTATCAGACGGAGAAGACTAAGATGCGGTGAAAAATGATCTACCGCTTTTTTTTTCAAAGTACAAGCACAACAAGGAATACATTTTTACTTTTACTAAATTATTTTTACTTTTTGTAAAAGAATACTTTACCGTATACGAGTGCGTCCGCATAGACAATTCAAATATTTCTATACTTGAACATGTGTTATGAGGAAAACGTTTTTTCACACTACTGCAGCACGGGGACTGCGTGAACGTGCCTTTTTTCTATCCTTTGACCTGACCAGTTTATTACAATCCTCGCGAAAGTGATTATTCACTTTTAAGGGGCTATACCAGTGTGAACGCTGAAAATTTGGGTGATTTCGGGATTTTTTTGGAAGAAAAGTACTCAATTAAATGTTTCGAAAAACTCAGAATATATTTGGCTATATTTGACCTATATTGCATAATTTTTTCATAGAAAAATATTGAGATCCAAGCGACTTATGCGCTGCCTTCGGAGGCGCCACAAAAAAAAGTTGCTCCACTGCTGACATGATTCCGGCCGTTTGAGTGGCTGAAACCGAAAAAGGAAAAAATGTCGTTAAACTGGAAGGTATTTCCTGTACAATGACGTAGGATTTTCGAAAAATATAAAAATCTAACAAAATGGCGTAGTTATGAAAAATGTCTGTTTTCTTGCCTATAACATGGTCGTTTTTTTCAATGCCAAATCGTCAATTTTCATCCAATCAAAAATATCTTACGTCATTGTAGAGTAAATATATTCAAGAGTACTCAGTTCAAATTTCAAGTCAATTGGATAATTGCTGTTTGAGTTACAGTGTCAGCAAATTTGAAAAACCTCATTTCGAGAAAAACGCGTTTAAAGATTTAACTATCGATTTTTGCAAGCTAAAATGATATTGATATAAATGACATAAATGATAATGATATTTTTGAAAGTATAAACCTTCGAAAAAGGCAGCAAAAAAATCGATTTTTTGAAAGTGTCACACTGATATAGCCCCTTAAGGTAGAACGAGCGCGCGCTCTTGATTTCTATAGATTTTGTTCAAATTTTAACTAGACATTGTTCATATCATTATGCATGTTTGAGTGAAATTTTAGAATGGTCGATCATTTAGATTGGGAGACAATGGGTTTTAAAATTGCAACTTTTAACACTGCAGGGTCTGCATTGATCGAAAGTCAGGTCACACAATTCGTCGTACCATTCTATTGTGTTTATAAATACAAAAAAAAATTATTTTCACATAGCGATTCAGTTAGGGATGGAGTGAAAAAAGTTTGGGTTGCCTTTACTATTCACTTTTGCTAAAAACGTTCAGTAGACAGAATAATTCTCCGTAAAAAACATTTGTCCCCTATAATAAGAAGACATATGACAATACCGCAGAACAGCATTCTTCAATATTTCGAGAAAAAAAAAATGATCGTGTTCCTGAAGTTAAAAACTTTTATCATAAATAAACATTTGCATTATAGATATTAATATTTTATATTATTTATGTTATCTTCATTAACAAACAAAAGTGTTGGTTAATTCATAACTAATTAAAAACTTTGTTCGATTAAAAATTACTTCCAAATAAAAGTTTGTGTTGCAGTATTATTTTAAATATGCCGCGCAAACTAACGTCAAAATTTTTTACGGGAATTTATTCTGTCTAAATTTTAATGCAGACCCTGCAGTGTTAAAAGTTGCAAATTTTAAAACCCATTATCCCCCAATTTAAATAGTCGACTGATTTGAAATTTCACTCAAATATGCATAACGATATGCACAATGTCTGGCTAAAATTTGAACAGAATCTATAGAAATCAAGAACGCGCGCTCGTTCTACCTTAATTTTTGCATTGGTCGTTTTTTTGCAGATTTCAAGTTTACGAAAATGCATTGTTTTCGGGATTTTTATTGGATTTACCGGTTAACCTATTGCACTATTTTTCCTAGTTTTGACGATACCCACGTAACACACTTTCATTTAATACACCGTCGTAAAAAAACGACCTATATTTGTTGTTTGTGATGATTATTTTTGTTCATACCTTTTTACATCGTCCGATACCCCGAGTCATGTGGAAGAAGTTTTCAAACGAGTTACACCTAGCTCGTGGCCTGAAAAAAGACGAATTTTCGTGATTTTTGTCTGGCAAAACGGGTGCGCGTCAATTTTTCTTTTTTTTTTTTAGCCTTAACCCTTCCTTGACACACTGGGTTATTTTGACCCGGACAAATTTGAAACAAGATGCTCACTTGCTCAAAATTGAAAGTTTTCAATAATTTTTTACAGCAATTCAATTTTATATTTTCGGTATTTTAATTATGCAGACACATTAAGAAATGTTTAAAGTGTATCCCGGATTTGTTTCAATGAAGACCGACCGAAGAGTTGCTAAGGGCAGGAGGATGACGTACTATCCGGGTCAAATTGACCCAGTGTTTCAAAGCCGTGGCCAAGCATAAGTGTGTCAAGGAAGGATTCAAGTGTATGGTTTCGCATATCTTTTACAATGTTTGTATTGAAAAATATATATAAATGTGCGAGATACAATCGTTTGTGCAGTCTGCTGTTTGAAAAAAAGTCTTTCGCGGTGACCACCGCGGCTCGAAAACAAATCAGCCGCAAGAAAAGAAAAATCAAACGCATTTAGTTTTTGTATGGAATTATCTAGGGCTTGGACGAAGGATTTAATAAAATATTGATTTGTGAAAAAAATGGCCGCGGTTCAAAGTCGAAGTATTGATTTTCGGTGAAAAAAAACCCTCTATTTTCGTTAATGAAAGAAAAACTATGCACCGAAAAAGACTCATTCGTTCCAGCACTGCTTTTCGATATGTATAAGAAGCTTGCAAAATTTGAAGTTGATCGGCGCAGTTATTTTCAAGATATCGTGGTCACCGATTTCGCAAATGTCATTTTGAGAAAAACCCGTTTAGAATACTTTTGAAATGTTATAGTGTGAGAATCCATCGAAAGCCAAAAATCCATATTTTCAAGAATTTTAACTAGGTGTAACCACACAAGAATTTCAATTATATTGCCGATTGCCAACTGAACAATAATCGGAAGAAAATCCATTTCCTAAACAGTTTCAATGAACCACGTCGCTAGAACAGAAGAATAAAAAAAATAGATTTATCAGTCGTTCAATTGTTTTCGTTGATCCGTAGAAGAACCGCAACTTTTCAGCCAAGCAAACTCCTCGTAAAATCATGGCTGTTACGCATATGGATAACATTGAAAACTGACGGAATTTCTTTCCTCCTGGGATGATCAGAAAAAAATCTGAGAATTTCGAAAATTCTCCGCGATTTTTTCAACATTTACTTTTTGCAAGAATTACGAAAAATGAAACCGTCTTGAAACAAAAACTCAAAAGTATAAAAATAAATATTTTTGTATATTTTAAATACTTATATTATTCTTCATTATATACAACAAAAAAGTTACGTCAGTGCCAAACATTGGAAATTTCAAAAACAAGGCTACTCTAAAGCTCTATACATTTGCCTTTGATTTGTCGATACACAACCACACAATTATTATTGTAGATAATCGTTTATATTATTTTTTACTTTGTGGCATTGATATAAAATTTTCTGTTTATAATAAAGAACAGGTTCTGTATTTGTTTTTGATATATTTATATTTTTTACTTTACAGTGTTTCAAATATTTTTTTATTTGTTTTTTTTTTTAATTTTATTTAAATATTAAATATTTGCATATACTTGATCTTAAAAAAAATGACGTTCTTTATTTGATCTCGATCTTCTTGGAATATTTGCAAAACCTTTGTGAAAAACCTGGAAAAGTCAGGTAATTCCTGAGTCAATAATGCATAACAGCCATGAAAATTCACGCCAACTATTCGACCATCGCCCCCCCCTCCAACCTTCACAGTTCCCTGTTTAGAAAAACCTTTAGGACGTGCGGTTAAATTTCTCTATGCACGTTGCACGCGAATATCCCGAATGTCGGGACAGAAAAAAAAGAAGTATAATTAGTGACAAAGGCCGACGAATAAAGTTGACACAGGAGAAAAAAAAGGGATTGAATTGTTCATAGGCAATAACGCGGGACCGGGTGAACAGTCGTCCGTGACGAGCAAAGAGGGTACGCCGGCCAACGAAGTGATCGTATCGAACAGTTCGCAAGGTCCGAAGGGTCAAAGGGACCAAAGATTTCGTCACTCGCGTATATCGCAGAGCAATAAGCCTAAGGAAGCTCTGGTTAATGGTACCAGTGGCTAAACGCTCTCATACGCCCGAATATTTCGTAAAAGCTGCCATGGACATACCGATTTTGATAAACGCAAGAATTAAAAAGAAAGAAGAAGAAAATAACAATAACAACATGAACAACAACTGAGAAAACCTAAGAAGAGCTATCAACATCTAGCACGTTATCATGATGACGATTAACAACAACAACAACAACAACAACAAAACCACCATACAGAAGAGGACTCGCCATGAATTCCGGAGACGCGACAAGAATTAGTCTATACTCGTTTTTAAGACTGTTTATTACCGAGTAACGATAACGACAGTTGTTAAAAAGTATCGTCTCTTTTGTTTCTCCTTAACGGAAATGAAAAATGAGGAAAAAAACTTCAAAAGAAAAAAAAATACAAAAAAACACACACACGCGCGTTTAAGGAAATATTCAATATCCAATGCATGGTTTAGTTTGATGATAGTGAAATAATGCTATCATGTTTGATATACGGACGCATTCACCGGAAGATATAGAGAACTATTTGGCGAAAGAGAACGAAATTACGAGTCCAATCTCCCCGACCCGAACCCGGATTGTGGAACTGTGCCCAAGGCATTATTTTCCCCCTGTTCCTCGTACGGAACACACAAAAAAAGAAACAACATCCGTACTCGAAAGGGGTCGTTTCGGCGATGCAATAAACACAATATCAGCACATCCAAGACCATTCGTCCACACGTTTAAGAGAATTCGATGATTAATTATATTTTCTCGACGTAGAGATCGATTGAATTGAATTTAAAACGAATTTCATTGTAGGAATGGCGTTAACGGCTTTATTTTTCGGTTCGAACAAATTCAATGGAAGAACGAGGGGAATAAACAGACACAGAATAACTTCCCGTATTGTAGTTAAAGGTAACGCTAAAAAAAAAACAAAGACGAAAGAGAATCGATCATGAAGAAATTGCTTAGGAAAAGTACTCGTGTGATCGTGGGCGCATGTGACTTTATGCTCATCAAGTAAACACGCGTCATTGCTAAAATGAAATTCAGTGCGGTGGAGGAAAAACAAAACAAAAATAGTTTGTCGTTGTGGAAGCCTTTTTTGTTTCTTTCTAAACGACGACACGCGGCAGCTGTAGGAATTTCTTGATTCAACGATAATTTTCTACTTGCTGCCCACCTATGATGTTGCCTCTTCTATTTACCGCACAAAGTGGAAATTGTTTTCTTTTTCTTCCCTTTGATCGACATTTTCCTTAATTTACCATTATCAACGATGTCACTTGACCAATTGTTGCGCATCCTCCCCCCTTTACGTTTTTTTTTCTTAAGCGCGTGTTCGCCGTAGCTCGTAGTTTCGACGAATGAAAAAAAAAAGAACAATCGGCTTGTTTCGTCGTGAATACGCGACGTAACACTAAAATGTTTGTGCAGATTTGGGATCGAATTATTCCCTCAGTGTACTTTTGTTTATTTTATTTTTTCTCAATTTACGTATATTATTAATTTTTCCGTTTTTCTGTTTCTTTTTTTCGTTCCTTTTTTGTTTCCCTCCCTCCAGCCGTTTACAATTATTCTTATTCCCATTGGTACACTCTGATAGATCCGTTCGGTTACTGCAATTCTTTAAACATGATGGAGAAGAAAACGGAGATTGAGAACGAGGGAGTGAGAGAGAGAGAGAGAGAGAGAGAGAGAGAGAGAGAGAGAGAGAGAAAGAGAGAAAGAAAGAGAACAGAAAGTAAACATATATTTAGCGATACCAATGTATGATGTGCCAGAGATGAAAAAAAAAAACGAAAAAAAATAACAAAAAAACGATACATGTTTTATGATATCTAGCTGAAGTGCAGACTTAGCGCATACCTTTATTACTATAATACTACTTAGTCGAAATGTGGATGTCTGAACAAATAAACTAGCTTTACTATACTAAGCTATAAAGAAAAAAAAACCATAAATAAGAAGAAGAAAAAATGAAATAAATAGATACGGTCGGTAGTTTTAAAGTGTGAGTCATTTTAAAACTATCGACTCTTTTCTTCCGGATATGACAACAACCGATCGGACGTGTCTCGTACTAGCATACACGACGCGATACGAACAAGTGTACGCGATAATCTTTATGCGACGCAAATGACACCTAAACATTAAAAAAAAAAGTATAAATACAGCTGCCACAATATTTGAATATCGTTTTTGGCAGCCGAAAAAAAACTGAGATATCCCCCAACTTGCTTGTTTCAGATACATTTGTATTGATTGCAATTTGTGCATAATTTAAGAATAAAACATTTCTGTACATAGACTGCTTAATCCTTGCTTGACGTTCCCGAATACCGCACACGCGTCTTGCAATCAAATGTTGCAGTTATTGTCCGAAAATTTGGGTTGAAATAGAGGGGCCGGGTTGAAATTCCGAACTTTGAATGCGCCGACGGTTTAAAAGTCCTAATTTTAATGTTCCGAAATGACAAGGTTCGTCAAGATTATGCCAGCGAAAGTCTACACAGTTGAGTGTAAATGATGTAGAACGTATAACATGACGTTGAAGTTTGCATCGTTGGAATGCAACGAAAACTAATTCTTTTTCACCGCTCAATTTTTTTTTACTGATTTGGGCTGTGAAAATAAATATAATCTTTTCACATATTCTTATTAGAGACTTACCATCTCAGTTTGCAAAAAATAGACTTTCGATAATGATAAAAATTAAGAAATAAAAGATTGACGAAAAAAATCGATGCATTCCAACGATGCAAACTTCAACGTCATCGTATAACATAGTCTAGACAAATTTTAAAATTGACGTAAATTCACTTCTCAAGGGCATGTACAAGGTCAACATAACCTCACAAATTTTCCAACCCAATTTTCTCATAGATGGTTAATTTTTTTAGGAAAAACAAAGCATTAAGCTCCGGAGAATTTCCTGACGCAGAGCTTGATGGTTTCCTTTTGCCCTAAATATTATTCATCTCTGAGGAATCTCTGTTCGAAAATTTCAGCTATCTCTCTCGCATTCGTATGTCACGTGGTACATCTTCTGCTTCGCCTTAAGGGCTCTGTCTACTTTGGATGCATGAAAAAAACGTTATTTTTATTATTTTTTTAAAAATACTGTTACGTTTATTGATTTAAAACTTGTTAGGCTTAACAAAAACATTCGTAAATTACAAAAAAAAAACAAATGTTATTGATTTTAACCACTTTTTTAGCGTGAAAATGCCAGGTAAACTGGAGTCCTCAAAAAGTAGGTAGGTGTGCGCTGTTGAAAAATCTGAACGGCTCGTCCGAAACAAAAAAATGGAATGGTTTTAGGTTTAGTGTGTACGGCTATATCCCGTACCTCTAATATTAATTTATATGCAAAAATAACAAAATGGCGGACAACAAAATTTTTAAACGTGTTTTTTTGCATGTTTTTCGCAAAAAAAATAGTAAAAATTAAAATTTTGCAATAATTCTGGTACGGGATATAGCGATAAGTATACAGAATATGTAGTTAAAATTTCATAAGGATCAGTCCAGTAGTTTCTGTAATTTTTTCAACAAGCGGTCCGAAACCGTTTCGAGAAAAACGCGTTAAAATTTTTTATTTATAAAAAATCGTAAAAAAATCTGACTTACACTTAATCAGCGATGCCTGGACCACACAGGCCTTCTGCCTCTTCCGGTAACTCAATTTCTGGCGTTTTAGCTTTTTTGAAAGTTTTAAAGTACACAGAGCCCTTAATAAAAAAAAATCTTGAAATAATTCGTCGATTTATTGCAAATTTTGAAACTTAAATTTCCATAGCCGAATTATTTCGACGGTGTTCAAATTTTTGGAGTTTTCGTCTTTCGTGTAAAATTCTTTCGGAGTTTTGAACGTTCTGATCATTCAAAGATCATCGACTGAAATTTAAAAGTAACCAATTTTTTGTCGTGTTTTATATAATCATAATCGATATTAGTGAATTTATTATTTTGCGCTCGACGGTTTGATCCCGTTGCCGCTGAAATGTTTGCATTTAATTTCTCATACTCTCAATACGATAAATACAGTAGAACCCCGATTTGGCTTATCTGAACGCTCGAGTATCCACACGTTTGTCTTGCAAGAACCGCGCGGGTTTAAGCGCGTTCTTCATCTTCTATTGTTAGCCTGATTGCACACTGGCTTCTACCGGCAATTTTTATTTGTTCCTTGCAGCGCGTACAGATAAATGTGAATTGTTGCTAATTGTTTACATCCCGTTTATTTCGCCTAGTTCGTATGTGTCAGAACTTCAACTCCATGTTTTTCGATTCCTAAGCGTCAACGTAATGTTCTTACGTTAGAGAAGAAACTAGTTATTCTTTCGAAGCTAGACAAGGTCGAACCTAGCGCAGCTCTAGTACGCCTTTATGATGTTAGAAAAGCCACGATCTCCGATATAAAGAGAAATCGAGACATGCTCACGTCTTTTGCATCTAAAATGGATGGTGGTGCCGCTTTTGAGACGGGTCTCGAGTGGTTCGAGAAACAGGTAGAGTGTTTCCCTACATAGCTACTGCTTCTTGAACAACTGCGGCATTTTGCTGCCCAGAAACATGTAGCAGCCGTTCGCCAATCGACGACTATATAAAACCAAATGATCAAATAAGCATAAATTGATGACCCAGACAAATGTTATTTATTTAAAGTTATTATTACAGAGTTGTATATATCTAAAACGATAATTCGTTACCTATCGATGCGCCATAACGCATATAACGACGCAATATCTTAACATTCATTTAAGACGGAATGACACCTCATCGCGGTCGGTATGGTAGAACAATTATAGATTCCCAAAAATCTCTGAAACGGCTCTTCAGATCCCGTCGAAACTTTGCCAAACGACGTCAAATAGATAGACGAATAGCTTCTAGCCCCTCAAGTTTTCAAATTTTCTGAATTTGAGGGGCTAGAAGCTATTCGTCTATCTATTTGACGTCGTTTGGCAAAGTTTCGACGGGATCTGAAGAGCCGTTTCAGAGATTTTTGGGAATCTATAATTGTTCTACCATACCGACCGCGATGAGGTGTCATTCCGTCTTAAGATAGTTCTGTAGTTTTGGTCAAATCTTAGGAATTGCCTGAAATCTAAGTATGGTGTACATATCACCTTCATGGACTGATGTCCAAAAATTCAATTCGATTCACCGTTTAGTTCATGAGATAATTGCAATTGAATATGGGTATTTTTGTACACGATCCCTATACCTAACACGTAAACCGATGGGAGTTTGCTCGCATTTCTCGATATAGGTTCTAAACGGATCTGAGGATTTCAAAATAAAAAGTCACGTGTACGCAGTACTATTGTGGGATTGATTAAAAAAATGACAAACTTTGTCCTTTTCGTTTCGGAGATCAAAAGTTTCGTTTCGGAGATCAACTTATCAAAAGTGGTAATTTTATTCCACACCGAACTCGGGCCCAACCATCTGTAACGGAATGGCAACAGTGTACGCTGCAGTCAGCTGACCGGCGCGTGGTCTGGGAACTCGAAGCGTGTTTTTTTCCCCGAGTTCTGGTAATTCTGAGATGCATGTGAAATAAATGTATTCTGCAAACAAATTTAATTTGTTCAATTTATGCATGTATTTGTCTTTGTTACAGCGAATACAATTGAAACTGTCGACAAGATGTTGTAAATCCCCGATCCGACGTCTTTCGACAGCGAATTTTTGTTGCTGATCGTTGAGGTTATGATTATTCTCATCGCGTTTAGTCGCATTTGCTTGACACATGGCTGCCACAGCTTTCAGTCTATTAGTAAGCGCCTTTTGATTGTAAACTTTCCTTTGTATCGCATTTGGGTTGACATTTTCACGATTCTTTTATTTATTTAAAATTTTTCGCGAAAGACGGATCGTAGGAAGCTCAACGCCATGGAGCCTAGATACCAGGAGGTTCAGCGGCAATGCAAAGGCGCTGAAAAAAGCGTCCCCGAAAATGTCCCGAAGTGATGGCGCTGGCGTGCAGCGGCACCTACATATATAGTAATATATTGGTCAACGAGGTGAAAGTGATCGGATGAGTTTCTAACCTCACGGCAGACCGATCGTGACATCAAACGTCGAAATATCCGCCGATTCATAATTTCCTCATGACGATTCGGAAAAAAACGCAAACGCGAGAAAAGATCTCAAACTCAAACTCAAAATGGCGGCGATACAGCCCATCTAGAAAAACGTGTTTTTTTTACATATAGCTTCACGGGAGAACGGTTTTCTCATAAAATATAAGACCTGAAACAAAAACCAAAAAAATGATAATTTATATATTATTAGCTATGAGACTACCTAAAAATTTGCTTTCAAATTTTGCAAAAATAGCGCACTTTGAAGGAAATAAATCGATTTTTTGCCAAAAAAAGCAGTAAATTGTTTATAAAAAGAAGTTTACATTTAATCAAAAAACGGCTACGTACTCCTATAAAAAATATGATTGTGAAGCTGCTATCAAAATTTCAAATCGATGCATGCAGAGGTGGTCGAGTAATCCGTCTTCCGAGATCCAAAAAAGTGGTTTCGAGAAAAACGCGTTTAAAGTTATACGAGCAACTGAGCGCGCGCTCCGAGGCGCTGCGGCCAAATCGGTAATTGAACCTTTAAATAAAAAAAATTGCTACAGGACCAATTGCATATTGTTTTTATGACACCAAAGTATTTTTAGGAAAGAAAACGTCTTTCCAAAATCCTAGAGTGGTGTTATCCCTTGACACTAATGAGGGTTAGGTACATCATCTGTGATCTGTCTTAGATCGCACCCATGTTTAGCGTATATCTATATACATATAGGTGCCGGAGCACCCCAGCGCCATCATTTCTCGTCATCAGTTCCCGTTTTGGGGACGAGTTGAAAGGCCTCGCTGAACCTCCTGGTATCTAGGCTCCATGCTCGCCGACATGGTGCTTCCTCCTTATTCCGAACCACGGTCTTACATACAGGTCTTGCAACGAAGCTAAATTTTCGTGGTGGGGGTAGGCACGCTTATCGGCTTCACTTTTCGATTCACTAGGCGTCGCTACTAGCAAGGGGAAGTAGTTTCCCCCTTACCTCTTACCGGCGAATGAGCCCAAGGTGTTTACGTATGTTTTTGTGGCGCGATTGTCGAAATATAACTTTTATTTGCGACCATATACCAAAAGGTTCTACGCGATTTACCGTGATACATTTTTTATCGTGTTTTTACGCACAAGTGTGACTTTTTTTTGGTAGTGTTTGCGAACAAAATGCGAAATGGCTAAGGGTTACGCGGTTCACAATTGCAAAACGGGGTACAAAATTGTAAGCAGAAATGCTCCGTGTTTCGCGTGCCCAGAAACGTCGAACGATACAAAGAATGGCTCGATGCTATTCCGGGACTGAAAGAGTCTCAGTACGTGTTCGAAAAACTTTTCGAAGAACGATGCATTGTGAGACATTGGAGAAAAAAGGATGTAAATGGTCATAATATGTGCTGGTATGAATTAATGAATTCAAAAAGTTTTCAGTTTTTTTTAGATGAAAGTAGTCATCTTTTTTTCAATCAACACATTTTTTTTATTGGTTTCGTATATTATGCAGTTTACACGACAGCATGGTATATTAAGTTTGGGCAAACGGCGCATGCGTTGCATTCAGGAGGGAAAAGGACAGAAGAGCTATTTCTCTTCGTCGCACCACTACTTCCCCTTGCCGTCACGCACCAAGCGACAGAAATCGGAATAAAAAACAAAACGGCTAAGGGTGCCTACCCCCACTACCGCCGTCGTCAGACCTGTATGTAAGACCGTGTTCCGAACGAAACGTAAACAGAAGAGTGTGGTTATGTTCGTACTTGTTGATATTGTGAAAGAAAGATAGTTCCTCTCAATTATTTCTCCTCGATACACCAATGGAGAAATATCGTGTTACTTAGTACGCTGCTCCGACTAGGTATGCCAGAAAATTAAGGGGTTTCGAAAAGTCATTCCACGAGTTCGCGAGAGCATTAAAAATGAATTCGTAGCCCGCCCATAAGCGGTAAAGCCGAATTTCCTGTACACGACAATCACGTCTTTTTTATCCCCATTACGAATGAAGTTTTCGTAGAAAGAGATCGGAAAATATGTTGATATCGGCAAATTTCGTGCCGACGAATTTCGAGATTCTCGATTTTTATGGCGAGGAAATGTGTTTTGCCTGGTGCGGCGACAAACTCGTAATATTTCCTTACGTCAAGTCCGTGACGACCGTGAAACTGACGACGATTGTTGCGCCGCGCGACATAAGGGGCCTGCGTTGCTTCGACAGCAGAGTTTTCATTCTGTGCAACCCGGTCGGAGTTTACAAGCTCCTGAGAACGCACAAGTTCTCGCCTCTGAGCTCAGTGGGTATCGCCAATGGCCCTGTCTTCTACGAAGTCTTTTTGTCCGACAATAATTGGCTCCTCTCCCAAAACAAGTCCACCAAAGTCGACAGGCGTCTCTTCCAACTCGAATGGTCCACCGACGGGGCTCACAATCTCCGTGACATTTCGCTGAATTCAAAGAACTCGGAAGTCACGCTGAGGCGAGCTTTTCTCACGCCGGAACAGGACGGCGACGAAGACATATGCATCGTCGCCAACAACAGGAGGGTCTTCAAGATAGCGCACAACGAGACTCGACTCATACATCGGAGCGAGCACGAAATCGTCGATATCGTTGGCATACTCAGAGGGGAATCGATCGCCGGTATAATTCTCGTCGCCCGCAATACCGCTGAGTTGGTTTACGTCGTCAAAGGAAAATTGATCTTCGACAAGGTTCAAACTTACTTACTTTGCACGTGCCAGATGGCGTTGAAGTTTGCATCGTTGGAACGCAACGAAAGTTCTTGTTTACTTTTCTCATTTCTTCATTTTTATCACGATCTTTAATTTGACTAGAGGTCTCGGTGCTCTAGTGAAGATAAGAAAAAACGTTTGCGTGATTTCGCAAGATTTTATTTAACTCGACTTCCTGTGAGATGCGAAACGGAATATCGATATTTCACCAGGATGTTGATGTGTGCACCGTTTGAATGCAATGAAAATTCTTTTTTCAGTTTTTTATTTTCTTGCTTTTATTATCATCCAAAAACTTTTACGTATTTAGGCTGAAGATCTCTAATAAGGAGCCTGAATTTTTTTTTAGTAATTTTGGAGGGCTGAATGTGCCAAAACCGTTGAAACCAACTATGCAACTTTCAACGTCATTATTTCACCCACTTCCCGACAACTTAGAGCTCTGTAATTTTGCAAACAGGCATCTAAAAGGGGACGATGCATTATTTTACTTAAAAAAAAAAATATCCATAAAATGTTCACCATTTTAAGTACCATTAGCCATATCTAATCGACCATATAAAATCTCACTAACACATACAAACAAATTACGGTAAATCAACTAGTAAAATCAATTAAAGACTGAATGTAGAAAATAATTTATATGTAAAAAAAGTATTTAAAAAAAACGAGTTTTTGTTTAATATACTAAAAAATAGAAAATATTTTTTTTAAAAGTCATCTAAATGTGACTATAAATAACAGCGTGGGGCGCTTTTTCTTATGTGAGATGTGTAAGAAACCTTTTCTCAGTTTTCTTACACCTGTCTCACGCAGCTGGTCGAATCCCTTTTTCTAAGAAAGGCTGTAGCGACTGGAATACTTCGAATTTCGCGACCAAAATTTAACGGCATGTTTATAAAAGTCCATATTTTTGGATAATGCAAAAAAAACGATTTTCAAAAAAATTTACACTGGAATGATCCCTTAACTTCCTTTAAGACGGGATTAAGATGGGATATACATTTACTGCGATCAAAAAATTGATTGCTTTTTTTTTCTTTAAACGATAGAACTATATATGTAGAACATTTTCCCACAGTTTCAAAGCGAAATTCGAAAAACTTCAAACGTTACAGCCCGGCAACGCTGTGCCTCACCGCTCGGATTCGGAGCGGGCGTGAACTTCAAACGCGTTTTTCTCAAAACTGCATTATCGAAATCGGCGCGCAGGTTTACTCAAAAACTATTAAGCCGATTGAGTTGAACCTTGGTAGAAATATTCATAATATTGGTACCTTCTACTTGACGAGAATAGTTTTTGAAAAATTGGAAAAAAAACTACTTTTTCAATCCACATTTTACAGAAATGTTGCGTGAAATGTTGATTTTATTTGTAAATGCGTGCCATTTTCTTAAATTTGCATTTTCTTCATTTGAATTGCCGTCACATGGAAACTATACATGTTCTAATCGAAAAAATGTTTGAACTTTTTTGCAAATCAAAATCTACGGGAAGCTAGTCTGCACGACGATTTGCAACTCTCGCGGCAACTTTGCTGTAACACTCTGCCACAGCTCCGTCATTTTGATAATAAATTAATTTAAAAAATTGCTTTGTATAGTTAAGGGGTTAGGCCACAATAACGGGCGTAAAATCATGTGCGAATTTAAGAATTTTTTTCGTATGAAAAAGTGATTCACTCATAAAATTAATTACACATCCATTTAGTATGAATATCAAGCTGCTGGAAAATATATGTACTTTTTTTCGATGTACAAAATGGCCGACTACTAATATTTTCTTTTATCTTTTTTTTAGGCGCTCTGCAGCGTGACATTTAGCATCCACAACTTTTGACCTAGAACAAAAAACAAAAATTCTCGTCAATCTACATTAGAATACCTAGAGAAGTACGTACGGAATTTAAAAAATATTGTTTTATTCAAAAGTTGTAGGTATTTGAACGAATTTTCAGTGAAAAATTTCGTATAAAACTGCTCATAAAATGAAAAGTTTTCGATTAATCAGAAATTCCGTACGTACTTCGCTGCGAAATGCAATGCGAACATAACTTTTAAATTTGAAGTAAATCGAGTGAAACTTGTTGAAGTTATTTGTCACGTCAATTGGAACAAAAGCTGTTTCGAGAAAAACGCGTTTAAAGTTTTTGGTACTCTATGGCCGTGCGACAGGTGGGCTTACGTTATACGCTCAAAGTCGGTGAAAAAAAATGTTTTGCTATAAATCGAATAGTAACTAATTCTTATGATGATAAAGCACCGTTTGAGCGAGAAAAAAATCAATTTTTTGAAAATTCTACTGTGGCCTTACCCCTTAAATATACTATTAAAGTATACCCAACGTTTGACAATTGTAGAATAATTATTTCTTAGTTTAAAAAATCCATCAATATTGCTTATTTTTTTCCTGTCTAAATGTATATCCTTAAGGCGTTATACGCAGTTGCAAAGCCAAAAATGTCGTTTTTTCACGATTTTTTTCTGGAAAAGGATTTCATTTGGGCAAAACGAAAAGTATTAGGCAGTGTAGTGGCATCTTTTAGCTTTAGATTGGCATTTTTTATTTTCAAAAGTATTCATTAACATTGCTTCTGCAGGAAGTCTCGTGGAGGTCCCCGAAAAAAAAGAGTCCGGCGGTGAGCAAAGTGTCTCCAGTTTCGATTATCTAAAATGAAAAAACCAAAAAGATTCTTTTAGGGGATAGATGAATCCAGTTATCGATCGAAGGAATAGTCGAAATTTTAATTTTTGACAAAATGGTGGCTCCGGACAGAAACAATTTCGATTTTCGACCAAATTTTTTTCGTTAAATCGCTGAAAAAAAATATAAATAATTATCGGAAATCTCATTTCTTCGATCAATACCTGAAGAATATATCTGACAAGGCCTTGTTAAAATTGCAGACCGATCGGTTGAGCCGTTTTTGAGAAATCGTGCTCACCGACTTTGAAAACAGCGTTTTGAGAAAAACGCGTTTGAAGTTTCAACAGTGAACTTTGTAGCGCTCCGAGCGTCCTTACAAATATGTGTGTATTTCCGAGAATATTCGCTGGATCGATTTGAAATGTTCAGGGAATATACTCACATATTTGTACACTCCGAAAATGCAATAAAAAAATCGATTTTTCGAAATTCTAACTGCGTGTAACCCGTTAAAACGAATATTTTATAATCCGTCCAAAAGGTATATCTGGACAACGACGTGTGTGGACTATGCGCCGGAGTGTGCGACGAGGCTGAGGACGCGATATGGCTCGCTCACATCGACGCCACGCGAATTCACTACTGGATCAAGTCGATAAGGGACGATACGTTTCACAAGAGGCAAATGGAGTACAAGAGATTCGTGGCGATACGAAACTACAAGAACAAACGACTGGTCTGCCTAACGGACACGAGTCAACTTTTGGAATTCGATGTCGAGTCACTTGGACTGGGAAAATCCGCGCACGAGGAATTCATCGTTCTAAAGCCGGAGATGCTCCGCGGTACGGAGAGAATCGTCGACGCTATATGCGAGAGAGCCAAGGAGTTGCAGAAGTGGAACGAGAAGTTGCTCGAGGAGCAGGAAAAACTCAAGAGGATAAATATATATTCGCACAAGCAGAAAATCGTGTATTTGCCGGAAGTTCGGGTCGAGAGAATGGCCGAACGACTGTTCGTGCTGATGAAATTTGACGTCGCTTTGCCGCTCAATTGTCACATTATCGGCGGCCTCGTTTACGACAAACGACTCAACTACTGCGTGAAACTTATCGAGGATTCGGAGACTACGTTGGTGCTGAGCCTGAACGACGAAAGATTCTGCGATCGAACGAAGATCCAAGTGGACCTTGTGGGCCTGGCGGAAGACTCCAGAGCTTGGTGTCTCGTGAGAAATTACACGAAAAATCCAAAACCCGACGCTGATGCGCAAATAAACGGAGATCGGAGCAAATTTCTCAACGCTAAACTCGCAGCTCTGCGCAATCTCAGTAGCGAAGGTGGCTTGACTATCAAAAAACTATCAACCATGAAGAAAAACATTCGCAGAGAACTGAAAAATTTCTGAACAAACGTACATTCTTTTTTGCCAAGTCTATTTTCCTTTTTTCGTTCCTTCGGCAATGAAAAATCGTCACTACAAAAACGTTTTTGTTCGTTGGATTCCATTTGGTTTCTCGGGTCGTTCGATCGCGGATTATTAATACTCTTGCGCAATAACACTTGACGAATGACCTTCCCAAAAGGTGATATTAATGAGGTATGAAAAGTTATATTGACTAGATGTAAATATTTATATATTCGTGTACGAGAAAATAGTATTTTTAATAAAATAAAAACGTTTAAAGAAAAACCGAAACCGTCGTTTCGTAATTGGTGAAACAATTTTCAATAAAATTAGACTTTGGGCAAAAAAGCTACATTTTTACTTTTCTTAAAAAGATAAACACATTCGTTAAGGGGCTAGATCTACCTAGAGGCCTGGAAACAATAGGCGAAATTGATTTTTTCTAAAAAGTTGCGACGAATTCATGGTCCAGCACGAAAAGTATATTAAAGAGTCGTCATTTTTATGTACTTATTTACAAGAAGAAGATCGCTTTAAAAAAAGCGAGATCGTCAACGATTTCTAAATGTATCTCGGCGTATTTCTCGTAAATATGAAAACAATCTGTCAAGTGGTTCTCGAAATATGATGTCCGCGGGGTCGAGAAAAGTATTTTGAGAAAAACGTGTTTAAGGGGTTAGTCCACGGTGTGAGTTTAAAATCATGTGCAAATTTAACAATTTTTTTCGTATGAAAAAGTGATTCACTCATAAAGTTAATTACACATCTATTCAGTATGAATATCAAGCTGTTAGAATATATATATATATATATTTTTATACTTATACTTATACTTTTTTCGATGTACAAAATGGCCGACTACTCGAAACTTCTCGAAACAGCTTTTTTCCAATTGGCGTGACAAATAACTTCAACAATTTTCACTCGATTTACTTTAAATTTGCAAGTTATGTTCCTCATTGCATTTCGCAAAGTAGTACGTACGGAATTTCTGATTAATCGAAAACTCTTCATTTTATGAGCAGTTTATGAGCAGCTATAACGAAGTTTTTCACTGAAAATTCATTTCTTAAGTTCAAATACCTACAACTTTTGAATAAAACAATATTTTTTAAATTCCGTACGTACTTCTCTAGGTATTCTAATGTAGATTGACGAGAATTTTTGTTTTTTGTTCTAGGTAAAAAATTGTGGGTGCTAAACGTCACGCCGCGGAGCGCCTAAAAAAAGATATAACAAAAGAAAATATTAGTAGTCGGCCATTTTGTACATCGAAAATATATATATATATATATTTTTTTTTTCTAACAGCTTGATATTCATACTAAATAGATGTGTAATTAATTTTATGAGTGAATCACTTTTTCATTCGAAAAAAATTGTTAAATTCGCACGTGATTTTATACCCGTTACTGTGGCCTAACCCTTTAAAGTTTGAAGTATGGTTCTGCTATTTTTAAAGGGATAACACCACTCTAGCGCCAGAAAATAAGGCCTAATTTTGACAATTTATTTCGAGAGTATGAACAAAGAAATAGGATTTCTTGTGAGAGGGTTTATTTAACACATATTAAAATTTTTGTTTTAAATGTATTATAATTTTCATACAAAATGGCGGCGACGGAGCCCATCTTCAAAAACGTGTTTTTTCAAATATCTTCACGGGCGGACGGTTTTCTCATAAAGTATAAGACCTGGAACAAAAACCAAAAAAACGTATAATCTGTATAGTATTAGCTGTGGGACTACGTAGGTATTTTTTTTTAAATCAAATTTTGAAAAAATGACGCACTTTGAAAGAGAAAAATCGATTTTTTCCCAAAAAAAAATAAGCAGTAAATTGTTTATAAAAAAAAAGTTTACATTTAATCTAAAAACGGCTACGTACTCCCATAGAGAATGTAATTGTGCTACTATCAAAATTTCGGATTCATCCATGCAAAGATATTCCAGTAATCTGTCCTCCCAGTTTGAAAAAAATGGTTTCGAGAAAAACGCGTTTAAAGTTGTACGAGGCGCTTCAAAGAAGTCCACGGCGCTGCGGCAAAATCGATAATTGAACCTTTTAAAAAAAATGCGCTACAGGACCAATTGCGTATTGTTTTTATGACCTCAAAGTATTTTTTAAGTAAAAAAACGATTTTTCCAAAATCCGAGAGTGGTGTTATCCCTAAGTGAAGAATTTTGAACGTTAACTCTAGTCGTCCATTCCAGGGCTTAAATGAGGTCCTTCAGGCATTCCTCTCGCGGAGTGCCGTATTTTGCTTCGGAATACGCAGTGCCCTTTTGAATCATTGGTAAATTACAGTGGCGCTGGAAAAGAAAGTTACAATAAATTATTATAACCAATGATAAACTGGAATAAAACATTTCACGCAAATTTAGTAGATTTAGACATTTTCTCTGAAAAGTCGCGTCGACGAAAATTCCTCTGCTAGTCACATTTCTCCAAGTTTTAGCATTAATGTTTTTTTTTTTGACATTCGATGGCTCCCCGTTTATAATGTCGTTACGGAATCTTTAGAATTTTTACACGCGTTGAGCCGTTAATATCAGGCATATAGAGTTATTTAGTGTATAAATTAGGCCAGCGTGCCATCTTCATAAAGTGCCGTATAATGTTTTTCGAGTCGCAATTTAGCCTGAAAAAATCGGTACTTTGACTTGAAATTTTACCAGTATACTGGGATGTATTTTTACTCGATTATAGACAAAAATCAGTTCATTGTTAGATATTCGGATTCGTAATCGGAACACCTTAACTAATATTAATGATCGACATGGAGTGAGAAACAGTACACAAATCAACGTTCCCGCCATTCGAGATACAGCCGCGCCGCGGGAACAAATTTCCGATCGTAATTACCAGCTCAGCCGTCAGAGGCAGCATCTGGTTCGCGTTGCTGCCGCACTTCCCAGAGGCCACGGTCTTACATACAGGTCTGACAACGGCGGTAGTGGGGGTAGGCACCCTTAGCGGTTCTGTTTTTTATTCCGATTTCTACCGCTTGGTGCGTGACGGCAAGGGGAAGTAGTGGTGCGACGAAGAGAGAAATAGCTCTTCTGTCCTTTTCTCTCCTGAACGCAACGCATGCGCCGTTTGCCCTAACTTAATTTACCGTACTGTCGTATAAACTGCATAATATACGACACCAATAAAAAATAATGTGTTGAATAAAAAAAAGATGACTACTTTCATCTAAAAAAAACTGAAAACTTTTTGAATATATTAAGTCATACCAGCACATATTACGATCATTTACATCCTTTTTTCTCCAATGTCTCACAATACATCGTTCTTCGAAATTTTTTTCGCACACGCACTGAGACTCTTTCAGTCCCGGAATGGCATCGAGCCATTTTTTGTATCTTTCGTCGTTTCTGGGCACGCGAAACACGGAGCATTTCTGCTTACAATTTGTGTACCCCGTTTTAGAATTGCGAACCGCGCAACCCTTAGCCATTTCGCATTTTTTTCGCAAACACTACCACAAAAATACACACTTATGCGTAAAAACACGATACAAAATGTATTACGGTAAATCGCGTAGAACCTTCTGGTATATGGTCGCAAATAAAGGTTATATTTCTTCTTCTTCTTCTTTGTTTCCTCTGGGCTGGCTCCGGTCTGCGCAAGGTTATATTTCGACAATCGCGCCACAAAAACATACATAAACACCTTGGGCCCATTCGCCGGTACGAGGTAAGGGGGAAACCTTCCCCTTGCTAGTAGCGACGAGTAGCGGCGCCTAGTGAATCGAAAAGTGGAGCCGATAAGCGTGCCTACCCCCACCACGAAAATTTAGCTTCGTTGCAAGACCTGCACGTAAAACCGTGCCAGAGGCGCATGCACGCCCTCGTATTCTCTATACTTACAAATTTATCATCAATGCTGACCGCTCCGCGAAAAACAAAATTCTCATCAAAATTGACATAACTCGAAAGAATAAAAGTACAAAGTGAAAAGAACCTCTTCGGGTTATAAATTTCAAATAGACGAATAAAATTGTAGCGATATATCGAACTAAGCGCATGCGCGCTTGTAACTCGAATTTATTTCGTCCGGTATCCGTTAACGGTTATGGCGCTGACGGTTCTTTTTCAAACTCGACCGCCTCCGGCTGCCATTGTCGTTTCGCGGGTGTCGCGTTATGGAGACTAGATAAACGCGCCTAAACTCCAATGGGGAAAGATAAAAAAAACCGTGCCCAAATATGAAAGAAACATGGATGACCTGCGATCGCGCGAAGCGTTACGGTGCTAGCTTCACTCGACAACAGACCGAACGCGAGTTTGACTTTATTGTAAAGGCCTGTTTTCGTAATTTTCACATAAAAAAGATCTACTCCAGGAGGGAAAAGAAGGCAAGTCTCTTTGTAATACTTATCATTGTAGTCATTGAGGCCCGACTTATTTAATTAGTGATTCAATACTGTTGCGTTTTGTTGCGCATTGTAGCCCGACTTATTTAATTGCTGACTAAATACTGTTGCGAAATCACGACAAAGTTTACGTTCGTATCTACATAAATGATAAGCGTCATTAGTGTTTGGCTGATAAATGTATCCCCTGTAGAGCGGCTTATTCCATCGTTGGTGAGCAAATAAACTTTCATGTTCGATTAGAGTTTGGATAGTAATACGTTTTATATATGCATGTTATGAATAATATATACTGTATTCGATGATTCGAAGTGATTATCAGTGGGCTTGTCCAGCTTCATCATAAACTGCACGGTAATATTTTATTCCTCTCATTAAATATCAGTGTATGTTATGCGATTTTTAGTGGTTTGATAGTTATTTTGGTTTTTGTGATTTTTTGTAAGATACCAATTTTGGACTACAATTTGCAAATACAACTAAACTATTAAAGTCCACTCCCATGATTTATTTTCGTTAAATAGTATAATAGCGGGCCTTACGTGCTAAAGTACTACTTTACACGCGAGCCGAAAAGTTTTCAAATAAAAAATTAAGTCCTTAAATATTTTAGCAAATCTAATTTTTCTACCAACTTTCAAAGGCTCTAGAATAAAAAAATTACATAGGGTTGGTTTCTACAACTTGTATATTTGAAATTTGTTTGAAAACTACACACACACACAAACATTATCATTTTAAAGTATTATATTATTATTAAAGTATTACAAAAAGGCTTACCCTTTTTCGCTCTAGAAATAATTTTTTTTTCACGTGAAAATTACGAAAACAAAATTCAAAGTAACGTCAAATTCGCCTTCAGTCTGTTGTCGAGTGAAGCTAGCACCGCAACTCTTCGCGCAACCGTAGCGCCATCCCTGTTGCCTTCATTTTCGGGCGTCACTTAAAATGCCGAGTTTAGGCCCCTGGATCTAGCCTCCATGTGTCGCGCACTAGTTCAGTAGCGCTGACTTGCACGAGGAAATAAAATGGATAAAAATTTTCGTTGCGTTGCAACGATGCAAACTTCAACATCTTCCTTTTTCAATCGAAGCGTTGATGAAACGAAGCTTTTAGTTTGAGTAAAAAATTATGTAAAAAAATAGTGCTCGTCCGAGTAAATACTGTGATCTAGCAGAGTTTTTACAGTAATTCCAACAAGCGGATATGCATCGCGTATAATTGAGTAACAAACGAATTTCTATAAAATACATTTATTCGTGTATAATATTTCGAATTTACAAAATTGTACATTCTGGGGAGGAGAGTTACAATTGTGGAGCATATACATCGTATATTTATACATGAATAGAATGTTTCATTGATACCGACTTTAGCGCCTACGCGAAAAAAATTGCATGACAGTTTATATGTGAAGATATACGGCTTTGCCACTGAAATATACATTATCTACATTTTACATATACAGCATCCAAGTTAAATACATTTATTTCCGCTGAGTTACATATAGATATATGTATATATACGATTAAATGGGAACACAACTGATGTGTATTGAACTCAGATGTTGATAGTGTAGAATATTGAAAAGATGTTATTCAGTAGTAAATTTTAATATGACATTTTTATGTCAATTTATATGCGAAAATATCTAATTTTACTATTCAAATATACATTACCGATATTCTACATAATTAGCACCTGAGTTCGATACTTTTTCGTCAGTTGAGTTTCATATGTACAGTAAGACCCCGATTGACCGGGGTGCCTGAACGATCCACGTATAACTGAAACCACGGTTAAGGGGTTACCCCCACTTGCGATTTTGAAAAAATCGATTTTTTTTATTGCATTTTTTTGAAGTGCAATTTGAAGTGCAGTTTTTTTTTGATGCCCGGAATAGATGACTCTATGTAAGTTTACAAAAAAAATATTTTCTTCGTGTAAACTGAAATTGAAACTTTAAACGCGTTTTTCTCAAAATGGCATTTCTGAAGTCGGTGACCAAGATTACTCGAACACTAATGAACCGATCTTCTTGAAATTTTGCAGGCTTATTTAATACATAAAAATGTAGTCTTTAATCATTCTTTTTTTTTCGAAAAAAAAAATGGCCGTTTTATAGCCAAAAAACGGCCGTTTTTTTTTCGTTAAAATCGAACCATTAACTTTGACTGTCCGTCATTTTGTGAAAAATGAATATTTTTTAAAATCCTTCGATTAAAGACTAGTTTATACTTATATTTGACTAAATCCATCCGCATTTTTTTTCAGATGATCCACTTCGCCGCAATGTTGGTCACCGCAAACCGTGTATATACAAACATTATTTCATTGACGGCCATTTGCCACTAAACAATGTAATATTTTTCAATAGAAATATTACTGAAAGTTCTTCAAGATGTGTTCTTTAAGATGGTATATTGATCGATTAAAAAAGTTTTGTAGTTTTCTTTAAAAAAATTCATGAAAAAGGCCTTTTTTGCGCTACAAGTGGGGGTAACGCCTTAATGCGAAATAAATGTTATACAACTTTTTATAATGATTAATTCGATCTCAATTTTATTGTATTGTACACATGACTTCTTATATTTGATAATAATCATCTACGCTATATTGCGTCATATTTTACTCTTGTTCCTCAAAAAGCTAGTTCGTTTAGTTTGTTTTTGGTTTCGTGCTTGACGCGAGCGACCGTGCCTGGTTGCACGTGCAAGGCGCTCAAGGTAATCCTATCGCTTCACGCTAGTCACACCACTGATCATACTTGACACTTGTACAATTCGTATTTTTAACATATGCAAAAAAAATAATTTGTAATGACTAAAATTTGTGAACTGCTTAATGAATGTTCACATTTAATTAGAAAAATGAAAAAATAGCTATTCCAACGATTCGCGCAGTATTTCTACGTTTGATATTTGGCAACATTGGTTGTATCCACGTCCCTTTTTACTGAACCAGGCGAATTTAACGTCGACCTGTCGGAACAATGTCAGGTGCGGGAAATATAAAGCATTGTATTCGGGCCACGACTGGTAAAAAAACGTGGAAAATTCGTGTGGGAGAAATATGTCGGTTAAAAATGAAATATGTGTGGAAATTCGAATGAGTGAGATGAGGTTAGGACTACAGTCAGCTGTTGCCTTGCTGTCGCGTCTCTTTATCGTAGCAAGTGGTAATAAATCCAATACCGGAAGTTCAAATTAAACTTGATATAACATAAAAATTAGGTCAATAAGCGTAATTTTTTTCTGAGAGCGTTGGATTACTACAAGTGTTAAGTATGTAAATCTCATTATTTTTAAGAATCTGACGTATTCCCACTATTATATACACTTTTGTAGCGACCGGAAATTGGGTTCTTGTATGTCGTCTCGGAATACCTTCACAAAAATACGCAATTTTAATATTATTTTTCTCGGTAATTAGGTCGATAACCGACCCTGAAATTTTACAGAGACGATTATTAATATTTTTAGCGAAGCTCGAAATGATGAAAATTCTATGGATTGAAGCCTGGCGACAGAATTACCTTAAGAGACGCACGGTTAAAACGGGATATACATTTAGACGGGAAAAAATTAAGCAGTTTTGAGGGATTTTTGAAACTAAGAAATAATTATTCTACTTTTATTGAACTGTAGGTATACTTTAACAGTATTAAATTTAAGTATAGGGTTGGCCGGGGTTCAAAGTACCGAGGGTACGTTGTTCCGATACGCATAGCTTGGCGAAGAATAGAGATAGCAATAAGTGTCTAGTGCGTCGCACAACGTCATACCATCGCATTGTTCCGGCAGCCATTTTAGAGACACCGAATCCATCATCGAAATGACGGAGCTGTAGCAGAGTCGCGAATCAGAGTGAAGTCTAGCTTCTCGTAAACTATGATTTGCAAAAAAAATTCAAAAAGTTTTCCAGTTAGAACATGTATAGTTTCTATTTAACAATAATTAAAATGAAGAAAATTCAAATTTAAGAGAATGGCACTCATTCACAAAAAAAATCCACATTTCACGCAAAATTTCTGTAAACTTCGGGTTAAAAAAGTCGTTTTTTAAATCATTTTCCCGTAACGATTCTCGTCAAGTAGAAGGTAGAAATATTATCAATATTTCTACCATGTTTCAACTGAATCGGCTCAATAGTTTTTGAATAATCCTGCGCGACAATTTCGAAAATGCAGGTTTGAGAAAAGCGCGTTTGAAGTACCGTTTGAAGTTTTTAGAATTTTGCTTTGAACCTTTGGGAAAATATTCTACATACACAGGGTGAGGCACATAAAGTGTTACAACGTAATATCACTCAAACTATTGATCGTGTCGAAAAATGTTTTGGACAAAAATTTCAGTGTTCGAGAAGGCCGTCATACTGGACCACCCTATTTTTTTATCGGTGGAGGCGCTGAAGCTACGTCAAGGTCAACTCCACTATTTAAAATGGAATGGTACATTTTTTTCAACCATCTTGTGGATCACCGCAAGCCGCATAAAAAACATTAGGGCGTCAAAGTCGTTCAAGGTCATTCAAGGTCACCTATTAAAATGAAATACAAACCTAAATATCTCGGATCACTACCAAATATTTGCCACTGATCCGAGATATTTAGATTTGTATCATCGATACTGACCTTGAATGACCTTGAACAACTCTGACCCCGAAATATTTTTTACGCGGCTTGAGGTGCTCCACAAGATCTTCGAGCATCTTGTGTAGGTGAGCCCAAACCAAGGTTGGTGGATCCTTTGAAAGTGATTATTCCGATATTTTTCGATTTTTCGGCTATTTTCATACTTTGCGTGACTAGAATGACCTTGTGTTGGAGGTCGCTGAATTCGTCTTAAAATCGGTAATAATGTCATCGAAAAAAAATACATGGTTCTATTTTAAAAAAGTGGAGTTGACCTTGACGTAGCTTCAGCGCCTCCACCGATAAAAAAATAGGTTGGTCCAGTATGACGGCCTTCTTGAACACTGAAACTTTTGTCTGAAACATTTTTGGATATGATCAATAGTTTGAGTGCTATTGCTCTGTAACACTTTATGTACCTCACCCTGTATAGTTCTATCGTTGAAAGAAAAAAAAGAAATCGAGTTTGTGATCGTTGTAAATGTATATCCCGCCTTAATCCGCTCCACCGATGACCCGACCCCGGTAAATGGGGGTTTTACTGTATATATATACATATATATCGAAAATATGAAAAAATATATATTTCATTTGTACAATATATTATGACAATAGATGTGACATGTTAAAATTATATCATCGCATACAATTGTTTTATTCGCGTAGGCGCGGACGAAGTTCCGTTGAATTAGTTTTGTACGACGTTGAAATTTGCCTCGTTGGAAAGCAACGATTTTTTTTCTATATTTTTCATTTATTTATTTGTATCATTATCCAAAGTTTTTTTTCCAAATTGAGGTCGTAAATCTCTAATAAGAATACGTAAAAATGTTGGAGTGTTTGTCACAGCCCAAATCGGCCCCATAAAATTTGTGTAATTAAACGAAAATCATTTCCGTTGCGTCCCAGCGAGGCAAACTTCAACGTCAAAGTTTCGTGCTATAGTCGTGGTACATTTTCGGCTAGAAGTGGAGAAAAATTCGTAATTTTCCTGAAATGCATCGGAGTCGGAAACACACGTGATCGTATTACAAGAATGGAATACTTTGATGCCGTCAGGACGTGACGATAATTGCGTTTGAGTTTCACTTCCGGTCCACCCTTTGTCGCATTTTTTGGATCGTCGAAAATCTTTGAATCGTGTGATAATTACCCTACCCTATTAACCACCCATGAATTATTATACCACATGTACAATCTCTCAGTACAAATCAGAACACCAGTTCATTGAAGAACCAACCAAAACGAAGTCCCGACGAATCGTTATGTAAAAAAATGGCAAAACAAATATATATATATATATATATATATATATATATATATATATACATAATTGTCAAATATAAAGCAGCTTTATATTGTTAATAACTATTGGAAACTCAAAATAATTTATATTTGTTTTACTTATGGGAAAAAAGCTTCAAACGCGAAGCAAAAGCTTTTTCCTCGATATTTCCCGAAACTCAAACGATCCTATTCAGTTTGTACAGCCCGTTCTTCGGTAGATCGTTTTCAATTTTGGGGAAAAAATTCTTTTTTCATTCCGCCGAAAAGGTTTCATTCAATACTGCTTTTGGGAATACAATGAGCGAGTGTGAACATTTTGCAATAGTAACTCTCGAAGAAACGATTTTACACGCGCTCGGATCATTAGATCTTTGAGGCTTTTTGTCTGGGTTGGCGATTATACGATAAACACCCCCCCCCCCCTCACCGCGGTCTCTAGAGAGTGATAGCAAAGTTCATCGCACAGCTGAAATCTTTCGGTAGTATGCGTCATCCGTCTCACTAAAAAAAGTCGAGTCCGAAGTACACATTTAAAAGCCACTTTACGATTGGTCACTTGTTCAAAGTTTTTCCGAGGCTGGCACCTCGATTATGCTGCCGATGCTGCAGCTCGAGCTTTTTTTGGTCGGTCGCGGTGCATTTTTGACGCTGCCGCCGCCAGTTCTCGAGGTAGCCAATCGGCCCTGAAGCGCCTCGAGCGATCTCGCGCCTTTTCGAGCGCCAGTGGCGCCACCTGCGCCGCCGCCACCGCTGCCGCGCTCGCCACTTCCGGTCGCGCCGTTCGTCATACCGCGTCCCCACAGTTTCGCAAAGCAGGCGCGAAAGTTTTCGGAAAAAACACCGTAGAGCAGAGGATTGATGACCGTGTTGAGTTGAGCCGTAACTAGGGCCCATATGAAGTGATGCGATTTTAGGAAAAAATCGGTATCCTCGTTGGGCCTACGGCCGTCGATATAAATGAGCAGCATCACGGTCGTTATCGGTAGCCACATAACGAGCACCGCAACCACGTTCAGTAACAATATTCTCACGACCCGCAAATGCTTGTGCAGCCGAATTTCCTCGTGCTGCGAAAGACTTCCGGTACGACCTTGGCGTCCGGTCACCGAGGCTGATGACAATTTTCTCCCGGCCCACGGCACCAGCGTCCCCACCACCGAAAGCTCCGAATCCCTTCGACCACCCGATCCCGAGTCTTGAGCCTGGAGGTGAATTTTTTTCGATATTTCAACTTTCGTGTTTATTGACAACAAAAAATGAATGCACTTTATTGGAAATTTACCATTGGTTTCTTAATGTTTCTAAGGGGCTATACCAGTGTGACACTTTGAAAAATCGATTTCTTTGCCTTTTCGACAGTTTATACTTTCAAGAATATTGAACTGATTAGCAGTTTCTATGGTAAATATCATTTTATCTTGCAAAAATCGATAGTTAAATCTTTAAACGCGTTTTTCTCGAAATGAGATCTTTCACATTTGCTGACATTGTAACTCGAAGAGCAATTATCCGATTGGCTTGAAATTTGAACTGAGTACTCTTGAATATGTTTACTCTACAATGACGTAGGATATTTTTGATTCTATGAAAATTGACGATTTGGCATTGAAAAAAAACGACCATTTTATAGGCAAGAAAACAGACTTTTAGATTTTGATATTTTTCGAAAATCCTACGGCATTCTACAGGAAATACCTTCCAGTTTAACGATATTTTTTCTTTTTTCGGTTTCAGCTACTCAATCGGCCGGAATCATGTCAGCAGTGGAGGAACTTTTTTTTTTGGCGCCTCCGAAGGCAGCGCATAAGTCGCTTGGATCTCAATATTTTTCTATGAAAAATTATGTAATATAGGTCAAATATAGCCAAATATATTCTTAATTTTCCGAAACATTTAATTGACTACTTTTCAAAAAATTCCCGAAAATCACCCAAATTTTCAGCGTTCACACTGGTATAGCCCCTTAAATATTTTTTTCAATAGAAAATCGCCGCTTAATGTATTCCTTTCACAAACCCGAATGTTTGACAATTCACTTATTTTCGTCTATAATTAAGTGAAAATACATCCCGGTAGACTGGTAAGATTTCAAGCCAAGTTACCGAACTTTTAACAAAAAATTACGACTCTAAAAATAGTCTGATTTATACGGCGCTTTATGGAGATAACACGCTGGCTACATTTCTATCTAATATTGGGATGTTGAATAAGTTCTCGCTGTTTTGTGGTGAAAATTAATGCTTTGTTTTAAAAAAAGTCATTCCTAATGTTTTCAAACGTTTCGAAACTGTTGTGTGATCAACTCCTAATGATTCTGCAAGTTCAGCTAGAGTCTTAAATGAGTCTTCGTGAAGTAATGGCTCGAATTGAACACATCAAAATCATTATTTTTGAAGCATCTAAACCATGGGTGGCCAACCTTTTTTTGAATCTAATTTCCTTTTTTCCGCTAATTAGAGCAAACAACCAAGTTTGCTTTTGGTGGTCTTTTGTTGATATGTACAATCAATATTAACATTTATGTTCGTCTGACCCAGCTCCGCGGGCCCCAACACGACTCTCGGCGGGACGCATGAGGCCCGCGGGCCTCAGGTTGGCCACCCATGATCTAAACCAATCTCTGCATGTTGTTTCCGACAGAGCATGGTCGCCGTAAGTCTCAACAAGAATTCTGTGTGCTTCAGCTGCAGATATTTTTTGAATAAAGTAATGCAGTAAAAAAACCCCGCAAATACTCTTTTTGGCATGAACACGTATATGTCCATGCCAAACTGGACATGGACATATTAACATTAGTTAATATGTCCATGTAATTAGTCAACATTAGTTAACATAATGTTAACTAATTGTTAACATTATGAACAAAAGTTGTTTGCACTTCGGCGAAATTACATACACTGAATTTCAGTTTCTACATACACTGAATTTGGTTAGACTATAGGCTTGCTTATTGTACTTCTTTATAGATGCGTTACCATCTTGAAATATACGCACGCAGTTCTGGTAACGCCATCTGTTGGAAAACAGCGAGAACTTATTCAAAGTCCTAATAATGTATACACTCAGTAACTCTAGATGCCTGATATAAAATGCCCAATGCGTGGACAAAAATTCTGAAGATTCTGTAACGACAATAAAAAAAGAGGGGTCACCGAATGTTAAAAGAAAATATTAAGGTAGTACCTCCACCGAAGAGTTGAATTAAGAAATGGTTGAAATTTGACATATATGTTATTCAATACATTATCCAAACATCTGTGCAATTTGAATAAGTTTGACCACCCCAAACCTGAGATATTTACACTTAAAGTTGGTTTGGTTTGCACGCAACAAATGCGTTATGATTGGCAAACAGAGCATCATTAATTTTACCGTCAAAACTAAAATTAAGAAATTGATAAAAAACGAGGATAAGCTAGAGTAAGATATCACGAATAATGTGAAAATAAATGAGAATGATTCACCATCTAGTTTCCAAGATATAACCATGAAAAGCCCTCACAATTTTGGTGCAAAGCCTTGCAAAGCCTGGAAAAAAAACAATTAGGGCTAAGCCTGGACAGTCCCGGCAAAAAGTTTACTGGCAATGGTAGATCAAAAACACAATATAAAATATATTTTACGGCAATAAATGATATCCATCGTATTATCTACTAGTACCGAGTCAATATTGCGTAGTTTATAATTTGATTTATTACTAATTAAACCAATTATCAATCTTTTAAACATGAACATGGTATGTAAACTTTTGGTTGAGATTTTCGCAGAGGAACTACCTTAATGATAAAACTTGGAACAATGTGACTAACAGAAGAGTTTTCGTAGCCGCGAATTTTCAGAGAAAATGTAGAAATGTCTAAATTGATCAATATTTACAAGTGGGGCTCCAGCTAGAAAAGGGGTTTAGAAATTTTGTACCGAGTCGATGTATTTTAGGGCACTTTGTTTATAATATTTAAGTCGGGGGAACACAATTTCAACCCTTATTTCAACCCCTAAACGCTTTTTTAACCTTTTTTTAAGGTATGGAGGAAACGGGTTTGGTGACATCAAGTGGGTCAAACGACATGGGTTTGCGTTTGTTTGTTTGTTTGGGTTTTGTTTAGGCACAAGTCCAATTGGAGTAAGCATACAGAAAACGTATTTCAAAAATCGAATATTTTCCGGAAATATATTTTTTAAAATAAAATACCCCTCCCCCATCATAAAAAACATGTTTTCATACTGCAGAATAGCCCCGAAGACGTGGAAAAAAATTTGGAGCCGATTAGGGCTGGAGCCCCACTTGTAAATATTTACCTCTAAATCTACTAAATTAGCGAGAGATTTTTCATTCCAGTTTATCGTTGGGCACAATAATTGATTGTGACTTATTTTTTTCAAGCGCCACTGTAATTTACCAGTGATTCGGGAGGGCCCTCCTTATGCCCCCACAAAATACGGCCCTCCGCGAAAGGAATACCTTAATTTATTCGAAGTCATTGTTTCGTTGAAACGCTGCGCGGTGAGATGTTTCTAATTTTTCGGATTGAACCTAGAGTTAAATAGCAAAGCATTTCTCAATCTAGATATAAAACACGAGAAAAGTAGCAACGATTTTTCCGACGAATTGAAACATTTTTTCGTTATTAACATATTAACGATTTTTTTTCGACAAAAATGAAATGCATATCAAAACGTGTAAATTCTTAAAAAATCCACGTTTTAAAAATTCTTGTTACGTCTTCAGTTTTACATATTGACATTAAGAAGCGCTTTGATATTTTGCTCCAGGTTCCACCCTAAAAAGGACACTGCTTAATGCAATTGTGTATTAAAAAAAAATATCGTTAACATTTATCTTTTTTTGGAGATATTCTGAGGATCGAATTATAAATATTCAATAAAGCGCATTAAGTTCTGAAAAATTAACTCTAAAGTCCCCATATAAGTTCGTGACCAAGCATGATGTTGTTACGTCCTAAACAACCGTGCCTTGCAAATAGTGAGAATTATTATTCGACCTGCCAAACTTTTCAAAAATGATCGAAATTGTGATAAATAGAATCTTATCAAATTTAAACCTATTTTTATTTTTTCGACACTAGATATTTTGCAGTAACCGCAATAATTTTGCTTACTAGATGTTATTTTTATCAATTTTTTTCGGATTTTAAAATCAGGTGGTAAGGGGGGAGAGGCACTCTGTTGTAACAGACGGACGTCACAAAATTATGAAAGTTCCCTAGTGACTACGAAATTCTACAAATAACCGTTTACTGGGAAAGTTGCGTATTTGGAGCATATATCGATTGATTTATTTTTTTACGATTCAGTGCTTTTCTTACCTGAGTCACGCAAGAAACGGCCCATCGACTTCTCGTGTCGAGGATACGCTGGAAGATCCTCTGATAGTGGTAGACGAGGAGAACCATCGGTAATAGACACGCGACTATTATTATCGGGATCGTGAAACACAATGATATGTTGACAATGTCACTTTTCGGGAAAACCAATGTACAAATTGTCACGGCACCCGCTACGTCCTGCGTAAATAAAAATACGAATTCTATTAGGCCGTGGAAATATTACATAGTCTAAAATTATATATATATATATATATATATATATATCAGGGTATGTCAGAATAAAGAAAATCGCATCCCCTCAACGGTATGATCTTTTTTTTACATGCAATTTACACACGAAATGCACTTGTAACTTTCAATACAACAATTAGTTAATATTTTTTTAATTCAGTTGAAAATGCTGAAAACTGGCCGTTGGAGCTTAAGGGGCTGTACCAGTGTGACACTTTCGAAAAAATCGATTTTTTTGCCCTTTTCGACAGTTTCTACTTTCAAGAATATCATTATCATTTATATAATTTATATCAATATTATTTTATCTTGCAAAAATCGATAGTTAAATCTTTAAACGCGTTTTTCTCGAAATGAGATTTTTCGAATTTGCTGACATTGTAACTCAAAGAGCAATTATCCGATAGACTTGCAATTTGAACTGAGTACTCTTGAATATATTCGCATTTAAAAAAACGACCATTTTATAGGCAAGAAAACAGACTTTTTTCACAACTACGCCATTTTGTTAGATTTTGATATTTTTCGAAAATCCTACGTCATTGTACGGGAAATACCTTCCAGTTTAACGACATTTTTTCCTTTTTCGGTTTCAGCTACTCGATCGGCCGGAATCATGTCATCAGTGGAGGAACTTTTTTTTGGCGCCTCCGAAGGCAGCGCATAAGTCGCTTGGATCTCAATATTTTTCCATGAAAAAATTATGTAATATAGGTCGAATATAGCTAAATATATTCTTAATTTTCCGAAACATTTAATTGAGTACTTTTCTTCCAAAAAATTCCCGAAAATCACCCAAACTTTCAGCGTTCACACGGGTATAGCCCTTTGAAGATTTTTAAAAAAATCTTGACATCGTTGTTTTTACACGAGCCACGGCGATTTGAAAAATGCCTTGCCTTTATTTTCGGCGGAAATACATGCATTTTTCGAATATTTGCAATTTGCATGATAATGTTTTCGAGGTTTTTAAAAACGCTTTTTAAAGCTGTTAAAGTCGGCTTTCAGAATCTAAACACATTCAATGAATATTGATGAACTGTTGAGCTATTCTAGCTTGGACGTAAAGCTAGAACTTTTATCGTTGATAAAATAGGGGAGTAAAATACGAACGCTAGACTTCACCGACAAGGAAAATCACTGTAGTCTCCGCTTTCGATTTTGTTCAAACTCGTGTGCATGGCAGAGTATGAAAAACGATTAGATATGTATTTTTTCGGCGGAAAAACGATTTCAAGGGGTGTACCCACTCGTCAGAGTGAAGCACGTCAAGGGCTGATTTTGTAGTTTCACCCGCGAGCAGTCCACCGACGATAGTAAAAAAAAACGAAAATTCTTCTAATGCAGAAGGATCGGAAAACCAATATAGGTTAATGTAAAAAAAATGATGTTCCTTGTAGGGGAGTTCAATTTTGGCATACTTTTCATACCTGATATTTCTATTTGCACAAAAAGATACATTGTTTTCGACCGACCCTCATAAATATGAATAAAGCAACATTTGTATGCATCCATTTTGGAGTACAATGGGCATGTAGGCAGGTGTTAGAGCTATTGATGCTTGACCACCACTCCAAATCTTACAATTAAATTGACCAATTTTCCAAGCGGCATTGCTGTTGTCAAAAAATATTAACTAATTTTATATTCGACAGATCAAAAAGGTTTATCGGAAGCAAAATTGATGGGCGTCGGCCCCGAAATTTAGTAAAGCTAGAATAGCTCAACAATTCATCAATATTCATTGAATGTGTTTAGATTCTGAAAGCCGGCTTTAACAGCTTTAAAAAGCGTTTTTTGAAAACCTCGTAAACATTTTCACGTATTCAGAAACGTATTCAGAAAAAAGGTATAAATATATTATAACAAACGTATTCAGGAAAAAGGTATATACCTTCGGCCTGAACCAGAAAGCGGCCGGTAGAAATATCGCCGAGCCGATGATCCAAGTGAGAAGGCTCGCAGCGAGCACACGTGGACCCGTCAAAGCGCTTCTGTAGGGAGGAACGGCAAGGCATCGATGCCTGTCCATCGATATCAACGTCAATGTCCATAGTAGCACGAAACCGCACACAAACTACAATCAGAAGAAAAAAATAACATAATACAGAATTATTTTATTCTGATCGTAGAAAATACACTTCTATGAGCAGCGTATATTTCCCATTTACCTGCAATGGCAAAGTCAGTTTTAATTTCGCTTTCATCGATGTCACTGACGTTCACATCGTTGCAATGCGAATGATTTTTTAAAATTAATAGCCTACATTTTTTCGGCTTATTTAAGCTCCGGAAATCTACAACCGGACTCTACAAAAAATGCTTTTCGTCGTAACCCTCCGTGATCACATGGGGTCGAGGGGATGCCACGCACGACTTTGAGTCAAAATTGCTATAAGTTGTAGACGGGCAAGGAGGCTGACCTGCCTTGTAAGGGTCCTTCGAAGTACCGATTAGGGTCGGATGATTCGTGACAGCAGTTTTGTCGTGGTAGTCGATATAAAAAAAATCGGGCGGGCGTTGGGGTCGTTTTGACCCCCCCCCCTGTGACCTGCACGTTTTTTTTTTCGTAAAAAGTTGTATATTTTTTTCTGCGTGGGATCACTACGTAATGTAAGTATGAATGTGAGAGTGGTAACAAAATGTTCTATCAAGTTTATATGAATTAGTCCAAAATGCGAATTCTTTGACGTCCGTCTACGTCATTTAAAACTCGTTACAATACTAACTGGAAAACTACGAAATCATTTAGAATGTGCGCCGAGCACAGAGTTTTCATCTGTGTCGACTGTGGGGGACAAACTTGATTTTTTTAATGATTTTTTAATATTCTGTATTTTTAAATATCTTTTATATATATATTGTATTTATACTATGACCTTGCGAATAAATTGCTAATGTTTCGCGACTATCGTTCGCCTTTATACTCCGAAATGGGCCCTCTTCAAATGTCCAAATAAATACTTTTTTTGAAACGCCCACTATAAAGCTCTTTTGTCCCTTAAGGGGTTACCCTCATCTACGATTTTGAAAAAATCGATTTTTTTATTGCATTTTTTTTGAAGTATAAGTATCCGAGCCCATCCTTCTGTATGGGCCCGGAATAGATGACTCTATGTAAGTTTACAAAAAAAAAATATTTTCTTCGTGTAAACTGAAATTGAAACTTTAAACGCGTTTTTCTCAAAATGGCATTTCTGAAGTCGGTTACCAAGATTACTCGAACACTAATGAACCGATCTTCTTGAAATTTTGCAGGCTTATTTAATACATAAAAATGTAGTCTTCAATCGTTCGATTTTTTTTCGAAAAAAATGGCCGTTTTATAGCCAAAAACGGCCGTTTTTTTTCGTTAAAATCGAACCATTAACTTTGACTGTCCGCCATTTTGTGAAAAATGAATATTTTTTAAAATCCTTCGATTAAAGACTAGTTTATACTTATATTTGACTAAATCCATCGGCATTTTTTCTTCAGATGATCCACTTCGCCGCAATGTTGGTCACCGCAAACCGTGTATATAAAAACATTATTTCATTGACGGCCATTTGCCACTAAACAATGTAATATTTGTCAACAAAAAAATTACTGAAAGTTCTTCAAGATGTGTTCTTTAAGATGGTATATTGATCGATTAAAAAAGTTTTGTAGTTTTCTTTAAAAAAATTCATGAAAAAGGCCTTTTTTGCGCTACAAGTGGGGGTAACGCCTTAAACTATCATATCTCAAGAGTATGACCCTAATTTTTTTTGAAAATCAAAAATTCCAAGAGTTATGATTTTTTATGTAAAAAATGGCCTTGTCACCCATTTATCCCTTCCTGATTTTCTCCCGCCATTTCGAATGTCGATTACAATATTATCCTGAGAATGCTACATTCTGGAAGGTTCAAACTAACACCCTGAATTGTTATACGCCATTCGGAACAATAGAATCAACGTGGCAATCGTTTAAGCATGGCTGGGGTCACGTGGACCCCATGTGACCACTAAGTTACAGGCCGAGGGTGTGCCCTCAAAGGGTTGATAATAATAATAATAAATAAATGAAACAAATAAGAAAGACCGCTCCTTGCATTTTAGTTATGCAAACTTCAACACATTCATCGATACAAGCTCACTTTCATTCATCATTCTCTGACCATCGTGTTTTCATTTAACTTTTGGGTGTTTCGTTCTTTTTAGTACCGCTGAAAATATGACATTCAAGAAATACGAAAATAATGAAAAAATGGCTTTTTTACTATTTAGTAAATTGCGTAGAAAGTACGGTGGCAATTAAATGGTGGATAGTCGCAGGGGTCAGCTGATTTTGTCCGCCATGTCACCTATTCATGCTTACAAAAGGTCACAAGCATTGTTACTGTTGTAATTGTTCATATTTTTTCTTTGTTAATGCTCCCATATTTGTTGGGTGGAATTGGAGGCTCCGGGCGACAGAGCTCGTCATTTTGTACTACGAAATTCGTCATGCCTCGCTCATCCACAAAGAGAAGGCGGAGAGAAGAGAAGGAGTGTGTGCTTCCGTGAGGTTTTTCCCGGCCGCGAATGCACACGCTTATCCCTCATGCGCTCTTATTTTGACCGACATCAAAAAGCCGCGCGGTAAAGATGGGGTGCAGCTCACAGAAGCTTGGCTCGCTGGTGATGGACGTATGCTAAAGCGCACGCGAAAGACCGAAGAAAGTATGAAGAGAGATGGAGTGGCGGCGCGAGCGGGAGGGGGGAGAGAGAGAGAGAGAGAGAGAGAGAGAGAGAGAGAGAGAGAGAGAGAGAGAGAGAGAGAGAGAGAGAGAGAGAGAGAGAGAGAGAGAGAGAGAGAGAGAGAGAGAGAGAGAGAGAGAGAGAGAGAGAGAGAGAGAGAGAGAGAGAGAGAGAGAGAGAGAGAGAGAGAGAGAGAGAGAGAGAGAGAGAGAGAGAGAGAGAGAGAGAGGAGAGAGAGAGAGAGAGAGAGAGAGAGAGAGAGAGAGAGAGAGAGAGAGAGAGAGAGAGAGAGAGAGAGAGAGAGAGAGAGAGAGAGGATCAGCATGATGAGGAAGCAGCAGCAGAGGAGTGATATAACAGCGAAAGAGAACGAGAGAGAGAGAAGAAGAAACGTTCGCCATACGTCATTGTGTGCTAAGAATAATAGCATCTATCGAAATTCACGGTTGAGGCAAAAGGATACAGTATATTTCTCGCCACCGAGCTTCTCCCAATCGTATAAAGGTAATTTATTGTAACGTATCGAGGATAATTTATGAGATCCGTTTTTTGTATATAGTAAACAAGGTAAACCGACTCTGCTATCTATGTAAATCGGGAAAGACATTTCGATCTCGTTATATCTATATAATGTTGGCTATCAGCGCATCTCTTTTGAATACGACGCTCTTAACTTTAAAAAGTTAATTTTTGGGACATGACGGTTCTTGAATTGATTTTTATATAAAACTATAAAAATACTTAGCTAAAAATGATTTTGAGGACGTTGAGGCGCGCATAATGTTGAGAAGGGAGGAAATATGCTACTGTGAGAACGGTCCTCGAGTGTCTTTGATATCACATTTCCTCATATACCGCGTGTCTCATTTTAATTCAGTCAAGTATTGAGTATAATAAAAAGTTTTAGAGTTCGAAGGGAAATGTTGAAACCAATCTTTTTTATTCGAAAATTCAGAATGGCGAAGTTAAGATGGTCGGCATGTTTAAAAAATGGGAACATCACTTTTTTTCATCAAACATTGTCAGGCCAAGATCAACAACTTTTGTAGGATTTGTTTTTAAGTTCACACTTTTTAGGTTAGAACACAATTTTTTACTATTTTGCGCTATCCAGAATGTACCACGAGGAGGTAAAGTCCTTAACATCCCTAGTGTAAGTGTGCATGGGTGTGTGGGTATGAGTTTGTTTGGGTTCCCCCATGGAAATTTATATACGCAAAAATATACTGCAAATTTATTTTATTAATAATTGTAATACATGTGAAATGTATGCCATATATTGAAAATATATGTGCCAAATTCTAATTTTCGTAACGTTTTTTTATGTGAGATGTATATGCGTGGTATTACTGTATATCAATGTATCATATATCAATGATATATGTAGCATTTACCCTGCATATATACCACATATATTTACCATATATGTTGCATACACACTGCGTACATACCACATATGTATATAGTGTTTATATGTAATAGCGTACTTTAACTGTAAGTTAAGTTTTTTTAAGTTTAAGTTTTAAGTTTTATTAAGTTTAACTGTAATAGTGTTTATACACAGCATATATTTTTTGTTAGGAATATGTATAAAAAATGTATGCGTCATATATGACGCATAAATGACACATGCATGAGTCATATATGACGCATACATTTTAGATATATTCTTCTGACAAAAATATAGTTTGAAATATATCGAAAATATATGCGTCGTATATGCCTCACATATGCGTCATATATGCGTCATATATTTGGTGCATATATCCTGAATATACACGTATTATTCTATTTTTTGTCACTATATATGCGACCGATATATATATATGTAGCATATATTTTCTGCATATATTTTACATACATAAATGTCCATGGGGGTTTATTTCGGTTTATTCGATAATCCAAACATACGCAAATAAGGATTATGTATCGGCGGCTCGTCACTTCCGTTATCCGAACAAACTCAAGTGTAAGTGCGCATGTGAGTGTGTGTGGGTTTGTTCGATCATCGAAGTGACGAGCCGCAGAGAACCAATCCTTATTTGGGTTTGTTTGGGTTATCGAAAAAACCCAAACGAACGAAAGATAGCGCTTAAATTCTAAATTTAAAAATTTAATTAAAAAAGTAAAAAATGGTATTCTAATCTAAAAATTATGAATGTCTTAAAAAAATTTTCCTAAAAAAGTTTTGGCCTGAAAACTTTTGTGGTGAAAAAATTCATGATGCCGTCTTTTTAAAAAACATGCCGGCCATCTTAAAGTCGCTATTTTGAATAATTGACCAAAAAAGACTTTTTAACGTCCTCCTTCGAACCCTAAAAATTTTATTATACTCAATACTTGATCGGAGCAGTGTTGTTCGAGAAAAATCAGGTGTAAGATCAAAATGGGACACCCGATATATATATATATATATATATATATATATATATATATATATATCGGGTGTCCCATTTTGATCTTACACCTGATTTTTCTCGTGTATAAAAAAATGATTCACTCATAAAATTAATTACACATCTATTTAGCAACAATATCAAGCTGTTAGAAAATATATATTTTTTTTCTTTCGATGTACAAAATGGCCGACTACTCGAAACTTCTCGAAACACCTTTTTTCCAATGGCGTAACAAATAACTTCAACAATTTTCATTCGTCTTACTTCAAATTTAAAAGTTATGTTCCTAATTGCATTTCGCAGAGAAGTATGTACGGAATTTCTGATTAATCGAAAACTTTTCATTTGATGAGCAGTTTATAAGTAGTTATAACGAAATGTTTCACTGAAAATTCATTTCTTAAGTTCAAATACCTACAACTTTTGAATAAAACAATATTTTTTAAATTCCGTACGTACTTCTCTAGGTATTCTAATGTAGATTGACGAGAATTTTTGTTTTTTGTTCTAGGTAAAAAATTGCGGATGCTAAATGTCAGGCTGCGGAGCGCCTAAAAAAAGATAACAAAAGAAAATATTAGTATTCGGCCATTTTGAACATCGAAAAAAAAATATTTTTTCTAACAGCTTGATATTCATACTAAGTAGATGTATAATTAATTTTACGAATGAATGACTTTTTCATACGAAAAAAATTGTTAAATTCGCACACGATTTTACACCCGTTACTGTGGCCCAAGGCCTTGATGAGGCAATAAAATCAATGCGAATCAGATTGCAAGCGTGCATTGAAAGCGGTGGCCATCGCTTCGAGCACCTTTTATAAGACTGAGTGTTTACCCCGTTTTTTAAATCTACCTAAAAGATTTTTATCTAATTGAAATTTCATCATTTTTTACTTGTAGGATGAAAACATTTGATTTTCTGTTTTATCGATGTACATGCTAAATCTAGATCGCTCATCTTGAAATTTGGGGTGTGAACTTATGTTTGGTTCGTCGAATCCTTCGAAGCGCCTTCGCCTGGATGAACCGCGTAGCCACCACTCGATGACCCCCTTCGAACTATGCAGTTTTGTAGGAAAAGCTTTCTCCCATGTCTGACAGGTTAGAAAACAACTACTGCCATTAGTTGTTGCCTCACCCGGTATATGCTTCCTCAAGGGTCGCCGATGTATTTGCATGTGCGTCCACGTGCACGCATCATCCAGACTCGCGGAGGCATCGAGTTAATTGATTTCCATGTGGTTCGAAGTCACAGGCTGGACTACAAGAAAAAAGTGGGCAAAGAAAAAAAATCGTCTCCGGTACGACGCACACCCGTTTGATCTCGAAATACACAGAGCAGGTGAATATGAAACGCGATGTTGGTGTACCAGCGCCTACACTCAGCTGATGAAGAACACGAGCTGTGCGTAGGCGACACTACCGTAGCGGAATCAATTCATCAAAATTCCGGTTACACACAGCATTCAACGTTGTATTTCTCGCTGTCGATGAAATATCAGCTCAATTTTCTGGTAACTTTGCTCCTAACTGGAGAATGTTTCCAACAAACTTTGTTTACGCAGTATTGACGAAATTAATTACTCGACAAAAGATGGGAGAAGGGGGAGACTTGCATTTTTTTGTGCGTGACAATTAATCGTTATTGACAACGTGTCGTTGTTTGAAACGATGTAGATGGATATACACTGTAAAAAAAATCTGTATTAAAATTAATATAAAAGTGTAGGAAGTCTTTTTACAGATACCGTTTATGAATTTTAATATTGTCATTTGAAAATCAATGGGCTGCTTTTCGAATGTCTAATAATCGTTCAGTAATATCGCAACACTTAAGTACTGGAAAAATCATATACGTATCGCAAGGTATCTATTGTGAGCGTATTAAAATTAATACGCACAAATTGCATTTTTTAATTTAAAAAAAGTAAAATTGGCATAGAAAAGTGTATTAATTTTACGGTGCGTATTAAAATTAATATAAAAGTGTAGGAAGTCTTTTTACAGATACCGTTTATGAATTTTAATATTGTCATTTGAAAATCAATGGGCTGCTTTTCGAATGTCTAATAATCGTTCAGTAATATCGCAACACTTAAGTACTGGAAAAATCATATACGTATCGCAAGGTATCTATTGTGAGCGTATTAAAATTAATACGCACAGATTGCATTTTTTAATTAAAAAAAAGTAAAATTGGCATAGAAAAGTGTATTAATTTTACGGTGTTAGGTTAGTGTAATTGTTATTATTTACTTTCTGCGATAAAAATTAATGCGAATCGATTTGGGTTTTTAATTAGACTTGCTGCTTTTGTTCGGTGTTAATTTCTCGCGTTTATTCCTATCCTACCCCTTCCTTGTGACCGTTACCCCTCTACTTTCCCCTGTTCTCCTTGCGGCCGCAGGCACTCCCCCCCGCCACTCTGTATTATATTCATCATGACTACAATCGTATTTCTAACTTAGTTGTATTTTCGCCGTGAAATGCCGAAGAAAAACATTTCACGACGAAATGTACGCGACTAGGATTCGAACCCGGGATCTTCCGTCCGCTGGTTCAGTGGCGAGCACGCTAACCACTAGACCATCACAGCGGGTGTTAATCACTTACTTTAGATTTGGTGTTACTCGATACGTTTTTTTATGATTTGATTTAACATGCTGACCAAAGCACGAATTTGAAGTTTTCTGCACTGAATTATATATTAAATCAGACTATCCGAATAAACACATACTAACAAGGAGAAGGCAGAGCCTGGATGTCGCGAATTGGTTTCTCCTTTCGCGTGGTGAAAGTTGAAGACCTCTGAATTAACGTCGTTTTTTATTTTTGTTCTAATAGGCCTTAGTTGCTGAGATAGCGCGATTTGAAAATTTGGGAGTTTCGGATGGAGCCAAGCAGGTTTCGGCTGGCGCGTAGAGTACGTTGAGCGTTAATACTTGACACAAGAGCGGCCGTAGCTAATACGGTAAGACGACGGGTTGGCACTTGAAAAGTCACGGTTCGCGTCCCCGTCCTTTTTTTAATTCAATTTTTATTTTATTTTATAATCTCTCATGACTGCATGTGCAGGTAAATAAGAAAATTCGAAAATATGTATTACTAGTTTTATTTATCTATTATATTAAAATAATTAATGTGGTTGCGGTGGTATTGCGTTCATCTTATGTTCGTGGTGTCGTAAGCCTTTGTGCTTCCCTTGCTTTTACGATGGTTTCCTCCCTCCAATTTGTCAGCATACCGATCTGATAGAAGAAGAATCAGAATAATTACCTGCCGCGAAATTTGCAAGTGTGAATTAGATTAATTATTTATTTTTTATACCATATTATTTTGCTTTGTAATTGTGACTTGATTATTAGATTAATTATTTGTTATACAATATTATTTTGCTATGTAATTGTGACTTCATTTTTGGATTAATTATTTTAATATAATAGATAAATAAAACTAGTAATACATATTTTCGAATTTTCTTATTTATCTGCACATGCAAAGTCTTAAAAGAGATTAGAAAGAAAAAAAATTGAATTAAAAAAAAAGCACGGGGACGCGAACCATGAACTTTCAGTGCCAGTCCGTCGTATTACCGTACTAGCTACGGCCGCTCTTGTCTCAAGTATCAACGCTCAACGTACTCTACGCGCGAGCCGAAACCGGCTTGGCTCCGTCCGAAATTCCCAAATTTTCAAATCGCGATATCTCAGCAACTAAGGCCTATTGGAACAAAAATAAAAAACGACGTTAATTCGGAGGTCTTCAACTTTCACCCCGCAAAAGGAGAACCCGATTCGCGAGATCCAGGCTCAGCAGTCTCGTTGTAAATCAAAAAATGTACGTGCCTTCGTATTGTAAATGTCCTATTCATTTCTAAATATTCTCCAGTCTATCAGAATCTACATTGTATATATTCAAAACGCTTGTTGTATTTTTCAACTAAGAATATTCATTTTTCTATTAGATGCCTTGAAAAATTGTAGATATTGTATTAATATTCAATTCGTACGTATTACGAAATGTAAAACCGTATGAAATGTAGGTCCGGTATTGAATTTTACAACACTAAAGCCTAAATATTCATTCATATACTAAGTTTTGAAATTTCATTTGCCATAGCATTGTAAAAGTATTTTAAATTTCATATTTCTTTAAACAGTTTTTTGTAATATTCAATGTACAAGGTATTGTACTTTTCAACAGAATGAAGTTAAAAATAATAGTCATATTGTGATTTTAAAACTTTTTGTGTAAATATGGAAATCATATACGTTTGTTGCATTAATCAAACAAATATTTGTATGATTATGATGCGCGTTGAAAAACTCATACGCAGCATACTAATATTCAATGTCCCATATATTAAAATGTATACGCATCTATGAAAATTCATTTCCATTACTGAAGTTTCCATTACCGAAGTGCGAATTTGCGTTTCATATTCCGAGTTTAGAAATTTTCAATTGTAAAAGTATAGTAAATTTAATGACTTTTTTTACAGTGTAGGTAGCTACGATAGAATCAATTGTTTCGTCCGCTTATCGAGTACTAAAAGAAATGGCGCGGTGGACGTACGAAGGGGTCGATATGTGGAGCACATTTGGACAAAAAGTTCCGTAACTGTGATATATTTTTGGATTGGTAAGATCGGAGGAATTCTATTGGTTCTCCAACAGCTTATCCAGGTCAATTTAATTCCGGCAACGTGTATCATTGATCCTCGGGTGGAATGTCCGAAAGGAAAAATAACGTAGCAGGCTTAGCGGAATTACATTCTGAGATTATGGACAAGGTGTACGTGTGTTTGTATGTAATTGGCTTGGATTTTATTATCCTGTTCTGAATTATTCAACGTTTCGTAAAGTGAGGCACGGTTTTGTTGAGAATAAATATTGTATCGTTCCCCCGTTGAGATAAGTATGTCAAATTGGAGGTTTATTACCTTTGAAATGTAAAAGGTCATTTTTGATGACGTTTCGATGGGACATTTGTCGTAAATCTTTGATAACCGTTTAATTGATAGCATTAATTATGCCTTGACGTCATAGGGTGTTGCAAGCTTATTCATAGCTATCGTTATTTAACAACGAGCTCCGACAGGAACGCTCGTCTCTCGTTAGTGTAATTGATAGAAAGGATCATATAATAGTAATAACGAGATACTATAATTAGCAGATTTGTTTTCGTCGGCACCAACTTTCGTATCGACGATTAGACTAACGGCAGCAGAATTGAATTGGATGTCTGCGTTTCGGTCTGAGAGGATCCAAGGCCTTTGAACAAACTAAATATATTCGGATTTTATTTTTTTGAATTTGAATGAAATGAATTTGAATTTGAATGAAAATTTTAAATGAACCTGTGGACGTGCAATATTGTTGCTGTTTATAAAAATGGTAAAATTCTTCCTCATTATTCTACAACGAATTACTGATTAAAAATAATAATCGCTGGTGCCCTGGTAATAGTACTTAAGGCGGTATTGTTGTCTAGGAATTTTAAAAAATCGTTTTTTTTTAAAATAAATGTTATTGTTTTACAGATCTTTCTGAGTACGCCTGTGCAAACCGATCAATGATGATCATAAAATTAACCCAATTATCGACATCATAAGGAGTACGCTCGGGGAGCGCGGTCGAAACGCTGCAACTTTAAACGCGCTTTAAACGCGCGATAAAAAAATATGTATCGCTTACTTTTCGGTGCTTTATAACACATCCAAATTTCAACAAAATCGAAGGGTGTCACCTGAGGGATGTTCCTTCTTAGCTACGCACTACAACTTCCATCTTCATTTTGGAGCTTCTAACGTTTTTCATCAAAGTTTCCCATAATTATAGGAAAATATCGAAACACCTGTATACCGATATTACAACTTGTTGATATCGAAATAATACCGGTAACAAAAAAAGCTCCGATAGTCCAAGCTCCGCAATAAGCATGTGTAAAAAAATTCACAAAGAAGACTCGAAAAGTTCAACCGTCTTTCCATACTAAAAATCGACTCCAAAACAACGCTCTAGACAACAATACTAACTTGATAAAAAAAAAATTTCAAACAAAAAAACGAAAAACGTTTATCAATCCTGAACAACTGCAATGAATGTTGTACTTGACCTTTAAAAAAAAATCACACCGACAAAACGGTGCTTCGTACGTTAATAATAAATTCACGAAAAACAACATTATTGTAGTTGTTTTATTTTCACATTTTTGTCGAGCGAAAAATTGCTATTGTAAGGAGAAAAGTGTATTTCTTGCAAAATGCATTCGGGATAAATTTTCCGTTGAAGATTTTTCCCGTTGCATTATGCACGAGGGCTGGCGCCCTATGTGTACGTGTCGAACGTACGAGAATGAAGTCACGAGTGTGCAAGACGAGCGAGCCTGAGCCCACGGATTTTATTTTAATACCGCGCTTTTCTGATATCCGGGTAACAGAGGATAAAAATACATACTGTCAGTCTAGCATAGGCTGAGCGAGACAAAGTGGAAAAATGGATGCGAGAGAAGAATGAGAGGAGGAGATGGAGCGAGAGAGCGAGGGAGAATCAATTTACCGAGTGTAGTTGCGGCCGTTTCCTCCGGGGACCGCAAGACTAGGTCGTGAAGATGCGCTCAATCGATTTGCGAATTCGAAGAGGGATACTCGCGAGAATTGATATGCAGTACAGGCGTATGCGATTGTATAACTATTTTCTTTTTATCATTACACGTTACACATTTAGGCAAGAGAGTTCTCAAAGAGCTTGCCGTAACGGCATTTGTTTCTCGGGGCTTCGAACAGCTGATTAGTGAAAGCACACCCCAAATGTTTTTAAGGGGTAAAACCACTCTAGGGTTTTAAAAAATCGTTTTTTTTTTTCTAAATTGTTTTAACAATGCTTTAACATAATGCAAACGCATTTTTCTCAAAACCACTTTTTTTAGTCTTAGCGAACACGTTACTTCAACATGGTTGCATGGGACAGTTTGACATCTTGACAGTAGCTTCACAATTACTTCCTTTACGTAGGGATTTTCCTATTCAATGTAAACTTTTTATTTTATAAACAATTTACTGCTCATTTTTCAGCAAAAAATCGATTTTTTTTGTCAAAAGTGCACCATTTTTACAAAATTTGATTAAATAAAAAAAATCCCTACGTACTTCTACAGCCAATAGTATATAGATTATACCTTTTTTCCGTGTTTTGTTCCAGATTTTATCTTTCATGAGAAATTTGTCCGTTACTGGAGGTGTTTTTTTTAAGATAATTTCGACGATTTGCTCTCCCGCCTCCATTTGGTACAAAAATAATAATTAAAAAATGTATATACTTATTTATATGCTGAATAATCTGATACCCAATATCTAGATAATCTATAGGGTATATAGATGAAACATTTTTTTGGTGTTTTGTTCCGGATCTTATATTTCACGAGAAATTTGTCCGCTACTGGAGGTGTTTTTTTTTCAAAAGATCATTTCGAAGATTTTCTCTCCCGCCGCCATTCTGTACAAAAATAATTATAAAAAAAATGTCTATACTTATTTATATGCTGAATAATCTGATAGCCAATATCTAGACAATGTATAGTCAATAGTATCTAGGTTAAACATTTTTTTGGTGTTTTCTTCTGGATCTTAAATATCACGAGAAATTTGTCCGTTACTGGAGGTGTTATTTTAAAAAGATTCCTTCGAAGATTTGCTCTCCCACCGCAATTTTGTAGAAAAATAATAATTCAAAACATGCTATGCTTAAGGGGTTACCCCCACTTGCAATTTTGAAAAAATCGATTTTTTTTTATTGCATTTTTTTGAAGTGCAATTTGAAGTGCAGTTTTTTTTAAGCCCGGAATAGATGACTCTGTAAGTTTACAAAAAAAAATATTTTCTTCGTGTAAACTGAAATTGAAACTTTAAACGCGTTTTTCTCAAAATAGCATTTCTGAAGTCGGTGACTAAGATTACTCGAACACTAATGAACCGATCTTCTTGAAATTTTGCAGGCTTATTTAATACATAAAAATGTAGTCTTTAATCGTTCGATTTTTTTTTTTCGAAAAAAAATGGCCGTTTTATAGCCAAAAAACGGCCGTTTTTTTCGTTAAAATCGAACCATTAACTTTGACTGTCCGCCATTTTGTGAAAAATGAATCTTTTTTAAAATCCTTCGATTAAAGACTAGTTTATACTTATATTTGACTAAATCCATCCGCATTTTTTTTTCAGATGATCCACTTCGCCGCAATGTTGGTCACCGCAAACCGTGTATATAAAAACATTATTTCATTGACGGCCATTTGCCACTAAACAATGTAATATTTTTCAATAAAAAAATTACTGAAAGTTCTTCAAGATGTGTTCTTTAAGATGGTATATTGATCGATTAAAAAAGTTTTGTAGTTTTCTTTAAAAAAAATTATGAAAAAGGCCTTTTTTTGCGCTACAAGTGGGGGTATCGCCTTAAATGTATGCTGAATAATCTCTCTAAAAAGAATTCCCATTCTTTTTTTTACACTCCCAAAAAAATTGGTCGAAGTTTCTTTTCGGCCGCTAAAGTGGTGTTACGCCTTAATAATATCTTGTCACTATGCTTCGCCACGGCCGTGTGGAGTATTATAGATTGAAAAGCGGTACGCTGTGTCCAAAACTGTTTCCCGTTAAATAATATAGCACCTGTAATTGAAATTCTCCACTCGGAGAATTTATAAGACAATAACGGATTGTTGTTTACGTTGAAACGAGACAAAAACTTGATGTGGGCATGATGAGAGTTGCTCAGGTTGCTAAAATGTCCTGAATACAAATTTGGCTAAATATTGCTTGTTCTTAAATGAGAAAAATCTTTTATCGTCCTCGTGCGACATTTTTTTTTGAGAGTGTCGAGCCACGTTACTGCAGGTAGCGATTTTTCTATGCACGAGCGAGAGATTTGTTTAATCCTTTTAACATTCACCTATGAGCTACGGTGCATTGATAACTCGGATTAAATATGTCGATTATTTCAGAATTCCTCGCGTTTTTAAAAGGCTTACACCTAGTTGACATTTTTTAAAATATCGACTTTTGGTTTTTGACGGATTCTCAAAACGTAACTTCTAAAAAACATTCGAAAATTTCTTCGTTTTTCTCGAAATTACTCTTTTTAGAATCGCAGAGGGAAAAATAAGTCAAGGTAGTTGTAAGAGAAGAAATAGCATTTTGTAAAAAACTCGTGCAAATAAAAGTCGATTTAATTTACTTTTTTTAAATCGTTGATCACGATGTGTCAAAAATCACTGCAGCGATTGACTTCAAATTTTACAAGCTTCTTTCACATATCAAAAAAGACTGCTTGAACGAAGGACGTTTTTTTCCATGCATAGTTTTCTTATCAACGAAAATAGAGCTTTTGCAAATATTTATAAGTGGGGCTCCAGCTAGAAAAGGGGTTTAGAAATTTCGTACCGAGTAGATGTATTTCAGCGCACTTTGTTTTTAATATTTAAGTAGGGGGAAGACAATTTCAACCCGTATTTCATAACCCAAACAAACCCAAACAAACGCAAACAAACGTATTTCAAGAATCGAATATTTTCCGGAAATACATATTTTTTCTTAATAAAATACCCTTCCCCCATCATAAAAAATATATTTTCATACTGCAGAATAGCCGCGAACACGTGAAAATTGTTTTGGAGCCGATTAGGGCTGCAGCCCCACTTGTAAATATTTACCGAGCTTTTTTCAGCGAAAATCGATACATTCACTTCGAACTGCGGCCATTTTTTCGAAAAAATAATATTTGACGAAATTTAGCATGAAATTATCAGGCACTAGATAATGTCATTAAGGCAAAAACCTTGCGTTTTTGCTAGATAAAGGCCTTAAGGCAAAAGCCAAATGCGCTTGATTTCTTTTACGTCGGATGATTCGTTTTCGAGCAGCAGTGGTCACCGCGAAGGACGTTTTTCAAATAGCGGTCTGCTAAAACCATTGTATTTACCACATTCAGCAATATTTTTCAACACAAAAATTGTAAATAATCCTCAAAAAGACACTCGTTGAAGTAAAAAAAATTGAATACCTGCATCCGTTATCCGAAAATAAATTTACAAAATATTCTCTTTTTCCGATCTTGAGCTGGGTGTAATCCGTTACAAAGGTACCGCGGAGTGGAGAACAAGGTTCTTAGCACTTTCTGTACATACTATTTTTAGTTACACACCCACTGGACATATCCACGTCATTGGCCTATCCATTTAGTGGGAATTTCCAGGCCACAATACTTTTGATTATGTAGCCAAGGTTTATTTTTTTTATGGCGGCTCGAGCGTTTCGGCGATAAAGTTTGTCGCTAATGATCTTCCTCTGACGTATATGCGACCTTTGGAAATGAAACCTCCAATCTTTCACAAGCTCCAATGCATTGTTTGCGAAAAAATAAATAAGAATGTAAGAAATTTAGCACAGTTTTCAGGACCGGACATATCCACGTCTAAAAAAATCAGTATCCTCTAATATTCATCAGTAAAACGCTCGAGCCTCGTCGATAAACATCAAACGAATACCGCAAAATCGCAGTGTGGCATTCGAGCTCGTAACGAAATATTGAGATCTTGAATAAGTTTTCGCTGTTTTTTCGCGAAAATTAATGCTTTATTTAAAAATCTACAGATATTACACAAAGTGCAACTATCTCACGGCATTGAAAATGTAATCGTACTTTTTTGGTAATAAAAAACAGGTACATGTAAATAATATGTGTTGGTTTTTACTATTTTTCAACAAATATTAATAGATTGGGGTAATTATAATATATATATATATATATATATATATATATATATATATATATATATATATATATATATATATAAAATATATAATATATAATATATATATTATAATAATATTTAAACTAATAACAAGATTAGTATTGGGTGGGGGAGCGCATTTTCCAACCGATCATTTAGCATGTCGCTGCTCTCTTCATATTGCTACAAAACAATGGCAGTGGAGTGGGCTAGCGTTAGTTTCGTGTGACATCCAGCTAACTTAGACCCCTATACCCAGCCTACCTCACCAAACTTGTACAGTTTTAAAAGCATTTTCAATGCTAAAAAATCATTTCTAATGCTTTGAAACGTTTCGAAACTGTTGTGTAATAAACTCCTAATGATTCTGCCAATTCAGCTAGCGTCTGACATGAGTCTTCATAAAGTAATGTCTCCTATTCAACACATGAAAAACATTATTTTTGAAGCGTCTAAACCAATCTCTGCATGTTGTTTACGACACAGTATGGTCGCTGTAAGTCTCAACAAGAATTATGTGTGCTACAGCTGCAGATTTTTTAAATAAAGTGGTGCAGTAAAATTCCCCGGAAATGCTCTTTTTATGGCAAGCAATTTGACACGTTTAACACCCGAAAAAAAAAACAAGTTGTTTACATTTCGGTAAAATGATGGGGTTGAAGTTTCCATCGTTGGGATGCAACGAAAATTCTTTTTAATTTCTTATTTTCAGTACTATACAAAATCAGATGTTGCCGTTTTATTGTAGATCGATAAATAAAAATCCTAAAAAAGGTTTGCGTGATTTTCGTAGCTTGAATCTCCAAAAGCAAATTTGCGAAATAAGGAAAACAATCATTTTCGTTGCATTCCAACGATGCAAACTTCAACATCATGCGAGATGACATACACTGAATTTCAAGCTTGCTTATAGTACTTCTTTATCGATGCATTACCATCTTAAGGCGGGTAACCACTTTAGATCCTTCAAAAAATCAATTTCTTTTTATTTCATAAATCGTTAGCAAAATATCTGAAGAATACACCCTGAAAACTTGGAAACGATATTCGGATTCCTTCTAACGGTATGCATACTAATGATAAAGATTCTTCGCTCGACTCCCAACAACTGTGACGGGTCAAATCATTCGATTTTATTTTGCTTTTTCTCAGAGTGTATACATTCGAGGATATGTGAAAAAAATTCAAGTTAAAATATTGAAAAGTGACCAAGTGACAGACGATTTAGTGAGAACAGGTAGCGCAACGATTTGCATATACTAAAACTTTCAATCGCATTTTTCTCGGTCCGACATTTTTTCAATATGCGGGAATCATAACTCAAAAACTAGTTGGTGGATCATCTTCAAATTTGGAACACGTTTACATAATATCATTTATTAAAACATAATCCCAAAGTTGGAAAGATTAGATTGTTTAAAACATATTTATTACTGCAAAATGCCGGGAAAACATGCTAAAAATCGATCATGTTTTTTCAAACACGTTCCAACATTCAGCCCTCGATTTATTTTCAACATTTAGGTTCATGTTCTTGAAAAACATCTCAAAAGTGTATAAAAATTTGTTGGACTATTTTAGATGCGAATTGCGAGCTGCACAATTCTCGTCAATCGACAACGACGATGGGGACACGCCAAGGAACACAGCGGATTACACCTTAATCAATGCATAAAATAACTCGAAAAAATTACCAGAGATGTATGAAAATATGAATAAATTATTCTCCGAGTTGCAGAAGTAACCGTTTTTTTTCACAATAAGAAAAAAAATGCAAAAAATCATCTAATTTTCGGTCTTTCAAAGTGGTTGCCCGCCTTAAGGCCTCAAGCCACGCTAGAGGCCGAAAAAATACGTTTTTTTCAGATTTTTTTTCAGAAAAACTACACAATAAATCGAGATTACAAAAAGGGTGTTTGCCATACATATCAGTGACTGTATACAATAATTTTTTTGAAGCTATTAATTTCAAAATGGCGGCTGTGCAGCGTTTATCTCAAAACTGCATTTTTTAACTTGGCTGGAAACATAACTCAGACAATTTTCAACCGATTCACTTGAAACGTTGAATATATCTTGAAAAATACATTGTCTATGGAAGTACGTAGGATTTTTTTTCATATTGCATAGTTCATTTGCTATTAACGGGTTACCCCCACTTGCGATTTTGAAAAAATCCATTTTTTTTATTGCATTTTTTTGAAGTATAAGTATCCGGGCCCATTCTTCTGTATGGGCCCGGAATAGATGACTCTATGTAAGTTTACAAAAAAAAATATTTTCTTCGTGTAAATTGAAATTGAAACTAAACGCGTTTTTCTCAAAATGGCATTTCTGAAGTCGGTGACCAAGATTACTCGAACACTAATGAATCGATCTTCTTGAAATTTTGCAGGCTTATTTAATACATAAAAATGTAGTCTTTAATCGTTCGATTTTTTTCGTTAAAATCGAACCATTAACTTTGGCTGTCCGCTATTTTGTGAAAAATGAATATTTTTTAAAATCCTTCGATTAAAGACTAGTTTATACTTATATTTGACTAAATCCATCCGCATTTTTTTTTCAGATGATCCACTTCGCCGCAATGTTGGTCACCGCAAACCGTGTATATAAAAACATTATTTCATTGACGGCCATTTGCCACTAAACAATGTAATATTTTTCAATAAAAAAATTACTGAAAGTTCTTCAAGATGTGTACTTTAAGATGCTATATTGATCGATTAAAAAAGTTTTGTGGTTTTCTTTAAAAAAATTCATGAAAAAGGCCTTTTTTTGCGCTACAAGTGGGGTGAACGCCTTAACAGTTATCTGACGAAATTTTGACTTTCCACAAATTTGCCTAAAAAATCGTCAGATGATTGTTAATAACAAATGAACTATGCAATATAAAAAAGAATTCTACGTACTTCCATAGACAATGTATTTTTCAAGATATATTCAACATTTCAAGTGAATCGGTTGAAAATTGTCTGAGTTATGTTTCCAGCCAACTTAAAAAATGCAGTTTTGAGATAAACGCTGCACAGCCGCCATTTTGAAATTAATTGCTTCAAAAAAATTATTGTATACAGTCACTGATATGTATGATCTTTTTTGTAATCTCGATGTAATTTGTGGTTTTTCGGCAAAAAGACTATTTTTTCGGCCTCTAGAGTGGCCTTACCCCTTAAACTACAGGCACGTAGTTCTGGCAACGCCATCTGTTGGAAAACAGTGCGAACTTATTCGACGTCCCAATAGATCGAATCTAGGCAAACCGTGAGGAAATTGTCTTTACCTGGGAGTACGGTAGCAATCTGCAGACTGTCTCACCGAGACGCCAAGCCTGCGTGAGTCTTGTGTAAGCGACCGCGGGTACACCGAGCGCGAAGAGCAAGTCCGCAGCAGCCAAATTCACCAGGCAAAGATTCGTGGGTGTTCTCATTTCCTTGTAGCGTAGCACGCAAGCCGCAATACCGAGATTCGTGCCGACCGCAACGACGAACGTTACCGCAAGAACGACGACCTGAAAATCCATAAAGTGAACACCGCACGAATGTGCATGGATTATTTTGCCATTCGCGCGACATATTTAGGTGTCGAAGTTGTACACAGTCGAGCATGAGTGCCGCATTATAAAAATAATGGAGTATCATTATTATTATGTGTTGCTTTAGTTTTGCGATGTTCGATCGATGCGTAATGAGTGAAGGACTGATTTTTGGAGAAATGTGCTTTGGGTTTTGGGTTTTCTGTGACTATTTGAAACCATTTTAGGTTAAGGGGCTATACCAGTGTGACACTTTTAAAAAATCGATTTTTTTGTGCTTTTTTCGACAGTTTATATTTTCGAGAATTGATTATCATTTATATCATTTATATATCAATATGATTTTATCTTGCAAAAATCGATAGTTAAATCTTTAAACGCGTTTTTCTCGAAATGAGATTTTTCAAATTTGCTGGCATTGTAACTCAAAGAGCAATTATCCGATTGACTTGAAATTTGAACTGAGTACTCTTGAATATATTTACTCTACAATGACGTAGGACATTTTTGATTGGATGAAAATTGACGATTTGGCATTGAAAAAAACGACCATTTTATAGGCAAGAAAACAGACTTTTTTTTCATGACTGTGCCATTTAGTTAGATTTTGATCTTTTTCGAAAATCCTACGTCATTGTACAGGAAATACCTTCCAGTTTAACGACATTTTTTCCTTTTTCGGTTTCAGCTACTCAATCGGCCGGAATCATGTCAGCAGTGGAGGAACTTTTTTTTGGCGCCTCCGAAGGCAGCGCATAAGTCGCTTGGAACTCAATATTTTTCTATGAAAAAATTATGTAATATAGGTCAAATATAGCCAAATATATTCTTAATTTTCGGAAATATTTAATTGAGTACTTTTCTTCCAAATAATTCCCGAAAATCACCCAAATTTTCAGCGCTCACACAGGCATAGCCCCTTAAGGTCGAGACGCCGTGGGTGCGAGAGAGATAGCTGGTAGACGCCAAGTTGTTCGACAATTTATTGGAGACACGAACCCAGGCAGAGGTAGCGGAAATTTGAAATTCACCAATGTACGTGCTAGATGTAAAGTAAAATCAGTCGCAAGTTGCGACGCGGACGTTAAGCCTTACATTTCCGATCAATAGTGTTTTTTTTTCAATGTAATATTTTTCATGTTTTTCAAATATAATGTTTGACTTTATTAGGGCAAACCTCTTAAGAGCAAACGCAACGCTTCACGAGTGACTAATTTTTGCGCCGCGCAACTTTTGACAGCGTTGCCATACAGTTTGGCAATGATGTAGGAGAGCCAAACGAGATAGTAAGAAGAATTGAAAGGTTTACACCTATTTGACATTTTTGAAAATATCCATTCTTTGTTTTCGACGGATTCTCAAAATATAACATTTGAAAAATAGTTTTTCTCAAAGTACTCTATCAAGACCGGCGACCACGATATCTCAAAAATCACCGCACCGATCGACTTCAAATCTTACAAGCTTCTTTCACACATCAGAAAGCAGCGCTTGAAAGGAGCAATTATTTTTTTGATGCATATTTTTTTTATCAACGAATATAGAGCGCTTTTTCATCGAAAATCGGTACTTTGACTTTGGACTGTGGCCACTTTTTCAAAAATAAATATTTTATTAAATCCTTCGTTCAAGCACTAGACAATTTCATGCAAAAATTAAACGCGTTTGATTTTTTTTAGTTCGGATTTTTCCGACCAGCAGTTGTCACCGCGAAGGACGTTTCTCAACCACGGTCTGCACAGACCATTGTATCTACTACATTTATAAATACTTTTCAACACAAAAATGGTACAAGATATTCATCACCGTACTCTTCAATGTAAAAAAAAATTGAAGACCTGCACACGTGTTTCCAGAAAAAATTCTTCTTTTCCCGGCCACGAGGTAGGTGTCACCTGTTAAGGGGTCTCCTCACTTTAGACGCTAAAAAGGCTATTTTCATGATTTTTTTGATACGTTTATATTATAGATATTGATATAAAAGTTGTTACACTTAATGTATGCATTTTCGAAATACAAGAATTTTTTTTTTATGTATTTACGTAACCTAAACGAACTTTAAACGCGTTTTTCTCGAAACAACGTTTTTCGACGGCTTGTTGGTAAAATCTTCGAAACGACTGAACTGATCCCTATGAAATTTTAACCACATATCCTTTACAACTATAGCTATAGTGCGTATCAAGGGATTTTAAAAAATTTTGATATTTACTATTTTTTTTGCCATAAACGGTGAAAAAACACGTTTTTTCGAAAGATGACCGCCATTTTGTTATTTTTGCATACATAAAAAATCGTATGATATGCGTTATAGCCATTAACATACTGAATCTAGAACCGTTTGATTTTTTTTGTTTTGGATGATCCATCTCCGAGATTTCATCAACAGACCTACAATTTTTTGAGGACATTTTTTTAACTGCCATTTTCGTCTATAAGTGGTGACTCAAATAAAAATTAAAACAAATTTCAAATGTATTTCGAAAGTGTATTTATTAAGTGTAACAACTTTTAAATAAACCTATCAAAAATATAAACCTATTAAAAAAAATTCATGAAAGTAGCATTTTTGGTGTTTAAAGTGAGAAGACCCCTTGAGTACTCCACGATCAATTACAGTGCAATTACCAAGTGAGAAATTGTGAAATGGACCAAACCGAAACAAACCCACACAACAGATGTAAACAATTCTGTAGAATTTTCCCTGAACTTTTTCTGAACATTCTTGAGAGTAGAACAACCTCCCATAAGAACGTATGCAAACCTGCTGCAAATTGAAAGCGTTATGGTTCATCACCGGTCTAGCAGGTTGATCCTCAATCCTCCATCCAGGCTTAGAACAAACGAGGTAACCATGAATATGATTTGTACTGTCATGTAGCATTTCCACAAGACTCATCCTCGAACAACTGATATTGACAACTGATATTTAAAAAAAAACAACCATCTTCCGGTGGTTGCCCGAGCTAAGTGCATCTCGTAATTTGCGTGCGAAATTAAATTTGTCCGGGAGCAAGATTTTCCTCAGGATTTTGGCCAATCGTGAACATGTGATGCGTTGCCTCGATAACAATTGTAGAACGAAATTTTTGCGTTCACATTCTCGATCAATTTCTCGAATAAAGGTTGAAATATTTTTCGGCACGTGAATCTTCGATTCGTCGATGAAAGTAAAACTTCCTTTGTAGCGCTTTTAATCTTTAGTTCGCGAGAGTTGCAAAGATCGGGGAGGCTTTTTGCAGTACAATTGTCGAGTTGCTCGTTTCTCTTTCACCCTCTCGTTATATTCGACCCTAATACCGCCTCTGTGACACACATACGACTTGACTGCGGGGGTTTGGATTGCCAACGATGTGCTCTATAAATAGAAACCTTCGTGATAATTATAACGAAAAGCCAGCGTGGCGGATATTATCGTCAGACTTCGATCTTCGTTCGGCTTAATTAATAATCGCGCTTGCTTCAGGCGAACGCTTCAAACGTACTTACGAGAACCGTATATACGTTGAGCTTCACAATCAGATTTGTGAAAAGGACTCAAATCAATAGTTGAAAAAAAAACTCGAAGGCTGTAACCAATGTGCCAACAATCGGAGTTCAATTTCGTCGAAGTATTTTTATTCGGAAATATTTTGCGTGTCTGGTTCCGCTCGAGAAAAGTTGCAAGTTCGATAAATGCAAAGCAGAAGTGAAATAGCGTTGAAGTTTCAATCGTTGGAACCAAAGTTCTCTTTTATTTTTTAATTTCCTTATTTTTATTATTGTACGAAATCTTTTTTTGTAGATTTGTATTGGAGAACGCCAAATAAGTATCTCAAAAAATGGTTGAGGGATTTTTACAGGTAAAATCTTCCGAAACGAATGGAAGGAATTAAGGGGAGTCATTTTTCATGAATTTTTTTAGAGGTGATAAAATAATCGCATCATTTAAAAAATTTGACATTATCTAATTACAACTTTCAAGTGTTGAAAAAAATTATTTTTTAAACAAAATAAAATGATACTATAACATTATTGGAAGGATATACTCAAAATTTTAAGGTAAACGCGTAAATGAATTACTTTTTTGTCGTAAAAATTGTCGAGAAAATGGTCAAAAATATGAAAATTTGATTACAAAGCCTACTTAATTTTTAATTTAATACTTATAAATATTTTTATAGGTATATCCTTCCAAATGTGATAGTGAGGAACCTCCCGAAACTTCAGCCAGATCGATCAATAACTTTTTGAGCTACAACATGAGCAGTTTTTTAAAAGACGCCTAAAGGAATACCTTATAACGCCGCCATTTTGTTTTGTTTAAAAAAATATTTTTTTTTCAACCCTTGAAAGTTGTAATAAGATAATGTAAAAATTTTAAAGTGATGCGATCATTTTATCACCTTTAAAAAAATTCATGAAAAATGACTCATTTCCGGGCGTCTATAGGGATTTCTCCCCTTGATAAACATTTGTTTTCTTTGCATTCCAATGATGCACAACTTTATGCGCCAAATAAGTATCTTAAAAAACGTCTGAGGCATTTTTATCGGTAAAGTCTTCCGAAAAAAATTGAAGGAAGTCGGAAATATTTATTTTCATTGCATTCCAATGATGCAAACTTCAACTTTACGAAGTGAAGCAACTACTGAATCGATCGCTCGAACTCTTTGACCACTGACTACCTTTATTTCTTCAGGCTTTCATTTTTCGAAAACGATGCAATAAAACGCGCATTTTATTTGGAAAATAAAATGACAACTTTGCATCGTGTTGTATAATAGAAAATAAACAAATGTAGCCAGTATTCGAAATTGGCAGTTTCACGGACGAGATGCAAAGCGAAATTGTACAAATACTCGAAACATTGGAGGACGTTCCGTTATTGGAGCGGCAAATATACGAAGGGAGGTTTTTTTTCGTTATTTTTATCCCCCGTTCATTGTCAAGGTATCCCTGGCGACCTTGCTCCTTATGATAAAAATTAACACGGAGCGGCGTGTGTTTCCCTCGTCCTCTCGTGCAGGTACACTCCAAAGTGCTAGTATCGACAGTTCTCTACAAATAGCTATCGGCGAGTTATAAATAGAATTCACGGTTGTCCTTGTTACTCCCCCTCGATATTACGCTTCGTCTTTCGTTTCGATAAACTCGCGAGGGATTGTCACCGACGTCGCCGTTAAGACGGAATGACACCTCATCGCGGTCGGTATGGTAGAACAATTATAGATTCCCAAAAATCTCTGAAACGGCTCTTCAGATCCCGTCGAAACTTTGCCAAACGACGTCAAATAGATAGACGAATAGCTTCCAGCCCCTCAAATTTTCTGAATTTGAGAAAAAAAATGTAGATTGGCTTATCATAAGCCAATCTAGTTTTTTTTTCTCAAATTCAGAAAATTTGAGGGGCTGGAAGCTATTCGTCTATCTATTTGACGTCGTTTGGCAAAGTTTCGACGGGATCTGAAGAGCCGTTTCAGAGATTTTTGGGAATCTATAATTGTTCTACCATACCGACCGCGATGAGGTGTCATTCCGTCTTAAATTGAATAACGAGAGTCAAAGTTTCCGCGTCTTTCTCTTTATCTTTCAGTCGTAACGTATCCAACGCCCTTTTCCCTATCTACGATGCATATGACGCACCGATCGAGACATTGTTCGGGCTTTTCCGAAGCCGGCCCGCGTCTGGAGAATGAATTTGCTCTTTTGTTTGAGTTTTTACTTTGCTGCGAGGGAGCTTCGGAAATGGGGTGGTCTTTGGTGTATCGTCAATTTGCCTCACCATAGCCGAGCAATTGCCGATGGAGGGCTTAGAGACGATCATCGATCGCTCGGATCTTGAAAGAAAAATTCTTCGTTGAAAAAGGGTAATCAGGCACAATATAGTAAAAATGTCCAGTTTGGGGAAAATGGGGAAAATCGTTTTTTGAATCCTAGAACAATATTTTTGAGGGGTAAGGCCACAGTAGAATTTTCAAAAAATCGATTTTTTTCGCTAAAACGGTGCTTTATAGAAAAAAACTATATATTTTCTAACAGCTTGATATTCAAACTAAGTAGATGTGTAATTCATTTTATGAGTGAATTACTTGTTCATACGAAAAAAATTGTTAAATTCGCACATGATTTTATACCCGTTACTGTGGCCTAACCCCTTAACTTGATGTCAATATTGGGCCAGACTCAGCTGTTTGGGTGAAGTTTGGGGTGTAGTTCCGAAAAAGACATACCTCTGATTAATTTGGAATTTCGTGTACCCATGCATATTGACTCGCTCATTACGAATATCATAGTGAAAATACGCGCAAATTTTATTTTCAAGGTCGAAACTCACAAAAACTGATTTTTTAAAAGTTTTTCTACTTTATTTTATTTAACGTTGATATTCGAGAAAAACGTTTACCACAAAAGTTTTAGTCTATGAAAAGATTGATCTTTTATGATCTATACAGTTTTTGTCTAAAACCACTCTGTTTCGAGAAAAGTGGGATAATGCTCCAACAAGTACATTTTGCTAAACTCCATTAGTTTCGATATTATCTACTTACGCACTTTACCGCGGGAAGGTTCGAGTTTGTTGTGTGTTCTTTGGGTTTGTTTGTCAAATGCTCCCATTTGAAAAATGGGGGCATTATCCCAATTTTCTCCAAACAGATTGGTTTCAAACAAAATTTGTATATAACATAAAAGATGAATCTTTGTATAGGCTACAACTATTGTAAGAAACATTTTTCTCTACGATCAACATTTAATACAATAAAATAGAAAAACGTTTTGAAAATCTGTTCTTGTGAGTTTCGACCTTGAAAATCAAATTTGCGGGGATTTTTACTGTGATATTCGTGATCAGCGAGTAAAAATACATGGGTAGACAAAATTCCAAATTAATCAAAGGTATGTCCTTTTCGCAACATTATCCGAAGTTTGAATGAACTTATACACGCATTGACAAAAAATTATGACTTTTTTCTTCGGTAGACTATTGAAAAAATGACTTCATTACACTTCTCCAGTACGCAAACGTTTGAATGAAATACTTTTTGAATTCTCCCCCTTTTTTCGCAAAGTTTGTGCCGTAATTGTGTACGAGGCTGCGTCGAATATGACTGGTCGACGTTTGCCGTTTCTCTGTTTCTTTTATCACTAACGTACTCGGGATTCATCTCGTCTCCTGTATATAGTCTGCCGTTTTGTTCCATTTGGCTCTTTCCGGTAGATCGTCGTTGTCAGATGTACACAGACCGCCAGTTACGTTTCTAGAGTCCGTCAAAGAGAGACAGAGAGTGAGAGGAATGATTCTCGTATCTCGATAAATTCGTCGAGTCAAGTCACGTACGTGAGCTGAATATTGTTCCTCGTTGTATAACTTTTTTCTCTCACTTGTGCTTATTAACTCTGGATTCAGCTTCTTTTATTTTGTTTTTCATCAAGAAATATTGTTTTCTTATCGGGAGAGGCGCGAAATTTATATTTAAAAAAAAAATTCTATTCAAAACCTACAATTGTGTGATAGTTATGGCAGAATGCTCGTTTCTAATGTTTCAATAGTTGTAATATTATCTTGCAGTAGCCAGTTGAATTAAAAAAATGAGGGGAAAATTTCTCGACTCCCCGACTAGAAATCCTGCTCCGGCTACAAAAAAACACCTCATCAGGCATACCGATTTTTTTTTCATGGCTCGATCAGGATTTTTTTATCAAGCCCTGATCATTTTAGTGACACTTTCCTTGATTTCGGTCTGATCAGGGTAAAAAATCAATCGGGGTGAAAAGTAAAGGCCTGACATGCAGTACGAAGAGAGAAATTCGCTGTTTCTTCGGAAGCCACCATCTCATCACATTCTTCATTGCACTGTCAAAAAAATATTCAATTCGAATAGGATTTATTTAAGTCAAATAGGTTTTTTACCATGATCCTATTCGTTTCAAATATATTTTTTAGAATATTCAATAGAATATTTCATAAAACCAAAATAAATTGAAATACTTAATTTAGATTTCTACCACAATGATTTTGTATCACTATCCGTCATTCCCTGGCCTTCTAAATGGATTTTTCCGAAGACAATGTTCTGCATCAGTTCCTATAATTATTTGTTGTATCACATAAACTATATCACTTAGTTAATATCATTGTGACAATTAGAGAGTTTTGTCGAATATCGTGCTATAGATTTTTCAAACATAACCTATATATATAACTCGTCTCTCTCCGCCCCTCTCTACCCCCTGCCCTTCGATGTGTGTATTGCAATCAAGACGGACCATTAGGGCCTTAGGCCACTCTAGAGGCCGAAAAAATAGGCTTTTGGGGATTTTTTCCAGAAAAACTACAAAATAAATCGAGATTACACAAAAGGGTGATTATCACACATATCAGTGACTGTATACAATAATTTTTTTGAAGCGATTAATTTCAAAATGGCGGCTGTGCAGCGTTTATCTCAAAACTGCATTTTCTAAGTTGGCCGAAAACATAACTCAGACACTTTTCAACCGATTCACTTGAAATGTTGAATATATCTTGAAAAATACATTGTCTATGGAAGTACGTGGGATTTTTTTTTATTGCGTAGTTCATTTGTTATTAACAATAATCTGAAGATTTTTTAGGAAAATTTTTGGAAAGAGAAACGTTTTGTCAGATAATCGTTAATAACAAATAAACTATGCAATATAAAAAAAATCCTACGTACTTCCATATGAAAATTGTCTGAGTTATGTTTCCGGCCAACTTAAAAAATGCAGTTTTGAGATAAACGCTGCACAGCCGCCATTTTGAGATTAATCGCTTCAAAAAAAGTATTGTATACAGTCACTGATATGTATGATAAACACTTTTTTTAGAATCTCAATTTATTTTGTAGTTTTTCTGAAAAAAATCCCCAAAAAGACTGTTTTGTCGGCCTCTAGAGTGGCCTAACCCCTCAATACAATCAAACAGAATTTGTTTTGTCTCTACGAAAATGCTATTGAATGTAAATTTGAAAAAATTAAATAGATACATTTAGTGGATTTAACTAAATTGTTTTTTGAACAGAGGAAACCGAATCACAGATTCATGAGGAATAAATAAAATATTGGGAATAATACAAAAATGTACGCATATAGTGGATAATATGTCTCGATGTTTTGACGACGCGCTAATATATACAGTTCGTCTGGTGTTTGATAAGAGGTTTGGCGTGTAAAAGACGCCAAACTGTATACAGGGTGTCCCAGAAGTAACGTACGCCCTTCTAGCATCTGGTAGGAAAAAAAATTCTGAGACGAAAAATCCTCAGTCATTTTTTGATCAAACGCATAGATAATTAACTATGAATTAAAATAAATAGCCAATCAGGCGCGCGCTACGGCGGAAAGGCAGCGTAGAGGGGAGGGATAGGGGAATGCGTTGTAATTGCATGCGCCTGAAAATGTGTGCGGAAGGAAAATTCCGAAAGCATGTGTGCAAGTGCACGTACACACACACGCGTGTGCGCACGAACATTCACACTAGGACACACACACACACACACACACACAGACACACAGACACACACACACACACACAGACACACACACACACAGACACACACACACACACGCGCGCACACGCACACACGCACACACGCACACACTTGCACACACGCACACACTTGCGCACACACACACACACACACAGACACACACACACACACACACACACACACACACACACACACACACACACACACGCACGCACGCACGCACGCACGCACGCGCACACACACAAACACACACACACACACACACACGCGCGCGCGCGCAAACGCACATGCACACACACACAGACATGCACGTACGCACGCACGCGCACAAGCATACGCACACTCACACACTTAATCACACACACACACACACACACACTTGCGCACACGCACGCGCGCGCACACACACACGCGCGCGCACGCACACACACTTGCACACATGCTTTCGGAATTTTCCCTCCGCACACATTTTCAGGCGCACGCAATTACAACGCATTCCCCTATCCCTCCTCTCTACGCCGCCATTCCGCTGTAGCGTGCACCTGATTGGCTATTTATTTTAATTCAAAATAAATTACTTATGCGTCTGATCAAAAAATGACTGAGGACTTTTCGTCTCAGAACTTTTGTTCCTACCAGATGCTAGAAGGGCGTACGTTACTTCTGGGACACCCTGTATAGGTCCAGTTACTTGATGATTGCTTGAAGCTAGCCAGATCAGGCAACTGGAAGAAACACTACATCCAGTTGCCTGACTTTCACCTGACACCAACCGGATCAGGCAAATTAAGGCACACCTTAAGTAAGGCCTCCGTACTACAACGTGAACAGATCCGGATCAAATATTAGGCTAGCCTGACAATATTTCTACTCGGGTCGTGATGAACAAATGTTTATGACGAATAAACATTTTTTTCGTCACGAGTTTAGAATTTTTCCCCAAAACTGCTATTAGCTGTTCTGGCAATTCTGTTTTACGACGATTTCGATAGCAAAAGACGTATGGATTTTTTTTTAAATGACCGTCGTGTGTAATACTGTCGGAGGATAAAGTACAGTCGTTGCTTTCGTGTACGAAAATGATTTTCCAGGAGCGGGGGAGGGGTGAAGTTGGGAAAAAAAGGTTTGGACCTTGGGAGAGAAATTTGCTCGAGTGTTGATCAGAGATGAGCGGCAATTGGGGGTTCCCCGTATCAGTTTACACAATACCGAATTGCTTTGCTAAGTTTTTGGGAATCTCGTTGTGCCGAAAGAGCTGAGTCGACGTTAATCCAGTTTTCTCGTCTTCATACAGACATGTATGGGCACACAGCCGCACTGTGTGTACGATAAAAAAAATGGGTAGCGACGACATCGCGAAATCTTCTCTATCTGTTTTCACAAAAGGGTTTCATTTCGGGATGTCGTAAGATCTACTTTGGTCTCTCTCTCTCTCTCTCTCTCTCTCTCTCTCTCTCTGTATAGGCGCGCGTTGTCTCTGTCTCTTCGTATTCCCGAAGATAAATTGCATACATCTCATCGATGGTAGTGGTATGAGGAGCTGGTTCGTCCTTGCGAGATACCAGAGACACGTGTCGTTCGATCATCTAGGACGTCGAAGTTTCGACGATCGGTCCTCGTGAGAAAAAAAAACCGAATAGAGATTTTATTTCCACGTGGATGAAAGGAGAAAAAAATATATCCAAACGTGTCGGGGCGGTTCGAGGGCACAATTTGCAAAATCTCCGAAAATTCGAATGCTCCCTGAGTCGTCGGGGACCCGCATCTCGATATCACGTGCACCCCATTCAAGAACCAGAACTTTCATCCCACCGTCGAATAGTCTGATTTCCAGATAGAAAAAAAAGTACAATCCCCGCGATACTTCAGCTCGCATAACATTGAGAGGTCGCAAATATCGATACGGATATTCACAAACGATCTTTTCTTTTTTGTACGCCGGAATTTTTCGTCAGGGGTCGCGAGAGGTTTGTCAACGTTTCGGTATGTAGTCGCTGACAGATGAAGATTTACACCGCCTTGTCTGTCCAATCTAAGTGGAATTATAGAAAATTCTGAAAGGGCAAAAAGAGACGGAAAGTGGCAACCTCGGGTTGAGTAATGTCCTCGAGGTTTTCGCATCCCTGGAAGCTCCATGAAACCCGTTAATATAACATAGAGGCCAAGAGAGACGGAGAGGAAGAGGGCGAGACGAAAGCTTCTGGTGAAAACTCGTTAACCGTCAGACAATTCTCGTCTGACGTAACCGGAAGAAGATGAACAGCACAAGGTAAAAGGCCAGAAATAGAGTGCATGCAAGCGAGAGAGAAAGAGAGAGAGAGAGAGAGATGCAGGATCGTCTTAATTTTTCTGCACTTAAGATGGAGCTGAGACATGTTTAAAAACCGGTAGGGTCTGTTCTTTACGTTTCCTCGATGCCTCGCGAAATTACGAGGGGGCTGTACGCATCAACGGGAAACTTAATTAATCGGCGTAACTTCGCAACTTTTGTGGTATAAGGGGAGCGGTGAATACTGGCAAGAATCCTAGTCGAACTGCGTGTTGCGTAGGTGGAATAAATAACCTGGCTCGCGACTATGAAGTGAGAAGGATAAGTTTGAGAGTGGGGGGGGGGGGGGGGGGTAACCCAGGAACAATGAATTAACTCAATCTCTCGAATCTCACAAGGAGCAGCACTTAAGGGGTCTTCTCACTTCAGACGCTAAAAAAGGCTATTTGTATGAATTTTTTGATAGGTTTATATTATAGATATTCATATAAAAGTTGTTACACTTAATAAATACACTTTCGAAATACATTAAAACATTTTTTTTATGTATTTATGCAACCGAAACAAACTTTAAACACGTTTTTTCTCGAAACAACGTTTTTCGACGGCTTGTTGACAAAATCTTCGAAACTACTGGACCGATCCTTATGAAATTTTAACGACATATTCTTTATAACTATAGTTATAGCGCATATCAAAGATTTTTTTAAATTTTGATATTTACTATTTATTTTTTGCCAAAAACGGTGAAAAAACAGGTTTTTTTTTGTTTTTTCGAAAAATGTCCGCGTTTTTGTTATATTTGCATATATAAAAAATCGTATAATATGCGCTATAGCCATTAACATACTGAGTCTAAAACCATTTGATTTTTTTGTTTCGGATGATCCATTTCCGAGATTTCATCAACAGTGCAGACCTACCATTTTTTTAGGAAATTTTTTTAACTACCATTTTCGTCTATAAATAGTGACTTGAATGAATAATTTTTTTCTAAAATGTATTTCGAAAATGTATTTATTAAGTGGAACAACTTTCATACCAATATCTATAATATAAACCTATTTAAAAAAATTATGAAAATAGCCCTTTTTAGCGTTTAAAGTGAGAAGACCCCTTAAGTTTCAACAAATTTTGTTGGAACTGACTCAAAGAAAGGTGTGCCACCACTTAACCCTTTGTGGCAAAGTGTAGTGGCATTTAGCATTCACAATCTTTTACCTGGAACAAAAAACAAAAATTCTCGTCAATCTACATTAGAACACCTAGAGAAGTACGTACGAAATTAAAAAAATATTGTTTTATTCAAAAGTTGTAGGTATTTGAATTGAGTTGTAGATATTTGAATGAATTTTCCGCAAAAAATTTCGTATAAAACTGCTCATAAAATGAAAAGTTTTCGATTAATCGGAAATTCCGTACGTACTTCTCTGCGAAATGCAATTAGGAACATAAATTTTAAATTTGAAGTAAATCGAGTGAAAATTGTTGAAGTTATTTGTCACGCCAATTGAAAAAAGCTGTTTCGAGAAAAACGCGTTTAAGGGGTTACCCCCACTTGCGATTTTCAAAAAATCGATTTTTTTATTGCATTTTTTGAAGTATAAGTATCCGGGCCCATACTTCTGTATGGACCCGGAATAGATGACTCTATGTAAGTTTACAAAAAAAAATATTTTCTTCGTGTAAACTGAAATTGAAACTTTAAACGCGTTTTTCTCAAAATGGCATTTCTGAAGTCCGTGACCAAGATTACTCGAACACTAATGAACCGATCTTCTTGAAATTTTGCAGGCTTATTTAATACATAAAAATGTAGTCTTTAATCGTTCGATTTTTTTTTTTCGAAAAAAAAAAAAATGGCCGTTTTATAGCCAAAAAACGGCCGTTTTTTTTTCGTTAAAATCGAACCATTAACTTTGACTGTCCGCCATTTTGTGAAAAATGAATATTTTTTAAAATCCTTCGATTAAAGACTAGTTTATACTTATATTTGACTAAATCCATCCGCATTTTTTTTCAGATGATCCACTTCGCCGCAATGTTGGTCACCGCAAACCGTGTATATAAAAACATTATTTCATTGACGGCCATTTGCCACTAAACAATGTAATATTTTTCAATAAAAAAATTACTAAAAGTTCTTCAAGATGTGTTCTTTAAGATGGTATATTGATCGATTAAAAAAGTTTTGTAGTTTTCTTTAAAAAAATTCACGAAAAAGGCCTTTTTTTGCGCTACAAGTGGGGGTAACGCCTTAAAATTTTAGGTACTTTATGGCCGTGTCAGAGGTGAGCTCACGTTATAGGATCACAGTCGGTGAAAAAAATGTTCTTGCTATAGATCGAATAGTAACTTATTCTTACGATGACAAAGCACCGTTTTAGCGAGAAAAAAAATCGATTTTTTGAAAATTCTACTGTGGCCTCACCCCTTAAAGGTGTCCCTCTCCTTAAGTGATGTTCCTTGTCAGAATCGATTACGAAAAAAGGAAATGAAAAAAAAAAAACGTCATTTTTATTTCTCAGAAACTCCATCTCGAGTATGTGCGATCGCGATTTTCCATTAAGGGCTCTCCTCCAAGTTTATGGAACTCCCACTGCGCGGCGACCGAGAATTTCACTAGATTCCACATATATCCGCGGCTGCGGTCTTACGAAACGCTCTGTGTGTCGCTCGCCTCTATAGAATTTGTGGCACTTCGCTCGGGCATCCGTACGAAAGAATGAATCGCCGAGGACACCGGAGACGTATCGATTCTTAAATCCATCGTGACATTCGACGAAAAGAATCGAATGAGAAAAAGAAGAAGGAAAAGGGTGGATAAAAAGTGAAAAGAAAACGAGCAGACAAAAGACGACATTATTTTCTCAGTTAACGTTGTTGGGTCCACGACGGTATCTTCGTGACGAAAAGGGTTTCGACCGAATCTTCCATGCCACCACTTTTTCCTTCCCTATTGCCACGATCGAGAGCAAATACGGGCGGTTTTTTGTGTATCGTTATCGCGTCATCTCAAGTTCCGAAGGAAACTCGATAAACGAGGCATTTGTTGTCAGGATTTTGAATGTGTGAGGAAAGGCGATTTTTAATGAATTATCACAGCGTAAAATTTTCAAATTTTTCTTTTTTTTTTGTATTATCCTATAGTATAGACTATTATAAACATGGACCAGGCATCGCCGATTGATCGTAAGTAGACAATTTATATGAAAATTCCGCATTTGAAACTTTTAACGCGTCTTTCTCGAAATGTCGTTTTTCAAAACGGTGTACACTCTCAAAAGAAAAGTTTTCAAGCTATCCGTCTCGAATTTTGACACATTTTTCACGCCATTCTTTATCTTGCTATGGAGGCTTTTTTGGAATCTTCATATTTTTTTTAACGAAAAACTGTCGAAAAAAGGCTAAATGCGATACTTCTTTTTTCCAAAACGCCGCCATTTCGTCAATTTTGATTTTAAAAAACCTCCATAGCAAGATAGTGCCCTCCATACTGATTAATAATCGTTTTACAAATTTTGCTTCACAATCAGATAATATTTACAGCCACAACCGTGTGCACCGTGAGGACTCATTTGTTTCCGAAGACATTGTCAACCGTTAAAAAAATGTAAAAAATAAATATAAATAAACGTTTAAACATTTATTTTTTTTCTTTATGAGTGCTTCGATTTGACATAAAAAATCAGATGGATTAGCGTATTTTAGCCACCGAAAAAAATCGCGAAAATCAGCTATTTTCGACTCTCCGAAATTGTCTTCATCTTTAAAATCTATTTTTTTTTTTAAATAAATGTAAGCATGTAACGCCGTACACCTACCTCGTCTCCGGAAAAAAGAGGAATTTTCGTGAATTTTTTCTGGGCAAACGGGTGCGAGTTTTCAATTTTTGCTTTTTTTACATTAAAGCGTATGGTTTTAAGTATCTTTTACAATTTTTGTATTGAAAAGCATTTCTGAATCTAGTAGATACAATGGTTTGTGCAGAGTGGTGTTTGAAACACGTCCATCGAGGTGAACATTGCCGCTCAGAAGCAAATTATCCGGAATAAAAAAAATCCAAAGCATTTCGTTTTGGTCCGAAATTATCTAGGGTTTGGACGAAGGATCGAGTAAAAAATTGATTTAAAAAAATGGCCGCAGCTCAAACTGAAAATATCGATTTATGTTGAAAAAAATCGCTGCTTTCGTTGATAAAAAAAACTATGCATAGAAAAAAAAATTCCTTCGTTCAAACGCGGCTTTTTGATTTTTCAAACGAGTCTTGTGAAATTTGAAGTTTCTCGGTGCAGTGATTTTTGAGATTTCGTGGTCACCGATTTAGAAAAGGTGATTTGAAGAAAAAACGCGTTTGAAGTTCGCCGATTCGCGGAATCTGCCTATAAACGCACATAAGTCCCTCAATTTTGAACGTGACATTTTCAGAGAATATTTTTGAAATGTTATATTTCGAGAATCCGTCGAAAACCAAGAATCGAGATTTAAAAAAAATTCAACCATGTGCAAGCCCTTATAGTGTAAAGGTGGTATCAAGGGCCGGCCTCAAAAGGGTCTCGAAAGGGCCTGATGGCCTCGAAAGGGCCTGATGGCCTCGAAAGGGCCTGATGGCCTCGAAAGGGCCTGATGGCCTCGAAAGGGCCTGGCGGCCTCGAAAGGGCCTGATGACCGCAAAAGGGCCTGAAAAGGGCCTAATGGCCTCAAAAGCGCCTGATGGCCTCAAAGGGATCCGATGGCCAACATTCCTAAGATGCAACGGCTCCGAAGTGTCCCTTCGGAGCCGTTATATAATCCTATAAAAGTGTGTGCGCACGTATGCGTTTTGTCAAGAAGAGATGGATGGTAAGATTTTCCGTGAATTCAATCGTTGAAGGTTCCGCGACCTAAACGATTTTATTTGGCCCAACGAAGCTGTCCTTCGTCAATTTTCATCCTTCACCTGGCCTTCGACATCCAACCACAATTCCCCGTGAAAGGAGCGAAGTGTACTTCGCACTCGTTCACTCACCTGTACATTTCCCAGCGTTACTCGGAGAGAAACGATAACAGACGTTAAAATTTCATTATCAATCACTCGAATAAACATTCTATTCGAGACACGCAGCTCGCCAGAACGAGCTTTGAAGTTCGCGATCGACAAGAATATATACACAGCGGAAAGTAATGTTTCCTTTACCATACTCTTTGACGACATATAAATTGGCAGTCGCGCTCATGCTTCTTCGGCTCATCATTTTTTCAACCTCCTATGCATTCTCGATTCCATTTGTGTATATTTTCAACTTCCATATCTCTGACCTGGAATCGACGGTACGCGAGCGCGACTCACTCTATTCGCTGGACCAATCTTTCGCGTGGGTGGGATGGGGTTCGATGAATGTCCTGACAGCCGAACGTCGATTGCCATTGAGTCTACAGTCGAGTCTTCCGCGAGTCAGCGTTTTGAAATTGATTTTAACTCCCGCGAAAAGAGAAAATGTCGCTGTGGCACGCGAAGCGTAAATTTTTTACGCATTTTTCAAGCTGGATCGTTGAATTTTCGGACATTATCGGAGACGCGACCCTTGTCGGCAAATTGCGTTTAAGATTTTCTGCGGCGTTCATTTTCGCTTTATAATAGGGTAAAAGTTAATGGCAAAGAGAGGAAAAAGTATGATTGATCGTAAACTTTTTTTTCGTTGAATTTTTCGCCTTTGATATACGGTATTCTGTTAGGCTCATAAAAAATATAGAATTTTATCGTCCACCGAAAATACGGTATTTTTTTCGCCCATTTTTTATTACCCAAAAAAATACGATTTCTTTCACCCACAAAAAATATGGTTTTTTTCGCTCATAAAAAAGATGGTATTTTGTCGGCCACAAAAAAAAAGTATTTTTTCGGCTACAAAAAATACGGTATTTTTTTTCACCCGCAAAAAAAAAACGGTAATTTTCTCGCCTATAAAAAATACTGTATTTCCCGCAGTATCCAAACAATTCCCCCTGCGGCGCATCGAACCAGGGCGAATCCGCACAAGGTGCAAGCCCCTTCGTGGCCTAATTTGGTTTTGTTTTGGGTACTATAAGAAATACCGTTTTTTTCAATGAGAGAAAAATCTCGAAGAAAAAAATCGCTTTCAAAAATGATCTGCCCCCCCCCCCTCCACCCCCATAATTATACGTAGTATACCTTGTTATCTAAAAACGAGCTGTAAGAAAATCCCGTCTGCAATTTGCCAATGATCACCACTTTTAAATGACACCTAAAGGAAACGACAAAAGAGGCTTTATAATTTGAGTACTTCCTATTCGTCGATTTTGATCCTATTCGAAAAAACATTATCAGCGTTTGTAAAATATTGCTGTTTAAGGAATAACTAAATAATTCGCTACATCTTTAGAGCAATTGCGGAGTCCTTCATTCCGTTCCTTCCACGCGTCAATGTGAATTTCCCATGCGGAATGACAGCGGCACGAAAAAAATGTATTTTTTCACCCCCATTCGGATTATAGGGGAGGTTGAACTGTGGAGTGTGGCTACTGCACAGGCTTGTTTAATCGTTGGTGGTGAACGCTACGAATTTAAACTGCCTCGTACAGAGAAGGGAGATGTTGGGCTGCGGATCGTTCCGTGATACGCGCACGGATACAGAGCCGTACACGTATCGGCGAGTCCAGGCCTCCTGAAATTGAGCACATCTTCTGTTTGCGCCTGGTCCATACATTGGTTGCGCGGGTAAATTCGCAGTGTCATTAGGGATTTCGGTGTACGGGGAGAAGCAGCTGCGCTTGGTTATAACGGGTTCGTGAAATTATCAATGAACGGTCTAGTCCACTATTGGAGGTCCTGCGGTACCAATGTTGTCTATGCACATACATCACTTGCAGCCATAGGAGAAAAAGTGATTTTTAATACCTTCGAATTCGCGTGCCGTCGTCATAGTTACCAATTGTCCCCATACACAACATTATCTGAATCCAACACAACGTACACAACATTATCTGATGGCTTCAAAAATCACCTTTGGATGAACGCAAGCATGCCTGGATCAAAACCATTTCAGGAAACGCGCCGTTTTGAAAATAAACGATTCGTTGGCCAAAACTTCCAGAACCATCCCTAAAAGAGTCAATGTACTGATGCTTATATATATCTCCTTTTGAAACTGAACGATCAGTTGGCCAAAAATTCAAGAACCATCCCTGAAAGCATCAATTTAGTGATGCTGATATATGAACGATTCTCCTGAAGTTATCCCTTTGCAGGACAACGAAATTTACAAACAAAAATATCTCATTTTTTAAATAAAAAATTGCAATCGACTTCAGGTCTAATCGATATAATACAATCCCCTATGGATCACACTGATTTTCCAGGTTTGAGAAATTTATCATTATCGAAAGAAATAGTAGGGCCAGAGAAATGATGCCTTTTCCTGCCAAGGTTTTCTTGGTTTATTAACGGGGTCCTCTAGTTTCTCGGGTCGAAAAAATCGATTTTTTTTTCTTCATAAATCACATCTACAACATGTGTAGAAAATGTGTAGGAAGGCCTATTGTATGGTCCAGGCATAGCAGATTGACGGTGAGATGAAATTTTTAGTATAAATCACATGCGCGAACTTTCAAACGCGTTTTTCTCGAAACATCATTTTTCGAAACGGTGACCACGATATTTCAGAAACTACTGCACCGATCTTGTTCAAATTTATACAGCATCTTTAATATATTATAAGCCAGCGATTGAACTAGGATTATTATGATTGCTTCGATAGTTTTTTTGTACGAGCGAAAAAATTAAGAAAAAATGAGTAAAAAATAGAATGTAATTTTCAAAAGTGTATAAAAAAGTCAATTTTTGTAATTTAGAATTCACTCTAGTTCAATCGCTAGTCTTAAATATGAAGATTAAAATGCCGTTTGGTTTTTTGATTTCAGATAAGCAGAACAGCCGCAATCTTGGTCACCGTCAAGCACCTCTTTTACTTGATGTCTTCCTGTCGGCGACTATAACGTTTATTCTATTATATATTTTGACTTCAAAAAATTTGTAAAGCTTATTTAAATGTTAATAAAGATTATGCAAAAACAATGAGATTGATTATTTCGATGCTTTGCCCGTAAAAAAATATTGAAACAGCCGTAAAAAAACAGCCGAGAAACTAGAGGACCCCGTTAATATCTTCTCCTTTTTCTTTGAATATCGATCTCGCTCTTTTTGTTTCAACTTCTCTATTCGTACAGGATCCTGTTTAAGCCTTTCGTATCTCCGTTTATTAGGTTCTCTTTTCCTACAGAGCCTTTCTTCTTCCGATAGAGGCATCGCAATAATCTGAGATAATCATTTTTATGTAACCTCATGCATATCCAAGATGGTGTCATTCGTCTGGCGCATCTATCATGCCCCTGGATCTCACATGTTGCGAGGAACCCAGAGGAATGATGCCAGAGGAATGACCAATCAAATGGGTTTTTTATGAACAGCGCGGCGTGTTACGTTTTTCTAACCTCAAAATCTGGCGGTGAGTAGGTGTCTAAAAGTTCCACTCGAACAGATGAAGAGTGACTTATTTCATTGAAAAATGATACAATTAAGAATGACCAGAGGAACGACTCCCTCGCCTGTGCTACCACCTCATAGCACGCAAAGTCTGTAGAAAAAAGTCCGATGTTTCAAGAAATGTTTTTTTTCTGATGTTTTTGAATGTTCAGTAGCTCTTCAGCTTGCTAGTGTATATGAAGTCTGGATAGTTACACTTCAGAGGAATGATCTTCATTCTCAAAATACAGAAAAAAAGGATTGCGACTATTTTTCTGTCAAATCTGTTTTGCAGGAAGATTTCGAAATATTTCAAACTGTTGTATTCCACGACAACCTACAAAGTAATCAAATAGCATCTATTAACCCTCCGTGGTCACACTTCGATAGAATAACATGGTCACACTCGGTAAAATTCTGCCGGCCAAGTTCCAAATGGTCGCTGTCTGGAAACTATATCAGTCCGATCGGGATTTAAAAAATACTAGAAAATACTTTGAACATTCTAGAACATGTGTGAAACGTCGATATGTCAAAATTCAAATGACAACATATTTTCAAAAAATCGTGAGTAGGTTAATTTGTCAAAAAAATACCTTTTCACGCAAAAGACCATAACTTTCTGGATTTTCGATATTTTCAAGTAAAATTTCAACAGGATACTCGTCAGCCATGGTACTTCTAGAGAAAAAATAGTGGCATAGTGGCACTTCAAACCCTCGCCTCCTGGAGGGCCAACCTGTAATTGAAAGTAGGACCCATAGATATACAGACCCAACGTTAGGTCTGGGTAAAATTGACCCACCGTGACCAAGGAGGGTTAAAAAAAAGTCCAGCTCTATGCAAAGTGATCATTTCGGGTGAATCACCCATATGTCTCCACATACGTTATTGCCATCCCAATCAACGACCCATTGGCGAAAAAATTCAAGAACCAACCCTAGCAGAGTCAATGTGCTGATATGCTGATATATGTCTCCACACACATTTCCATGTCTCCACAGGCGTATATGGAGACGTGGCAATAACGGGAGGGTTTGAATGAGCACTCGCGAGTTCTTTACACCCCGATATGTACATTCCATCATTGGGGTGCAGCGAAATGGTCCACCATTCAAAATATCCCACTTATACACTCCCATGTTCAATCTCTTGCTCTGATCATGCTGCCTTCTCTCCTTCGTATTATATGCCTTTTTCTCTTTTCTCTCCCCGTCGAATGGTCGCGGTCGATCGTAACGAGGCTTGGGGAAATAAATGAGCTGGTAAAAAATGAAACAGCGCCGTGAAGTATGGGTGAAAGAGATAGAGAAAGATAGTGATATAGAAAGGAAAAAAAACGCTTACCTCGACTCCGCTCGCTCCTTTCCGATCGCCAAACTGGCTGTAGTAAGTAAAGTAATAACGAGGTCCCCATTCTTCGTCCTCGCCACAAAGATACGACGAATTCATTTTGATGGAATTACTCTTGATGACCTCCCCTCAATGTGTAGGCTGTTATCGATTCCCTCTCTCTTACTTTCCCTCCTCTCACTCTCTTCTACTCGGTGGTCTTTGGATCGCGAAATCTTGAAATCGTGCCCCCGTTGCTATCTGCGTTGCTTCATCGGGTCAAGTCACATCTTGAAATTATCATGATGTCGTAGCAGATTCAGCGCATTGGTGGCGGAATATTTGCCAACGCGGGTGCAACACAGAGACGTTTCTTTCACTTTTCTCTCTCTCTCTCTCTCCCTCTCTCTTTCTCTCTTCCTCCCTCCCTCTCGTGTTTATGTACCTCGCGATATACAATCGGCAAGTTTTCTCGAGCTCGTTATAAAAGTAATTACCAACGAATTAATGTCGACATGTAAATGGAGAAGGGCCAAGGAGCAGCGACGCAGGAATACACGAGAGAAATCAAAATAAATTGGATAAGAAGACTTCTCGGCTGATTTTTCTCGAAAGGGGCAAGTTTTTCGTGAAACCATCGGGAGTCAGCCGCAGAGAGAGGGAGAGAGAGGAGAAAGACTCGAAGATTTCTTGTTGCTCGTTGATAACAATTTTTATCGTTTCCTCGTGGCAAAGTTTCGTCCTCGTTGCTTATCCTCGTTAAAGTTTTATCATCGGCGAAAGGCCCACGAAACAAGCATCCAACAACGTTGCCACTGCGAGAGATCAATGTTGACAATGCCGAACCGATCGAATCAGCAATAATCCTAAGAGAGGTACGGGGGAGCCGGCAGGACACAATTTCACTGTTCATCCGGCTGACGTTCTCAAGATTCGGCGGCCGAGTATTCTGAAACAAAGCCGCGACAAACACAATTACGGATTACAAGGTTTTCAAGAGCTCTGCACTCGAGTGTACAAAAAAATCGCGTGACGGACGGAGGCTAAAGACGGAAAGGTGTTCGTAGGTATAGTCCAGTGAAAGAGACGAAAGCCCAAGACTTGTTAGCGTAGAATATGAATTTTTGACTGAGGGTAGATGGTTGCATACTGAAAGTAACCCTTAATAAAATGTTGCCCCTCAACTCGGTCCAACCCTAAGAAATAGGGGTTGAAAACTTAAAAATCGCCGTATCTCGATAGTTAACAGCCCGATCAAAAAAGGTTTCAAACAAAAGTTGTTTAGAATAATAAAATTCGCATAAAGTTATCTGACGTCCAACCCCCTATCTTTGAAAATAGTGGCACAAAACCGATTCGAAAATTCGGGATTGATGCGTGTGCGAGCGGAGTAGACATATCGCTGCGTCCTTGTCTGGGTCGGTTTTGTCTTGCTTTGTGCCGCTATTTTCAAAGATAGGAGATTGGACGTCGGATAACCTTATACGTATTTTATTATTCCAAACAACTTTTGTTTGAAACATTTTTTCATCGGGCTATTAATTATCGAGATACGGCGATTTTTAAGTTTTCAACCCCTATTTTTTAGGGTTCCGGCGAGTTGAGGGTCAACATTTTATTGGGGTTACTTTCAGTATGCAACTATCTACCTTCAGTCAAAAATTCATATTCTACGCTGAAAGTGCTGGGTTTTCGTCACTTTTACTGCACGAGTAATCGAAGGTAGCACGGGCTTTGGGCGAAACTTCGAGGGAAAGACACTCAACGGGTAATTCCTCGCGGTAACCCGCTTTATTGCGAAACGTGCACTAAAAGAAGATATCGAATCAGTGGCGAATTCCGCTTTGTCCTCAATCACTCGGTATTCGATGTTTGGAAGTTTTTAATTAGCTTGCCTCCCCGCGAACTTCATAACGTTTTTCTTCTGATTTTTATTTCGTTCCACCTGGAGGATTCACCTTGTTTTTGAAATTTTGTTGTGCGAATTGGTTGTTCTGTCTACTGTTATTGATTTTATTCTATTAATTATTCTGTTGGTATAAGGACTTTCCACGTCAATAAATAGAAACATGAATAAATTAATAAATTTATAAATTTATAAATTAATAAACAAATGAATGGATAAACTAATAAACTAATAAATCAATAAATAACAAACGAAAATACGTCTTCACTTTTAAAATTCACTAATGGGCATATACCTCCTCAAAACGTGAAGCACACATTTTCTCACGCGAATAGCACTCGTACCTTAGCATTCCGAGTGCTGGGAACATCCCGATAAGGATTATTCCTTGTATGAGGGTTGTTTTTCCCAATACGTTCACAATTCTCGTAATGACGTAAAATTCGGACTTCACAGACGCGTCGACTTCCACGAACGATGATTGGTCATTGGCGTAATTGCCAGTTGCAATGAAATTCGACATTTTCCCAGCACGAAAATAATGCGTAATATGTCTCGGTTCATTGAATACGTACCGCACCTCGTTAGTAATTCTTATTACACCCACGGAGAAGCGATTTTTTTATTTGCTTTCCTTTTGCCTTCCCTACTGATTACCCCGGATTCGCGTCGCTGGGTCTCTTTGATGTTCTTATGTATAACCCTAATACGAGAAATTGCGTACGAGCAATGACCTTTTTTTCGTCATCGCAGTACCAAAATATGCGACAATTTAATATCATCAATTGTCTTGTTAATCAATTTATTAATTCGACGTTGGCCTGGAAATTCGAAAAAACAGTATTTTTCCATAGGATCACATCAACGTTGATATACGTTGTGTCAGCTGCTTATACGTCGAGACTGTCCTATACATTTGCCATACATACAGCTATTTTTTAATGTCCCTTTATATGCCCGGGCGAGCTTTTACCACCCCATCCCTTTCACCTTTACCGCATTCTTCTTATCACTATGCTCAGTTCCTCAGAGACACTCCCGAGCGTTGCCCACCGCTATTCTTGCCTTACGCACTACTGTATCGCCCTTGCACGAGGGCACAGGGAAACTGGAAAGTCTGGGCGGTTCCAGGCGGATTTATTTTGCCAAGTTTCTCGGTGAAACTCGGTGACTTTCGCGCGGTAGTCGGCGCGCAAACCAAGGCACGGCTAAGCGGTCACCCATCCCGATATTGGCCCGGGCCAACGTCGCTTAACACGGGAGATTGCCGAAACCGCACACAGCGCGCGTATTTAACCAAAATCTACGCATATACATATTGCATACCTTATGCACCGATCTGGCACATGATATGTGTGTGTGTGTGTGTTAAATTGAAGCTTGCCTGTGTTAGCATGCGTCAAGACGAATGGAATCAACAGACCTTTGTCGGATACATGTATTCTAAAGCTATTATGCATATTAGAACAATAGTCGGGTCTTCATTATCCCTGTCTTGACCCAAGAGGGTTGCACGATTTAGGCAGAGCACCGAGCAAATACATTATGTATTCATTGCTTGTACATACATTTTATTTGAGAGACTTCTTATAGTATATTGTGATCAGCTTACTCTCCCCCACTGACAAGGAACATACCTCAGGTGACACCCTTCGATTTTGTTGAAATTTGGATATGTTATATAGCACCTAAAAGTAAACGATACGTATTTTTTTATCGCCGGAAAAACGGTTTACGGGGTGAAACCACCCGTTAATATAAGGGTGGTTCACCCCTTAATTTTTTTTGCTGCAATGTCACTATAGTGGATTTTTCATTGCTTCGGATTAGAAGAATTTTCGTTTTTGTTTCATTAAAATCGGTTACCTCCTTGTGTGTGACACTGCTATATTATCCCTAGAGATGCCTTTTTCGAGGGGTGGTTTCAGCCCTTGAGGGGTTACCCCCACTTGCGATTTTGAAAAAATCGATTTTTTTTATTGCATTTTTTTGAAGTATAAGTATCCGGGCCCATACTTCTGTATGGGCCCGGAATAGTTTACAAAAAAAAATATTTTCTTCGTGTAAACTGAAATTGAAACTTTAAACGCGTTTTTCTCAAAATGGCATTTCTGAAGTCGGTGACCAAGATTACTCGAACACTAATGAACCGATCTTCTTGAAATTTTGCAGGCTTATTTAATACATAAAAATGTAGTCTTTAATCGTTCGATTTTTTTTTCGAAAAAATGGCCGTTTTATAGCCAAAAAACGGCCGTTTTTTTCGTTAAAATCGAACCATTAACTTTGACTGTCCGCCATTTTGCGAAAAATGAATATTTTTTAAAATCCTTCGATTAAAGACTAGTTTATACTTATATTTGACTAAATCCATCCGCATTTTTTTTCAGATGATCCACTTCGCCGCAATGTTGGTCACCGCAAACCGTGTATATAAAAACATTATTTCATTGACGGCCATTTGCCACTAAACAATGTAATATTTTTCAATAAAAAAATTACTGAAAGTTCTTCAAGATGTGTTCTTTAAGATGGTATATTGATCGATTAAAAAAGTTTTGTAGTTTTCTTTAAAAAAATTCATGAAAAAGGCCTTTTTTTGCGCTACAAGTGGGGGTAACGCCTTAAAACCGTTTTTCCGCCGATAAAAAAATACGTATCGCTTACTTTTCGGTGCTTTATAACATATCCAAATTTCAACAAAATCGAAGGGTGTCACCTGAGGGATGTTCCTTGTGAGAGGATTGTATGGTGTTTCCAACCATATTTTAACGATATTTTATACTTCCCTGAAGGGACAATAATATGTTATAGCCATAGTTACTGTCAAAAGTATAGTACTGCTTATCCATACTTTAGCAGTTGCGTAAATTATGCACATATGTTAACCACTAATCTTAGAAGCATACGTTTACTGTTCAATGCTATATAATATAGTAGGTCTGCAAAACAGGATATTCCCTGGCACTATAAAAAATGTACTCCCCTAAGATCATACTAGTGAACGGGACTAAAATATGTAAACATTGATTTAAAATGTTGCCCGTGATTTGCGGTGATGCTATAAGCATAGTAATGTGTATCCTACGGGAACAGAAGTGCAACTACAAGAAAGAGTGTTGAACTGATACCCTATTTCCGCAATGCAACAAACATAGTAGGATAAGAGCACCAGTAACCAGCCACGAACCAATAGTCGACCACTTCATATTAAACTATATCTATATACATTTTGAGCCAATGTTAAAATATTAGACCGGCTGATTACTCCTTAGTATAGGGGCTGGTGCTCTTACCCTATGTAACAGTTCGTGAGACACGCGTAGTTCTTAAAACTACTGAGTTTGCTTCGTATGTAAATGATTTACGTATTGGATATAAGTATGCATTACCATAGTTTTTTTTTAATAGTCAGTTTTCATAAGGTTTTCTAAAAAATTGTACTCGACAAACGTTAATGTTGGCCATATCAATTGTACAAACTTGAATAGAATAGTAGAAGGTTGACTGAACAAAACTTAACGGACAGTATACTACATTAGTACTGGTGCGCCGATTTTGTGATAGCACTGATTGTGAATTAAGCATATCTATACTGCCAAGCCTTTTACAATTGTTAATAGTTATTTTGGAAACAGAGTGCCGGATTTATACTTTTCTTAAGGGTAGGCCACTTGACTTTGTGCCGACCCTCCTATCTTAAGGCCTCAGGCCACAGTAATGGGAGTAAAATTATGTGCGAATTTAACAATATTTTTCGTATGAAAAAGTGATTCACTCATAAAATTAATTACACATCTATTGTGTATGAATATCAAGCTGTTACAAAATATAATTTTTTTTCCATGTACAAAGTGGCCGACTACTCGAAACTTCTCGAAACAGTTTTTTTCAAATTAGCGTGACAAATAACTTCAACAATTTTCACTCGATTTACTTCAAATTTAAAAGTTATGTTCCTAATTGCATTCCGCAGAGAAGTACGTACGGAATTTCTGATTAATACAAAACTTTTCATTTTATGAGCCGTTTATGAGCAGTTATAACGAAATTTTTCACTGAAAATTCATTTCTTTAGTCCAAATACCTACAACTTTTGAATAAAACAATATTTTTAAAATTCCGAACGTACTTCTCTAGGTATTCTAATGTAGATTGACGAAAATTTTTGTTTTTTTGTTCTAGGTAAAAAATTGTGGATGCACTGAAAAAAAAATTCGTTCATCCAATCAAAATTCAGTTGGTTTAACAAAATGTATCTTTAAATACGTTCGACTTGATTTTTTATTGGCATAACCAACGTTTTGTTAATCTAACTGATAGTTTTAGTGGTGTAAAATGTAGCTTATTTAGCATGTCTGAGCAACTGTTAAAACAACAAAATTTTGAGACAACAAAATTAATTTTGCACATTCAACGAGTTCTTTTTCTCAGTGTGCTCAATGTTACGCCGCGGAACGCCTAAAAAAAAGATAACAAAAGAAAATATTAGTAGTCGGCCAATTTGTACATCGAAAAAGAAAAAAATTCTAACAGCTTGATATTCATACTAAATGAATTGTAATTAATTTTATGAGTGAATCACTTTTTCATACGAAAAAAAATGTTAAATTCTCACATGAGTTTATACCCGTTACTGTGGCCTAAGGCCTTAATCACTTGTATTTACCTAGGCCTTTTTAGGTGCCTCTAAAATTTGCCGCCTCCTAAAGTCTGCCACCCCTAGGCAGCTGCCTATACGGCCTAGGGGCAAATCCAGGACTGCGGAGTAATAGATAGTCAAACACGCCACCCAAATCGCATGTTTAGATATACCTTTCGCTTATAGTTGTCTTAACTATATTATGATTACGGGAATTATAGGCGATTTTACTATCCCATCTTTGACCATGGGTGTTGTTTTGGAAACATCATGGACTTTACAAACAACGTTCATTGCTTACTGTGTCTCTCTCTCTCTCTCTCTCTCTCTCTCTCTCTCTCTCTCTCTCTCTCTCTCTCTCTCTCTCTCTCTCTCGCTTTCTGTTTTCCTCTTATAGGGTTGAAATTCAACGAATATTAATTCTTTTCAATTGCTCAATTTTTTTTAGCCATTTCAGGCGGTGAAAATCATTCGAACGTTTTAACATATTCTTATTGGAGATTTACGACCTCGATTTGCAAAAAGAAAACGTTAGATGATGATAAAAATTTTAAAATGTAATATTGAAGAAGAAGAATTGTTACACTCTAACGATACAAACTCCAACGTCATTTCCTTTTCTCGTGCAACGGCGCACTGGTCCCCCAGAGTATAGTTCCGCTTATGCGGCTAGAATCTTTCAGGATGAAAGCTTGCACAGAAAACATCTCACAATTGAGATCTCAGCATTTTTCGTGATATTTCCCTTGGCAAGCTTTCAGCAACCCTTGATTGTTCGAGGAGAGCAGGTCGCCTCTTCTTTTGGAGACAACTTCTTCGTCCAGTTGTCAAATGCCATACCCGGAAGTACCCCATAGCAATTATATTCCAAGAGCACAACCGTGTTCTTCATTACTCAAAACTTTTTGGAACTTTACGGTAATAAATTGTTGAGCGTCCGTCTTGCGAGAAATGATATTACGGAGTGAAAGCTATTTCAAGAATTGCACAATAAACGATAACACCCTGCGTTGATCCAACGGGACGGGTGCACCGTCATTTTGTATTTTCTTGCCAGGGCCGGAAAAAAAATGATAACAATTAATTCGTTTTTTAGCTCGATGAGGACTACTATTACTCTTAGGCTAAACTTTTTTAACGTTGAAGCTTGTATCGTTGCAATGCGACGAAAATAATTTATCTTTTTTTTTCACAATTTACTTCGGTAGATCTGAGCTACGAAATTTCGCAAACATTTTTCAGGATTCTCATTTAACGATCTACAACTGACATCTGCAAAATATGAATTTGGATAATAATGGAAATGGAAAGAAGTTTCGGGGTCGGGTTGAAATTCCGAACTTTGAATGATCAGAACGCGCAAAACTCCGAAAGAATTTTACCCGAAAGACCAAAGCTCTGAAAATCTGAACACCGTTAAAATAGTTCGGCTATGGAAGTTTTGGAAGTTTTAAATTTTTTAATAAATCGACGAACTATTTCAAGAATTTTTTAAAATTAAGACGTGATTTTACGTCAATTTTGAAATTTGTCTAGACAATGTTATACGTTCTGCGTTATATACAGTCAACTGTGTAGACTTTTGCTGGCATGATCTTGACGAACCTTGTAATTTCGGAACATTAAAATTAGGAATTTTAAACCGTCGATGCATTCAAAGTTCGGAATTTCAACCCGGTCCCCATGTCAAGATCATGCCAGCGAAAGTCTACACAGTTGACTGTAAATTATGTAGAACGTATAACATTGTCTAGACCAATTTCAAAATTGACGCAAAACCACTTCTTAATAAAAAAAATTCTTGAAATAATTCGTCGATTTATTGAAAATATTGAAACTTTGAAAACTTCCATAGCCGAATTATTTTCACGATATTCAGATTTTCGGAGTCATGGTCTGTCGTGTAAAATTCTTTCAGAGTTTTGATCTTTCGGGGTAGTATTCTTTCGGAGCGTTGAGCGTTCTGATCATTCAAAGTTCGGAATTTCAACCCGGCCCCATCTTGAATTTCGGAATATTAAAATTGGGAATTTTAAGCCGTCGAAGCAGTCAAAGTTCGGAATTTCAACCCGGCCCCGAAGTTTCGTTGCATTTTAATGATGCAATCTTCAACTCCATGAACTTTTTCTGTACCCAGCGAATAATAAATCTTTAAGGGGTTACCCCCACTTGCGATTTTGAAAAAATCGATTTTTTTTATTGCATTTTTTTGAAGTATAAGTATCCGGGCCCATACTTCTGTATGGGCCCGGAATAGATGACTCTATGTAAGTTTACAAAAAAAAATATTTTCTTCGTGTAAACTGAAATTGAAACTTTAAACGCGTTTTTCTCAAAATGGCATTTCTGAAGTCGGTGACCAAGATTACTCGAACACTAATGAACCGATCTTCTTTAAATTTTGCAGGCTTATTTAATACATAAAAATGTAGTCTTTAATCGTTCGATTTTTTTTTTCGAAAAAATGGCCGTTTTATAGCCAAAAAACGGCCGCTTTTTTCGTTAAAATCGAACCATTAACTTTGACTGTCCGCCATTTTGTGAAAAATGAATATTTTTTAAAATCCTTCGATTAAAGACTAGTTTATACTTATATTTGACTAAATCCATCCGCATTTTTTTTTCATATGATCCACTTCGCCGCAATGTTGGTCACCGCAAACCGTGTATATAAAAACATTATTTCATTGACGGCCATTTGCCACTAAACAATGTAATATTTTTCAATGAAAAAATTACTGAAAGTTCTTCAAGATGTGTTCTTTAAGATGGTATATCGATCGATTAAAAAAGTTTTGTAGTTTTCTTTAAAAAAATTCATGAAAAAGGCCTTTTTTGTGTTACAAGTGGGGGTAACGCCTTAAGAATTGAGTATAAGGTTTTGTTAGGGAAATCCAAATGGATTTCGAAAAGACTCTTTTCGATATTGACAATGCTCATTCCAAACCGCGGGCTGTTGAACGAAATGTGCCACAAGCCTTCACCAGTCAACGACAGACAAGCGGGAATCCTTTTTTCCGTAGGCCATTGTGCTTAACGATGTTCGGGCGAAGAAGTAGAACGAGATAACGAAAACCGCACACCGCACACTTGAGCCAGACTGCTGGAAATTAATCATCAATTTGTCATTGCGGCAACTATAATCCTGAAGAGCGATGCGATGCAATGGAAAATCACAATAATCTTTTCTCGCATCTCTCGTGCCGCGGGTATATACGTACACACATGTGTATATCTATACTGGTCGACGTGATAAATTTATCCGCGTAACACGCCTCGATGTTTCTTTCCGTAATTACCCAATTAGTATGGTGCTGACAGAATCCAAGGGATCTGCCCTTCATCTCATGTGAAGAGCACGTAGACAAAAATAAAATAAATTCAACTTGTAACTCCTACAACTAAGCTCATATTTACCCACGAACGTTTTTTTTCTCTCCACCACTTTTGGACCGTACAAATTTGACATGTTGGATACTGAAAACTTGTTGTTTTTTGCTCCGCATTATGGTCTCTTCGAACCTCATTCAAATTCGACGTCTTTTCCTCTAATTCCGCTGATTGGGTATTATTTAGGTTGACTAGTCAAATTGCACAAAGTGAAAGAAAAAAAGAGAACGACAGAATGACGTTAGTTAGGTCACGGGATAATAATTTTAGCGTTTGAATAAAAATAGAAAGATCTTGTTTTTCATCTCGGTCTGTCCATTTGGCGTTTCTACGCGCTTCGGTTTTACTCCGTTTTTTTTCTTTCCGCGAAATTGCGAGGTCAACAAGGAGATGAAGTATTCCCGCATTTGATACACCATGTTCTTTATGGTATTGAAGTTTGCATCGTTACGCTGTAACGGAAATGTATTTTCTTTGTATAGCCGATTTTTTTGACACATTTGGACTACAAAAAGTACACAAACAATTCCGAGGGTTATTATTAAAAATCTGTAATCAGCTCCGGCCAAAAAAAAATACGAATGTAGATAATAATAAAAACGAAGAAATTAAGAAAATCAAAAATAACTTTCGTTGCATTCGAAAGATGCAAATTTCAGCACCATTGTTCTATGCTGTACGTCAATATCCGAGGTCGACGGCGAAGATTCGCAAATTGTCGTTCGTCACTTTCCAGTAGCTCGTTCGCACTTGCATTGTTATTCAGATTACTTCGCGCAATGACTCTATTCTTATTGTATAGGGTAGGCTGGGGTCGATAGAAACACGGGTCAAATGAAACAAGTTGAACAACTCGAAGACGGTTAGTGACAGCAGCGCGGCCCCGAGGGGGGAAGAGACAGCTTTGCGTTTCGGAACCTGACGCTCATTGCGCGTCGGACATTTTTATGTAGGTGCATCACTTTTTCGACATCAAAAGTATTTTTTTTACTATGGGATCGTCCATTAATCACGTGAGGTTTCTTGGCCACTTCTTGAGGCCCCCCCTCCCTCATGGTGATATGTGGTGAGGTTTCTGTTATCCAAATCTTCCCCCCCCCCCTATTTGAGCTTCACGTAAATCATGGACGATCCCCCATCACCATGGGCGAGGAGGGGCGCTCACAAAGTGGCAAAAAAACTTCACGTGATTAAGGGGTTACCCCCACTTGCGATTTTGAAAAAATCGATTTTTTTTATTGCATTTTTTTGAAGTATAAGTATCCGGGCCCATACTTCTGTATGGGCCCGGAATAGATGACTCTATGTAAGTTTACAAAAACAAATATTTTCTTCGTGTAAACTGAAATTGAAACTTTAAACGCGTTTTTCTCAAAATGGCATTTCTGAAGTCGGTGACCAAGATTACTCGAACACTAATGAACCGATCTTCTTGAAATTTTGCAGGCTTATTTAATACATAAAAATGTAGTCTTTAATCATTCGATTTTTTTTTCGAAAAAAATGGCCGTTTTATAGCAAAAAAACGGCCGTTTTTTTTTTCGTTAAAATCGAACCATTAACTTTGACTGTCCGCCATTTTGTGAAAAATGAATATTTTTTAAAATCCTTCGATTAAAGACTAGTTTATACTTATATTTGACTAAATCCATCCGCATTTTTTCAGATGATCCACTTCGCCGCAATGTTGGTCACCGCAAACCGTGTATATAAAAACATTATTTCAATGACGGCTATTTGCCACTGAACAATTTAATATTTTTCAATAAAAAAATTACTGAAAGTTCTTCAAGATGTGTTCTTTAAGATGGTATATTGATCGATTAAAAAAGTTTTGTAGTTTTCTTTAAAAAAAATTCATGAAAAAGGCCTTTTTTTGCGCTACAAGTGGGGGTAACGCCTTAAGGGACGGTCCCTATTGGTATCTTGCGTATTGCTCCAAACCTATTGTTCCTTCTTCAGCGTTGTTTACAATCATTATTACTATGAATATCCTAGTTGAGTTTATTGTGGTCAGTACCTACGTACAACATTCAGGTTGTTTGATAAATTATTAGAAGCGCGGGTGTGGGGGCAGTTGAAACAAACGGTTCGGGGTCAATTGAAACGTGTGTCTATTAACTCCAAACAAAGATTTCATACGCAGGTTTTCCAAATCTTGTTTTATTTTTTAGATGCCAAGAAATCGTCCGAAAAGTAAAATAATATTAAAGAACCTTAATATACCTTCAGTGATACTCAAACTGGAATGAAAAGCAATAAAACTGATTATTTTGATTAAAAGTATATTTTATTCACAACAACCATACTTTATCACTTCATACACATAATTAACAGTACCTGGATTTAGCAGAACATTAGTTCAATCAGCTGAAAACACCTATTTCAACTAACCCCAAACACTGTTTCGATTGACCCCGACACAGGGTCAAATGAAACATTTTCCAAGGGTTTCTAAATACCTTTTACCTAACTTAAGGGCATATAAGAATTAAAACCAATAATGCTTTCATATAGCCAGATAATCTAGCTATAATCAAAGCCCATTACCAAACAGATAGGGTATGAAACGAAGTCATTCTAACCGATTTTTTCATAAAACGTTCCAATTGACCCCAGCCTACCCTACCATCTCGAAGCCACACACATGTGCGCATACACGCGACAGACTCTTGTCGTTACGAAAAAACTGACTGAACAGAAACTTGTTGGAGAGTCCCCAGATCCTACCACGTCTCTATAAGGATTTGATAGAGACGCAATACGTAAGGGTTCCACGTTGGAATCCAACTGCATTCAGCGCCATTTCCCGATTGACGTTTGAGAATTTTTTATTTGAAATTCTGAACCGGTATTTGGTGGATAACCTAAAAAAATATTCTTTCGTGATCCCGTTTGTACAAGTTTGTTGGGGAGTTCCAAAATGCACCCACATCTCTATAGGGATTTGATAGGGACACCGCCCAATGAGGGAGTCCTCATTGGAATCCAGTTGGATTCGACACTGTTCCCCGATGAACGCCGTTCGAGAATTCTTACCACGTTCGAATCGAAAAAATGTGATTAGTCACGTGAAAAACTCGGCGTGTTGAAACATAACCTGCACGCTTCGGGAGCGAGTACGTGTGTGGTGTTGTTATGTCGAAGTGCAGTAAAAAGAAATAACAAACGATAATTACAGTGGAGTTTCAGTGAATGGGATTCAAATCAATTTTTAATATATACTTTTTCAAGCGATTTATACTTTTTTAAGACAAGATTTATATTTTTTTAACGGGTTCCTCTAGTTTCTCGGCTGTTTTTTACGGCTTTTTCAATAATTTTTTGCGGGCAAAGCATCGAAATAATCAATCTCATTGTTTTTGCATAATCTTTATTAACATTTAAATATGCTTTACAAATTTTTTGAAGTCAAAATATATAATAGAATAAACGTTATAGTGGCCGCCAGGAAAACATCAAGTAAAAGAGATGCTTGACGGTGACCAAGATTGCGGCTGTTCTGCTAATCCGAAATCAAACAACCAAACGGCATTTTAATCTTCATATTTAAGACTAGCGATTAAACTAGAGTGAATTCTAAATTACAAAAATTGACTTTTTTATACACTTTTGAATATTACATTCTATTTTTTACTCATTTTTTCTTAAGTCTTTCGCTCGTACAAAACAAACTATCGAAGCAATCATGATAATCCTAGTTCAATCGCTGGCTTATAACATATTAAAGATGCTGTATAAATTTGAACAAGATCGGTGCAGTAGTTTCTGAAATATCGTGGTCACCGTTTCGAAAAATGGTGTTTCGAGAAAAACGCATTTGAAAGTTCGCGCATGTGATTTATACTTGTGAACCACTTCGAATATCAAAAAGTCCTTTGGCACACATTTTCTACACATGTTGTAGATGTGATTTATGAAAAAAAAATCGATCTTTTCGACCCGAGAAACTAGAGGACCCCGTTAAGCTCCACTCATTTTCGATATTTATATATATTTTTTTTTTAGAAAATGCAACGTACCGATTGCGACGAGATCTATGAAGAATCGTATCAGATTCCGTTCGATAGTGCGTAAATTCTTTAGGATTCAAATTTGATACGTACATTGGATTCCAATGGGAAATCCTGATTAGAATCCAACCTACAAGGGTGACGTTTTAGTATACAGATCCAATGTGATGATCCTTCGTATTAGGAAGTAGGGACGAGTATGGAAATACAATTTGATCCCTGAGACAATTTCTGCACAGGCAATGAACTATAGTTACTTTTCCTATCACACCTTTTACTATAGGCATTATTTGTTGTACGTCCATGGATACTTTATTGATGGGCAGGGCTAGACAAATCGACAATATAAACAATATATTTGATAATATAAAAAAATTGATAAATTCTGGCCATTGTGGATACACGAACGTTTTACATAAACAAGCATTGTATCCCTACGACAATTTCTGCACGGAAGTCTCCCGCTATTGCTGCTATATTTTGATCAGTATGTAGGGTGATCTTGTCTCGAAGAATCTTCCTAAAAAAACGCAGTGCAACGAGAAACAAACGGTAAATTCAAACCTCAATAATACGCTAATCGCAACCAATGCGAAAATGAGAAGACAGTAGAAATTATTCTACTGTTAGCTCATTCTCGCACAGCTGAACAAAATATGATGAACAAATAAAAAAAGTGGCTTTGAATTTACTCGAATTTATTACTCAATTTTGTCGGCTTTAAGATCGCACCAAAAATAAGTTAAACACCGTGTAGACGAATTTTCCGCCGCAGGGTACGCTAATTGTTGATTTCACGCCATACGTTAAACTCAATACATCCACAGAGAAAAATTATCAATTTACTTTTATTGTCAAATATTTCGAAAATAAAGCAGACATAGCCTGCTAGTTTTTTTCACACCGCCTCCCTTGCTTCTCGGTTTTTTTACATTCTTTATCACGCAAAGCAGCGACAGACACGCGACAGCAGGCCGTAAGAGCGGGATCCCCCTGGATACAAATCTCAAGGGGATCAATGCCGTACGGCGATACAGCTAACGTTGAGGACTTTGCAGTTAGGCCAATGCTTTTATGTAGTTATTTAAACATATACACACATTATATATATTAGGATGGCACAAATTTGAGCTCTATCTTTTTTTCCTTTTTCTCACCATCCAATTATCTACTTTAGAGACAAAAAAATTGTCGTGGAAGCTGCGAGCGGTCAAAAAAATATTTAGAGGTCGCTCAAAGCTCCTAAAAAATCAAATTTTCATAAAAAAATCGAGGTTTTTTTTAGTTCACTCCTCACCCTTAATTTTACGCATTATAATTTTTAAATTCAGCTCACGAAAGCTCTAGCCGGCCTATGAATATTCAGTGGTCGCTCAACGATTTCGAAATTTACAATTTTCGCCACAAAATAAATCTCGCAAGCACTACAATTCCTTGTAGCATAAAAACAAAATAAACAGCGAAGTGTTACATTTTCTGAATAATTTATTAAAATAATTTGTAACAGAGCTAGAGCTTTCGCGAGGTTAATTAAAAAATTAAAATGCGTAAAATTCATGGGTGATAAGTGGACGAAAAAATCTCTTTATCAATGAAATTTTGAATCTTTGGGAGGTCCTAGCGACCCCTAAATATTTTTGACTGCTCGCAGCTTTCACGACAATTGTTTTTTTTTTCTTTAAAAAAGATAATTGGATGGTGAGAAAACGAAAAAAAATAGAGCCGAAATTTGTGCCACCCTGATATACACATATATATGGATGTATATGAAGCCTCCAAGACTTCTTCAATTTTATTCACCCTTAAGGGGTTACCCCCACTTGCGATTTTGAAAAAATCGATTTTTTTATTGCATTTTTTTGAAGTGTAATTTGAAGTGCAGTTTTTTTTGATGCCCGGGATAGATGACTCTATGTAAGTTTACAAAAAAAAATATTTGCTTCGTGTAAACTGAAATTGAAACTTTAAACACGTTTTTCTCATAATGGCATTTCTGAAGTCGGTGACCAAGATTACTCGAACACTAATGAACCGATCTTCTTGAAATTTTGCAGGCTTATTTAATACATAAAAATGTAGTCTTTAATCGTTTGATTTTTTTTTTCGAAAAAAAGTGGCCGTTTTATAGCCAAAAAACGGCCGTTTTTTTTCGTTAAAATCGAACCATTAACTTTGACTGTCCGCCATTTTGTGAAAAATGAATATTTTTTAAAATCCTTCGATTGAAGACTAGTTTATACTTATATTTGACTAAATCCATCCGCATTTTTTTTTCAGATGATCCACTTCGCCGCAATGTTGGTCACCGCAAACCGTGTATATAAAAACATTATTTCATTGACGGCCATTTGCCACTAAACAATGTAATATTTTTCAATAAAAAAATTACTGAAAGTTCTTCAAGATGTGTTCTTTAAGATAGTATATTGATCGATTAAAAAAGTTTTGTAGTTTTCTTTAAAAAAATTCATCAAAAAGGCCTTTTTTGCGCTACAAGTGGGGGTAACGCCTTAAAAAACGGCCTTACCAACATTTATCGAGACCTTAGACGACCGAAGATATTCGTCAGTGAATAGGTGCGCTGATCACTCTTCTGATAATTCTCCGCTTCCGCAAGAGTTGCTTCTCCATACCTCTCCTTTTCGGGCTAGAGAAGGAATCTTCGTCAAAAACGCATTCCCCCACGTAGAGTATCGATAAAATAATTTCAGCTGCACTCGAGGCGTTCTCTTCCTCGAGTTTCCCCACCCAAAATCTTCACAAATCTTCAATACTCCCAATACGCGAGCAGTGCGCCACTTGTCACGTGGTTCTTTTGCTCTTCGTAATCGTCGGGACGACTTCCGAAATATTAAAAAATAAAAATTGACATCTGAAATAGCTCACTGCTGCTAGTGAAGCTTATTGCAGCTCGAGACATTTTTCGAAGTGTTTGCGAGTCTGTTATTGCGGCAATTGTGGAGTAATTTCGCGGATAACTGCGGAAGAGTGGAGAAAATTGCGGCTGAACTTGGCCGAAAAGGGTTGAGAACGGAATATTTTTGCAATGACAATTTTCAGACAGAAGAACGGGTCCTTTTTTCTTCAACGTATTGCGGATATGAGAGATCCTTTTTGCGCACATGTGCGTACAGCTAGACACCCATACATCCACGCACTTCATTATTTACTCGGGATTTTCTTCTTGGTTCTGATCCGGGCTTATCATTCGCTCAACCTTCGCGTGGTCGAGGAGCGCGAGGAAGAGTTACTCATTCTCGTATGTATGTGTCCTTATGTAGAGAATACGATTTCAGACTGGAGTCCTGCCAGGCTCTTCCAAAGGCTCTTCCACTCGATCCTTCTGCGTTTCGTAAATACTTCCGGAAGCTTCTCACGTTGTTGCGTGCTTATAAATGTTTGCACCGGTCTCAGGCGACCGTGCCAATTTTCTTCCGGACACGCTTTTCCAATGTCCACGTAGTAAGCAAACGGAAATTAATAGTTTACCTCAACTTAAGGCCGGACACCACTGTGATGGGGAAAACAAATCGTTTTTTTTTTGCATTTTCTCAGAGCATGCATATTCAAGAATATGTGAAAAAAAATTGAAGCTCATAAATAGAAAATTCACCAAGTTACAGACGATTTAGGGAGACCAGGTAGCGCAACGATTTACGTGTGCTAAAACTTTCAATCGCTTTTTTTCTCGTCTTGGCCGGAATCATAACTCTAGCTATGTCAGTAGTAGAACTAGGGGAGATCGGGACAAAGTGGAGGCGAGGGGGGTGCGGGACGGGGGAGTCCGGGACGGGGGGCAAGGGGAGGGGTTTGATCATGTGGTGGGGGAAGTGTGTGGCGCGGAGTATGCGGTGAAGGGGAGGGAGTGAGGAGCCCACAGCAAGGGGAGGGGCGGTGTCTGGCTATCGCGCGGAGGTCTTGGGCCCGTTTGGGGAATTGGGGGAGGGGGATTTGCGGCTCGCGGAGAGAGGTGAGGCGAGTGACGTCACGCGAGGGAAGAGGATGCCCAAAACCATGGGTCAATGCCCAAAAGCACGAGAGGATAACAGTTGTAGGTACGGGCCAAGGGGGCACCGGCAGCCAGGGGACATCGTACACGATGCGTCGCTTTTCTAAGGGGCGTTATTGATACAGGTGAATCGTTTCCAGACAATGGAGGAAAATCTCTCTCAAACATGTGGATATGCATGTGAAAGCCAGCGTCTATGATACACTCTCGGCAACGTAAGGAAATTGTAATGCTAGTTGTCAAATGAGACTTTACAGATAAACTTTTTATGCAGCTATAGTAACAGAGGCATTCGGTCTTGTATTCATTCCGAAAGATAACGTCGAGATGTTTGCATGTGCGAGTATGTATGCAGTGCACCCAGCCAAGAACCCGTGGGACTTGACGAAGAATGAGCTCGAACACGTTCCAAAGACCTTGCTCATAAAATATTGGAGTCGACACATTGGTATGCTGTGGGATCGTTTGCCGGAACATCATCGAAACGACAGTGAAATATTATCATATCTTCCATGCATGAAGCATTACAATACACCTGAGATGTTGGATCATATTGATGGCCCCCCACCTCCGCAACGGAATTGTGAAAAGTGTTGTGAGGGAGACAATATTATTCGTGAGAAAAAATAAACGATCCTCGAAACATTTGAAGTTGTTTCATCGATGAAAAATGGATTTCTCATTGTCAGCAAAACGGCGGAATTCTTCCCAACGAAGAAGCTGTCTCAAGGTTCCATCGTGTTATCCAATCTCCGACATGAGGGCTGCCCATACCAAATTAGCAAAGCGTTACGTAGTGGACATCATGGACGAGTTCGCCGTCTGTTTACCAGCACGGCTCATGAAGGCCTTCAATCACGGTCCAAAGATGTTCGAGAATATATTGGAAATGGCTCGCAATTACGAACTGTACATGAACTATACATGAACTATTATGGCGGACAATACAGCAGCATCGCGTTCAATAAACAGTGAGCACACCATTGTGCTGGTCGGAAATGATGAGTTCAACGGCATCACCATCATTGGTCGCTAACATCCTTGAGTTTTCAACATGCTCACAACAATGTATAAAGGATAGCTTTCATCGAATATAAAAAATATTCCACGTTGCTGTTGGATGTAAGAATAAATACAATCGAAAAGAATAAATATCAAAATGTTTTTTTTTAGTTAAAAATGTTTTTTTAAATCCTCCGCTCACGCAGCGCTTCGTATACACTCAACAAGCTTTTCAGCGATTTTATATTCGCATTGGCTCAATTGTATTTCATATTGAAGAAATGATGGGGACATTCAAAGTCGGAGATGTTTGACAATTTCTGCAGCGAGGGACAGTCCAGGGTCTCCAAGTCAACAATTTTTGTTGCAGGATCCGTGAATCTTGATATCCATGAGTATTTTTCGAATCCCTTCACGTAGATGGTAGGAGCTCCTTGCAAGATGGTTCGAATTATCGATCTAGCTGCCTCGTATGGTATATCACCGTGATCCCATCGTAATCCGTGAAAATTGCGTTCCAACCATTTGTTTGTCATTTTGTACTTGGCCGGTAGAGTCCCATGCAAATGGTGCATCGAAGGCGAGCGTCAGCTGTTCAGCATTCTTCTTATGGAGTTTGACGATAGACATCTCCTTCAGGACAAATTCGTTAACGGGTCTCTTGAAGCCCTGCACATCAACGATAAGCTCCATGTTGACCGAAGTGGATGAGAATCATCGGCATGATTTTACACCATTTTTAAACTCCATCACTGATTGGATTGTACTCTTCGTGAGACGTTCCAGAGACTTCCGAAGACATTCATAAGACGTTCGAAGGCATTCAAGAGACGTTCGAAAACATTCATAAGGCGTTTGAAGACATGCATGAGCGGTTCAAAGAGTTTCAAAAGACTTTCTACAACGTCATGACACGTTTGAAGATGTTCGTGAGACCTTCAAGAGACTTTCGAAAACATTTAAAGACTTTCATGAGAGGTTCGAAGACGTTCAAAAGATCTGTGACGATGTTCATAATATGTTTGAAGACATCGATGGAGGTTCGAAGACGTTTAAGAGACTTTCAAAAACATTCACGCGGGGGTTGGAAGATGTTCAAAAACTTTCGAATTCGTTCAACAGACATTTGACGACATTCATAATACGTTTGAAGACATTCATGAGGGGTTCGAAGATGCTTAAGAGAGACTTTCAAAGACATTCACGAGGGGTTTGTCCGAAGACATATATAAGACGTTTGAAGACATTCAAGAGACGTTCGAAAACATTCATAAGGCGTTTGAAGACATGCATGAGCGGTTCAAAGAGTTTCAAAAGACTTTCTACAACGTCATGACACGTTTGAAGATGTTCGTGAGACCTTCAAGAGACTTTCGAAAACGTTTAAAGACTTTCATGAGAGGTTCAAAGACGTTCAAAAGATCTGTGACGATGTTCATAATATGTTTGAAGACATCGATGAGGGGTTCGAAGACGTTTAAGAGACTTTCAAAGACATTCACGCGGGGTTGGAAGATGTTCAAAAAACTTTCGAATTCGTTCAACAGACATTTGACGACATTCATAATACGTTTGAAGACATTCATGAGGGGTTCGAAGATGCTTAAGAGAGACTTTCAAAGACATTCACGAGGGGTTTGTCCGAAGACATATATAAGACGTTTGAAGACATTCAAGAGACGTTCGAAAACATTCATAAGGCGTTTGAAGACATGCATGAGGGGTTCAAAGAGTTTCAAGAGACTTTCTACGACGTTCATGAGACGCTTGAAGATGTTCGTGAGACATTCTAGAGATCGTTAACGATATTCATAATACGTTTGAAGACATCGATGAGGGGTTCGAAGATGTTTTAGAGACTTTCAAAGACATTCACGAGGGGTTTGAAGACGTTCAAGAAATTTTCGAATCGGTTCAAGAGCCTTTTGACGACATTCATAATACGTTTGAAGACATTCTTGTGGGGTCGAAGACGCTTGAGAGACTTTCAAAGGTATCCACGAGGGTTTCGAATACGTCCAAGAGACTTTCGAATACGTTCAAGAGACTTTCAGAGACATTCGCGAGAGGTGCGAAGACGTTCAGAGACTTTCGAAGACATTCAAGAGATCTTTGACAATATTCATAATACGTTTGAAGACATCGATGAGGGGTTCGACGACGTTTTAGAGACTTTCAAAGACACTCACGAGGGGCTTGAAGACGTTCAAGAGACATTCGACGACATTCATGATACGTGTGAAGACATTCATAAGGGGTTCCAAGACGCTTGAGAGACTTTCAAAGACATTCACGAGGCGTTCGAAGACGTTCAAGAGAATTTCGATAGCATTCATAATAGGTTGAAGACATTCATAAGGGGTTCGAAGACGCTTAAGAGAGATTTTCAAAGACATTCACGAGGGGTTCGAAGACGTTTAAAAGACTTTCGACGACACTCATAATACGTTTGAAGACGTTAAAGAGACTTTCAAATACGTTCAAGAGACTTTCAGAGACATTCGCGAGAGGTGCGAAGACGTTCAGAGACTTTCGAAGACATTCAAGAGATCTTTGACAATATTCATAATACGTTTGAAGACATCGATGAGGGGTTCGAAGACGCTTGAGAGACTTTCAAAGGCATTCACGAAAGTTTCGAAGACGTTCAAGAGACTTTCGACAACATTTATAATACGTTTGAAGACATTCATGAGGGGTTCGAAGACGCTTGAGAGACTTTCAAAGACATTAACGAGGGGTTTGAAGACGTTTAAAAGACTTTTGAATACGTTCGAGAGACTTTCAGAGACATTCGCGAGAGGTGCGAAGACGTTCAGAGACTTCCGAAGACATTCACAAGACTTTCGAATACGTTCAAGAGACTTTCAGACATTCATGAGGGGTTCGAAAACGCTTGAGAGACTTTCAAAGACACTCAAGAGACTTTCAGAGACATTGGCGAGAGGTGCGAAGACGTTCAGAGACTTTCGACGACATTCATGATACGCTTGAGTACATTCATGAGGGGTTCGAAAACGCTTAAGAGAGACTTTCAAAGACATTCAGGAGTGGTTTTAAGACGTTTAGAGGACTTCTGACGACACTCATAATACGTTTGAAGACGTTCAAGAAACTTTCGAATACGTTCAAGAGACTTTCAGAGACATTCATGAGGGGTTCGAAGACGCTTGAGAGACTTTCAAAGGCATTCACGAGGGTTTCGAATACGTTCAAGAGACTTTCAGAGACATGCGCGAGAGGTTCGAAGACGTTCAAGAGATCTGTGACGATATTCGGAATGTGTTTGAACACATCGATGAGGGGTTTGAATACGTGTAAGAGACTTTCAAAGACATTCACGAGGGGTTGGAAGATGTTCAAAAACTTTCGAATTCGTTCATAATACGTTTTAAGACATTCATGAGGGGTTCGAAGACGCTTAAGAGATTTTCAAAGACATTCACGAGAGGTGCGAAGACGTTCAGAGACCTTCGAAGACATTCAAGAGATCTTTGACAATATTCATAATACGTTCGAAGACATGGATGAGAGGTTCGACGATGTTATAGAGACTTTCAAAGACATTCACGAAGAGTTTGAAGACGTTCAGAGACTTTCGAAGACATTCAAGAGATCTTTGACAATATCCATAATACGTTTGAAGACATCGATGAGGGGTTCGAAGACGCTTGAGAGACTTTCAAAGGCATTCACGAGAGTTTCGAAGACGTTCAAAAGACTTTCGACGACTTTCATGATACGTTTAAAGACATTCATGAGGGGTTCGAAGACGTTCGAGATACTTTCGACACCATTCATAATACGTTTGAAGACATTCATGAGGGGCTCAAAGACAAGTATCTTTCAAGACTTGAGAGACTTTCAAAGACATTGACGAGGGGTTCGAAGACGTTTAAAAGACTTTCGACGACACTCACAATACGTTTGAAGACATTCATGTGGGGTTCGAAGATGCTTAAGAGACTTTCAGAGACATTCGCGAGAGGTGTGAAGACGTTCAGAGACTTTCGAAGACATTCAAGAGATCTTTGAGAATATTCATAATACGTTTGAAGACGTCGATGTGGGGTTCGACGACGTTTTAGAGACGTTCAAAAGACTTTCGACGACATTCATGATACGTTTGAAGACATTCATGAGGGGTTCGAAGAAGCTTAAGCGAGACTTTCAAAGACATTCACGAGGGGTTCGAAGACGTTCAAAAGACTTTCGACGAAACTCATAATACGTTTGAAGACATTCGTGAGGGGTTCGAAGACGCTTGAGAGACTTTCAAAGACATTCACGAGAGGTGCGAAGACCTTCAGAGACCTTCGAAGACACTTTCAAGAGATCTTTGACGATATTCCTAATACGTTCGAAGACATCGATGAGGGGTTCGACGATGTTTTAGAGACTTTCAAAGATATTCACGAGGGGTTTGAAGATGTTCAGAGACTTTCGAAGACTTTCAAGAGATCTTTGACAATATTCATAATACGTTTGAAGACATTCATGAGGAGTTCGAAGACGCTTGGGAGACTTTCAAAGGCATGCGCGAGGGTTTCGAAGACGTTCGAGAGACTTTCGAATGCGTTCAAGAGACTTTCAGAGACATTCGCGCGAGGTGCGAAGACGTTCAGAGACTTTCGAAGATATTCAAGAGATCTTTGACAATATTCATAATACGTTTGAAGACATTCATGAGGGGTTCGAAGACGCTCGAGAGACTTTCAAAGGCATTCACGAGGGTTTCGAAGACGTTCAAGAGACTTTCATAGATATTCGCGAGAGGTGCGAAGATGTTCAGAGACTTTCGAAGACATGCAAGAGATCTTTGACAATATTCATAATACGTTTGAAGACATCGACGAGTGGTTCGACGATGTTTTAGAGACATTCGACGACATTCACGAGGGGTTTGAAGACGTTCAGAGACTCTCGAAGACGCTTATCAGACTTTCAAAGACATTCGCGAGCGGTTTGAAGACGTTCAAGAGATTTTCAAAGACATTCACGAGGCGTTCGAAGACGTTCAAAAGACTTTTGGCGACATTCACACTACGTTTGAGGACATTCATGAGCATTTCGACGACGCTTAAGAGGCTTTCAAAGACATTCGCGAGCGGTTTGAAGACGTTCAAGAGACTTTTGACGACATTCATAATACGATATTCGACGACATCCATAAACCAAAGATATTCATGTCGTTTGAGTTTCGCTGGAAATGTTTGGGTTTGTTTGGGATTTTCACAGTTTTGGTAAAATGCGTTTGGATTTGTTTGGGATTTTCACAGTTTTGGTAAAATGTGTTTGGGTTTGTTTGGGATTTTCTCAGTTTTGGTAAAATGTGTTTGGGTATGTGTTTTGGGCATTCACGAGGGTTTCGTCTGTCTGAACGTCTGAAAGTCTCTTGAACGTATTCGAAAGTCTTGTGAATGTCTTCGGAAGTCTCTGAACGTCTTCGCACCTCTCGCGAATGTCTCTGAAAGTCTCTCGAACGTATTCAAAAGTCTTTTAAACGTCTTCAAACCCCTCGTTAATGTCTTTGAAAGTCTCTCAAGCGTCTTCGAACCCCTCATGAATGTCTTCAAACGTATTATAAATGTTGTCGAAAGTCTCTTGAACGTCTTCGAAACTTTCGTGAATGTCTTTGAAAGTCTCTCAAGCGTCTTCGAACCCCTCATCGATGTCTTCAAACGTATTATGAATATTGTCAAAGATCTCTTGAATGTCTTCGAAAGTCTCTGAACGTCTTCGCACCTCTCGCGAATGTCTCTGAAAGTCTCTTGAACGTATTTGAAAGTCTCTTTAACGTCTTCAAACGTATTATGAGTGTCGTCGAAAGTCTTTTAAACGTCTTCGAACCCCTCGTGAATGTCTTTGAAAATCTCTCTTAAGCGTCTTCGAACCCCTTATGAATGTCTTCAACCTATTATGAATGCTATCGAAATTCTCTTGAACGTCTTCGAACGCCTCGTGAATGTCTTTGAAAGTCTCTCAAGCGTCTTGGAACCCCTTATGAATGTCTTCACACGTATCATGAATGTCGTCGAATGTCTCTTGAACGTCTTCAAGCCCCTCGTGAGTGTCTTTGAAAGTCTCTAAAACGTCGTCGAACCCCTCATCGATGTCTTCAAACGTATTATGAATATTGTCAAAGATCTCTTGAATGTCTTCGAAAGTCTCTGAACGTCTTCGCACCTCTCGCGAATGTCTCTGAAAGTCTCTTGAACGTATTCGAAAGTCTCTTGGACGTATTCGAAACCCTCGTGGATACCTTTGAAAGTCTCTCAAGCGTCTTCGACCCCACAAGAATGTCTTCAAACGTATTATGAATGTCGTCAAAAGGCTCTTGAACCGATTCGAAAATTTCTTGAACGTCTTCAAACCCCTCGTGAATGTCTTTGAAAGTCTCTAAAACATCTTCGAACCCCTCATCGATGTCTTCAAACGTATTATGAATATCGTTAACGATCTCTAGAATGTCTCACGAACATCTTCAAGCGTCTCATGAACGTCGTAGAAAGTCTCTTGAAACTCTTTGAACCCCTCATGCATGTCTTCAAACGCCTTATGAATGTTTTCGAACGTCTCTTGAATGTCTTCAAACGTCTTATATATGTCTTCGGACAAACCCCTCGTGAATGTCTTTGAAAGTCTCTCTTAAGCATCTTCGAACCCCTCATGAATGTCTTCAAACGTATTATGAATGTCGTCAAATGTCTGTTGAACGAATTCGAAAGTTTTTTGAACATCTTCCAACCCCGCGTGAATGTCTTTGAAAGTCTCTTAAACGTCTTCGAACCCCTCATCGATGTCTTCAAACATATTATGAACATCGTCACAGATCTTTTGAACGTCTTTGAACCTCTCATGAAAGTCTTTAAACGTTTTCGAAAGTCTCTTGAAGGTCTCACGAACATCTTCAAACGTGTCATGACGTTGTAGAAAGTCTTTTGAAACTCTTTGAACCGCTCATGCATGTCTTCAAACGCCTTATGAATGTTTTCGAACGTCTCTTGAATGTCTTCAAACGTCTTATATATGTCTTCGGACAAACCCCTCGTGAATGTCTTTGAAAGTCTCTCTTAAGCATCTTCGAACCCCTCATGAATGTCTTCAAACGTATTATGAATGTCGTCAAATGTCTGTTGAACGAATTCGAAAGTTTTTGAACATCTTCCAACCCCCGCGTGAATGTTTTTGAAAGTCTCTTAAACGTCTTCGAACCTCCATCGATGTCTTCAAACATATTATGAACATCGTCACAGATCTTTTGAACGTCTTCGAACCTCTCATGAAAGTCTTTAAATGTTTTCGAAAGTCTCTTGAAGGTCTCACGAACATCTTCAAACGTGTCATGACGTTGTAGAAAGTCTTTTGAAACTCTTTGAACCGCTCATGCATGTCTTCAAACGCCTTATGAATGTTTTCGAACGTCTCTTGAATGCCTTCGAACGTCTTATGAATGTCTTCGGAAGTCTCTGGAACGTCTCACGAAGAGTACAATCCAATCAGTGATGGAGTTTAAAAATGGTGTAAAATCATGCCGATGATTCTCATCCACTTCGGTCAACATGGAGCTTATCGTTGATGTGCAGGGCTTCAAGAGACCCGTTAACGAATTTGTCCTGAAGGAGATGTCTATCGTCAAACTCCATAAGAAGAATGCTGAACAGCTGACGCTCGCCTTCGATGCACCATTTGCATGGGACTCTACCGGCCAAGTACAAAATGACAAACAAATGGTTGGAACGCAATTTTCACGGATTACGATGGGATCACGGTGATATATCATACGAGGCAGCTAGATCGATAATTCGAACCATCTTGCAAGGAGCTCCTACCATCTACGTGAAGGGATTCGAAAAATACTCATGGATATCAAGATTCACGGATCCTGCAACAAAAATTGTTGACTTGGAGACCCTGGACTGTCCCTCGCTGCAGAAATTGTCAAACATCTCCGACTTTGAATGTCCCCATCATTTCTTCAATATGAAATACAATTGAGCCAATGCGAATATAAAATCGCTGAAAAGCTTGTTGAGTGTATACGAAGCGCTGCGTGAGCGGAGGATTTAAAAAAACATTTTTAACTAAAAAAAAACATTTTGATATTTATTCTTTTCGATTGTATTTATTCTTACATCCAACAGCAACGTGGAATATTTTTTATATTCGATGAAAGCTATCCTTTATACATTGTTGTGAGCATGTTGAAAACTCAAGGATGTTAGCGACCAATGATGGTGATGCCGTTGAACTCATCATTTCCGACCAGCACAATGGTGTGCTCACTGTTTATTGAACGCGATGCTGCTGTATTGTCCGCCATAATAGTTCATGTATAGTTCATGTACAGTTCGTAATTGCGAGCCATTTCCAATATATTCTCGAACATCTTTGGACCGTGATTGAAGGCCTTCATGAGCCGTGCTGGTAAACAGACGGCGAACTCGTCCATGATGTCCACTACGTAACGCTTTGCTAATTTGGTATGGGCAGCCCTCATGTCGGAGATTGGATAACACGATGGAACCTTGAGACAGCTTCTTCGTTGGGAAGAATTCCGCCGTTTTGCTGACAATGAGAAATCCATTTTTCATCGATGAAACAACTTCAAATGTTTCGAGGAACGTTTATTTTTTCTCACGAATAATATTGTCTCCCTCACAACACTTTTCACAATTCCGTTGCGGAGGTGGGGGGCCATCAATATGATCCAACATCTCAGGTGTATTGTAATGCTTCATGCATGGAAGATATGATAATATTTCACTGTCGTTTCGATGATGTTCCGGCAAACGATCCCACAGCATACCAATGTGTCGACTCCAATATTTTATGAGCAAGGTCTTTGGAACGTGTTCGAGCTCATTCTTCGTCAAGTCCCACGGGTTCTTGGCTGGGTGCACTGCATACATACTCGCACATGCAAACATCTCGACGTTATCTTTCGGAATGAATACAAGACCGAATGCCTCTGTTACTATAGCTGCATAAAAAGTTTATCTGTAAAGTCTCATTTGACAACTAGCATTACAATTTCCTTACGTTGCCGAGAGTGTATCATAGACGCTGGCTTTCACATGCATATCCACATGTTTGAGAGAGATTTTCCTCCATTGTCTGGAAACGATTCACCTGTATCAATAACGCCCCTTAGAAAAGCGACGCATCGTGTACGATGTCCCCTGGCTGCCGGTGCCCCCTTGGCCCGTACCTACAACTGTTATCCTCTCGTGCTTTTGGGCATTGACCCATGGTTTTGGGCATCCTCTTCCCTCGCGTGACGTCACTCGCCTCACCTCTCTCCGCGAGCCGCAAATCCCCCTCCCCCAATTCCCCAAACGGGCCCAAGACCTCCGCGCGATAGCCAGACACCGCCCCTCCCCTTGCTGTGGGCTCCTCACTCCCTCCCCTTCACCGCATACTCCGCGCCACACACTTCCCCCACCACATGATCAAACCCCTCCCCTTGCCCCCCGTCCCGGACTCCCCCGTCCCGCACCCCCCTCGCCTCCACTTTGTCCCGATCTCCCCTAGTTCTACTACTTATGTCTTATTTTCAATTTAAAAGAAACCTACATTTCGGCAACTGACGCAGCTATCGTTGTACGTTGTGGTTTTTTTTTCATTTAGTATTTTTAAGGGGAGGTACCTGAGTAAACGGCGAGAAAAAAGGTGAACTTCGGGATTTTTTATCTCAAAAAATAATGTTTCGAGGGGATCCGGGTTTTTTTTATTGGAAAATATGTACTTTGAGGTATGTTTAGGAATTTTTTAAAATAAATTCGTTGACTGGAAGCAATTTAAACGCGATTATCTCGAAACATAGTTTTCAAAGTCGGTGCCAGATGTATCTCGGTAACGGCTTGTCCGATTTTGTCCAAATTTGGATACAATATTCTCCGATAGCTTTTCTCGTTCGCCGCGTAGGATTTTTTTGTAATTTTCATTTTTGACGGAATTGCCACCATTTTAATTTAACATTCGTTTTTCTTTCGCAATTTCCGACGATTTTGGATTGCATACACATTGCATAAAAAGCAATGGTTCAATGAAATGAAAAACCCCTACGTGGCACACGAGAAAACTATCGAAGAATATTGTATCCAAATTTGGACAAAATCGGACAAGCCGTTTTCGAGATACATCTGGCACCGACTTTGAAAACTATGTTTTGAAATAATCGCGTTTGAATCGCTTCCGGTCAACGAATTTGTTTTAAAAAATTCCTAAACATACCTCAATGTACATATTTTCCAATAAAAAAACCCGGATTCAATCGAAACATTAGTTTTTGAGATAAAAATTCCCGAAGTTTACCTGTTTTTCTCGCCGTTTACTCAGGTACCTCCCCTTAAGCCTCTGCATATAAACAAAAAATTTCGCCAAAATTACACTGTTTTTTAACACCCGCCATTTTGTGATTTTTTTTCTCGAAACAACGGCTACGTAAAACGAGAACTACATTTGTTTAGATTATAAAAATATTTTACTGTGATTTTTCAGACCAACCATTGTCAAGTTATTGATCCGGGCGTTGGACCACATTGTTTATACAGAGACTCTATTAGGGTAATTCCGAGGGAGTTGCCCATAAGGGAGAGGTGGCCAATAGAAATGTTTCATAGAACCGCGCACTAGATTTCACCTGTTACTGCTTAAGTCGCTTCGCGTCGTGCGCAGGTGTAAGTGTATAAGCAAAAGTTTGGCAAAAATGTTAAGTAAGTAAAATCCTTTTTAATTATTCTGCCCACTGCTAAATTTTTTTGAAGGTTTCATGTTTTACATTGCGATGATGTTATTTTGTAAAAGTAATGGTTGCTTTTGTACTTTTGAATAGTTCACGAACAGTGCTTTGTTGTAACCTCAACATTTCGCATGTATTGTTTCTACTTGTTTACATTTTAGATGTGGCCATCTCTCCCGGGAGATTAGGATAGATGGCCACGTACAGTCGGTGTATGATGGCCATAGTATTAGTTGTAATGTGTTCAAGTAATTCATGTTTTCTATATTTGGTTAAGATGCTTAATAAGTACAAGAGTATAGCAATTGCTCTACGAGGGAATTGTACTCAAGGATCATTAAAAGCAGCTATTAGTGCTGTAAAAAATGATGAATTTTCGGTTCGTGCGGCCGCTAGGACCTACGAAATACCTAGGAAGACCTTAGAAAGACGACATAAGAACAATGACAAAAAATGTTGTAGAGAAAATTATTATGAAACTCGCCTCATCCAAGACTGGCTTCAGTGGATAGTGTGCCAACTTTGGGTACACAAAAATTATACTAATTTCGATTATATGTGTTCTAGATGTGGCTCAAATAAAAAAAAAATAAAAATCAAAACATGAAATGAAAGAGATAACCGAGAGCATAATGCTGGGTAACTGGCCATATCACCTCTACTCCTATGGCCATCACACCCGGATGCTCCGGGAGAGATAGCCAATCGTGATTTTAAACAAATAGTAATTTGAAGGTTGATCTGATAGGAGTTTGTTTTAATTTCGTAAATTATCTTAAAGTTAAATGTTTCATTACAAATGAAAATAAGATAAGACACGTCTGTACTTTCATTTTGACGGATCCTTGAAAAAACTGTGGTCACCTAACCCGGACTTACCTTATACCTTAGAAACGTGGTTAATTTTTTATTTATTTGAATAAAAATTTACACGAAATAAGTTCAATGTATACATAATACCAGTGCGACACTTTCAAAAAATCGATTTTTTTTGCCTTTTTCGACAGTTTCTACTTTCAAGAATATCATTATCATTTATATCATTTACATCAATATCATTTTATTTTGCAAAAATCGATAGTTAAATCTTTAAACGCGTTTTTCTCGAAATGAGATTTTTCAAATTTGCTGACATTGTAACTCAAAGAGCAATTATTCGATTGACTTGAAATTTGAACTGAGTACTCTTGAATATATTTACTCTACAATGACGTAGGATGTTTTTGATTGGATGAAAATTGACGATTTGGCATTGAAAAAACGACCATTTTATGGGCAAGAAAACCGTATTTTTTTTCATAACTACGCCATTTTGTTAGATTTCGATATTTTTCGAAAATCTTACGTCATTCCACAGAAAATACCTTCCAGTTTGAAGACATTTTTTCCTTTTTCGGTTTCAGCTACTCAATCGGCTGGAATCATGTCAGCAGTGGAGGAACTTTTTTTTTTGGCGCCTCCGAAGGCAGCGCAAAAGTCGCTTGGATCTCAATATTTTTCTATGAAAAAATGATGTAACATAGGTGAAATATAGCCAAATATATTCTTCATTTTCCGAACCATTTAATTGAGTACTTTTTTTTCCAAAAAATTCCCGAAAATCACCCAAATTTTCAGCGTTCACACTGGTATAGCTCCTTAATAACATACCTTATCTCCAAATCTCAAACAAAACATCTAGTGGACAAAAAAAAATCGGATAAAAAAATCGTGTTCTCCTTAATTATTCGAGTCTCAGTCCCCGATGTCTTTGATCACGCAAAATCCTAATTACGACGATCTCAATAAAATATTGTCCTGAATTTTTTGGACCGATAGCTTCTTCTTCGCGACGCTTTGTATGCCTCGTGGGCGCGGGGCGAAAGATTTCCAAGAAGGCAGGTGTTCGGAAGATTGTTTTTATAAATTAGTTAAGGAGCGATCGTGACACACGAAGGATAGGGTCCCTCGCGATGGGTCTTTTTTGGATAACTCCTACGCATTCCCGAACAACTAGGAGTGTATTCGGGGAAAATAAATTACACTGCAGACTTGTTATATACATCCCACGATAGTAAAGCAATTATTCGATCCTCGGAAACGCACTTTTTCGCTTTTGTACTTTTGTTCGGTTAGAGCGTGAATGGTCTACGCGTATCGGAAGAGTCCGTCACTTTTTGTCTATTTTCCGTACGGGGCTGGACCATTGATCGAGAGGCGAACGGTTGATTGATGCTTCATTATCGCCCTTTATCATCGGAATCCTGGCCGATGATAACTGCAACTGCCGCAAACGCTCTTTAAAGTCAGACTGAATAGTAATAAAATTTGATTTACGTGCCGAAAAGCGTTTTGTTTTTTCACCAACTACATATATATAACTAGGCGAGCGACCACTAAAACCGCGGTAGTGAAATTGTTCTCGGCCGTTTGTCTGCTGACGTTGATCTCAACAAGGTCTACGAATCACGTAGTTCAGCGGATGACTCTATGGCCGAGCCTTGGACTCGCACCGACCCTGATTTTTCGACCGTCTATTTAGCCGTGAAGACTTTTACGAGCGTCGTAAAACTCCAGGTCACCATAAGACCCGATCAGCTGTAGGGGAAATGGTGAACGGAAATACTGTGTTCTACATGGTGTGTCAACATTGACGAGCACAAACTTTCACTACTGCACAGGTCTGTTTGCCGAAGACACACATCCATATGTTACTTCGAACGTGATAGGAAGTCCGATTATACATATACACACATGCACGCATACACACAGCGCAAAATGTACCTGGGGACGCCAGGATAGTTTGCAGGTTCGCTACCAAACTCCCCTGTCGAGTCTCAGAGTGACGTCCGATAATTAGAATTCGATTTTCCATCCTTTCAAGTTAGTCAAAACCAACAAGCTTGTTCCAAACTTCAACTACGTTCGAAATTGTTGGAATTGAACAAACCACCTTCCGTTTTAAGGAGGTTCCTTTCGGCGATCAATGTTGTGGAATACTGATTTTTTTCGCACTTTAGGTAAGCGCCATAAAAGATCTAGTTGAAAGTTATAAAGGGTGTCTCAACATGATCTGACATTTTAAACTGCGCGCCATTTTTTTCGCGGTTAACATGGAGCCGAAAGTATCTAGATTTCGTCATGAAGAATTTTACGATCGGGTAACGCATAGAAATTGTTATTTGCTGCATAGTTATTGCAGAGTTTGCATAGTTGTTGCAGATGAAGCATGGTTATTGCAGACGAAGCATATGTATTGCGTAGTTGCATAGTTATTGCATAGTTGCATAGTTGCATAGTTATTGCATAGTTGCATAGTTATTGCATAGTTGCATAGTTATTGCATAGTTGCATAGTTATTGCATAGTTGCACAGTTGCATAGTTGCATAGTTATTGCATAGTTGCATAGTTATTGCATAGTTACATAGTTGTTGCATAGTCGCATAGTTATTGCATAGTTGCATAGTTATTGCATAGTTATTGCAGACGAAGTTATTGCATAATTATTGTAGACGAAGCATAGTTATTGCATAGTTGCATAGTTATTGTAGCCGAAGTTATTTGCTGCATAGTGATTGCATAGTTATTGTAGACTGCATAGTTATTGCAGACAAAGTTTCATGGTCGTGTTATCTCGCGGCGATATGAATTGGCCACCAAGATCGTGCGATTTAATGCCATTGAACTTTCTTCTTTGGGCTTTTTTGAAAGGAAAAGTGTATGCCAATGATACACAGACCATTCCGGAGCTCAAGGAAGCAATTGGACGCACCGTTAATGAAATTCGTCTGCAATTATGCTATCGAAAATTTCGTCAAAAGAGTGATCGTTTGCAAACAGGGACGAGGCGGCCATGTATGGAAGATACTGTTCCGCACATAATCTACATGTTTGCACCTTATATTAAAATTAATATATTCGTATTTTTCGAATGAATAATACCTTTTATCAATAAATTAAAATGTCAGGTCATTTTGAGACACTCTATACGATAGTAAAGTTTGCATAGTTGGAAAGCAGGGAACGTTTAGTAGCTTGAACTTTGTTTTGGCAATCATTTTCGATCGATGTCAATTATTATCGACATGTCGATTTCCGTATTATTTATTTATTTTATTTTCTGAGTTCCAACGTATATCCTTGGGGGTTTTTACGTATTTCTCTTGCCAATTGAACCCTTACCTATTACTCCCTATCCGCACTTTGCTACCCTAACCGAACTACCGTTGAGTCCACAGCCTTCTTGAGCTGCGCCATACCGCATTTGCCGAGGGTACGGGGAATCTGTAGGAAAACCCGTAGCGGTATAGATGGCTCCATATCCTTATGATTCTCTGGTGCACAGACGTTTCGCCCAATGCGGGGGACTACTGTGACGGGTCAAGAAAATCGTTTTTTTTTTGCATTTTCTCAAAGTATAGGTGCATATAAGAATGTGTGGGAAAAATTTCAAGTTGAAATATCAAATATTGACCGAGTTACAGACGATTTAGTGAGAGCAGGTGGCGCAACGATTAACGTATACTACAACTTTCAATCGAGTTTTTCTCGAAATGACTTTTCTCGACCTGGCAGGAATCATAACTCTAGCTATAATTGTCCTACTTTCAATTTGTTTAAGGAGTTTCGACACCAAAATCGAAATGCTTGTAGACGATTGAAATTTATATTACCGAGAGAATAATTTAGGATGCATTAACTGTCCAAAAATTAATCCGTTTCACCACATAGTTTCGGAGATTTTTAAGGTCCAAGTTGAGTTTTGTTCGAGTATTATTAATGAAACAAGTGGAGACACCGCTTAATTTTTTAACACGTCATTCCTGACACAGATCACAGTTTGTTCAGTTTTTTTAAATTTTAATCGAAGCATAATTTTAACCCCTACCGATTTTTTATTTTTTGAAATCAAAATTCACACGAAATAAGTTGAATGTGTGCTTAAGGACATGGCTCACGCGTCCAGTCGGTAAAAAACCTACTGCCAAGTTCTCTTGCAGACAGACCACATTTCGGGCAAACGAAGAAAAAAACGTTGTTCGTCGTTCAACAGAGTGTTTCTTTTCTTTTTTCCAAAACATCAACCGTTTAGGAGAACACTGGGCATCTGTAAATCAGCTATTTCTCTCGCACTCGTGGCCGCTCGGTCGGTGTGACACATGGCCCTAAGGGGTCTTCTCACTTTAGACGCTTAAAAAAGGATATTTTCATGAATTTTTTGATAGGTTTATATTATAGATACTGATATAAAAGTTGTTACATTTTCGAAATACATAACAAATTTTTTTATGTATTTATGTAACCCAAACAAACTTTAAACGCGTTTTTCTCGTAACAACGTTTTTCGACGGCTTGTTAATAAAATCTTCGAAACTATTGAACCGATATTTATGAAATTTTAACCACATATTCTTTACAATTATAGTTATAGCGCATATCAAGGATTTTTTATATTTTGATATTTACTTTTTTTTGCCAAAAACAGTGAAAAAACACGGTTTTTTGTTTTCTCGAAAAATGTCCGCCATTTTGTTATTTTTGCATACATAAAAAATCGTATGACATGCGCTATAGCCATTAACATACTGAATTTAAAACCGTTTGATTTTTTTGTTTCGGATGATCCATTTCCGAGATTTCATCAACAGTGCAGATTTTTTAGGACATTTTTTTAACTACCATTTTCGTCTAAAAATAGTGAGTTAAATAAATAATTTTTTAAAAATGTATTTCGAAAGTGTATTTATTAAGTGTAACAATTTTTATATCAATATCTATAATATAAACCTATCAAAAAAATCATGAAAATAGCCTTTTTAGCGTCTAAAGTGAGAAGACCCCTTAATAACATACCTTTTTTCCAAAACCCAAATAAATGATCTAGTAGACAAAAAAATTGGGAAAAAACTATATTTTTTGTGCCCGCCACAGTGGTATCCCAGTATCTACACCAAGATCTCAAAAGTATTGGCCTTCCGATCGCTGGTTGGTGCGCCAGCTGGTGCACGGGTAAGTGGTCACCGCTTCGAGTGTCGGTCATGCTCAACGCTGCTAAAGTCGAAGAACCACTGGAGCCGAACCTCAGCCGCCCACCCATCAATGGCGGTTCTCCTTTCCGCATTATCATTTCCGACAGACATTGTCGAAAAGGGAAAAACTACCTATTTATATGGATCCCACAAGACTGCGTCATTGGAAATAAGATCACAAGTTATGTTGGTGAAAATAATGACAATCTGTACTGTGCAAAAATGTGATGCGATTAATATATCGAGCCCTTCGTTAACACTCGGGAAATCTGTCAGAAATGTTCTTCAATCGTTTGAGACCGAAGACACGTGTAACTTGGACGCCCACGCTAAGCTACCTTTATTTGTGGTATCCAACTCTTAGGTACATTCTGTCTGAGCCACCTACCAATCGATTTATCAAATAAAAGGCCGGGGTTCAAAGAACCTTGCAATCAAAGAAACGTTAGTTTACTTCGCCAACATTTAGCGATGTTCATCATCTTTTCTTCAAAGGCGAAAGCCGAAAGCTGCCTTTCTGTTATACTGCATATTATAAATGAGTGGGCAATGAAAATAAACGAACGACAATACAGCTTACTTTTATGACGTTTTCGACAAATTTCTTTTGACTTCCCGTCACGTTTACGAATCAAATTTGGTTAGGAACTTTTTGTTGGAGAATTTTGGAATTATCCCGACTCCCGAACCAACCTCATCTTCGTATCGAATTGACGATCCAGTTTCCTCTGCATTTAAGGGGTTACCCCCACTTGCGATTTTGAAAAAATCGATTTTTTTATTGCATTTTTTTGAAGTATAAGTATCCGGGCCCATACTTCTGTATGGGCCTGGAATAGATGACACTATGTAAGTTTACAAAAAAAAATGTTTTCTTCGTGTAAACTGAAATTGAAACTTTAAACGCGTTTTTCTCAAAATGGCATTTCTGAAGTCGGTGACCAAGATTACTCAAACACTAATGAACCGATCTTCTTGAAATTTTGCAGGCTTATTTAATACATAAAAATGTAGTCTTTAATCGTTCGATTTTTTTTTCGAAAAAAATGGCCGTTTTATAGCCAAAAAACGGCCGTTTTTTTCCGTTAAAATCGAACCATTAACTTTGACTTTCCGCCATTTTGTGAAAAATGAATATTTTTTAAAATCCTTCGATTAAAGACTAGTTTATACTTATATTTGACTAAATCCATCCGCATTTTTTTATCAGATGATCCATTTTGCCGCAATGTTGGTCACCGCAAACCGTGTATATAAAAACATTATTTCATTGACGGCCATTTGCCACTAAACAATGTAATATTTTTCAATAAAAAAAATACTGAAAGTTCTTCAAGATGTGTTCTTTATGATGGTATATTGATCGATTAAAAAAGTTTTGTAGTTTTCTTTAAAAAAATTAATGAAAAAGGCCTTTTTTTGCGCTACAAGTGGGGGTAACGCCTTAAACGCTGAAAAACAACGATGTTCAAGTTTCCATCGTTGACATGCAACGACCAACCTTTTTTATTTTGTTCTTCTTTGCTTTCTTTATTATTCAAAATCTTTTAATGTCAATTCAAACTGTAGATCTCTGATGAGAATCCTAAAAATGCTGAAGAAAATTTGAGTGATTTTCGTAGCCAAAATTAGGCAAAAAAATGAGCTACGAATCTTTCGTTGCGTTCCAACGGTGCATACTTCAATATCATGAAAAAACTAGAACCCTCGTCTCACGTAGTCCCGCAAGTGTAGACAGTTTGTGAGCGATCAATTGTTGCTCCACTGTAGGGTAGAGCCACCAAAGCGTTAGCAGTGCTTTTAATTGTTTTATTTTTTCTTGTGTTGGCAACATCACCTAACCTGTCAGTGGCATATGTCATGTCAAGGTGTTGAACAACAACTCGCTTCGTTATGGTATTTATTTCCAATTTTATGACAAACAATAGATTTCCGATGTGTTGGATTTTATTTTTTTAACACGTTTAAGACCTTAGGCCACAGTAACGGTTATAAAATCGTGTGCGAATTTAACAATTTTTTTTCGTATGAGAAAGTCATTCACTCATTACATTAATTACACATCTATTTAGCATGAATATAAAGCTGTTGGAAAATATATTTTTTTTTTCGATGCACCAAATGGCCGACTACTCGAAACTTCTCGAAACAGCTTTTGTCCAATTGGCGTGACAAATAACTTCAACAATTTTCACTCGATTTACTTCAAATTTAAAAGTTATGTTCCCAATTGCATTTCGCAGAGAACTACGTACGGAATTTCTGATTAATCGAAAACTTTTTATTTTATGAGAAGTTTATGAGCAGTTATAACGAAATTTTTCACTGAAAATTCATTTCTCAAGTTCAAATACTTACAACTTTTGAATAAAACAAAATTTTTCAAATTCCGTACGTACCTCTCTAGCTATTCTAATGTAAATTGACGAGAATTTTAGTTTTTAGTTCTAGGTAAAAAATTGTCGATGCTAAATGTCACGCCGCGGAGCGCCTAAAAACAGATAAAAGAAAATATTAGTAGTCGACCATTTTTACATCGAAAAAAAAAATATTTTTTCTAACACCTTGATATTCATACTAAATAGATGTGTAATTAATTTGACGAGTAAATCAGTTTTTCATACGAAAAAAATGGTTAAATTCGCACATGATTTTATACTCGTTACTGTGGCCGAAGGTCTTAAACACGTTTTGTAAGGTTTGCGATTAATCTGCACCCAACGAATTTTATTGTGTTTGAAATTTGTAATCCAAATTTTGTTTTTATCGAGAGGTTATGTCGCCGTTTTGCTTGTTTACGAAAATTATAGTGACCATAGACTAAAAACACGTATTTGGTAAGAGTACGCACCCAAAGAGCGCGCACTCTGAGCTTCAACGAAAGGTTCTCACTGCGTCTTTCCACAACGCACCCTAAGAGTGCGCACGGGACGAGTTCGAAGTTTAAGCCTTTTAAAATATTTTTCGAGATTGTTAATAAAGATTTATATTTGAAATAATGTTCCTAAATGACCAAAGCTCTATTCAAATAGGAAGTACAAAGTGTATCATCACAATTGCACGGGACGAGTTCTAAGTTTAACCTTTTAAAATATTTTTCGAGATTGTTAATTAAGATTTACATTTAAAATAATGTTCTTCAATGACCAAAGCTTAATTTAAATAAGAAGTACATAGTGTATTATCAATATTCATTTGTCTTGAAATAAAAGTTCATAAATTGCTAGCCTTACCCTATCACGTAAAACCCTGCAACTTCAAGGGCACGAATTACGATCCTGAATTTGGGGATGAAATCGTTGATTCGAAATCTTCACGTGAAATGGTTGGGACCGATAGGGCATAGAAAATGGAATCCCAATAAAAGACCGGCGGATAAAAGTCTTCAGAGTTTTGTCGAACGGTGTCTCATCTGGAAGGGTTTATCGTCTGTGATATCATAAAATGGTCATATGTTTGCCCTGTGTTTGCGCGATCTGTCCGCGCGTATGTGCCTCGCGCAGACCGCCGCAGACGGAATGTTGTAATCACGTCGCGGAGGAAGTTGAAATAATCAAATGTTAAGCGTCCCGTGATTAAAACGGCCGTGCACTCCCATGACAAATTTCGTCGCTGTCTTTGACGTCAATACGCGAGAAAAAAAATCGTCTTCGTCGGTAAAATGATTGTTGGGCGTCCGATGATAATGCTATCGAGTTTTTTCATTCGTTTGATCGACCCTTACTTCCGAAAAATAAAGATTAAACTTATAAGACCTACGTTAAACTTCATGACTATAAATCTTAAATGCAATACGTCTTATTGTACTAAAAGACTGCATTCAACGAAGTTTCCAAAACTTCGATTTTCTTTAGAATACCAACAATTGCTCACAGCGGAATATTTATATTCCGAACTGCCAACTGCCTCAAACCTTCCTTAAATTCATTAGCGTTTGGAAACAAAGAGGCTCTTAGGAATAACTCTTTTATGCCGTTGTACTCGATGCCAGACTTTGCGAACTTCGCCGACTCCCGTTTACGACGAAACAACTTTTCCAATGATGTCGAAGTTTGCATCGTTGGAATGCAATGATATTTGTTTTTTTCCTCCAATTTGCCAAACCCTTTTTTTACAGCTTCAGGCTACGAAAATCATCAATCGAGATCTCGTAAGGATCCTGAAACATGCTTGGGCTGAAGAGAGATTTATAACACCAGTAAAAAACTGGGATACTGTTGAAAACAGACGAACAAAGACGTAAAAAAGAATTTTCTTTGCGTTCGTACGATGCAAAGAACCGTTTCAGCACCGTATTCATTTACATTTTCCGAAAGTCATCAAGGTGGCTTTCCCCAATTGATCATACATTGCGATACGTAATGTGCACTTTCGTAACTCTTGTAACTGCCACAACGATAAGAGGGCGGGACGATTAGGCGGTGCTCGAGATGAGGTTCGAGGTCTTTGAATGTCAGGGCGCAAACTCGGTACACTGCAGATAACATTATCGTGTCCTGCCGACCTCGCCAGGCATTTATCCTCGCCTGGAAAGTTGAACTCATCTGCGAGCTGCACAACGAGCTGCGCGCGGAGAACGCACCTGTATTTTTTTTAATTCCGATTAAAAACACAAGGGAGGTGTGACAAATGTCATCCAAGCGCACCTAAACGAGTTTTATTTTGAATAGCAGTAGATGCAGAATGCGTGTTCATGCAAAACGTTCGTGTATCAGCAATGGGTATAATTTATCAAATTGTTTATCAAATTTTCTAGCCCTGTCCATCAATAAAATCTCCATGGACATACGAAAAATGTCCACAGTTGAAGGTGTTATAGGAAAAGTAACTGTAGTTTGTTGCCCGGGCGGAAATTGTCGTAGGGATCCAATTGGATTCCCATACTCGTCCCTGCTTTCTGATAGGAAGGATCATCGCATTGGATCCCTATACTAAAACGTCAGGCTCGTACATTGGATTATAATCGGGATTCGCCGTTGGAATCCCATGGACGAATCCAATCTGAATCCTAAAGGGTTCTCACATTATCGAGAAGAATCCGATACAATCTTTGATGGATCCCATCGCATTCTCTGCGTTGAATTTTCGAAATAAAATACAAATATATACGAAATGAGTGGATCTTTAAAAAGTATAAACCTTATCTCCAAAAAGTATATCTTCAAAATCCATTCGAATCGCATCACTGAAAATCTACTGTAATTATCACCTGCTAGTCATTTTACTGCACTTTGATGTATCATCACCAAACACGTACACACTGACGAAGCGTGCAGGTTATGTTTCGACAGACCGAGTTTTTCCTCGCAACTTTCCGCATATTTTCGATTCGGACGTTGTATATCTCAATTGGCCTCCATCGGGGAGCAGTGCAGAATCCAATTGGATCCCAATGAGGACTCCCTATATGCGATGTCCCTAACAATAGTCCAGTAAAAGCGACGAAAACCCACTACTTTTTAGCGTAGAATATGAATTTTTGAATGAATGTAGATGGTTGCATACTGGAAGTAACCCCAATAAAATGTTGCCCCTCAGCTCGCACCAACCCTAATAATAAATAAACCCTAACTTTAAAATCGTTGTATCTCGATATATAATAGCCCGATCAAAAAAGGTTTCAAACAAAAGTTGTTTGGAATAATAAAATTCGTATAAAGTCATCTGACGTCCAACCCCCTATCTTTAACAATAGCGGCACAAAAACGATTCGAAAATTCGGGGTTCGTGCGTGTGCGAGCGGAGTGGGTTTTCGTCTCTTTTACTGGACTACAAAACCCTATAGAGATGTAGGCGCATCTTGGGACTCTCCAACAAATTTGTGCACGAGATCGCGAAGTGACGTTTAGTTTTGGGAGACCCAAAAAAGTCCGGTTGAGATTTCAGAGCAAAATTTTTTCAAACGACGTCAATCGGGAAATAGCGCAGCATCCACTTGAATTCCAAGGTTGATGTCCTACGTGCGGCGTCGCTATCAAATCTGTATAGGGATGTAGTAATTTGTTGTGTGATAGGGATGTGGTAATTGATTGTAATTTGTTGGCTATCACGTCTGTACAGGAATGTGGTAATTTGTTGGGGACTCCCCAACAAATTTCTGCACGGGTGGCAGGACAATTGTAATATAGGTGTGTCAACCACATTGCCTTGTCGATAAAATACAGTTGGTTCAACTGCATTATCTTTGATAATAGACGTTTGTTGTAAATGTCATGACGTTTCGTCCCAGTCATGATATTCGCATCTAAATGATTGTATACCCGACTTGCCCCCTTTGGACTGTCCTTAGATGGTGATAATGATAAAAAGAAGCTTATCGACAAAATGATTTTCTCGTTTATGAGAATGGAAGGGGAGACACACGTGATCACGATGCGTAGGTCGCTGTCGGTTTCTCTTGAACACCCGTCGAGCAATTAATCACTCGGCCAACGAGCCGCCGGAGACCTCCCGTCATCACTGTCGTTTTCGTGGTCGTAGTTGTCGTCATCGTCTTCGACGATTGTCGTCGCGGCTTCCACGTGATTGCAATCGTTCATAGCGTTGCTCACGACGCATCTCGTATTTGTTTGGCAGAGAAAAAATGCCGTTTATACGGTGGATCTTTGACGCACTCAATTTTGGTGAAATGGATTTGCTATGACGGTATGTCGCGAAGCTTGCAACGTTGGGATCCATTGAAGATTGTTTTTTTAAATTTATTATTTTTTTTCGCCGCGCTCAGGCTACTAGAGATAGCAAAACGTTTTACGGATCCTTATAAGAGACTTACGACGTCAATCGTCAAAAAAATGTAGGGCAGTGATAAAAATGAATGATTGCAAAAAAATCAACATGACGGCTGGAGTATTTATTATTCTGCGTCTGCCTATTCGGAAATATTGAAATTCAATATTCTCTGAGCAATTGACAAAAATTATCACATTCTTTTCTTGAACGTATCTTTTTATTGTCAGCTACTTCGAATTAATTGAGACACGATCGATCGTAGGAACGCTATCAATAAAAAGGCAGGCACTTTTTGCCACGATGGGACAAAAGAAAAATGTTTCTTCACTCGTGCACGTATACACCTTAATCTCTATCCATTTTGCAAAGTTCGAAAGATACTCCACTGCCAAAAAAAAAACAATTTATCTTCGCTGAAAAGCAAACATTTTTTCTATGCCTCGCAGTATCATTTGCGTACCTTATTTGCGATTAACGTTGGAAAAAAAATCGAAACGAATTACTTCGTAACAATGGCGATGCTTCAGCCGCTTTTTTGTCGCATTTTTTAAACGTTTTTTCTGCCTGCCTTTTTTGCGTATCGCGTTTCTCATTGTGCATAGGATTGAATTACGTCGTGCCAGGCACATTTTTGCTGTAGAGTGCGGGTTGGCTAAAAAATGAGTGACGGGGGGGGGGGGGTGTAGTCGAGAGGTTTTCGGCGAGGGGACAAGGGGTTGGAAAAGCGAAACGAGGTTTCGTGCTTCGCGAGAGGGTAATACTGATTTTCTCGCAAACGCTCTCCCGACCCACGCACTGCCGATTATGACGCGGGGATCCGAGATGCTGAAAAAGAACCGCCATCAGATTATCAAAATCTCTATTGTACTCTGGCTGAGAAGGTTAAGGGATATGTTTTATCGCTTACCGCAGACGAGCGCGGCGTGAACGGCGAGGATGGCGGGGAAGGGGGGGGGGCAGACAAAAAAGTATTAACTCGCAGATTTTGGGGTAGAAATTTATTCATTTTTTTATATCGATACGCAGCCTTAAGAGTCAGGGGAGAAAATTCATTATCGCACTTTGAATTTTTTGTCTTTCGCGTTACTTAGCCCTCGCTCTTTGTGTCAGCGGGACGTCTCGGGTATCGCTGACATTGTTCTTTTTATGTCACCTTGATATTTAATCCCGGGCCAGTTGCCAAGAACTTTGGGGCTCTGGCAGCCGCCCATTTCCGCTCAACGGCAACGCAGGAGGGCACGAGGAAAGTGGGGAAAAGCTGGTCAATAAAGTCGCATTTTTTGGTGTTCTATGTAGAGTAGGCATCACTTAGGCCTCGAATGATTTCGATATTTAAAATTTTTGTAGCTAATTATCTGTTATTTTATGGATGTCGAATAATTTTTGTATTTTATGCCATTTTGTACTAGTTAAAGAATTTTAAAACAGCTGGAGCACGAAGCGTTGAACGCAAGATCACAAAATCGGAATAAAAAAAAGACACGTTTAGTGATAGAAATACTTTGAATTGACGAACCTCATCATTACGCGTTGCTAATTTAGAAGTACCTTGGGCAATTCGGATCATGTGGTAACGCGGCGTTTCGCAGTGTCAAATTTGATATCAGGTAAAAAAACCTTTGAATTCTGATGGTTCAATATACATGTTAATTTATCAATTGTGCATCAAAGTATATTCGGCAGATCAAAGACGCGAATTGCCAAGTGGTGAAACATACTGGAAGCACTTAACATCATTTGCATAGAATTTGCGTTGATTAACTAATGGGTCTCTGCTTGTTCGTTGTAAAGCCCAATTTTTGATGCGAATAAGCAAGGAACACCTCGAACACGAGTACTGGATGGATAGCTCTCTCTGTCTCTCTCTATATTTCTCTCGCTATGTATTTAGCGACGACAACGTTTGAGAGTTCACGCGTGTATCGGATAACGTGATTACGCGTATGTCAATCAGATCATTGCCAATTATTTTTGTTCGTGCATTTTTCTATATCCTAGAAACGTGAAAAAATATACAGAACGCGAAATTGGGATGAAGTTTTATTTGAAGCTAGAATTAGGAACTTAAATTAACGTTGCTCGTAGACAAAATTCAATTTTACTGCCACTTTAAGGGGTTAGGCTATTGTGAAAACGACAAATTGAAGAGGAAAGTCCAACATATGGTGCAGGAATCGCAGATTGAAGGTGAACTTATGATTACAACGATAGAACTGCTGGTAAAACTAGAAAGGCGTTTTTTCGCGAAACTATGTGTTTCAAAACGGTGTACACGATTTCTCAACACCTAATGCACCGATTGATTTGAAATTTGTCACACTTGTTCAGTGTAATAGTAGTTTAGTCTTGACCGACGTTTTTCTTCTTAACATTTTTTTTTCCTTTAGTTATTATCAATAGTGATTGCATTTTTCCTCGAAAAAACGACTAAAAAGTTGAGAGTTTATGTTTGATGATTGTAACACGATAACGAAGAAAATCTCGGTTAAGTCTTAGCCAATATTATCTATTTTGAGAAACAAACTCGTCTTTTTTCAGATCAACCGCTTGACCAAAATCGAGGTGAAAAAATCAATCAAATCATTTATCAAAAAAAAAGGCAAGAAAAATTCCCAGCACCCCAAAATCGACTTCAAATTTTCCATCAATAATATCCTCACATGGCGCCATTGAATTCAATAGCACTCAACAATTACTGAAATTCACTAAAAATTCGTCCGTGAACAGTTTCGGCATAATCGCAAAGTTTGAATCTCGTTACGCATACATTTGTCACTGTCAAATTATTTCCCTCATGGTGTGAAAGATTTTGTGCACTGATGCGAACTTTTTCACCACATTAGTCAATTTACTTCCCGAAAAATCTGGAGCGTGCACAAAACAATTGCCTTTTTCCTTTTTTTTTCATCTCCCTTTTTCCTCGCTCTCGAGGAGTTCGGTCGACGTGGTTTATTTCTAGGGCAAAAAGATTTATCGGTCCGAGAGCGAAAAGAATTGTTGCTATGAATCAGTGAAAGCTCCATGTATCTGTATTCACGTTCAAACATATACAGCTATCTATATTCATGTGCGGGTGCCAATATATAGTATTAATATATATATATATATGTGTGTGTGTGTGTGTGTGTGTGTGTGTGTGTGTGTGTGTGTGTGTGTGTGTGTGTGTGTGTGTGTGTGTGTGTGTGTGTGTGTGTGTGTGTGTGTGTGTGTGTGTGTGTGTGTGTGTGTGTGTGTGTGTGTGTGTGTGTGTGTGTGTGTGTGTGTGTGTGTGTGTGTGTGTGTGTGTGTGTGTGTGTGTGTGTGTGTGTGTGTGTGTGTGTGTGTGTGTGTGTGTGTGTGTGTGTGTGTGTGTGTGTGTGTGTGTGTGTGTGTGTGTGTGTGTGTGTGTGTGTGTGTGTGTGTGTGTGTGTGTGTGTGTGTGTGTGTGTGTGTGTGTGTGTGTGTGTGTGTGTGTGTGTGTGTGTGTGTGTGTGTGTGTGTGTGTGTGTGTGTGTGTGTGTGTGTGTGTGTGTGTGTGTGTGTGTGTGTGTGTGTGTGTGTGTGTGTGTGTGTGTGTGTGTGTGTGTGTGTGTGTGTGTGTGTGTGTGTGTGTGTGTGTGTGTGTGTGTGTACAGGCTAGAGGATTAAAGAGCCTCGCACTTTGCGCATTATATCAGGAACCCGGTGCATTGTATTCTATTTTCTACTCCAATAACTACTCACCTCCCTAACAGAAAATAATAATTTAATTGTCATAACGTTTAGTTTGCAAATTTTTTTGTTTAAGGAGTTACGCTACTGTAAAAATTTCAAAAAATCGTTCGTCGGTCGAGACAATTTAAGTTGAAGCGGAAGGTCCAAAATTAGTGCAGGAATCGCAGAGTGAAGGTAAACTTATGATTACAACGACAGAACTGCTAGTAAAACTTCAACCGCGTTTTTCTCGAAACTACGTTTTTCGAAACGGTGTACACGATTGCTCGTCATCTAACTGCCGGATTGACTTGAAATTCGGTACACCTATTCAGTGTAATAGTAGTTTAGTCTTGACCGACGTTTTTCTTTGTAACAATTTTTTTTCATTAGTTATTTATAACAATGTCATTTTTTCTCGAAAAATCGAAAACGAATGAAAACTCTTTTTTTCATTATTGATTAGTCCTTCGCAAGATTGTTCATAACTTCTCCAATTATTGATATTTGTTTACAAAATTTTGTACACAACTTTCATACAAATAAATGTTCGAACGATTTTTCAATCATCTTACTTATTCCTTCAAAGTTAATTGTTTTAAATAGCCCTGATTTTCGGATTGTCACAGTCGCCCAATCCCTTAATTCCCCGCTTCGAAAGATTCGAAAAATCGTTAATGGAATTTACCAATGCATCGACTCAAACAACACTACATCACAAATCCCAAATGCATCAATTTTCTGCGTTATTTTATTTGTTTGGATTGTGAGGACTGAAACCTTCTTTTCCCAAAATTAATCGAAAGACACAGTGTCGAGTCAGGACGAGCTTTCTTATATAACAGACACCTGTTGAATTGAGACGTGAGAAACCTGTATAGGGTCACTTAAGTAAATACAAAAAAAAAGGGATCGGGAATATATGTATATAGGACTATGAATGGAAGTAGGTACGTTATAGCTAATGTGGGCCAGGTAGGGTCACGGGTATTTCGGTAGATTAAGTGAACACTCCGCCATCCAATCATTATATGTGTGTGCGTGTGCGTGCGGGTGTGTGCGTACATGCATACATATAAACACACATAAACACACACCCACCCACCCACCCACCCACACCCACACACACACACACACACACAAATATATATATATATATATATATATATATATATATATATATATATATATATATATATATATATACACACACACACAAGAACAAGTGTGTGTGTGTGTGTGTGTGTGTGTGTGTGTGTGTGTGGGAGGCAAAGAGAAAAATAGATAAAGGGAAGATAATTAGACTTACCGCAAAATCGAAACCTCAGGGCTGTACAAATAATTGCTCTAGCCAAGAAATTTAAGTTCTTAATTGGATTTTCGTGTTTGCTATAAGTATATCGACCTCTGATATTTGGCGATCGGGACTGAGTAGATGGATGAAAAAAAATACGAAGGCACACACCCACGCATCCCCACGCAATGTCGATAAAGTTTTCGCGACTGTTTAGAGATTCCTGAGCGCTAAACAGTTTTTCAAATGACTCTCAGTCACCTTTGTCCTTTTCAATGTTCACAGTTTTTCAATTGGTTGATTCCTTTCAATACGGTTAAATCGATGCCAGTCTTCTTTTTTCCAATCACGAATAGGCAAGCACTATTTTTCTCGTATTTGAGACAACTTTGACCGTAGCGTTTATTTCAACCGGATAGTTTTAGTTGAGTCCGATGAAATACTTTTTCGTGTGCAATTATCATCGATAATACGATGGTTAGCGTCCATTGCGATTTTTGTTCAGACCATCGAGTTTGTTCCCTTCGAGTATACACTTTCTTGTGGCGCACGTAGAGTGTTCGACCGAAGCTTTAAGGGCGTACACTTAGTTGAAATTATTGAAAATATTGATTTTTGGTTTTCGGATTCTCAAAATATAACATTTCAATAATATTCCCTGAAAATGTTGAGTTGATCTGTTAAACATTTAAGAAGTTATGGTAGGTTCCGCGAACCGGCGAACTTTGAACGTGTTTTTCTAAAAAATGACATTGAAGTTTGCATCGTTGGAAGGCAACGATTTTTAAAATTTAATTCGTCTACTTTATCATTATTCGAAACTGTTTTTTTGCAACTTGAGGCAAACCTGTAACAAAAATACGTAAAAACGTTCGAATGTTTTTCATAGTCTAAATCAGTCAAAAAGAAACTTTATCGATGACGAACAATTTATTTTCGTTGCGTTTCAACCATACAAACTTCAAGATCATTCTCAAAATCAGTGACCCCGATATCGCAAAAATCGCTGCGCCGATCAATTTCAACATTTATAAGCTTCTTTTCAAAATGAAAAAGTAGTGCTTGAGGGAAGGAATTCTTTTTTCGATGCATAATTTTCTTTGGCAACGAAAATAGAACTTTTCTCCACCGAAAATCGATACTTTCACTTTGGACTGCGGCCACTTTTTCAAAAATCAATATTTTATCGAATCCTTCGTTCAAGCGCTAGATAATTTCATGCAAAAAGTAAATGCGTTCGATTATTTCGTTTCGGATGATTTGTCTCCGAGGAGCAGTGGTCACCGCGAAGAACGTTTTTCAAACAGCGGTCTGCACAAATCATTGGAACTATCACATTTATAAAAATGTGGTCAGTCGAAAAATTGTAAAAGCCATCTGATACATTTCAATGAAAAAATCCAAAAACCTGCTCACGTTTATGGCGTTCAATTTTGCATCATTGGAATACAACGAGAAATCTTTTCAATTTCTGATCTCCATTATTATCCAAAATAATGTTTTGCATATTTGTTGTAGATCGCTAAATAAGGATCCTAAAAAAGTGTTTGCGTGATTTTCGTAGCTTGAGGGGTTTTCTCACTTTGGACGCTAAAAAGAAGGCTATTTTCATGAATTTCTGTTTATAGGTTTATATTATAGATATTCATATAAAAGTTGTTATACTTAATAAATACATTTTAAAAAATATTTAATTTAAGGCACTATTAAAAAAATGTCCTAAAAACTATTAAACATTTTTTTAAACGTCCTAAAAAAATTGTACATCTGCGCTATTGATGAAATCTCGGAGATGGCTCATCCCAAACAAAAAAATCAAACGGTTTCAGATTCAGTATGTTGATGGCTATAGCGTATATCATACGATTGTTCATATATGCAAAAATAACAAAATGGCGAACATTTTTCGACAAAACAAAAAAACCTGTTTTTTCGCCGTTTTTGGCAAAAAAAAATAGTAAATATCAAAATTTTAAAAAAATCTTTGACATGCGCTACAGCTATAGTTGTAAAGAATACGTGGTTAAAATGTCATAAGGATCGATTCAGTAGATTCAAAGATTTTCTCAACAAGCCGTTGAAAAACGTTGTTTCGAGAAAAAAACGTTTAAAGTTTCTTTGGGTTGGATAAATACATTAATTTTTTTTAAATGTATATCGAAAGTGTATTTATTAAGTGTAACAACTTTTATATCACTATCTATAACATAAACCTATTAAAAAATTCATGAAAATAACTTTTTTAGCGTCTAAAGTGGGAAGAACCCTTAAATCTGCCAGAGGAAGTTCGCGAAAGAAAAAGAAATCATTTTCGTTGTATCCGAATGATGCAAACTTCAACGTCATTCACGTTTCGGCTGAAAAAAAAAACGAGAACATTCCGCTTTTCCCAGCCACGATCTAGGTGTGACCCGTTAATGAAGTATCATAAAGAGTTTTGTTTGTTTGTTCGTTTTATAGCGAAGAAGAGTGCCGATATCCTCGACTTGATAAATGCAGTTATAGGAATTTAACGCCCGCAATAGCCACCACGTATATCTGTTGCTCGTAGCGCGCGCGTCGAGAATAGATTTCTTATTGGATCGCCCGATTAAAATCGATCGATTCGCACGGACGGTTTATCGAGAAGTCATCGTACTCGGGTCAAAATATCTTCTCACGGTCCATTTGTGTGTTTCGTAGTTCACTGGTCGATTCTGCAACAAACTTCCTCTCGTTTCTCACGCTCAAAGATTACCGCTCTAATTATTTTTTACCGCGACGTAAACTACTCGCTGACACCAGCAACTATACTTTAATCTTACTTCAAATCACTTGATGCCTGTGTGGCTTCGGAGGATTAATTCTGAGCGAGACTCCCCCCATTTTACGGTTTTAAACAATTATTTTATACAATTACAAATGAGCTTTTTTGCCCACAACATTGTTCACACAATTTACACAATTTTTACGATCAATTCACTCGGGATTTTTCTTTAACCGGGCAAATTGTATTTTTCATGATTTATCGTTTTTTAAAATGATTTCACGTAAAAGTCCTCGAGGATCGTACATGCGTCCTTCGTGCCCGACGGAATAACAATGAGAGTAGTTTTTCCCTCGATCAACGTGTAACGGCCGTTCGCGGAGACCGAGGGGGGAGAAATAAACGCGTGAAACGTGCGTTAGGAACAGCTGCGAGCACGGGATACGCTCGTCTGGCTTGAACGCTTACACTCGACTGATGCACTCTGGCGTCCATCAACCATCAGGCCACCCTCCCAGGATCAAGCCGCGCGTCTACCCCCGGCTAGACCCCTCCGTTAGACCCTGCACTATACCCATATATATATATATATATATATATATATATATATATGCACACATGCACACACAGAAAAAACCCATGTGAAAAAAATTGAAAGAAAATACATAAGTCGAAACGTGCAAAGTTTCTCTAATTTCGTTCTGTCGCAAATGTTTTTGTATGACGAATCCCCACAATCGAACCTGTGAACTTTGTTTTTACGAGTTTTTATTTAAATTGCTTCGTTCGTATGTCTGTCTTTCCGGTTGAACATTTGTAATCCATTTTTTAAGCACTTGCTGGCACCCGATTGAGCTGAAATTTGGCATGCCTGTGTAAGTTCGATGACAATGCAATAATACGGTACCATGGAGCTGGTCTTATGATGGAGGTGGGAGGTGGGCAATGCAACTCCTTAACAGCATATACCAGGACAGTCGAGTTTGTGCTTATTTGTTTCGTTATCATGAGCACTTTTCATTACACATGATAACGAGAGTTTGATCATGGTGGTGGGAAGTGGGAACTGAAATTTCCTAATGGCAAATGGTGGGACAACCGAGTTTGGGCTCATTAACTTTGTTGACTTCAGCACTATTTATAATTACACTATTATAAAGTTTCTCGCGAAACCTTTATCACCTGAGGCAAGGTTTTTTTATTACGCCGATGTCCGAATTGCATGAGGATCTGGCACGACAAATAAATAAAAAAATTCTAATATTAAAAAGTATCAAATAAAATAAACGTAAAGAAACTTTTGAAAAACGAGCTTTTATTTGAGAGGTACTGTACTAAAAAGCAAGGAATAATGTTCAGTAAAATTGAAAATCAAAACAGTATAACCACGAAAAAGTCCCTTTCTTGGTCCCTCATCATAGGTGCAAGTACTTAAATGGTACATAATCGTAGATATTTTTAAAATATGAAATATTCATTTTGAGGGGTACGGCCACAGTAGAATTTTCAAAAAATCGATTTTTTTTTCACTAAAACGGTGCTTTATCATCATAGGAATAAGTTACTATTCGATTTATAGCAAGAACATTTTTTTCACCGACTTTGAGCGTATAACGTAAGCCCACCTCTGACACGGCCAGAGGCATATGTAAAACTTTAACGGGGTCGTTTAGTGTGAAGGCCGTTATTTAATGCTTTCTTGGGGAATTTTTTTTTTTTTTGAAAAACCATTAAAATAGAATAACTTATAAATTGTATACCATTTTTATTAATATTTAAACAAAATTTGTGAATTTTTTAAAGTCATTATATAGAATATATTCGGAGATACAGCGCCCAACAGGAACACATATATAAAAAGAGGTGCTCCACTGCTGCCGTGATTCCGGCCGTTCTGCTTATCTGAAATCAAAAAACCAAACGCAATTTTAATCGTGAGACTTGAGGCTCTACATGGAACTAAAATAAAGTTAGAATTCCAAAAAAAATATGTCTTTTTTCGCTATAGAAAAAAAATCAATTTTTCGTATTTTTTTGGGGTCTATATAGCTGATAAAAAAACTATCGAAGCAATCTCAATTATTTTAGTTCAACTTGTAGCTATATATATACTGAAGATGCTGTATAAATTTGAGCAGAATTAATCAAATAGTTTTTGAGATATCATGGCAGCAATTTGAAAAAATCGTGTTTTAAGAAAAACGCGTTTAAAAGTTGTTGTATATAATTCATAATAAAAAAATGGTCTCACCATCAATCTGCTATGCCTGGACCATCGAGTACACCTTCCTCTTCTTCAAAGAAGTCATGCAAGGCCGTTTTCCCTTCTTTTGATTTGACACACTAGACAACCTCCTTAAACGCGTTTTTCTCGAAACAGTTTTTTCCAATTGGCGTGACAAATAACTTCAACAATTTTCACTCGATCTACTTCAAATTTAAAAATTATATTCCTATTGCATTTCGCAGAGAAGTACGTACGGAATTTCTTATTGATCGAAAACTTTTCATTTTATGAGCAGTTTAATACGAATTTTTTTACTGAAAATTTATTCCTACAACTACAACAACATTCAAATACCTACAACTTTTGAAGAAAACAATATTTTTTAAATTCCGTACGTACTTCTCCAGGTATTCTAATGTAGATTGACGGGATTCCTTGTTTTTTGCTCTAGGCAAAAAATTGTGGATGCTAAATGTCACGCGGCGGAGTGCCTAAAAAAAGATAACAAAAGAAAATATTAGTAGTCGGCTATTGTGTACATCGAAAAAAAAAAAATTTTCTAACAGCTTGATCTTCATACTAAATAGATGTGTAATTAATTTTATGAGTGAATCACTTTTTCATCCGAAAAAATTGTCATAAGTGCGTTATACGTACTAATCCTACTTTAAAATTTCTGAAAAAAGCCTCAAGCTTTTAAAATTTATATTTCATATTTTAAATATACCTATGTTTATGTACCTTTTAAGTACTTGCACCTATGATAAGTGACGAAGGAAGGGACTTTTTGTTGTTATACTTTTTCGATTTTCAATTTCACTGAACATTATTTTTTACTTTTTAGTACAGTATCGTTTGAATAAAAGCTTGATTTTTAAAGGTTTTTTTATACATATGATACTCCAGGGTTCTTTTTCCAAGCATGGGCAGCAATGCAAGCTAATCTTAGAACATTCCGAATCATCTTACAGAAAGACGTTCTCATCGTTGGGATGCAACGATATTTTGTCTTCGTTTCAATTTCTTTTGTTTCATCATTATAAAAAGCCATTTTTTGAGAATTGAGGCCGTGAATCTCCTCTAAGAATACGTAAAAGCGTTTGAGTGACTGTCACAGCCTAAATCGGCCAAAAAAAATTAAGTGTCGGAAAGGAATTAATTTTCGTTGCATTTTAACGATGCAAACTTCAACGTCGTCATACAAAAGTATTTTTGTTTAATTTTTATTTGTTGGCGAATGTTGCTAGTTTTTCCGAATTTTTATGGGTAGGTTTTGGGTTGCTTGTGATCGAGTATCGCGAGGTTTTTGAGCATACGAGATTTGAGACTTCCGTCGACGGGTGTCGATCTTCGGTATGCGAGACAACTGCCGGAAGCAATCAACCCCACCGTGTACCGGAGTAGACTTTTGCAGGAGGAATATGTTGTTTTTTTGGCACGAGGGGAATCCTGACGATAAGTTAAAGTATATAACGACAACTCGAAAGCTCACACTTTGGGAATACTTTTACACGTGGCCTCGACTTACCCCATGGAGAAATCTCCCCAATGCTCCAGTCTTTTTTCCCTCAACCTCTTTCCCACGGACCACGGGGATGGAAAATAGAACTGTGATTTATGTATTTCGTTTCATTCGAATTATTTCTCAGTCGCTCACGAGACTTTTTCTCTCGTACGCTTTCATAACCGAGGGATAAGTAGCTGAGGAAAGAAAGGTAGAGATATTTAACGAAGATAATGAGACAAATTGGAGCGCTCTCAAATGCATATGCTTGGGGTGCTACTGTGACAATTTCAAAACTCTCGTTAGACGCTTGAGGCAACCCAAATTGAAGAGGAAGGTCCAACATATGGTGCAGGAATAGCAGATTGCAGGTAAACTTATAATTACAACGATTGAACTGCTGGTAAAACTTGAAACGTGTTTTCTGGAAACTATGTGTATCAAAACGGTGTACACGATTTCTCGACACCTAACGGACGTATTGACTTGAAATTCGGTACACTTATTCAGTGTAATAGTAGTTTAGTCGCGACCGACGGTTTTCTTCCTAACATTTTTTTTTCATTAGTTACTAACAATAATGATGTCATTTTTCTGCAAAAATCGGAAATAGATCAATTTTTGTTATGATTGAAACCCGATAAAAACCTTGGTCAAGTCAGCCAATATTATCTATTTTTAAAGAAAAAACTCGTTTTTTTGTTTCGGATCAACTGGGTGGCCAAAATCAAGTACTCTGTTAAGCCCCTCACGTTCAAAGGTTCTTCACGAGATTGTTCATAACTTCTGCAATTATTAATATTTTTTATGAAATTTGTCACACAACTTTAATGTACATGTTACCAGCAATGACTATAATCCGGTATTCTATAGAATACCTAGGCATTTTATAGAATGCCTTAAGGGGATCGGACTCTAGAGGCCGAAAAAATAGGCTGTTTGGGGATTTTTTTCCAGAAAAACTGCAAAATAAATCGAGATTACAAAAAAAGGGTATTTATCATACATATCAGTGACTGTATACAATAACCTTTTTGAAGCGATTAATTTCAAATTGCGACTGTGCAGCGTTTATCCCAAAACTGCATTTTTTAAGTTGGCCGAAAACATAGGTCAGACAATTTTCAACCGATTCACTTGAAATGTTGAGTATATCTTGAAAAATACATTGTCTATGGAACTACGGAAGATTTTTTTTTTATATTGCATAGTTCACTTCTTATTAACAATTATTTCACCATTTTTTAGGCAAATTTTTGGAAAGTGAAAAATTTGCCTGAAAAATCGTCAGATCTCGATTTATTTTGTAGTTTTTCTGAAAAAAAATCCCCAAAAAGCCTATTTTTCGACCTCTAGAGTAGCCTAAGGCCGTAAACGTTCAGGCAATGTATAAAATATCATTTATTCCATACTTTACCTGGGCATTCTACAGGGTGCCCCAGGACCGATGGTAGTCCCTGAAATGGGGGATTGGGAGTGAAATTCTGAGTCGATTGATATAAGCTTGTATGGGTCTCAGATCAACTCCTGAATTATTATTAATATTTAAAGGCGGGCCAATCAGGTGCGCCTGATGAGCCAGCGTACGTCGGTGAGCGATACGCACGTGTAGTGGCGGCGGTGGGAGCACCGCGCACCTGATTGGCCCGCCTTTAAAAATTAATAATAATTCAGGGGTTGACCTGAGACCCATACATGCTTATATCAATCGACTCAGAAATTCACCCCCAACTCCCCATTTCAGGGACTACCATCAGTTCTGGGACACCCTGTATACATTACCAAATGTACAGCCGGCAAAGTGTATAATAGATGCGGTTGGCGAGATGGCGCGCGGGTATAACCCAAACACACCCAAACAAAATGTCACAATAGTTCAACATGTGAGAAGAAATAAATACTATTCTATTGAAACGATTTATTGAATTGATGATTTTGAGCAAACAAAAGATGTTTTATTTGTCCATCATTTTATACTTTACCTGATCCCCTAATGGCATTCTATATAATTTCTAGGTATTGCATACATTACCTAGGTTAAGTATGTGATGGTTAACGATAGATAAAATATTTTATACATTGTTTTGACGAACCCGGTATGGTATAGAATAACTAGGTATTTTATACATGCATACAAATAAATGTCCAAACGATTTTTCAATCATTTCACTTATTTCTTCGAATTCAGTTTTTTAAAAAATAATAGTGATTTTCGGGTCGTCACAGTAGCCTAACCCATTAATGAATATGAAATACTGCTAAAGAATTGAAAATTTATTAAATAATGTTGTTTCAACAACCGCTATAATTATTGATGAAAAATCTGATTTTTTTCTAATGATTGAAACGCAATAAAGAATTTGGTCAAGTCAGCGTATATTATCTAAGTTGAGAAAAAAAACTCTTTTTTATTTTGTTTCGAATCAACCGAGTGGCCAAAATCAAGGACCCAAGAATAAGGGTTGAGCCCCTCACGTTCGAAGGCGCTTCACGAGATTGTTCATAATTCCTTTAATTATGAATGAAACTGGACTGCACGCCGATTCGCAACTCCCGCGGCGACCTTGCTGTAACACTCTGCCACAGCTCCGTCATTTTGATGATGAATTAACGAAAAAAAAATTGTTTTGCATACTTAAATATACTGCTAAAGTATACCTAAAGTTCGATAATTGTGGAATAATTATTTCTTAGTTTAAAAAATCCCTCAATATTGCTTATTTTTTTCTGTTTAAATGTATATCCCGCGTTAATGAAGTTTAGTGCACAACTTTGTTAAGGGGTTACCCTCACTTGCGATTTTGAAAAAATCGATTTTTTTTATTGCATTTTTTTGAAGTATAAGTATCCGGGCCCATAGTTCTGTATGGGCCCGGAATAGATGACTCTATGTAAGTTTACAAAAAAAAATATTTTCTTCGTGTAAACTGAAATTGAAACTTTAAACGCGTTTTTCTCAAAATGGCATTTCTGAAGTCGGTGACCAAGATTACTCGAACACTAATGAACCGATCTTCTTGAAATTTTGCAGGCTTATTTAATACATAAAAATGTAGTCTTTAATCGTTCGATTTTTTTTTCGAAAAAAAAAGCCGTTTTATAGCCAAAAAACGGCCGTTTTTTGCGTTAAAATCGAACCATGAACATTGACTGTCCGCCATTTTGTGAAAAATGAATATTTTTTAAAATCCTTCGATTAAAGACTAGTTTATACTTATATTTGACTAAATCCATCCGCATTTTTTTTCAGATGATCCACTTCGCCGCAATGTTGGTCACCGCAAACCGTGTATATAAAAACATTATTTCATTGACGGCCATTTGCCACTAAACAATGTAATATTTTTCAATAAAAAAATTACTGAAAGTTCTTCAAGATGTGTTCTTTAAGATGGTATATTGATCGATTAAAAAAGTTTTGTAGTTTTCTTTTAAAAAATTCATGAAAAAGACCTTTTTTTGCGCTACAAGTGGGGGTAACGCCTTAATGTGCACACAAATAAATGTCCGAACGATGTTCCAATCATCTCACTTATTCCTTCAAAATTAATGATGTCAAACATAATTGAATTTAACCGACTAAGAAAATTAAGAATCCACTTATTTTTATTTTATTCAACTTTAATTTATTTAAATTTAATTTAAGAATTAAATACCGATAGCGACGTTTTGTCCAACGCGAAGTACGATAATAGAAACGAATAGAAAATCGTTTGTCGACCTCTTTTCGGAGCGGCATTTTCGTCCAGTTCCCATTGGTCATTGATATTTCTGGCAAGATCTTCGTACCGGAGCTTAATCTAATTAGCTCAATTCGTATAATTGCAGCCGAATTAAAATTGATCGTAATCGCTTGCCCGCAATTGTTCCACCAGCGCGGCGAAACAGTCTTACGTAAAATTCTTCATCGTACTTATTTCGTCGCTTCGCCCAAGCTACTCACCGTTCGTCGTAACTCGTTCTACAGGAAAGAAAAAAAGAACAAGCAACGTCCGCAATTTGTAACTCGTGTATTGAGAATTTTGTGAAATGTAAATACATTTTTTTATTGAATATCTTTTTGTCGTAACGATACGCGGGTTGTGTCTTCAAAAACGTCGCGACACGACGTATCCGAACAAATGCAAATTTGACTTAGAGGGTTTTCTTACAATTTACCGCAAATAACGCGGTAAGTAACGCACCGTTGAATCTTTCGTTTTCTTTTTTTCAAGTTCGCGAGAAACGCGCTCGCCGAGCACGAGACTCGCTCGAGCATTTTTTATTTCCTCGAGATTGAACAGTTCCTTGACGATTGCGGTTCGATCCGCCGGCTACGGAGCCGGACATACATCCGTAACGACGTTAAAAATTATAGGAAATATGCCTAAAAACAACGTAACAAAAGCCAAGAGAGACCAACAGCATCGCGGCAATACAAAGAGCGCGTACGTAATGTAAGTACACGTATACGGATAGTACAAACGCTTCGTTTTGCGCCGGGTTGAAACGAAAAACAAAAAATAGCCGATACAAAGTTCGAGCGGAGGGGCTTCGTAACGTCCATTCGCTTCGATCTTACTCGGGTCGCGTACAATTATTATTCGTCGTACAAAAAGAAAACGAAGCTAGGAAAAGTCTGCTTGGAAAATAAATACGACACACGCAATTCTTACATAGGCATGACAACGATATACGATACTGTTACAATGTTTCATACATTTCTTCTTTAAAATTATTTTACTTGTACACTGTATATGAATATTAGGGTCGCACAATTTTGAGCTGTATTTTTTTTTCCTTCTCTCCGCATCCAATTATCTTCTTAAAAGAAAATTCCAAAAATTCAAATTTTAATAGATAAAGACGATTTTTTCCACTTTTAATTCATTAATTTTACGCTTAATGATTCTTTAATTACCCTCGCGAAAGTTCTAGCCGGCCAATGAATATTTAGTGGTCGCTCAAGAGCTTCGAAATTTCCAATTTTCGCCAATTTTTTTTTATTCCACTCATAAACTTGACGCTTTGTAAATATTTCGAAATAATTAATCCTTTTTTTCTTTAGAAACAGATTTTTGAAATTTACCTCACATGTCTAACCCAAAAATCAGAATCTTTGTTCTCATAAAATAATTCTTTGAAGCTCTTGTGCGTAAACAAAATCACAGTTTTATTCGTAAAACTGAAATGGCAGCTGTTTCCCGCGCGTCGTAATGCGTCCCGCAGTTGGTCTCGTTCGTCAAAATGCGGACCATTCGTAGCTGTACTCTGTGACGAGTGCCGCAATGATACAATAATACATAATAGTACATAACAACACATATCGTCCAATTGGTGTTTGTTACAAATTGTTATAATACATTATTCAGAAAATGTAACACTTGTAACTTGTAACGCTGTTTATTTTGTTTTTATGCTACAAGGAATTACAGTGCATGGGAGATTTATTTTTTGGCGAAAATTCTGAACTTCGAAAACCTTGAGCGACCACTAAATATTCATTGATCGGCTCGAGCTTTCGCGAGGTTAATTTAAAAATTATAAAGCGGAACATTCGAGGATGAGAAGTGGACGAAAAAAAAAATCAATTTTTTAATGAAAATTTGAATATTTGGGAACTTTGAGCGACCTCTAAATATTTTTTGACCGCTCGCAGCTTCCGCCACCATTTTTTTTTTCTTTAAAGAAGATAATTGGATGGTGAAAACATGGAAAAAAATAGAGCTCAAAATTGTGCTACCCTACTATGTATATACATATGAGGTATTCCACGTGAATCCGGTGGACTTTTTCCCTGAACCCCGGCAATTCGATTAATTTTTTTAAACCTAATTCCATTGATTCTAGAAGACGACCTGATTTTCTTTTTACATTTTTCGAAACAACCTTAGTCAAAACAAAAAAAAATTCTCCGTAAAAAACGCCCCGATTTAAGAACCTGAAAAAATTCCCAAAAATGCGTGATCATATGTAAAAAATTTCAAGCTATCACCCACAGTGGAAGTATGATTTTTTCTGTGCTTTCTGAGCGATTAACGTTTTAAAAAAATCCGAAAAATTCATTGTGGGTATCAAAAAATTCAAGTATTCGCCCGAAGTAAGCGGTTCTTGAATTTTCTGGGGTTTTATTTAACGTTAATCGCTCAGAAAGCACAGAAAAAATAATACTTCCACTGCGGGTGATGGCTTGAAAATTTGTACATATAACCACGCATTTTCGGGAATTTTTTCAGATTTTTAAATCGGGGCGTTTTTTTTCGATGAAGGGTTGTTTCGAAAAATGTTTAAAAAATCAGGGTGTCTTTTAGTCAATGGAATCAGATAAAAATAAATAAATCGACTTGGCGGGGGTCAGGGAAAAAGTACACCGGATTCCGTCCGTGGAATACCTCATGTGTATATATATATATATATATATATATATATATATAGCTAGATTAAAAATCGCGGAAACGCTTTATTACTATACAATCTCAACTCCTTGTATTTTCTTTTTCTATTAACATCCCTTTCAACAGATTTTAACGTGTGACAAATGTTTGACCGATAAATGAATGGAGGATAAAAGATTTCATAACAAAAACGACTCTTAACGTGTACTACGAGGTATGGCAGTAAATCTTGTAACGCCTTATTTATTGTTATCGATGACAATGATGATCGGAAGTGATTTTTCAATGATCTTCCTATGTGCACGAAAAAAAATAGAAGTACCTTTTCAGGGGACAGAAGTTTTTTCTTTTTTACTCGTGAACCGATTATAGCGCGATGATGTATATATCGGATGATTACAACGTATTATTTGCACTTCCGGAGTAACCCTACAGCTTGGTGAAGTCGTACTTCGTTACAAAAACAACAGAATACGAACTATTGGCTTCGGATCGATTTTCGTTCAATTCCGGTTTCTTCAATTTGTTCGATATTTCTTCAACATTTGTGAGAGGGTGCAGCTCGATTTTTTTTTCATACATTCAGCCATTGGAAAATCGTCGATCCACGAACGGAAAATCGAAAACGTGCACTTCTAACTTCTTTTTGTTCCTCGTACTACCATTAACATTTTCTTTCGCTAAATCGGCATATAAAAAAATAAAGTATCAACGTTTAAGGCAGTAAGTAAAAGGCATCTGATTATACCGTCTAAACTCGTACGCGAACCCGAGGGTTCTATAAAAATCCACACTTTACGTAAACGAAGAAGACGATTGACGAAGAAAACTAATAACGAGACGAACAAAATTCACGAGAGGACATTCGGCATTTTTCACACCGCGAAGTATCATTGAGAATTCCTCACGTGCATCCGCCCAATCAAAAGTGAGAATTTTCACCCACATTACGAGGAGATAAAGAAAAACGGAAAAAGAGCCGTCGTATCGAAGACACGGAGAATATTTATTTTCAGAAACTCCCACACTGAACAAATCTCGACAAATATAGTTGAAAAAATTAACGTTCCATCGTGACCTAACAATTTTTTGCACTTCGTACAAAATCAATGTCCTTTTATCGTAAATTTTCACGTTTTTCGAATGAGAAATAAACGACACGATAAAAGTATTTGAAACTTTTTTTTAACCAATTTTGCCACCATTTGTTTCAAAAACCGATACTTCCGAAATCTTCGATACGAATAATTTCACGTCGATCCTCAAATACGAATAACTTACGTATCCTCAATATTCCGATCATTTTTTTCCGTTTTTCTTTCAACCGATAAACATAATTTTCCTCGCGCTTTCGCAACACGCGAAATTGCGCACGTAATTTGAAACATTCATTCTTCAACTACGAACTATTTTCTCTGTTTTTGTCCCTTGTTCACAAATTGCGCAAAAAGGCGTACCCGTAACTTGACACGTTTCAGTTTCTTCGTAGAGAATTATTCTCTTTGACCTTTTTCATCGAATTTTCGTAGGTACAATAGGAATTATTGGATCGGGGCTGCACACACAGCAGTATAAAAAAAAAATGTCTATCGGTGATTTATTTTCGTAGGCATGTCGGGTGAACGGCAGCGGTGACTGTATCGCCACGCATGAAGTTGATCTCGCATGATTACGATTTTTATGGACAAACGCTATTTTAAAAAAACATCGACGTAATGGAGAGAGAAAGAGAGAGAAAGAGAGAGAGAGAAATGGTGGTTGTGTACGTGGATGTTCGAAGGAAATCAGACTAATTGGAATGATATTTACAAATGGCGAATGACTTTCGACCGAAACGGACGAATATTGTACAATTTTGTCATTTTGTTCATTGACACAAAATTGATATGATTCGAGGAGAATGTTTGCACTACAAAAATCGCCAAGACAAAAGAAATGTGAATACTTTGTTTTTCGCTATCGAGAAGATCACGCAAAGAGGGCGCTGGCAGCTCTCACGATCGTATTTCTCATTTGAGAAAAAAGTTCTCCGTAATTATTGTACACGAAATTAATAATTTTTGTAATTCTTCACGAGAATCGTATTTTTCGTCTTTGTCGTATCTTATCATTCGGCTTTTTTCGACACGTGAATTTACAAAAATGATTCCGCAGAGCAAAGACAAATTACAAATGATGGCTTTTTTTCGTAACCTTACGAAGTCCCTAACCGTGATTCGCAAAATTCTATTATTGTTATTTAGATGTTTATGCAATTGATTAATGGAATAATTATTTGCGTGCTTTTGCATTGAAGTCGTGTCTGTAATTTTGTTGGACACATCGTTATTATTCGCACAATATTACGTTAATTACGAACGATCGTTCCGAAGGAATATAAGTCTGTCTCGTTAATGACCAAAAATTGCAATAATATCCCATAGAGTTAGTATCGTAGTTTGGAAAAAAAACCTTTATAATTGTCCTATGGGAATCATCGTTCTCGTAACTTATCCCTTGAGGCTATTATTTCTTCTCCTATGAGCCCATTAATATTATTCACAGTTTGCGTCCGCTCCGAAATAATATTCATTCTCTCTGTACTGACAATTCGAAATACTATTAGGCTCTGTCATTGTCTTGTGATGAATATTCAAGTGGAAAATGGTAATTAATATTATTTTTGTTATTCTGGAAGTGCCCTAACGGTTCGTCGTCGATTCACGTTAATTTGGCATTCGTTCCCTGAGCGAAATCAACAACGTCAATGATTCGTAAGATCGGGTACAACCTTCGGGGCTCAATATATACAGACACACATCCATACATACAAACGAACATAAGTATAAATATAATCATATATATGAGGCATTCCACGCCATTTCGCTCGGCCGTGACAGCTGACCATTTTTTATTTTTTTGATTTTTTTTTTTTACAAAATAGCACACTATGCAAGGAGTATTTTCACATTTTTTAAAATTTTTATCGCATGTATTTCAGAAGTTACAATTTTTCGAAAAATCTGGATATCTCTTACATTAATCGATATATCGACAAATGTCTATGGATTGATTTTTTTCATATTAGTTCACACTTTCATAAAAAAAGGAATTTTTTTTTAAATCATCGTTGTCAACATTTTTTCAGCGTGTAAAGTGAAATCTATTCTTTTTAAAGATGATTGCATTTTTTTTTTAATTCCCTAAAGTAATATGATGAATTATATGAATTTTAACGCTAGACCCATTGTGGGCCCATTTTTCCTTGTCTTTTTTTTTAAATAAATTCAATTTTTTTTCACGAAAATTTCGAGTGTTTCGTATGAATTACTAATGATTTTTATTACTAATAATACTCGTAAGTAATAATGATTGTACTTGTTTATAATTAGTAAGTGTAGTGATAATTTTACAATTAGTCGCCCGATCTAATATGTTGAAGAATTATTTTCCCATTACTTTCCTAGAAGAAATAATAAAAATTATGCATTATAGGAGAATATATGAATGAAACACTAAGTACATATATTTTTTTATCTTGAGAGAGTTAGATATTTATTTTCCCACTCGTTTAAAAAGTTTACACAATCGAAACTGATCATATTTTGAAAAATCTTTTACTCTTAACGCACCATCATTATCAGGCACAACACAGTGCAATTTTTGAGTATTTTTTTGGCAAAATTATTAGTGATTCATACGAAACACTCGAACTTTTCGTGAAAAAAAAATTGAATTGATAAAAAAAAATACGAAGAAAAATGGGCCCACAATGGGACTAGCGTTAAAATTCATACAATTCATCATATTATTTTAGAGATGTTTTTGGAACAAAAACAAAAAATGGCAAGCATCTTTAAAAAACATAGTTTTCACTTTGCACGCTGAAAAATGTTGACAACGATGATTTAAAAAAAAAAATTCCTTTTTTTATCAAAGTGTGAAATAATATGAAAAAAATCGATCTATAGGCATTTTTCGATATATCGATTAATTTAAGAGATATCGGCGTTAGAGCGTTTCCGAACTTTCCGAAATCCAGATTTTTCGAAAAATTGTAACTTCTGAAATACATGCGATAAAAATTTAAAAAATTGTGTAAATACTCCTTGCACAGCATACTATTTTATTTTAAAAAATAAAAAAAATTAAAAATGGCCAGGGTCGAGCGAAATGGCGTGGAATGCGTCATTATATATTTTCAATAGGGTGGTTAAACAAATTTTTTTCAACGGAAAATTGAAGCGTGTTAAGAAACAGAAAGTTTTGCCATATTTGAGGGTTCTAAACAATTTTTTAGTTAGTGCTCAAACGCCTTTTTCATGTTTTTTTTTTTCATGACTATCGGAGTATTATTTTTTTTTATCTCGATGCAGATAATGTTAGTGCGTGATCCAATGTAAGTCTTGATTTAATTTTTTCTGTAACAATATACAATTTTCATTTAAATATTTTTTTTACCATAAACAATTTGTATTTGCAGATTAAGAATCAATATATGTAATTCGGTTGTGAAAATTATATCAACCACTTGATGAACAAGAGCACGGTGTTTAAATCACTGCACGTCAACAAGTATGCGTGGTTTTTTGGAGTAATATATTGTTTTGGAGTAAGAAAACAACGTCATGCGCATTCGAGAGTTACAAACCGCGGCGCTGTTGACGCTACTGCACCTTTGTTGCTCTGACTGTCCGTGAGTTCTTTTCGCGATTCATTTGACTGTCTCCAGTAGTCGCTGTATTGAGGTACGTCACAGTACACGTAAAAATAAAAATGTAAAAAAGTTTATTCGAACGATTTGAGCTCTCGTGCAGTTTTTTGGACTTGGATCCTTCACTTTGGGACTTTAATCAGGATTATAATGCGTGCTTGATTACTTTTAAAAACATGCAAGCTGTGAACGACATAGCTGAGCGAGCCGTTTCTTTGATGAAAGATTTCAACGGTTTGATTACGAAAAACGCAGACCAAAAACAATATCTGCTGCAAGTTGTGAGCAAGCACAGAAAAACCCATCCTTTTTGCGAGAACGGAAATTATTATTCGGCTCGATCTTCGGAGTAATTACGTAAGTTTTTCAACAATCGCACACTGCGATCCGGAATACATATTTTTTTAAACATCGTTTGGAATTATTATTTTTATTAAAACTACTCGAAATGAAAACGCCCTGTTTATGTTAAGGATGTATGGCAGCTACTGCAGAGTCGTTACAGAACTGATTATGCAATTTGCAAAAATCGCATTTAAAGACTAAATAAAATAATTGTAGTATTCATTGAAGCTAAAAAGGAGATTTACCACAGCTCAAAGTAAAACATGCGGTACAGAAAGAAGAATTTTCAATTTTTAACTGCAAATTTAGTTGCTGATTTGATGTACGTTTTCCCTGACGTTGTCGTAGTTACGACATACGAGCTAAAGAAATACGAAAACGGTCCCATTTAACTCGCAATATCTCGCAAAATATATGGGCACATGTCGATTTTTTTTTAACGTATCATGCATATTACAGCGATACCGCACAAAAGTTTTTTTTACAAAAGAGTACTCCGGAAATACCTTTTTTGCCAATGTAAAGGGAATTTTGGACGTACAGTCCTATGTTCCCCGTGTTAAATGACCCAACTTTGAATTCGTTTATCTCAGCATTCACGTGGGCAAATTTTGTTTTTTTAATCTCAAAAAGTTCTCGATATTTTCCTTTACAATATCAGTGAGTTTCAATTCGAACAGTAGTAAATAACTTAGTTGCCATACATCCTTAACTTAGAAAATGCTACAGTGCATAAAAAGTTTCGAGAAAATTATATTATTATGATGTCTATTGGCGGGGGAAAAAAAAGTAACAAAAAATCGAAAAAAAAAAAAAAAAAAATTATAAGTCGTTTGAGCACTAGCTAAAAAAATGTTTAGACCTCTCAAATTTTGTATGTGTTACTTTTGCATAACGTAGTAACATTTTCCGTTGAGTAGCGAGAATTTTTTTTAACCACCCTAATATATATATATGAATTTATTTATATTTATATTTACGTATGTATGTAAATATAAAACATTTTCTATTTGTAGATACGACTTTTTGTTTGTTCTGTCATGTTGACTGATTAAGTTCGTTAAGTACCTAGTGCTAACGCTGCAGTTTTCGTCACGCTTGCACATCTCGAGCCTCGCCTGAGCGTTCCTTCGTTGTTTGTGTAGTTCCCGCCGTTGTCGCGTTCTCGCACATACGGCCATTCCCCAAGCGTTAAGAACGCTCTTGCTTCGGCAACAGATTCGTCATTTCCTCCATTTCCTGACGATTGCTCGGCCCTAATAATCGCGAGGCCTCAGTCTGGTTGCCTACGACGTCACCGTCCATGCTGATCCTTGTACTGTCAATCGATGGACTTGGTGTCTTCTCGGTCTGGAGTGAGCAAAAAAAATCCAGTGAACGATTGAGGGATCATAGCAGTGTAAAATTTTCAAAAAATCATTTTTTTGCTTTATCCGATAGTATAGACGGTTATAAACATGGACCTGGCATCGCCGATTGATCGTGAGTAGACAATTTATATGAAAATTCCGCACTCGAAACTTTAAACGCGTTTTTAAAAACGGTGTACACTCTCAAAGGAAGAGTTTTCAAGCTCTTCGTCTTAAATATTGACACAACATTCTTCTCGCCATTCTTTGTCTTGCTATGGAAGCTTTTTTTTTTAATCTTCATATTTTTTTTAACGAAAAACTGTCGAAAAAATAGGGTTTGATACATTTTTTTCGAACCACTGCTATTTTGGCAATTAAAAAAACTTCCATAGCAAGATAGCGGCTTCTGTACTGATTAATAACTTTGGTAATTCTTTATATAAGTGACTTTTCGACGAATAATTATTACGAGAAAAAAATAACTATAATTGTTTAGGTTTGGGACCTAAACAACCCCTGTATTCGCGTCGAAATGTTCAAAAATGCCCTATTTTATCACGTGTTTCCGCGAACTTCAAAAACCCGTAATTTTTTAGGGGGGGGGGGGGGGGGATTTCAGCTCCCCCCGACTGAATATAATTTATGATCCAATAAATGAGAAAACAGCAGAAAAATTCTAGGCTCATTCTTCGGAAAAGTCACTTATCTGAACAATTACCACAATCTTAAAAAAAAATTCTTTCAGATAATGTTTACGGCCACAGCCGTGTGCACTGTAAGGACCCCTTTATTTCGAAGACATTTTCAATCGTTAAAAAAATGTGAAAAATAAATCAAAATAAACTGTGATCGAAATGTGATTTAACATTAAAAAATCAGACTGATTAGTTTATTTTAAACATCGAAAAAAAATCGCGAAAATCAGCTGTTTTTCGATCCGTTACACTGTGATGATCCCTTGATGAGGTTGAAGTTTGCATCGTTGGATTGCAATGAAAATTAATCGTTCTGAATTCCTTTAAGGCCTTAGGCCACAGTAACGGGTATAAAATCATGTGCGAATTTAAAAAAATGTTTCGTATGAAAAAGTGTTTCACTCATAAAATTAATTACACATCTATTTAGTATGAATATCAAGCTGTTAGAAAATATATATATATTTTTTTTCGATGTACAAAATGGCCGATTACTCGAAACTTCTCGAAACAGCTTTTTTCCAATTGGCGTGACCAAGAACTTCAACAATATTCACTCGATTTACTTCAAATTTAAAAATTATGTTCCTAATTGCATTTCGCAGAGAATTACGTACGGAATTTCTGATTAATCGAAAACTTTTCATTTTATGAGCAGTTTATGAGCAGTTATAACGAAGTTTTTCACTGAAAATTCATTTCTTGAGTTCAAATACATACAACTTTTGAATAAAACAATATTTTTTAAATTCCGTAAGTACTTCTCTAGGTATTCTAATGTAGATTGACGAGAATTTTTTTTTGTTCTTGGTAAAAAAGTGTGGATGCTAAATGTCACGCCGCGGAGCGCCTGAAAAAAAGATAACAAATGAAAATATCAATAGTCGGTCATTTTGTACATAAAAATATATATATATATTTTCTAACACCTTGATATTCATACTAAATAGATGTGTAATTAATTTTATGAGTGAATCACTTTTTCATACGAAAAAAAATTGTTAAATTCGCACATGATTGTGTACCCGTTCCTGTGGCCTAACGCCTTAATTTCTTTTGGAAGATTTTGCCTACCAAAACGTCTTAACCATTTTTTAAGATACTCATTCAGCAATCTAAAATGTGAAGTCGTGAAAAAAGATCTTCTGTAATAACAAAATTAAGGAAAATAAAATGTAAACAACGCCTTCGTTGCGTCCCAATGTTGCAAACTTCAACACCACGTTTTCGGTATGCTTTCCGAAATGGAATAAAATCAAGGAGTGTTCATGAAAGCGCGAGAGAAGATAAAAAGCTGCCACCTGCGTGTTGGAGCACGCGTAACGGGGTCCGTAGTTATATGCAACCGTTTGAAGAATCAACATTTAGCTAATACGTGGTCATTATTATGTATTTTTTACCACGATCAATTATTGCATACTAATTTCGACTATTTTTTATAATGCGCGATCATACTACTGATGGGGTAAGGGGACCTTTGTTTGATGTTCAATATTTTATCAACGAGGTTTCCAGTAAACATGCGTCGAATTTAATTGTGCAGCCCCCTTGTCGAGAAGAAAAATGATAAACTTTTTATCAGCTATATAGACCCCCCAAAAAATGCGAAAAATTGAGTTTTCTTCATAAAGCGTAAAAAAAAATATTTTTTGGAATTTTAACTTTATTTTAGTTCCATGTAGAGCCTCAAGTCTCACGATTAAAATTGCGTTTGGTTTTTTGATTTCAGATAAGCAGAACGGCCGGAATCATGGCAGCAGTGGAGCACCTCTTTTTATATGTGTGTTCCTGTTGGGCGGTGTATCTCCGACTATATTCTATATAATGGCTTCAAAAAATTCACAAAGTTTGTTTAAATGTTAATAAAAATTATATACAATTTATGAATAATTTTATTTTAATGGTTTGTCAAAAAAAATTCCCCAAAAAAGCATTAAAAAAACGGCCTTCACACTAGACGACCGCCTTAAATAAATAATTTTTTTTTAAATGTATGTCGAAAGTGTATTTATTAAGTGTAACTTTTAAATCAATATCTTTAATATAAGCCTATCCAAAAAATTCAAGAAAAAAGCCATTTTTAGCGTCTACAGTGAGAAGACCCCTTAATGATTTTTCGTGGCGAATATTACGTACGCTTATAGGCGACGTCTTCAGTTTCCCGTTGTGTCCGGTGCGCGTCGATATGAATTTCGCGTTCGTCACTGGACTCGCGCTAACGGGCACAGGTGAGGTTGGAGCTGTGGCACTTTTTCTCGGCGAATGTTGCACCTCCGTTTCATCCTTCTCCTTATCTTTTTTCGATAATATTGGAGATTCGAGCACGCTGCGATCATCCTCGTCCAGAGAATGGAGTAGCTTGATAAAAATTCGCAAGTTTCGTCAATTCGGGCATCAGACAAATGAAGAATGACGAATCGCTTAAGGGGGAGATATCTTTGTGTGAGGAAAACATTTGTCGATTTTCATGTTTCGTTTTTCAAAGGAAAGATTTGTTCGCCATTTTTGAGACCTAGGGTATGTTTTTTTACTACTTTTGGCTGTCACATGGTTTTTTAAATTAATCTTTAAAAATGGCGGAGATATGGCATAGTCTTCTAAACTGCATTTTCAAAACTGGCGTGACGTACAGCTAAAAAAGTAATCGACCGATTCTGATGAAATTTGGTATAAATCTTTCCAACCTTCTCGTCGAAAACATGACCCTAGATGTTTTCGAACATTAAAAAGAAAAGTATTTTTTTATTGCAAAATTTACCCATTTTTTTCGGAAAATTCAATCTTTTTGTTGCAGAGCGTACCATTTGATCGATTTTCAAAATTTCTCACTTTTTCTTAATTCGTATTCTGCGTATGAGTGTTAACGGGTTATACGCAGTTAGAAATTTCAAAAAATCGATTTTTTTTCATTGCAATTTCGGAATATACAAATATGTGAGTATATCCCCTGAAAATTTCAAATCGATCCAACGAATATTCCCGGAAAAACACACATGTTTGTAAGGACGCTCGGAGCGCGTCTCCGAGCGTCCGAGAAACTTCAAACGCGTTTTTCTCAAAACGGTGTTTTCAAAGTCGGTGAGCGCGATTTCTCAAAAACGGCTCAACCGATCGGTCTGCAATGTTAACACAACCTTGTCAAATATATTCTCCAGGTATTGATCGAAGGAATAAGATTTTCGATAATTATTTATATTTTTTTTCAACGATTTAACGAAAAAAATTTGGTCGAAAATCGAAATTGTGTCTTTCCGAAGCCACCATTTTGTCAAAAATTAAAATTTCGACTATTCCTTCGATCAATACCTGGATTCATCTATCCCCTGAAAGAATCTTTTTGGTTTTTTCATTTTAGATAATCCAAAGCGGAGATACTTCGCTCACCGCCGGACACTTTTTTTTCGGGGACCTCCAGGAGACTTCCTACAGGAGCAATGTTAATAAATATTTTTGAAAATAAAAAATGCCAATCTAAAGCTAAAAGATGCCACTACACTGTCTAATACTTTTCGTTTTGCCCAAATGAAATCCTTTTGCAGAAAAAAGTCGTGAAAAAACGACTTTTTGGCCTTGCAACTGCGTATAACGCCTTGATGAAAGAAAAATCTTCGTTGGTTTTTGTTCACATTAATCCTGCCGGCGCTACGTTTCACGCCGTCTGACAACGTCCGCCGCAACCCGTTTAAAAGGCCGTGCCATACCTCCGCCATTTTTAAAGAATAATAAAAAAATACCATGGAACAGCCAAAAGTAGTAATAAAACATACCCTAAGAAGGAGAAGTTGCCTGGTCGATCACTCCGATTTTGATGACATTTTGCATGCTTCTAGAATGAGTAAAAATAGGCGACACGTATTTTTTTATATCTGTGGAACCCAATTTTTAAGGGGTGAAACGCACCCTCGAAAATAGGGGTGTTTTTCGTTTTTCGTTGTAATTTGAATTTTTTTTTAATTTGAATTTGCAATTTGAATTTTTGTTTTTTTTTTGTTGCAATTTGAATTTTTTCATATCTTGTACCGTTAAAACGTCATCAACGAAAAACGAAAAACACCCCAATTTCCGAGGATTGCGATAAAAAAAAATACGAGTCGGCTATTTTTACCCATTCTACAAGCATGCCAAATTTCATCGGAATCGGAGAGATCGACCTCGCAACCTTTCCTTGTAAGTCTCAAAGATGGTGAATAAATCTTTCCTTTTTAAAAAATCATGAAAATGAGCAGGTTTTTTCCTCGCTCAAAGGTATTTCCCCCTTAATAAATGACTGACATTTTAGAATTTACGTTATAAAAACTACATTTTGAAATATCCATTTTGCAAAAGTTAAAACTAACCATTGCATGGTACATACTTGTGTCAAATGGCACGTCCCAATGTTCCCTTCAATTTCCGTTACAATAAGTCTACCTTAGTTTTTCTTACTTTTTCAACTTCGTCGTCAAATTGCTCTTGACTAGAATCCTTCTGGCTCCTGTTCAAGAGCGTGGCGCGCTTAGCCGCAAGATACAGAGATCTCTTGACTTTAACGTAGAAGACTTCCGTGATCGCGCGTACCGTGTAATCCGGCACGAACGTGTGACGGAGTATCGCATCCAAGTTTACCGATTGGATGCTTCCCAAAGTTTGTGGATTTACATTCGTCGGCGAGTCCGCTGTCAAGAAACGAAAGAACGACGGCGACAATTATAAATCGGCAAATCGAAATTGCGATAGATTATCGTATCGTGGGCTCTCAGACTTTTCAACATTATTCGTAGTGGACAGGGCTGTCATTTTAACGTTTCGTCATCAACTGTCTGGCTTCGTTCCGATGATTTCTTTATTATGTTCGAGGATATTATTAAAAAACGCAAATGCTCAGAGTTGGATGTCAATTCGAAACAAGTTTCGTCGATTTCGTTGATAAAAGAGAATAGAAAGGAGACCATGGCTATTACGCATATGGAAAATAGGGGAAACCGGGAAAACTCAGGGAATTTCTTTCCTCCTGGAATAATAAAAAAAAGTCAAAGAATTTTCAACATTCTCTGGAATTTATCCAGAATTACGAAAAATGAAACCGGCTTAAGAAAACAACTGAAAAGTATAAAAATAAATATTTTTGCATATTTTCAATATTTATATTATTCTTCATTATTTACAAAAAAAAAGTTATGTCAGTGCCAAAGATTGGAGAATTCATTCATTCACTCAATTCACACAACTATTATTGTAGATAAGCGTTTATATTCATTTTACATTTACTCGCACCGACATAAAGATTTCTGTTTATGATTAAGGAGTTTCGATACCGGCGATACAATGTTGCCATGCTAAACCATGTTAAAAACATAAAAAATTTCAAAAAGTTCAGAATTTTATCAAATTTGGTGAACATATTCTTTAGTGCCAAATTTGACAATACAAATTTTTTCAGATTTTTCTTCTGCACAGATATCGAGTAAGTTAATACTAAAGTTCACGTGTATGAGCATACCGTTTCCATATATATAGGTATACATTGCGGGTATAAGATATCTGCTTTAATGCTTAATTACTCGATAACTAAGTGGAAGAAATTTTTGAAAAAAATTATGTTTTCGCACTTAATATTGAAGAACATTATCACCAAATTTGATCAATTTCTTAACATTTTGCCTTTTGTACCGAAACTCCTTAAGCATTATTGTATTTAGGCACTGTAAGTACTGTATTTGTTTTTAATGTTTTATATAATTTTTTTACTCTACAGTTTAAATTATTTTTCAAACTTCAGTTTGGAATTTTTTTTTAGATTTTAATATTTAATATTTTCCTATATATTTGACCTTTAAAAAAATTTGGTGTAGTTCCGCCAAGGACATACCTCCGATTAATTTAGAATTTCGTGTACCCTTGTATTTTGGCTCGCTGATTACGAATATGATAGAGAAAATACCCGCAAAGCTGATTTTCAAGGTCAAAACTCACAAAAACTGATTTTTAAACAGTTTTTCCACTTTATTTTAATAAATGTTGATCTTAGAGAAAAATGTGTCTCACAAAAGTTGCAGCCTATAAAAAGATTGATCTTTTATGTTTCATACAGTTTTTTCTTAAAACCGTTCTGTTTTCGAGAAAAATGGGATAATGCTCTAATAAGTACATTTTGCTAAACTCCATTAGTTTCGATATTATCTACTTAGGCACTTTACCGCAGGAAGGTTCGAGTTTGTTTGGGGTTGTTTGTTGTGTTGTAAGTTGTTCGTTGTTTGAATTTGTTTGTTTGGGTTTACATGGATTTGTTTGTATTGTGTGTTGTTTAGGTATGCGTATAGTTCTAAAGATCAAACTGCAACCTTCCCGCGCTAAAGTGCGTAAGTAGATAATATCGAAACTAATGGAATTTAGCAAAATGTACTTGTAGAGTATTATCCCACTTTTCTCGAAACGGACTGGTTTTAGACAAAACTTGTATAGAACATAAAAGATCAATCTTATTATAGGCTACAACTTTTGTAGGAAACATTTTTCTCTAAGATCACCATTTATTACAATAAAAACGAAAAACTTTGAAAACATCAGTTTATGTGTTTTGACCTTGAAAATTGAATCGGCGGGTATTTTCACTACCATATTCGTGATCAGCGAGTCAAAATACCTGGGTACGCAACATTTTAAATTAAACGGAGGTATGTCCTGTTCGGACCTTTGTGCAAAACATTATATTCTTTATTTACCCCCAATGTCCCTGGAATATTGGCGAAACCTGTGTGAAAAACCTGGAAAAGTCAGGGAATGTTTGAGTAAATAATGCGTAACAACCATGGAGACATTGAGTTGCCCTTGTTCAATTTCGCCAGAGCTGTTTGCTGAGAAAGTTTCCAAATGAAATGGCCGTAACAACTGTTCACTTTGCAAACGATGTCGCGCTTACCCACTACGACGTTGGCGGTAAGCGCTTGTTGTCCAAAGTACGTGAACGGGCCACTCTCGAACATGAGGTTTTCCTTGCCGACGGTAACTTCGACTCTCCCCTCGAGTATGAGAACGAAGTAATCAACCGGTTTGCCTTGCTGGTATATCACGGCGGCTGGATCGTTTCTCGCCTTTTCTCTCGACTTCACTTTGATATGGTAAATGATGTCTTGCTTCAACAGTCGACGGAGTATCGTTTCCGATATCGTGTCCGGCTTGAAAGCGTCGACTGCTGTACGCGCGAAGAAATGTCTTTAGTTTGCGGCCAATTTTGGGTAATTGGTTCGAAACGATGGTATAAATTGAAAAGCAGAGGGTTGGCTCACCCGTCGACAGGTATTGGAACATTGCCAGCGTCAATTGGGGCGATATGTGTATACGATGATTTTCCTTCTTCTCCGCGAACACTGTGAAGTCCTGCAGGGGTCTCGGGCGCGCCAGTCTTTTGCGTTTGTTTCTATTGTCGGCTGTTGGTACGGAAAGTTTTTTTTTTTAATCTATTCACGCACGGATTCAGAATTTTCGGAGGCCTGTTTACATTCGTGTTTGGTTTGAGTTGTTCCCTCGTTATTTTTTTGTAGTTTCGATTGTTTTCGACACTTTGATAATGTCAGATACTTCGAGGAATTTTCGCGTGGCAATTTGGATGGCGACTCGACAAACTTCGCTGCACTGGAGAAAAAAGACTTGGCCTGGCTGAATCCATAATTGGGGGAAGCTAACGAATTGTTTATTGGAACTATCGAGTATTAGGCTATTTTGAGGATTGTTTACTCCGTTGAACGAATACCCGAAGCCATTAAATGTTTTAGTGTTGCATCTCAACATTTCCTTGGCCAGTTGTGAATGGCCAAATGTTCGTCGGCTATTGTGAATGGACAATTTCGTTGATCCAAGTGATTTACTTTCTACAAGGAATTAAAGAGTAGCAGAGTAGTTTACTCACTGAACACATCGGTCTCGTCCATAATTTCCGCTTGGATCAATTCTTCGATGACGTCCTCGAGGGTCACCAATCCGGTAACTTCGTAAAATGGATCACCCTCGCCCTCATTGTTGACACGTTGTACAAAGGCCATGTGTCCTTTGTGGCCTGGAAAGAGAATGTCGTATTTGACACACGTGGAAAGTCGTCATGTTTTCACCATGTCACGATAGCATCACCTTTTCGCTATATTCCCTGGACATTTCACTGAGATATTCCTAAAATCGAATGAGCTACAGCTTCTAACAGTCTGCATGGCGAGCATCATACTTTAACTCTTCGAGTGCACACTGGGTCGTTTTGACCGTACGTATTTGGTATTTTTCAACGTATTTTTCAAAGTATGCCCCACTTTGAACGAATGTTTTGGCCTTGAATTTTCGTTTTCGTCAAAAAATAAATTTAGGGGAATAAAATATGAATAATTTACTACAAAAAACGTCTCTACAAAAAAAAAACAAAAAAATGCATATTTAACGGAACACAACGACTTGAAAAACGCCTTGGGTCAGATTGACCCAAGATGCACTTATAGGTTGGCGGCGGAGGTGTGCACTCGAAGGGTTAAGGCGGGATATACATTTACAACGATCGAAAAATCGGTTTCTTTTTTTTTCTTATTTAAACGATATGACTATATATGTGGAATATTTTCCTAAAGTTTCAAAGCGAAATTTGAAAAACTTCAGACGTTACAGCCCGTCAACGTTCAAACGCGTTTTTCTCAAAACTGCATTATCGAAATTGACGCGCAGGATTACTCCAAAACTATTAAGCCGATTGAGCTGAAACTTGGTAGAAATATTGATAATAATGGTACCTTCTATTTGACGAATATTGTTTTTGAAAAATTGGAAAAAAACGACTTTTTTCATTCACATTTTACAGAAATGTTGCGTGAAAAGTTGATTTGTTTTTGTATATGCGTGCCATTTTCTTAAATTTGCATTTTCTTCGTTTTAACTACCGTCACATAGCAACTATACATGTTGTGACTGAAAAAATATTTGAACTTTTTTGCAAATCAAAGTCTACGATTCGCCGATTCGCAACTCCCGCGGCGACCTTGCTGTAACACTCTGCCACAGCTCCGTCATTTTGATGATGATTAATTAAAAAAAATCGTTTTGTATACTTAAATGTACTATTAAAGTATACCTGAAGTTTGATAATTGTAGAATAATTATTTCTTAGTTTAAAAAATGCCTCAATATTGCTTATTTTTTTCCTGTCTAAATGTATATCTCGCCTTGAACTTTAAACGCGTTTTTATCGAAACACTTTTTTCAAAGTCGGTGGACATGATATCTCAAGAACCACTTGATGAATTGTTTCCAAATTTACAGGAGATACGATGAGAAACATTTGAAGGACGTTGATGTTCTCATTTTTTTACATCGACTTTATTTTTCAAGCGATCATCATAGTGTAAAATTTGCAAAAAAATAACTTTTTTTTTGCATTATCCGATAGTATAGACGGTTATAAACATGGGCCTGCCATCGCCGATTGATCGTAAGTAGGCAATTTATATGAAAATTCCGCACTCGATACTTCATACGCGTTTTTCTCGAAATGTCGTTTTTCAAAACAATGTACACTCTCAAAGAAAGCATTTCTAAGATATCCGTCTTAAATTTTGACACAACATTCTTCACGCCATTCTTTGTCTTTCTATGGAAGCTTTTTTTTTTAAATCTTCATATTTTTTGCAACGAAAAACTGTCGAAAAAATCGGCTAAACTCGATACCTTTTTTTCATACCGCCACCATTTTGTCAATTTTGATTTTTTTAAACCTCGATAGCAAAATAGCGGCTTTCATACTGATTAAGGGGTTACCCCCACTTGCGATTTTGAAAAAATCGATTTTTTTTATTGCATTTTTTTGAAGTATAAGTATCTGAGAATATGTCCTGAAAATTTCAAGTCGATCCGAACAAAATTGACTGAGATATGAGCGTTCAAAGAGAAGAATCCGTTGTGAAATTGAAACTTTAAACGCGTTTTTCTCAAAACGGCATTTCTGAAGTCGGTGACCAAGATTACTCGAACACTAATGAACCGATCTTCTTGAAATTTTGCAAGCTTATTTAATACATAAAAATGTAGTCTTTAATCGTTCGATTTTTTTTTCGAAAAAAATGGCCGTTTTATAGCCAAAAAACGGCCGTTTTTTTCGTTAAAATCGAACCATTAACTTTGACTGTCCGCCATTTTGTGAAAAATGAATATTTTTTAAAATCCTTCGATTAAAGACTAGTTTATACTTATATTTGACTAAATCCATCCGCATTTTTTTTCTTCAGATGATCCACTTCGCCGCAATGTTGGTCACCGCAAACCGTGTGTATAAAAACATTATTTCATTGACGGCCATTTGCCACTAAACAATGTAATATTTTTCAATAAAAAAATTACTGAAAGTTCTTCAAGATGTGTTCTTTAAGATGGTATATTGATCTATTAAAAAAGTTTTGTAGTTTTCTTTAAAAAAAATCATGAAAAAGGCCTTTTTTGCGCTACAAGTGGAGTAACGCCTTAATAATCGTTTTACAAATTTTGTTTCAGATAATATTTACGGCCACAAACATGAGGACACCTTTTTTTGAAGATATTTTCAACCGTTAAAAAAATGTAAAAAAAAAATAAACGTTTAAAAATGTATGTTCCGTTCTTCATGAGTGCTTTAATGTGACATAAAAAACCAAACTGATTAGCGTATTTCAACCATCGAAAAAAAATCGCGAAACTTAGCTATTGTTCGACCCGTTACACTGTGATGATCCCTTAAGGTATTCCTTTCGCGGAGGGCCGTATTTTGCGGGGGCATAAGGAGGGCCCTTCCGAATCATTGGTTAAATTAAGCAGCGCTTAATAAAAAATAAGTCACAATCAATTATCATACCCAACGATAAACTGGAATAAAATATTTCGCGCAAATTTAGTAGATTTAGGCATTTTTACATTTTCTCTGAAAAGTCGCGGCTACGAAAATTCTTCTGTTAATCACATTTTTCTAAGTTATATTGATATTTTCTTTAAACATTCGGTCACCCCTTGTTTTTATTGTCGTTACGGAATCTTTAGATTTTTTCACACGCGTGAACAGTTTATATCAGGCGTCTAGAGTTATTTAGTGTATAAATGATTAGACAAAAATGTGGCCAGCGTGTCATCTCTATACAGCGCCGTATAAATCAGACGATTTTTAGAGTCCCATTTTTTCGTTAAAAGTTCGGTAACATGGCTTGAAATTTTGCCAGTATACTGGGATGTATTTTTTACTTGATTATAGACGAAAATCAGTTAATTGTTAAAAATTCGGGTTCGTGTAAGGATTACCTTAATCGTTACGTAAAAATGACGACTTTTTTTCGTAGATTTTGTACGCTCGAGTTGCAATACGTTGCCACGTTGTTAAAAAAAATCGATTTAAAAAATCGACGATCGTCAACGACTCGTATTAATTGTTACGTTTGGCTTTTAGATTTCGGATGGACCGTTTATGCTGGAGAGTTTCCACCACCAAACTTTGCAAAAAAATGTTGTCATCTGTTTTTGTTGTTTTTCTGTATTTTTTGGTGATTTTTTAAAGCCTCTCAATCGGGGTGTCTAATTTTGACCAGAACTGAAATTGCATGACATTTAAGGATTTTTAAGGCAAGGAATGGGGATTTTTTCATGAATCTTAGTATGACTTTCTAGCATAGAAGTATACTTAATGATTCTACAGTGCGACCGATTTTCTAAATTTTTATATTTTTATTTTGCTCTTTCAAACAGATGTGTGTTGTATGCCAATAAAAAGTATACGGAATAAACGAAAAGTCACCAAACTGTACAATTCCATGTGTAGTAAAAAATGTGAGGCAAACATAATTTCAAGATTGCTGTAAAGAAATATATTTTGGGAACATCTCGAAAAATATTACATACATTTAGGAACTTTGAGTAATATCATCTAGTCGCTTTCCACGAATAACAAAAAAACTAATATATGTTGAGATAACGCATCATTTTCTTTTACTTTCTTCTATTTTACTTTCTATCGATTCGATATTCGCTTCTCTATCGACAAGTACCACAAAGTTAGTTCATATTGAATATAGACTCAACGATAATTTGGTATGGTATAATAATTCAGGTAGACTGGTCATTTTTCATGACATTTCATGACTTTTTCAGAGTCCAGTGTAATTTCATGACATGTAAGATTTTTCATGACTTTTCAGGTCAGTAGACACCCTGCTCAATATATGTATGTTTGTGTTAAAAAAATGTGTTTCTTCTTCACCAATCATTTCCCAAAAAAATTTTGAATTTGGCCATTTTTTCGGGCCTTAGGTAGATGCAGCTCAAAGCTCTTAAAGCTGCGCACTTTTTTCAACACTGCATCAAGCGTGGCGAGGTTTAGGCTAGCCGGGATCTAGATTTCGGATTCGAAGGGTTGTACGATAAGGAAAAGTGCTTACCTTCTTTGAACTGTTTGAACATGATGTCCAGTGTGACATCTTCGAAAACGAAATTGCATGGGTTTTGATAGAACTGACAGAGCGTTCTGAGCGGTGTATTGTCATCGGGATCGACGAATGCGAGGTCCTTGATGTAGAGCATCGTTATTATATTTGTGCGCGCACCCTCGTAAACGGGAATACGTGAATATCCTGGAAAGTGGAACATGACCTGTTCTTGAGTTACGTCGTTTGACCGTAATCACTCGAGCCATCGATAAGATTCTCTCGTCATCGTGGACGATCTTGATCGATGATAATACGGAGAGAGAGAGAGAGAGAGAGAGAGAGAGAGAGAGAGAGAGAGAAACTATCGCTTGAGCCAAATCGATAAAATGAGGCGTATCTTATCTGTGGCCTGCCTGCGTTAGTGTCTCGCTACGAAAATGATTTTTTCTCTCTTATTGATTCATTCTTATATCGTTTTCGACGATAATACTTACGACGTCGTCTTTTTTCACGTCATTGATAATTATTCTCGACAATGATGATAATAATTAATGGATAATTCTCGCTTTTTGTACGATTCATTTTTGTAAAGTCGTTAAGAACTCATTTTCTCGCGTACCTGATTTCATAATTTCGGACACGGTCTCAAAATCCAGAACTGCATTGTAATCCAGCATGTAGACGTCCTCGATACGTGTCATTACATCGGCGACGGTTTTCTTGCGCAATTCGAGCGCACCGGAAATAATATTAACCTCGTCTTTCTCCAGATCGTTGTAGCCCGTAGTCACCTGTCATGACGTTAAGGGGTGAGATGCGGTCGGAATATTCAAAAAATCGATTTTTTTTTACATTTTCGTGAAGTATGATGTTTCGAAAATATTCCCTGAACATTTCAAGCCAATCCGGTGAATAGTTTCCGGAATATCTCACAATTAGTGAAGGGGCCACGTCTATTCTCAACGTAGAGACGTGACTGACAAGCGCGCAAACGATAATACCCGGGAAGGCAGAATGCTTCGAAGAAGACAACAAATTGATATTTTGGAAGCTTCCACATCGGCAGAAGCCCTATTGCATAGGCCGGGAATTGATGATTCGATGTAAGTTATTTTTTAATTAGTATTTCTATACATAAATCAAGTGTAAAATTGGAAAACTCTTTTAGAAATTTTTAAAAATTTATTACTCGATAACTATGAACTTTAGCAAAATTTTGTGAAGAATACTTTCGTTTTAAAATAGCCCAAAATGTGTTAAAAAAATTATTCATCCCGAAAAACTTCAATTTTTTGGAATATTGTTTCAACAATTGGCTATAAACGCTTGAATGCTCGACTTTTCGGCAAAAAATTGTGATATTCGGATTCAGAGGATCAAAATACATTAAAAAGTTTAGCTTCATCCATCGAGCTTAAAATTTTACGAACATATAATACCGTATCCACATTGAAAAACTTTAAACGCGTTTTTCTCGAAACTATGTTTTTCAAGTCGGTGACCACTATAATTCAAAAACCACTCGATGGATTTTGATGAAATTTGGTGTGCTTATTGATAGCATTAAAAACTAGTACTTAAGGTAGTACCTCCACAGAAGAGTTGAATTAAGAAATGGTTGAAATTTGACATATATGTTATTCAATACATTATCCAAACATCTGTGCAATTTGAATAAGTTTGACCACCCCAAACCTGAGATATTTACACTTAAAGTTGGCTTGGTTTACACGCAACAAATGCGTTATGATTGGCAAACAGTGCATCATTAATTGTACCGTCAAAACTAAAATTAAGAAATTGATAAAAAACGAGGATAAGCTAGAGTAAGATATCACGAATAATGTGAAGAAAAATGAGAATGATTCACCATCTAGTTTCCAAGATATAACCATGAAAAGCCCTCACAATTTTGGTGCAAAGCCTGGAAAAAAACAATTGGGGCAAAGCCTGGACAGTCCCGGCAAAAAGTTTACTGGCAACGGTAGATCGAAAACACAATATAAAATATATTTTACGGCAATAAATGATATCCATCGTATTATCTACTAGTACCGAGTCAATATTGCGTAGTTTTTAATTTTATTTATTACTAATTAAACCAATTATCAATCTTTTAAACATGAACATGGTATGTAAACTTTTGGTTGAGATTCTCGCAGAGGAATTACCTTAATCGAAGGATTTTCATTTTCTTGAAAATTTCTATTTTTTTTAACAATAAACGAGCGATTTTTTGGTCGAAAATCGAAAGTTATATGTCGGAAGCCGCCATTTTGTTAATTTTTGAATAAAACAGCTTCGATGAAGGACTAAATTTATTATTAAACTAATGATTTTTTGTTGTTTTTTTTTTATTTCAGATGATCCAGTAAAATGTTATGATGGTCACCGCAAAGCACTACATGCCGAAGGGGGTCCGACAAAGATGGCGATATTTTTATAAATAATCAATATTTTTCTTTGAAAATTTGTACAAGTCAAGTTGAAATATAACATAAAAAGTCTGTCTAACCGCTTTTGTAAAAAAAAATAAATTACTATAAAAAAAGATTATTGAAAATGCTTGTTTTTTCACGCCTCTGACTGCATCTTACCCCTTAAGAATGTTTTTTTTAATTGAACTATCAACCCTCGTTTCATGCGCTAAAAAATTCTTTGTATCGTGTATCTCCTCTATCTCTGAAAAGTAGATTCGTATCGGTGAACATTTTTCTCGTAGTCGATCTACCAATCAATGATATTTGTGCACGCTGATAACGTTGCCCAACATTCTCTTCCAGGCGGGGCGCCTCTTTGTTTCTCGTTAATGTTTCGGGGCATCAATTTAGTTTGTTATTTGGAGTAGAGGAGCCTTTGTCATGTTGTGTCGTTTGTGTTAAGGGGTCTTCTCACTTTAGACGCTAAAAAACGCTACTTTCATGCATTTTTTTGATAGGTTTATATTAAATATATTGATATAAAAGTTGTTACACTTAACAAATACACTTTCGAAATACATTTAAAAAAAATATATTTATTCAAGGGACTATTTATAGACGAAAATGGTAGTTAAAAAAATGTCCTAAAAATAGTACGTCTGCGCTGTTGACGAAATCTTAGCGATGGATCATCCGAAATAAAAAAATCAAACGGTTTTAGATTCAGTATGTTAATGGCCATAGCGCATATCATACGATTTTTTATATATGCAAAAATAACAAAATGGCGGACATTTTTCGAAAAAACAAAAACCGTGTTTTTTCACCGTTTTTGGCAAAAGAAAAGTAGATATCAAAATTTAAAAAAATTCTTAATATGCGCTATAGCTATAGTTGTAAAGAATATGCAGTTAAAATTTCATAAGGCTCGGTTCAATAGTTTCGAAAATTTTCTCAACAAGCCGTCGAAAAACGTTGTTTCCAGAAAAACGTCTGTTCGGGTTACATAAATACATAAAAAATATTTTTCATGTATTTCGAAAGTGTATTAATTAAGGGTAACAACTTTTATATTAATATTTATGATATAAACCTATCAAAAAAATTCAGGAAAATCGCCTTTTTTAGCGTCCAAAGTGAGAAGACCCCTTAAAGGGTTACGCCACTGTAAACGTCTAAAATTAAGCGATTTTTCGCGATTTTTTTGGTGGAAGGACAAGTAAGAGGATAATAATATTCAAGCATGTTATTAGTCACGTCTTCAAATGAAAAAAAAATTATATTAAAAAATTATTCAAAATGGTGTCGCTGGCATGTTGACTTTGCGATGCTCTGCGGCACGCCGTATAATTGACGCAAATTTGAATGTGAAAAAAAAATAAAAAATGTTCTATTAATTTATGAGTACAGCTAGCTAGAGAAGCAGTCCTTAAGGGATCGTCTCGATGTGAAATTTTCGAAAAATCGATTTTTTTTTTGTTGCATTATCGGATACTATACACTGTAATTGTATGGACCTGGCATCGCCGATTGATCGTAAGTAAACGATTTATCAAAAAATTTTCCAACTTCAATCTTTAAACGCGTTTTTCTCAGAATAGTGTTTTTCAAAACGGTTTCCACTCTCAAAGGAAGAGTTTCGAAGATATCTAGTTCCCCTTTGAAGAGAACATTTTTAACGTCATTCTTTATAGCGCTATGGAAGCTTTTTTTTTTGGAAATCTTCCTATTTTTTTTACGAAAAACTGTCGAGAAAAAGGGCCAAATTCGATACTTTTTGTTCAAACCGCCGCCATGTCGTGAAATTAAAAAAAAAAACCTTCCGTAGCGCGATAGCGACTTTCCTACAGATTAATAATCTCTTTGAAATTTTTGTTTCAGATCAAAATTGCGGCCGCAATCGTGGAAACCGTACAGGACCTTTTTTTATTACGTGTCATTTCAACAATTTATTTAACTATTGTACATCCAATAAATAAACATAAAAAAATCATTTTGTATTCGTCATGAATGTATTTATTTATTTAAAAAAAACCGGGCCGATTAGTTTATTTGAACATTTAAAAAAAAAATCGCGAAAATCAGTGATTTTTCGGAGGGTCACACTGAGACGATCCCTTAAGCAAAAAAACAGCCGATTATTCTCAACAATTACACGTGACAAAGCAAACCACGATTTCAATCTCGGAACTTCCTATTTATCGTTCTCTCCAGTCATGAAGGTTTTAAATAAAACAAAACACTTTGTCCTTACGTCAGAACGTGTTTGAAAAAACTTGAAAAATTGATACAAATTTTTCTACGCTGCTGAAAAGCGATTCAAATAATTTTTTTGTTCGCGATAACGATATTACTCAAAATCGCGTTTTTTTTTATCGCTGTCTTCTGTGAAAACTTTTCACTCGACGATCCAGCGGGTGCAAAAGATTTACGAATTCGGAATAATTGGAACAAGTTTTTCATCCACTAAGTTTTGTTTTCGTGCGATGGTTTGTTGAAAGATAGCGTATCCTGATATTACGAAACAGAAACGTTTACGGTGCGATTGGCTTGCGTCGCAAAGCCAGACGCGCGAGATACAAAGCGTGGGGCTTGCAAGAGTCGAATTACCGAGAGGGGTTATCTAAAACCGATATCTCAGCAAGGTATTGCACGTCTGGTATGACATTATAATGGTCGTTTAACGAGCCATTTGAGCGTCACTGTCCTCTCAATGATAAGAACATTTCTAGTTGAGACACTCGTAATATTGAGCCTCGTCACGTGTACGCGAATATATCCTTGGGATTTGCAATAACTCGGCTGGTACATACGTAACAAATCAAAGCAAGAGATTATGCGCTAAGTAGCAGTTTCCGTGTATCAATATCTAATCGTGGAAAAACCGAATAAATGAAATACCGAGAAATTACAGTCGACAATTCATACATCACTTTTCCGTTTCGTCAGCAATATTTTTACTTGTTTCGTTTGGGGGTTAGGCTGCTGGGAAATTTAAAAAAATCGATAGTCGCCTGAGGCAACTAAAATTGAAGAGAAAAGTCCATAATATGGTGCAGGCATCACCGATTAAGGGTAAATGAACATGTAATGAACGAATTTACTTGAAATGTTGTACACTTAGTTAGTGGAATAGTAGTTTAGTCTTGAACGACGTTTTTCTTCTTCATTTTTTTTCATTAGGCGTTAATAAATCGTCATGTCATTTTTCGTCGAAAGAATAAGGTAAAAAATTCAAGTTCTTTTTTTTGGTGATTGAAAGACGATAACAAAAAAGCTCGGTCAAGTCGTAGCCGATATTATCTATTTAACGAAAAAAAACTCGTTTTTTTTTCAGATCAAGCAATTCGCCAAAATCAAGTACGACGTTGCCTTACTTTAAAAGGTCCGTCACGAGATTGCTTGTAACTTCGTTAATTATTAATATTTTTGAATGAAATTTGGTACACACCTTTGTTAATGTGCATACAAATAAATGTCCAAACGATTTTTTAATCATCCTACTTATGCCTTCAACATTATTCTTTTTTCATAAATTGGCACTTTCCTTTACACATTAAAACTAAGTGAATGTAGTTCAGCTCCTGTTTTTTATTTGATCGTAAAACTACCGCAACGATTATTAAACAAGATCGCGGTGAAAAGCTTGGCGATTAATATTCCATAATTTTTTCGAATGATCCTTCTAGAATTTTAATAAATCTAAACGTAATTGATATATCTTAATAAATCTAAAAATAAATATAATTTACGTATAAGTACAAGTTCGTATGATTATAATATTTGTACGAAGCCGTATATTGTGTCGAAGACGTTCTTACGATCACAATGAAAAAAATCACGAACGATAACTGATTTCGTAACTGTGCGTAAGCATATGGATGAATTATCCTCTACCAGGCCTGGAAACGATCGCAAACTATGAGGAAGTTTGCATAATTAGAATTAAGTGAAAACTTTTATTCCTCAATTATTTCTATTTTTGTTTTACTGCACTGACTCGTCGAAACTTTTTTGGCCTGTGGGAGGATGAGCAGCTTCAATCTACTCGAAGAAAATCCGACAGTACCGAAAAATAAAAATGGCATTGAAGTTTGCGTCGTTGGGATGCAACAAATTTTTTTTTTTTTTTTTCGTTTCGCTCAATTTTTTTTACGCATTTAGGCCGCACAAGGCACTGAAACGTTTTCGAAGATCCTTATTAGAGACCCATAAACTGAACGTGGAAAAAAAGTTTGGATAGTAAAACAAACAAGGTTTTCCTCTTGTTTTATTATTGTACATTATTATTTGTTTTATGAAGAATTAATTAAGAGTTAATTAAGAATTAATAATTAATAATTAAGAATGAATTAAGAAGAATTTTTGTTGCATTTCAACGGTGCAAACTTCAACATCCTAATTAAAAATCCGTGAAAAATGATTTTGAGGACGACTCAACGATGGAAACCTTCAGCCACCTATAATATCACATTTGAAACTCTAACGTGGATTCTTACCCTCACGAGTTCCTTCAAGCGTTCACGATTATAGACGTTGTTAATCTCCTCGCCGAGCAACAAGTCCAAGACTTTGCTTATGGGATAGCTCAATGGAAAAGTCACGAACATTGTGAACTTCGTTACGTAGATCGTCTTTGCTCCCACGCAGAGCCCGTGCCGACTGCAGAACGCCTGGGGAACACGAGTCGTTGTTTTTGTTGTTGTTTTCTCATTTAATTTTTGGTCGATTGTTCATCGTAACGTTCTTTCGTAACTTTTCGACTTTCGCTACTTACTTGCGGCGAGATTTCTCCGAATATCACGATCGCGAGTGTCGAACAGATCACAGCGACCAAGCCGGAAGTGAGGTCGTCCAAGAGAATTGTAAAAAGCGAATTGACGAGTACGTTCGAGAACAAGATCGAACATAGCAAATAATTGCCATGATTTCGTACTGGTTGAATCGTTCTCGCGTATTTTCTCTCCTGCGAAACAAACAAATTACATCAGAAACATTTCCACTCGAGTTTTTCGTATCGTTTTGACGTTGCATCGCAATGGAAAGGAAACTCGTTAATTATGTGTGAAAAGGGCATGAGTTAAAACGGGACATTACTGTGACGGGTGAAAAATCGATTTTTTTTTAGTTTTCTCAAAGTATACATATTCAAGAATATGTGAATAAAATGTCGAGTTAAAATATTGATAATTTACGACGCTACAGACGATTTAGTGAGAGCAGGTAGCGCAACGATTTATATTTACTAAATCTTTCAATTGCGTTTTTCTCGAAAATACTGTTTTCGACCTGGCCAGAATCACAACTCTAGCCCTAATTGTCCGATTTTGAATAAAAAAAAAGAACGATAATTTCCGTAATTGAAATAATTATCGTTGTGTGGAGCCGTTTTTTAATCTAGTATTTTTTAAGCCGCCGAATATAAGTAAAAATATCGTCAAAATTACACTGCTTTTTTGTGATTTTTTTTTCTTCGAAAAAACGGCCAGTTACAGCGAGCTAGTTACAACATTAATAAAGATTATAAAACATTTTTATTTTTCAGACCAACCATTGTGAAGTTATCGATCCGGTCGTTGGACCACATTTTTTTACAGAGGCTCTATTATACCTCCCTAACGGTGTTCATTTCTTATTTTTTTAAATAAAGAATTACACGAAATAAGTTCAACGTGTGCTTAATAAAATATACTTTTTCCAGATCCCAAATAAATAATGTAGTAGACAAAAAAAATCGGAAAATCGATTTCTTTTTTCCCCTTTAAACGTCAAAAGCCCGTTATGACGTCCTCCCTTAAGGCAGGATATACATTTACAACGATCAAAAAATCGATTTCTTTTTTTTCCCTTTAAACGATAGAACAATATATGTAGAATATTTTCTTAACGTTTCAAAGCGAAATCCGAAAAACTTCAAACGCGTTTTTCTCAAAACTGCACTATCGAAATTGGCGTGCAGGGTTACTCAAAAACTATTAAGCCGATTGAGTTGAAACTTGGTAGAAATATTGATAACATCGGTACCTTCTACTTGACGAGAATTGTTTTTGAAAAATTGGAAAAATAAATACTTTTTCAATCCACATTTTACAGAAATGTTGCGTGAAATGTTGATTTTTTTTTGCAAATGCGTGCCATTTTCCTAAATTTGCATTTTCTTCATTTTAATTACCGTCACATAGAAACTATACATGTTCTAACTGAAAAAATGTTTGAACTTTTTTGCAAATCAAAGTCTACGGTAAGCTAGACTAGAAAAAAAAATGGTCTTGTATACTTAAATATGCTATTAAAGTATACCCAAAGTTTGATAATTGTAGAATAATTATTTCTTAGTTTTTAAGGGGTTACCCCCACTTGCGATTTTGAAAAAATCGATTTTTTCTATTGCATTTTTTTGAAGTATAAGTATCTGAGAATATGTCCTGAAAATTTCAAGTCGATCCGAACAAAATTGACTGAGATATGAGCGTTGAAAGAGAAGAATCCGTTGTGAAATTGAAACTTTAAACGCGTTTTTCTCAAAATGGCATTTCTGAAGTCGGTGACCAAGATTACTCGAACACTAATGAACCGATCTTCTTGAAATTTTGCAGGCTTATTTAATACATAAAAATGTAGTCTTTAATCGTTCGATTTTTTTTTTCGAAAAAAATGGCCGTTTTATAGCCAAAAAACGGCCGTTTTTTTTTTCGTTAAAATCGAACCATTAACTTTGACTGTCCGCCATTTTGTGAAAAATGAATATTTTTTAAAATCCTTCGATTAAAGACTAGTTTATACTTATATTTGACTAAATCCATCCGCATTTTTTTTTTCAGATGATTCACTTCGCCGCAATGTTGGTCACCGCAAACCGTGTGTATAAAAACATTATTTCATTAACGGCCATTTGCCACTAAACAATGTAATATTTTTCAATAAAAAAATTACTGAAAGTTCTTCAAGATGTGTTCTTTAAGATGGTATATTGATCGATTAAAAAAGTTTTGTAGTTTTCTTTAAAAAATTCATGAAAAAGGCCTTTTTTGCGCTACAAGTGGGGGTAACGCCTTAATAATCGTTTTACAAATTTTGTTTCAGATAATATTTACGTCTAAATGTAAATATAGTCTAAATGTATATTCCGCCTTAAGAGAATAAATAAATTTAGTCTGAATGTATATTCCGCCTTAAGAGAACCACGTGAAATGAAAAAAATATTCATATAAACATATTCCTATTTTTAGCCCTTTCAATCCGCAATTTCCAAAAATTTCTCTTTTTCTCGTATCTAAAAAAAATTATTTGTGCACACAGAAACCATCTATACAAAGATTAAAAATGATGCTCACTTGTTCAGTACCGGTGTTGCATAAAATTTTCAATTCCGTTCTGTCCATTGACATCAATCCCAAATTGAGTCCAGAAAACAAAGCCGAGAAGCCGAGACAGGTCAGAATAATAAGGATACTCAGCCACAGAGGTAGGGCCTTCTTGTAGGTACGAATCTAAAAATCAGGCGAGGAATTTATCGATCAATGTCACAATCGGAGCTGCGACTATCTGATTACTTTTTTCTTTCGTTTCGATAACACATATGTTACCCTGCTCCATTTGGTTGATAGAGCCACCAGTCGAGATTACATATGTGTTCTTGCGCCGATGCATCTACAATCGTAAACAAACGACTTACAACGCTGTAACTTTCGATGCCCTGATGCTTGAATAGTTCCTCGCGACTTTTGGGATGGTCGTTGCCATAAATTCCCTGCTTGGCGCAAATGAAAAAGGGCGAGCCCAATGGCAGCATTACGTTAATCAGAGCAGTGTACTTTTCGACCGCTGCCACCTGCAAAGTTGCCAAAAATGACAGTCAATATTCGTTCGACGCTGAAATCGCATTGCACCCTCGCTACGAAATATGATATTAGGACGTTGAAAAAGTTCTCACTGTTTTCCAACAGATGGCGTTACCAGAAATGCGTTTGTGGGAACTACCGTCAAGTAACCGAAGTTTCCGTCGCTCACATGCGAACATGACCCAAAAACTACTACCCGACCTACATACGAATGGTCGAGGTAAAAAAACGAGTAGTACGTGAGAGGCGACACCATTCAAGGGAATCCGCTGTCTCGACCGCATACTTGCGCATCCTCCCCAAAAGATCTCATTTTATATATAAGTTGTTCGTGAAATTAATAAAATATATCGTTCTTTAATGTACCATTTATGTGGATTCTTACCAAACCCCCACACGTTCGTGTAGTTTGAAATGGTAACGCATCTATAAAGAAGTACCACAAGCAAGCTTGAAATTCAATGTACGTCATTTCGCCGAAGTGTAAACAACTTTTTTTTAGGGTAAAACATCTCAAATTTTGTGCCAAAAAAGAGTATTCGTGGGGAATTTTACTGCACTACTTTATTGAGAAAAAAATCTGCAGCTGAAGCACACAGAATTCTTGTTGAGACTTACGGCGACCATGCTCCGTTGGAAACAACACACAGATATTGCTAGTTTCCGTTTTGTGTTTTAGAGGATTTAATAAGACACAATAAAGGACCAAGGATGGAAAAAGTGGACATCATGTTGTTTTCAATAAAATGCTCTGTTATAGTATCAGAAGTGACATTTATTAATAATAAGAGCAATTTTAATGCGCGACGTACCGTAGTCGTTAATTAAAGAAAATGGTAAGTACTAACTTATTTAATAATGAACAAAAGTAAAAAATACCTATCATAAAAACAAATACAAAATTACTTTTTTTCAAACAGTATACTAGGTATTTCATTTTGTTGCTGTAAGAGCTTCTTCGTTTTCTATAATGAAACTATAAAATTCTCTACATTGCACGTTGAAGTTCGATTTTATTTGTGGTTCCGCTTTTACAGTGTCAATATCTAACTTAATTCGATTTTTGGTCCACGTATTGGAACACAAGGAACAAATCCTTTGGGCCTGGGCGTTAGGCACTGGGATGGAAAATACGTATTGTATTTTTTTTAGCGGATACTCGTTTTCATCCGTTGATTTTAGAATCTGAATCCATTTTTCAAGAACATTTTCGCGCGCCTTTTCTTGTATTATTTTCGTCGAGAGAGGCTTTAATATACAGAACTCTTCATACATAGCCGCTGACGCGACTCAACGTATTTGCCATACGCATGCGTTCATTTTTCCCAAAATCAAGGACAAAGTATTGTCCTCTATTCTCGATTTCGAAATAGGGGGACAAGATCCATTTTTGGGTCTGAAAATGGGGACGCCCTTTAAAACAAAGGACGTCTGTCGACCCTGCTTGTGACGGTTGATTTTATACAGTGTATGATATTCTTACGATGTAGGTATACTGTTATGACATATGGCCAATGTGCGGCCTGCACTAAAACCCGCGTAAAATATTTGGCCCTCTTACAACAAAACGCTGCGGACCCATGGTTTAGACGCTTCAAAAATAATGAAATTTATTTGTTAAATTGGAGGCATTACTTCAAGTCTCATGTCAGCCGATAGCTGAACTTGCTGAATCATTAGGGAGTGACAACACAACTCTTTCGAAACGTTTGAAAGCATTAGGAATTATTTTTTAGCATTGAAAATGATTTAAAAAATGGATATATTCTATTTTTTCCATCATTAAAATGGATGGATGGGTATTCACATGTCCTGTTTTTTATAAGCCGAAATGTCTGATTACATTTTCAATGCCATGAGATAGTTGCACTTTGTGTAATATCTGTAGATTTTTAAATAAACCATTAATTTTCACGAAGAAAACAACGAGAACTTATTCAACATCCCATTATATTGTTTTTTTGTTGTTTTGTTGCGGATTGTTTCAACACTCACGGGAAATTCTTTCGTCTTGATTTTGTCGCATATGGTACCTCTCTCCTGAGGTATGTCCGTGAAGGTGATTACGGTATCTTCTGTGATCCCTGTGCCAAATAAGCGCAGCGTCGTCGGTGATTCGGTCAAAATTTCCGGTATTCCATCTTCGCTGTACGAGGGATCTTTTTCCGCAGTCTCGACTCTTAGACCTTCGATACGTACTAATTCTTCGGGCGCTGAGGACGGCGCATCGTCTATGTACGCGTTCATTCCGTTATCGCGTTCTCGACGCATATGCTTTCTGAAAATAATCGTTGAATATGCGTATCGTAAACGGTCGAGCGATGTATCGAAATATTTTTATCCGCAAGTTTGTAAAGATTTTATCATGATGGCATTGAAGTTCGCATCGTTGAAATGCAACGAAAGTGCCTTTGTATTTTTTTTTTTTCGTTTATTCTTTTTTATCATGATCTATAATTTGTTTTTATAGATTGACGCCTGGTGCTCCAATGATATTGAAGTTAGCATCGTTGGAACGCGACGACAATAATTTTTTTCTAATTGCCAATTTTCTTTGCTAGAGCAAAGTCACGAAAAAACCTTTTTTTAACATTCTCATTAGAGACCCACCACATAAATCTGTCGAGAATGTTTCGGGATTTAGAAAAAGACAAATAAAACAAAATTCGTTGCATTCCAACGAAGCAAAGTTCAATAACATGGTGCTCCAGTGAAAACAAGAAAAACCAGTTAGGTGATTTTTGTACCCGAAATCGGCGAAAAAACGTGAGCAGTGGAAGAAAAGTCAACTTTCGTTGCATTCCAACGATGCAAACTTCAACATCATCGTTTATGTGAGTACATACGAACACCTAAATTTTACGTGTCATATTTAGGACGTTTTTCAAACGTTCATATTTATCGCAATTACTATAAAATTTACAGTCCACTTTCTATTTAAAAAAAAACGGATGTAAGAAAAAAAAGAGATATAGAGATTTATGATTTGCAACGACAGCAAGTAGAAATAAAGAATAAAAATGGAAAGTGTAAAATAATCGGAAGGAGCTTACTTTACACTGAAGAAAAATTACTCGAGCTGACTAAATCTGTCATTGGGAGGTGTCAATGAACTATTCATCGAATGAATGGGATATCAGGTTATTTTTAGAATCTTTTATGTAAGGGGGAGATGTCCTGATATTTTGAAAAAATGTCTTTTTTTTGGCATGAAATCTTAGTCAAACATGTGCAGAATAGCATTCAAAAGCTTTGGAGCGAAATTCCCAGTCCTTCGGAAGTTGTAGCCTGTGAATGCTACTGATCTCCGCTCTCATGACGCGGAGTTAAGGCGGTCCTCTAGTTTCTCGGATCGAAAAAATCGATTTTTTTTCCATAAATCACATCTACAACATGTGTAGAAAATGTGTGCCAAAGGATTTTTCGATATTCGAAGTGGTTCACAAGTTACGGCCCTGGAACGGAGCAGATATACGGAGCAGGTATACTTTCAAACGCGTTTTTCTCGAAACACCATTTTTCGAAACGGTGACCACGATATTTCAGAAACTACTACACCGATCTTGTTCAAATTTATACAGCATCTTTAATATGTTATAAGCCAGCGATTGAACTAGGATTATCATGATTGCTTTGATAGTTTTTTTTGTACGAGCGAAAAACTTAAGAAAAAATGAGTAAAAAATAGAATGTAATTTTCAAAAGTGTATAAAAAAGTCAATTTTTGTAATTTAGATTTCACTCTAGTTCAATCGCTAGTCTTAAATATGAAGATTAAAATACCGTTTGGTTTTTTGATTTCACATAAGCAGAACAGCCGCAATCTTGGTCACCGTCAAGCACCTCTTTTACTTGATGTCTTCCTGTCGGCCACTATAACGTTCATTCTATTATATATTTTGACTTCAAAAAATTTGTAAAGCTTATTTAAATGTTAATAAAGATTATGCAAAAACAATGAGATTGATTATTTCGATGCTTTGCCCGTAAAAAATTATTGAAAAAGCCGTAAAAAAACAGCCGAGAAACTAGAGGACCGCGTTAAGCGGCAGGATCAGCGCAGCTTGTCTTCGACCAATGAAGCTTGGAAGGCATGTAAAAAAGAGCTTATGGCCGAAAATGAGCTCCATGGGGAAGCTGAGGCCTTATGGCTCCGGAATCGCAAATCATTCGGTAGGTCATTTCATCACAAAACGTTTGAGTCTTGGAAATTCGAACGCGATTTTCGGAAAGCCACTTTTCCGTGGAAGTACCAAATGACCTCAAAAACTATCTAATCGATAATTTCGAAATTCTGCACACTTTGACATAACATAATTACCGTCTATCTGAACCTAAAATTCCTCGAAAATGATTTCAAATATGTACTTTTTTATTACCAAATCCATAATAAAAATTTTATGAAATATAGAACATTTTTTTAAACACGTAATATTTATCGCAATGTCACTTTTATTAGAATTTTTCGAGCGTGGAGGTTCTAGAAATGTTAAACTTCTTGATTCTGATGTATCGAATCAATGCGCCAGACGCTAGATTGTACGCCGCAAAACAACTCAGCAGACAACAGTCTCTAAAGCACATTTCGTATAGCCGCCATTTTTGAATATTGAGCAAAAACAATTTTTTTTTGGAGATCAAGAGATGTAAAAATATGTACATACAATTTCAATTATTTAGAATAAATAGTTGTGACACGAAAAAAGCTTGAAAATTCGCTTATTTTGGGCTGCTGTAGGGATCTCCCTTAAGGGGGGAAATCTCTACAAGCATTTAAAATGTTTGACATCATCTTGTTACAATTTTCAAGTGTTAAAATCTGTTTTCTTTTCTTTTTTAAACAAAACAAAATGGCGGCATTATAAGGTATTCCTTTAGGCGTCTTTTGAAAAACTGGTCAAGATATAGCTCAAAAAGTTATTGATCCATCTGGCTGAAGTTTTGGAACAAATTACATACATTAATCTATTTTTTATCTCTGGTGTTTTTAGGCGACATTTTTTTTTAATTTGTAACGACTCGGTATTGTTTAGAGAATAATATATATATGGGTATTTTTCTACTTATCGAAAAATAGATGTCCCAGGCCAATTTTATGTATTTAAAGTTATTGTTACCGAGTTGTGTCTATTGAAAAAGATAATTTGTTACCTATTCTTGGTGCGCTATAACGCATATAATGACGTAATATCTTAATATTTATTAAAATGCCCTTCAAATATCCTAAAACACAGTCCTCTCTCGTATCCCATTTCTGGATTTACAAGATTCACGGCTAATATTTATTTTTAGTATTAACATTACTCAATTCCAACATTCACAAGTTTAACTAGAATAGAGTACATGTGTTTACAAAATACGACCATAACTTTAGATACTTTTTCAATATGAAAAAGTATTACTCAAACGTTGTCTTAAAATTTCAAAACAGTCCCCTGGAAGATATTACAGTCCCCTGTCACGAATTTTCACAAAATCGTCCATAAGTTGCAAAATAAGGAGAAAATGTGTGAGCTTTTTGAAGATACATGTTTAATTTATTACTGCCTTCCGTTGTACGTACTTTGTTTTTTTTTTTAAGAAAAAAAAAACATGCATAGGACAGCATTGAATGAGCCAATTGCCAATTAGTATAGGAACACCGATATGTATATTTTTCAATCTGCGATTCTGGCTAACGTTCCAACCTCCTCAAGGTAGTTCTATCGCCAGGCTTCAATCCATAGGATTTTCATTTTTTTTTTTCAGCTTTACCAAATATATCAATAATCGTCTCTGTAAAATTTCAGGGTCGTTTATAGACTTAATTACAGAGAGAAGAAATATTAAAATTGCGTATTTTTGTGGAGGAATTCCGAGACGACATACAAAAACCCAGTTTCCGGTCGCTACAAAAGTGTATATAATCTAGGGAATCCGTCAGATTCTTAAAAAGAATCAGATTTATATACTTAACACTTGCAGTAATCCAGTGCGATCGAAAAAATTACGCTTATTGACCTAATTTTTATGTAATTTCAAGTTTAATTTGAACTTCCGGTATTGGATTTATTACCACTTGCTACGATAAAGAGACGTGACAGCAAGGCAACAGCTGACTGTAGTCCTAACCTCATCTCACTCATTCGAATTTCCACCCATATTTCATTTTTAACCGACATATTTCGCCGACACAAATTTTCCACGCTTTTTACCAGTCGTGGCCCGATTACAATGCTTTATATTTCCCGCACCTGACATTGTTTTGACAGATCGACGTTGAAAAGCATGAATGTTAAACTCGCCTGGTTGAATACAAAGAGACGGAGGCAGAACCAATATTGCCAAATATGAAACCTAAAAATACTGCGCGAATCGTTGGAATAACTATTTTTCCATTTTTCTAATTAAATGTGAACATTCATTAAGGCATTACCCCCACTTGTAGCGCAAAAAAAGCCTTTTTCATGAATTTTTTTAAAGAAAACTACAAAACTTTTTTAATCGATCAATATACCATCTTAAAGAACACATCTTGAAGAACTTTCAGTAATTTTTTTATTGAAAAACATTACATTGTTTAGTGGCAAATGGCCGTCAATGAAATAATGTTTTTATATACACGGTTTGCGGTGACCAACATTGCGGCGAAGTGGATCATCTGAAAAAAATGCGGATGGATTTAGTCAAATATAAGTATAAACTAGTCTTTAATCGAAGGATTTTAAAAAATATTCATTTTTCACAAAATGGCGGACAGTCAAAGTTAATGGTTCGATTTTAACGAAAAAAAAAACGGCCGTTTTTTGGCTATAAAACGGCCATTTTTTTCGAAAAAAAAATCGAACGATTAAAGACTACATTTTTATGTATTAAATAAGCCTGCAAAATTTCAAGAAGATCGGTTCATTAGTGTTCGAGTAATCTTGGTCACCGACTTCAGAAATGCCATTTTGAGAAAAACGCGTTTAAAGTTTCAATTTCAGTTTACACGAAGAAAATATTTTTTTTTTGTAAACTTACATAGAGTCATCTATTCCGGGCATCAAAAAAAAAACTGCACTTCAAATTGCACTTCAAAAAAATGCAAAAAAAATCGATTTTTTCAAAATCGCAAGTGGGGGTAACTCCTTAAACAGTTTACACATGGAAAATTTAGTTATTACAAATTTTTTTCTGCATATGTTACAAATGTAAATTGTACAAATCTCAAGTATGATCAGTGGTATGACTAGTGTGAAGCGATAGGACTACCTTAATCAAACTAACGAGTACTCGGAATAATCAAATATTTCTGGACTGTATCTTAATATTTCGTAGGCCACTTGTGAATGAACAATTTCGTCGATCCAAATGATTTTTAATGTGATACTGTACACAAGGGTGGGCTGCGCGATACATTTGTACATCTATTTTTAAGCGGGCGGCGTCCCGGCGCTGCCATGCTTCTTGCTATATCTATATATAGAAATAGATGGATGATAAGCAGTCGGATTATGGCAGCACCGAGGCTATTCGCCTACCCGCTTGTGTTACAAATAACAAGCGCATCTGCAGCAAGTGCATTGTGCGAATTAAATATTGAAATTCTACACTTCGTACGAGTAGGGTGAAAATACGAGTCAGATAGGTGTCAGTAGGTCAAGGTCAGGCTTCCATCTCGACATCCCTTCTCCGCGCAACGAAAATTCTCCCGAGGGAGTTAAAACTCAGTCTATTGATCAGGGAGCCGGCACTCAAACGCGATTGGAGCAAAGAAATGTCGCCGCACTTTTTCACGACAGCGCGATTATTCCATTGAAAAATGAAGATGAAAAAGTCTCGTTTAAAGGTCAATAAGAGTAGGTAATCGATGGGTACGTTGTTTTGTGTTTAATTTATCGATTGACGAACCAGACACTATTTCGTGCTGATGTTTAACAGCACGGGGCGTAGACGTGTTAAATCGAAAAAGAAAATATATACTGATAGCCCGGCGTACGAAAAAGTAAAGGAACATTGAATACGCGCGCCGAATACGTGCATTTGATATATATGCACAATTTTTTGGCGATGCATTATTATTCTTTTTTTTATTTGTCAAATTCAAATTATTTATTTAAAAATTATTGACCCTTAAGGAGGCATCCGTTTTTTTGCTTTTTCGACGTAAGGGGTACCGGGACCCCAAGGCTTTTTTTTTAGTGTAAATGGCTCTTTATGGACGATTATTCGATAGGGAATACAGTGGGTAAAAAAAGTATTTGTACACGTCGTCTTTTTCAAATTATCCTACGAAAAAAATGCTTTGTTAAGTTTCTGTGTTCGATAGCGCATTCTAAATATTCATGGTGTCTGTGTACAAAAATCTTGGGAAAACACGAACAAACAAATGAAGTCAAATTAACAACAGTTTCGTGTGAAATGTACAAATACTTTTTTTACCCACTGTAGAATTGTGTATTTCGAAGCTAATTCTCTGAAACTAAAATTGGCGAATAGCTGATTTACGTTAAAAAACGTCAAGCACATCCAGAAAATAATATTTGCGGGCTTACACAGAGTTGAAATTTTTGAAAATATCGATTTTTGGTTTTCGACGAATTCTCAAAATATAAGATTTTTAAGATATTCTCTCAAATTGTTAAGTCGCTCCGTTCAAATTTGAGGGAGTTATGGGTTTTTTAAATTACCTTAAAACAATGTTTTTTTATCTTAATTTCATTTACGAAATTAAAAATCGAAGGGCTTCTTCAAGCGGGAGCCTGAAATAGAAGGTCCGAAAAATCGTTTTTTTAAATTGCTTAAATCGATAAGTAACTATCCAAGAATATTTTCACGAAGTTACAGAGGCCAATTGTAAATATTTTCGGAGACACAAGACCAAAAGCAGAGTAGCGATTGATATTCAATATTGATATTTCCTCCTATTGAAAACTTTGAAGCGCGTTTTCTCCATTTTCATTTTCACGCTTTTTACAAATTGGCGGGCGTGATAGCAAAAAAAACTAAACGACCTATTGCGTCAAACCAATGTTTATTTTGTTCAGTATGAAAATATCTTCAAAGTGAATTAAAAAAGTCGTTGAAAAAGTCTTTTTAAATAATTTTTATAGCGCGTTAAAGTCTTTTTTTTTCAACACATTTTTTTTAACCCTGAGAAAAGTTATAATTTCACGATTTTTTCAGCTCTTTCGTAATTCACCGAAGAAAAATATGGACGCACATGGAATAGGCTGATAAATCTGCAGTAATTTATTGTTTGATGTTGAAATTGTTTTTACACATTTCAAATATACATAAAAAGGTACATCAATGTTTGATGGGCTCACTTGTTTTTTCCCTTCTGAAAAAATTCCCGAAAAAACGCTCGTTTTGAACCTTCTAATTCGCGCTCCCGCCTTAAAGAAGACAAAATATACTATTTAAAAAAAATACGACAACTGCGTTTTCTCAAAAAAATATATTTATTACAGCACATGAACGAAGCTCATTTCTCAAGATGCAAAAACGTGAAAAGGGAAGAATTCCGCGAAAAAAAATTCTTTTTTGCAAGTATCACAGGCATACTACGTTGAAACACGACACCCTTGTTACATGTTTTTTTTTCCATTGCATATTTTATGCCAATGGTATCAACGCTCGCGGAGAAATATAATTTTCCTACCAGTCGAAATTATATTTCGAAAAAATCATTTTCACAGTCCATATGAACTTTTCATCTAAGAACAAGTGGATCTCAGTAGTATAAACAACAAAGCACAAATTGACTTTGAGTCGTACGAGTACGTGGGGTCGTCCGCGGGGACCCCAAGTGCAGTTTCGGGTACTGCTGAGTCAAAAATAGCGGCTGGCCAACATTAATGGCTAAAATTCCCGAAGGTAAGTTGAATTATGCAAGGGGTCCAGACCCGTATACAACATCTGCTATTTCAGGAGCGTACTTTGAAATGGACAAGGGGTCCTTGTGGACCCCGCGTGTCCCTTCCGAGGGCATACACATGTGCGAGTGCATAATTATAATATTAATTCTAATCTGGATGAAAGCAATGCATCATTCCATTTGCCGGTAATTCTTTAGACAAGTGACTTTTCCGAAAAATGAGCCGAACATTTTCTCTGCTATTTTCTCATTTATTGGGTTATAAATTATGATATTCAGTCGAGGGAAGCTGAAATTCACCCCCCATAAAAAGTGACGGGGTTTCGAAATTCGCGGAAACACGTGATAAAATAGGGCATTTTTCACCATTTCGACGCCTATATTGGGTTTGGCTTTTTAAAAAATTCGAAATCATTTTTAACGATTTTTTGCTCGTCAGAAATTTGTTAATGAGCTTTTTCAGCTTCCCCCCGACTGAATATCATTTATAAGCCAACAAATGAGAAAATAGCAAATAAATATTTCGGAAAAGTCACTTATCTAAATAATTACCCATTTGCCTATTTACTCCGCACGTATACGTTACATGTACATATCACTTGGATTTGGGGTCATTGAATTTAGCCGAGTATGTCCAATGACATGTTGACGATGCGATGCTTGATATACGTGACTATGCGTGCACGCGCTGGTTAACGCCACTTGATAGATGGGAGTGAAATTACTGATTGGGTAGACGGTGAGTCACCCGAGACAACAGACAACTGCACGAGAAGGAGACACAGAGATAGTGAATGTATCACATTGAAAACAGCCGACCGGAAATCAATTCTGAATTACTCTATGCCCCATCTTGGGGTTTTTTTTTGGTATAAATCTGCTCGGATAAACATTTCTTCAAAGAATAATATACACAATCGCACGCGCTCATTTCTTTGCAAAGTTGCCGATATTCTCATCTCATATGGCAAGAACTTGCGATCTTTGGTTTCATTGAAGTCCGTGTACGGGTGTCTAAATATATCGTTTAAGGGGTCTTGTCACTGTAGACACTGAAAGAGGCTATTTTCATGAATTTTTTGGATCAGTTTATGTTATAGATATTGATATAAAAGTTGTTACATTTAATAAATACACTTTCGAAATAAAAAAACAAAACATTATTTATGTATTTATGTAACCCAAACAAACTTTAAGGGGAGGTACCTGAGTAAAGGGCGAAAAAAACGGGTAAACTTCGGGAATTTTTATCTCAAAAACTAATCTTTCTATTGGATCCGGGTTTTCTAATTGGAAAATATGTACATTGAAGTATGTGTAGGAATTTTTTAAAAATAAATTCGTCGACTGGAAGCGATTCAAACGCGATTATCTCGAAACATAGTTTTCAAAGTCGGTGCCAAATGTATCTCGAAAACGGTTTGTCCGATTTCGTCCGAATTTCGATACAATATTCTTCGATAGTTTTTCTCGTTCGCCACGTAGGATTTTTTTGAAATTTTCATTTTTGACGGAATTGCGACCGTTTTAATTTAACATTCGTCTTTCGGTCGCAATTTCCGACGATTTTGGATTGCGTACACATTGCATTAAAAAGCAATGGTTCAATCAAATGAAAAACCCCTACGTGGCGAGCGAGAAAAACTATCGAAGAATATTGTATCCAAATTTGGACAAAATCGGACAAGCCGTTTTCGAGATACATCTGGCACCGACTTTGAAAACTATGTCTCGAGATAATCGCTTTTGAATCGCTTCCAGTCAACGAATTTATTTTAAAAAATTCCTAACCATACCTCAATGTACATATTTTCCAATAAAAAAATCCGGATCCAATAGAAACATTAGTTTTTGAGATAAAAATTCCCGAAATTTACTTGTTTTTCTCGCTGTTTACTCAGGTACCTCCCCTTAAACGCGTTTTTCTCGAAACAACGTTTTTCGACGGCTTGTTGATAAAATCTTCGAAACTACTGAACCGATCATTATGAAATTTTAACCACGTATTCTTTACAACTATAGCTATAGCGCATCTCTAGGATTTAAAGAAATTTAATATTTACTTATTTTTTTGCCACAAACGGTGAAAAAAAACGTTTTTTTTTTGTTGCTTTTTCGAAAAATGTCCGCCATTTTGTTATTTTTGCATACATGAAAAATCGTATGACATGCGCTATAGCAATTAACATACTGAATCTAAAACCGTTTGATTTTTTGTTTCGGATGATCCATCTCCGAGAATTTCATCAACAGCGCAGATCTACGATTTTTTTATGACATTTTTTTAACTCCCATTTTCGTCTATAGTGACTTACATAAATTATTTTTTTTAAATGTATTTCGAAAGTGTATTTATTAAGGGCGGGGTAAAGTATTAAAATATTTTTTTCATTTTTTATATGAATGCGTAATATATCAAGAATATTGTGTTAAAATTTCAAGTCGATCGGAGTAAAATTTACATTTTTCGAAAAAACAAATAAAACGTGTTTGTTCATCGTTTTTGGCAAAAAAATAGTAAATATCAAAATTTACAAAAAATCCTTGATATGCGCTTTGGCTATAGTTGTAAAGAATATGTGGTTAAAATTTCATGAGGATCGATTCAGTCGTTTCGAAGATTTTATCAACAAGACATCGAAAAACGTCCTTTCGAGAAAAAAACGCGTTTAAAGTTTGTTTGGGTTACATAAATACATTAAATTTTTAAAAATGTATTTCGAAAGTGCATTTATTAAGTGTAACAACTTTTATATCAATATTTATGATATAAACGTATCAAAAAAATGCAAAAATGTATGTGAATGCATGTAAACAGCTTTTTTAGCGTCAAGTGAAAAGACCTCTTGATAGACAAGTGACGCGTGGACCACTTGACCGGAAGGACCCCGCTGAACGGAGCGGGCCGATTGTCGGCCAATTGAATAATTGCCACGGGCCACGGGTCGGCCTTAATTCAATTGATGCTCCCGAGGTCAGGTCTTGGGTCAATTTGCGAGACTGTCGGATTTTCAGCCTCTGGCACGTCAATTTGCCGACGTTAAAACAATTGTCGCGACGAGAGGAAACATTTCGCAATTGTGGGCAAAAGAGCAGTACGGGAAGACGTAGTATTCGAGGCAATCTTGCTCCGTGAGAACGTTTGATTATGGAAACGTATGTGAAGGCGTGTTCGGGAGAGGCATGATATGTAGGCCACATCATCTATTTTTAGCCAACGAACGTGGACCATTTGGGTGTAATGCAATCTTTACCGCATATCTACCAGACTGTACAATCATCCCGAGAGAATATTTCGTTGCTGGTCGTAAACAAGGTGAGCAACTTGCCTTCTCCGCGTAAGTCCAATCAGCGCTGATTTGGCATTTGTTCGTTGTAGATATAATTAGGCGATTTTACAAAAGAATAATGCCATTTAGCATTGCACAGGCAATCTTGTGTCGATGAGGAATGCTAATTTATGCGATGACTCATCGCGAGCGAGGCTCTTCCCAACGCTTCGATACGTTCAAGGCTTGGGATACGAACAATGTTGCACAAAGAATTCGCGGTAGGATACACCGTCGCGGATACGACTAAGACAAACATTCTTATCATCGCTTATCGAACGTTGCTTCGAGGGTACAGCCCTTAAGGCTGTACCCTCAAAGCCTTAAGGTCTTGCGCCTTATTTTTGAAAATATCGCTTTTTGGCTTACGGCAGATTTTAAAAATCAAATATTTTAAGGTAGTTCCTCTGCGAAAATCTCAACCAAAAGTTTACATACCATGTTCGTGTTTAAAAGATTGATAATTGGTTTAATTAGTAATAAATAAAATTAAAAACTACGCAATATTGACTCGGTACTAGTAGATAATACGATGGATATCATTTATTGCCGTAAAATATATTTTATATTGTGTTTTTGATCTACCATGGCCAGTAAACTTTTTGCCGGGACTGTCGAGGCTTTGCCCCAATTGTTTTTTTCCAGGCTTTGCCAGGGTTGGCACCAAAATTGTGAGGGCTTTTCATGGTTATATCTTGGAAACTAGATGGTGAATCATTCTCATTTTTTTTTCACATTATTCGTGATATCTTACTCTAGCTTATCCTCGTTTTTTATCAATTTCTTAATTTTAGTTTTGACGGTAAAATTAATGATGCTCTGTTTGCCCATCATAACGCATTTGTTACGTGTAAACCAAGCCAACTTTAAGTGTAAATATCTCAGGTTTGGGGTGGTCAAACTTATTCAAATTGCACAGATGTTTGGATAATGTATTAAATAACATATATGTCAAATTTCAACCATTTCTTAATTCAACTCTTCTGTGGAGGTACTACCTTAAAAATATTCTCTGAAAATTTCAAGTCGTCCCGTTTAATTTGACGGAGTTATGGACGTTCATAGGTAGGCTCGTCGCCTGAGGCAACTCGAATTGAAGAGGAAGGTCCAACGTACGGTGCAGGTATAGTAGATTGAAGGTAAACTTATGATTACAACCATAGAACTGCTAGTCAAACTTTGAAGGCATTTTTGTCGAGACTATGTTTTTCAAAACGGTGTACACGATTTCGCGAAATCTAATGAACGAATTGACTTGACATTTGGTACACTTATTCAGGGTAACAGTAGTTTGGTCTTGACCGACGTTTTTGTTCTTAACATTTTTTCCATTAGGTATTAAGAATGACATCAATACTCCTCGAAAAAAACGAAAAAGATGTTCTTTTTTTCGATGATTGAAATACAGCACACAATGGAAGCTCGGTCACGCCTTAGCTGATAACATCTATTTTAAGAAGAAGCGGGTTTTTTTTGCGTCAGATTCACCGAGTGGCCAAAATCAAGTACACCGTTGAGCCCCTCACGTTTAAAGGTCCTCCACGAGATTGTTAATAACTACTTTAATTACTAATATTTTTTAATGAAATCTCGTACGCAAATTCGTTTCTGTACATACAAATAAATGTCCGAACGATTTTTCAATCATCTTATACGGTGTTTTTTTAATAAACCTCGTTTTCGGGTCGTTAATGCCTAACCCCTTAAACGGGTTTTTCTCAAAATGATTTCCAAAATCCGTGGCCACGATATGTCGAAAATGCCCTGCACCCATTAACTTTAAACTTTACAAGCTTATTTAAATATCAAAAAGCAGTGCTTGAAAGGATTTTTTTTCGATGCTTAGTGTTCTTTATCGACGAAAATAAAGAATTTTTTTCACGAAAAATCAATACTTTGATATTGAACTGCGGCCATTTTTCAGAAATCCATATTTTATTAAATGCTACGTCCAAGAACTAAATAATTTCATGCAAAAATTGAATGCGTTTGATTTTTTAAATTTAGGATTATTCGTTTCCGAGCAGCTGTTTTTAAACAGCGCAGTTAATTGTGTCTATCACATTAATGAATATTTTGCAACAACAAATTCTAAAATATACTCAACCCTCAATCCGTGAAGGTATTTGAGGCGCCTTAATCCCGTGAACCTGGGTCGTTTTCGTTTTTGCACTACCAAACCAACAATCGTCAATGAAAAAAATCCAAAAAAAATTCATGGTCAATCTTTAGGCCGTACTTCTCAAGGGAAAATAGAATTTTTTTTCTTTCTTATTTTTAATATATATTTTTTTTTATTAAATATTCAGCAACCTGCGAAGAAAATGATTTTGGGCAGGACGAAAACGACCCAGGTTCACGGATTGAGGATACAAACCATGTTATTTGATGTAAAAAAAATATATTTAAAACCCTGCCCACGTGTTCCCAGAAAAAAATCACGAAAATTCCTCTTTTGTTCGTCCCCGAGCTAGGTTTAAGTGGCTATACCAGTGTGGCACTTTAAAAAAATTTTTTTTTGCCTTTTTTTTGCCTTTTTCGACAGTTCATACTTTCAAGAATAGTCTGTAAAAAATTCAGGGCCGTATTTCTATCATTTTATTTTCGAAAAATCGATAGTTAAATCTTTAAACGCGTTTTTCTCGAGATATGATTTTTCAAATTTGCTGACATTGTAACTCGAAGAGCAATTATCCGATTGACTTGAAATTTTAACTGAGTACACTTGAATATATTTTCTCTACAATGACGTAGGATATTTTTGATTGGATGGAAATTGACGGTTTGGCATTGAAAAAAACGACCATTTTATAGGCAAGAAAACAGACTTTTTTTCATAATTACGCCATTTTGTTAGATTTTGATATTTTTCGAAAATCCTACGTCATTGTACAGGAAATACCTTCCAGTTTAACATTTTTTCCTTTTTCGGTTTCAGCTACTCAATCGGCCGGAATCATGTCAGCAGTGAAGGAACTTTTTTTGGCGCCTCCGAAGGCAGCGCATAAGTCGCTTGGATCTCGATATTTTTCTATGAAAAAATTATGTAATATAGGTCAAATATAGCCAAATATATTTTTAATTTTCCAAAACATTTAATTGAGTACTTTTCTTCCAAAAAATTCCCGAGAATCGCCCAAATTTTTAGCGTTCACACTGGTATAGCCCCTTAACCCATCAATGCAAACGCAACATTCAGCAAGACGAGTTTTGCTGCATCAGCTGGTCCATAAATCGCGTAAACAAAACATTTTGTAGCATGATTTATGAACTAAGAAAAAATATCCGTTTAATCGACCGAAGACGAATTGCGAAGAAAGAAAAGCACGAATAAAGAGTTGTCTGGCCAAGATAACACTCTTTTGGCCTCAAGAGTACCATTATATTTTTATCTCTTCGAGCTCATTGAACTCAAGTGAACGTATTTCTATCTAGACAGCGTTTTGACAGTTACAACGTTCGCGAAACACTTGTGTACCAGAATTGTACCAACATTAATTCCCCACCATGTTCGACGAAAATGATCAAGTTGAAGTTCGAATATTCGGGCAACGAACATAAACGCAACTGTGTGAAGTGCCCAATTTGGAAGATTAAAAAACGTGGAATACGCGAGTGAAACGAGGTTGAGTCATAAATCCCTAGGGGGTGTGCATGGGCTTTCGTCTGCTCATGCTACATAATTCGCAGCACCCGATACGTTTATTTTCCGCTCACTACTTCTATTTGCGAACGAAGATTCGAAGAAAAATGCGAAAAGCCGAACGCGCGAATGTCGCAAGACGACCTTCCAAAAGTAACGAAATCGCGCGTTCAATCGGATTGACGAAGATGAAGTGAGCCAGGAGTGATGGAGTTCGGAGCCATGAGCAATGTGTTCGCCTGGTCAGAGTCTCCCGTCATTCATCGAAATTCGCGAACGCGTTTTGTCTTATTTTTATCTCCATTCTCTCCGTTGCCCCAACGTCAATCTTATTTTTACATTTTCCGATTCATTTTTGTTTTCCCCCGCGACGCTCCATCTGCCATTTACATAATGCGAAGAAAAAAAAACCATCGTGCGAAGTTAGCACTCACTCGGTATGGTTCATTTTCACGGCGTAGCTGTCTCCAAGATTGTGCCACGTTTCGCCATTACGTTCAACGATTCCGAGACAAAAATAGACGTCGTTAACCTCAAAACAACAATCATCGGGTAATCCGTAAATCGCGCGATTCCCCGAGGTCGACAATTTGCGGAGACGGGCATGCTCGGCGTCGCATTCCCGGTCGTTCGATGACCAGCTAAGAGCGAGCCCATCGCCGTAGTTGTGGAGTTCCGTAAATTGGACCTCAACCAGGAGGCCGGATGCCGTACCAATCGCGTCAACATCGTAAGACGTATTCCTCGGGTCAACAGCACGATCGAACGGGCGAACTGACTTCACGATTTTCGACGTAACGACACTGCGATTCAACGAGACGCCATTCGCTAGGTGAAAAACTCCGAGAACAAGTAGAAAAGTAGCCGGCGCGAGCGAGTAACCAACATGTTGCGCCATCATGCGACAAACGCGGTGTGACAACTCTCGTTTCTGTCTCTACACGATGCTGTATTTATAACCTTGAAGCACGTGACTGCGCATGAGCAATGAGGGAATAAACGTCTCGCACGGACTCCGGGAATTCCTCGTCTAAACTGTGTACTCGCTTTCCGAGATACGAGATATCCCTCGCGCTTGCGTTCTGAGGGGACCGCCTTTCGTCACTGCCATCGTGCCGCCTCCGAGCTCGATATTTCAATTCAATCCTATACGATGGAACATTCGAAATCGCTCCAAGAGAGAGCGTTGGATTCGCATACCATTTGCAACCACGAGAGCCAAAAAAACTTGTTTTGATTGGTGAATTTTGGTTTCTCGGTAACGGTGTTTCCTGCTGGGCGTCTCAACTCGCAATCACTCGCAATACTGCGATTGCGTAACCGTTCTCAAAATACCGAGGAGAAAGTCCGCGCCGGAGTGCTCCCGAGAGTTCAAGCCGCTGGAGGCTAAGGTAGCGCCATACCGTGTATTTCTACGGAAACGTTGAACAGTCGATAAAACCGTTTGGGAAACTTCAGACTGCCGTTTCTCGCGTATTACCGTCTCGGGATAAGGCAGTTGAGAATGACGATTACTCCGTCAACCGCAGATGATAATGTAGCTGCAGCTGTTAGACCACTGATAAGCTGCTTGGATCATGGCCTTTGCGTTTGATAGAGTACTATCTTGCCGCTAGGCGGCTACCATCGTTCCAACCACACGTGGTCGCAGAGGCATGCGTTTATAATAAATACATCTTCGGATACACTTAGGCCAGGGGGCTGGCATCTTTCACAATTTTTGCTACGCAAAATATCCTCTGTAGTGTCCTACTCTGCCACTCGCAGCGCTAGTTGTTCTCGAACAATCCTGAGGCGCGCGCAGGGGCTATGAATATATACACATACGCACATATACAATTCTAAACTTTCCATAGCTTCGAATGCGAGGATCGGCTAGTACGGTGAAAAATGCACCTTTTCAGGATTACGCGGGTACCCTGAGGTACAACCGTGCACATCACACGGCATTAGCGCACGAGTATAAGTAATTTCGGTAATTTTATCAATTCCGCACCGCGGCTTAAACTCCAAACGTCAACATAGTCGTATTCGGCGTCTGGGTGGTTAAGTACGCCGTGTGGGCCTCGCGCCTGCGCAATAAGAATATGGTCAGTGACCTACTAGCGCCACGGGGAGAGGTAGAACTAAATAAGGCGGTCAAAAAGCGTAGAATTTTTATACACGGTGAGGGATAGGAGGTACCAGCCCCTATTATATGGACTTAGGCCCACTATAATAGACTAGTTGCATACCACGCGCTGTAAGCGGATGGCCGCCATCTTAAATAAGAGGAAAAGCGAACACTTGTGATTACCTCTTCGCTACAGAAATAAACTCAGCAAGTGACTAGAAAAGGCAAGGAAGAGAAAAAACACCTATTTCCCAACTACCAAAATACTTGTCGAAACTACTGTGAGCTGTACCCCATTGTTTTGTTATGAGTTTGTACCGAGCTAAATCGATCCAAGCGTCAATATTCTTTCTTTGAAGAAAAATATTGTCTCCCCTGATCCTAACACCCCCGCGCATCTAGGGAGGGTACAGTGAAACGGCTCTACTGATGAGTCTGTCACCGAGACGAAGCGCTAATTCCTTTTTTTGCCTCCAACCTTACCGAACTTGAACAACGATCAAGAATTGCGGGAGTAGAGAGCCACTGGCCATCGTCACCACACCGAATTCTCCTACATCCCTCCAATAATCGCGGCACCTAGTTATTCATCGGCTACTTGGGTTTGGGTTAGATATTTTGAGGTTCAAACAGGTCTGGCATTGATCCTGACAAGAAAGATGGGACGAATAAAGGGAGATGTATCTTCGCCGAATCAGGCGACAACGGAGACGTTGATTTTCCCATAAATCGCAAATTTATTAGACATTAAAATCGCGCTAAAACGAAATCGCATCATGGACAAAACTTTGTACAACGTGTGTACCCTCTAGCGTGACAAGGCTGGCGTGCACGACAAGCATGAAGGCCCGTCGACATTGGTTGGTGGGTTTCTCTAAAAAACCAGGATTGTCCACTAATTGGTACGAGGATCGTTCGTAGTCTTACGTGTCGGTGATTTACCAGCCGTAGTTGATGTGGTCATTGGCGTTGCTGTAGGCAAAGTGAGCGACTTCGGTGGCTGGAGAGTAGGCGATCTTGACGAGGGGTTGATGGGCAGCTGCCAGGGGTGCAGCGTTGGCATAAGCAGCCGGGGCGGTGTAGGTGACCGGGCCATGCTGAGCAACTTGGTAGGTTGCGGGGGCCGTGTACGTGGTCTTGGCGAGGACGGCAGACGGAGCTGCAGCGTATACTTGTTGGGCGGATGGGTAAACCGATGGAGCACCGTAGGTCTGGTAGGTGGCGTGTTGCTGCTGAGGGTAGTAGGCCTGGGTGTGCGCAACTGGTGCAGCCGCGACGCTGTAGGATGGAGAAGCGTAATTGACGGTTGCCTGTGGTACCGCCGCGTAAGCGAGCTTGGCATGATGGTTCTCGTAGAATGCGGGTGCTCCAGCTGCGTAGAACGGGCTAGCGAGGGCTGGCTGCGCGGACAAGTAGACCGAGGGGTTGCTCACGCGGACGTCACTTTTGCTGCTGCTCGAGAAAGGCGTGTCGATGGTCTTCGTTTGGGTCGAGACCTGGGCCAAATTGCCGGGACTCCTGTAGGTGTTGTCGGAACCGGATGTCACCGTAAGACCAGCGTTCGCCGAGGCGAATACTGCGCAGGCGACGAGGAGAACAAACTAAACAAAAAAGAGGGAAACCATTATTTTTGGACACCAGTCTCTCGGGGCACGGTTTCTATTATATTGCTATTCTGTGGAAATCCAATAGTTTTTGAGCCAAGATCCAGTAGACACCTACTGAATAGTCAACTCCAGTAGAAACATACTGGATAGTCAACTCCAGTTGAAACCTACTGGATAGTCAACTCCAATAAAAACCTACTGGAAAGTCAACTCCACTAGGTTTCTACTCGATGTTGGCTCAAGAACTATTGGGATCAATGTATTGAAATCGTTGAAGCCACAGGATGCTTGTATACCTTGAATGCCATGATCTCTGGTGTGGTATTGCGATTTGGGAATGGAAGAATACGAAAAGATTCGTTGATCTCAACTGATGTCTGCTACTTTGCGTGTGCTCCTTTTATATATGTAATAACCCGTGTGACTTTCTTCTTTGACTCCTCCCAACCCACCGACCGGCTCTTGGCGTCCCCACCGCTGAAACCCTATCCGGGTGGACCAGCCGTTGCCTTCTTTTCTTTTTGCTTCTCTTTGTCTCTTTCCCTCTCGGCCGCGGTTGTATTGTGTTCTCTAAGACGCGTCGATCACAATCGAACCTCTCGTTATTCCTCTCTAGGTCCCAGTGGATGTCCTTGACACCGTCTCCCGAATCGGCCGGCAACGCCCGCCGGACAATCGCGGAAAATCACTAAAACTCTTCGAGGGGTCAAGATTACTCTTGTTACAGGGCCCTGGGGTAACTACGGTATTGCGTTTTTACTGAATCAGGGTCATCTTTGATTGACCACTTTAAAAGTACATTTATCATACGATTGGAAATTATTTATCATAACCTCGGATCCAACGTTGTTGTAGAAGCATTGGCACATCGCAAGTACCGAACGAAGCAAACTCTGCCACGTACAGCTATCCACTTTTGAAAGTACCTAATTTCGTTTCCCTAGTTCTGCAGTTGTTTCAACGATAAATCTGTAGTTACCGTCAAATAATAATGGACCGATAGAAGTACCGATTGAAACAGATTTTTTAGGCGGTCTCTGTTAGCATCATGATTATTTTTTATCTTTGCCAATTTGGTGCTGTTTCAACTGCGACCATCGAGGGTATGGACAAGGTCAACATAACCTCACAAATTTACAAGCAGAGTTTTCTCATAGATGGTCAAGTTTTTTTTAGGAAAAAAACAAGGAATCACGCTCTGTAGAATTACTCGACACAGAGCTTGACTATTTTCTTTGGCCCTAAATATTATTAGTCTTTGAGAAATTTCTGAAAATTTGAACTATATCTCTTGCACTCATGTGTCACGTGGTACACTTTGGCGATTGACAGATTTTTGAGGTTGCCGCTTTCAGCATAACGATCCTTTCTAGTTCTTCGCCAATTTGGCGCTGTTTCAACCATGGCTATTAAGGCGGCCTTTAGTTTCTCGGGTCGAAAAAATCGATTTTTTTTCATAAATCACATCTACAACATGTGCAGAAAATGTGTGCCAAAGGATTTTTCGATATTCGAAGTGGTTCCCAAGTTACGGCCCTAGAAATGAGCAGGTATACAGAGCAGGTATACTTTCAAACGCGTTTTTCTCGAAACACCATTTTTCGAAACGGTGACCACGATATTTCAGAAACTACTGCACCGATCTTGTTTAAATTTATACAGCATCTTTAATATGTTATAAGCCAGCGATTGAACTAGGATTATCATGATTGCTTCGATAGTTTTTTTTGTACGAGCGAAAAACTTAAGAAAAAATGAGTAAAAAATAGAATGTAATTTTCAAAAGTGTATAAAAAAGTCAATTTTTGTAATTTGGAATTCACTCTAGTTCAATCGCTAGTCTTAAATATGAAGATTAAAATGCCGTTTGGTTTTTTGATTTCAGATAAGCAGAAGAGCTGCAATCTTGATCACCGTCAAGCACCTCTTTTACTTGATGTCTTCCTGTCGGCCACTATAACTTTTATTCTATTATATATTTTGACTTCAAAAAATTTGTAAAGCTTATTTAAATGTCAATAAAGATTATGCAAAAACAATGAGATTGATTATTTCGATGCTTTGCCCGTAAACATTATTGAAAAAGCCGTAAAAAAAACAGCCGAGAAACTAGAGGACCGCGTTAAGCCCATGTACAAAGCCAACATAACCTCACAAATTTACGACCAAAGTTTTCTCATAGATGGTTAGGTTTTTTAAAGAAAAAAAACCAAAGTATCAGGCTCTGTAGAATTCCCTGACGCAGAGCTTGACTATTTCCCTTTGCCCTAAAGATTATTAATCTCTGGGAAATATCTGAGAAATGTCAGCTGTCCCTTTTGCACTCATATGTCACGTGGTACTTTGCCTTTGGCGTTTGTCAGATTTTTAAGATTGTCGTTTTTAGCACAATGATCCCTTCTAGCTCTCTGCAAATGTGGCACTGTTTCAACTATATACGAACTTTGAAGGCATGTACAAGGTCAACATAACCTCACAAAATTACGAACAGAATTTTCTCATAGATGATTTAGTTTCTGAGGAAAAAAAACAAAGTATCAGGCTCTGTAGACCTTCCTAACGCAGAGCTTGACCATTTTCTCTTGCCCTAAATATTAACTCCGAAAAATCTTTGAAAATTTCAACTATCTCTCTTGCACTCATATGTTATGTGGTACATCTTCTACTTTGCCTTTGGCGATTAAACTAGTGAATCAACGGTTTGGTTATCAGTTTTTCAAAACGTTATCAGGGGTCAAAATCGAAGTTTTCCGAATTTTTTATAATTGCTAATAGGAAAGGGAGATTTTCGAGTTGATATTTCTTCTCGGCAGCTCCAGTCGATAACGTATTCCAAGACCTTGCAGCCTCTAAGTACGTCTAACGAACCGAATATTTCAAACTCCAGAATCTTTTCACCGTGAATTTTTCATAAGGCATTCGTGCCGCTTTAACAATGACAATATTTCGAGATACAATATTCCACTTAATATTGATGAACGATCGTTATATTTCGCATTAAAAATTCTTTTGTTCCGTAGTTGTGTTTTTTTCTCTCACATTCATTGAATTTCTTTGCTTCTCGGGCGGTGTAGCCCGCGCCCAAAAACCGGAGCATCGAAAATGCTACGTGACGGTGAAATTCGTTCGTCAAGCACGTTTGAGCAAAAGAAAAAGAGAACATTTACGGCACAGGGAGTTCCCCTCGCGGAATTTCGGAATGCCCCCTTTGAGCGTGCAGGCAGAAACCGCTCGAACGGAGGTGAGTATAGTCGCGAAGTTGCTCTCTCGGTCTGCGCGTCTTGCGCAACACAAAAGAGACGAAAATGTCGGTAAAAACGGTAATTCTCGCTCGTCGTAAAATTTGGGCGAAACCGTCCGGTACACACGGTTGTTATATGGACTATGTAAAAATATCCATATTCATGAAACCGATGTAGAATAACGAACCAGATTTTTCTAGCCATTAATTACTTTTACCGACTTTCGCACGGTATCTCGAAGGGAGAAAAAATCTGAACAGTACAGGAGGCCAAAATAGAACCATGGTCAATGAAATTCATCGAGGAAAAAATACAAATGCAGGCTAAACATTTTATCAATAATTAAATCACGCGACGGGAATTTACGAAAAACGTCAAACAATGGATAATAATTGATATATATTTTTGCAATGATTACTTTCGTTGCTAAAATTGGAACGTTCACATGCACGACTGGAAAGGCCACGCCTATGGAGAAAGAATGCCTCCGGCTATTATTCGAGGAGGAACGATAAATTGTGTTCTCCGATCTTTTTACGGATTACGCACGTCGCGTCTCGTAAGATCCGCAGATACTCGATTGACATTATCGCAAAGTCCGCCAGCTAATTGAAATAAAAGTATCACGTACCATTATTTATCGGATTTATTATAAATCATCTGTTTATTTTATTTTCCGTAAAAACAGAATTAATCGATCAGCCAAATACACGGGAATAAAATTTTCAACCAGTTTTACAATTCAACCTTCGCTGACACTTCGAATCAACGAATCACTCGATCCGCGTGTGCAAACAAAATTTCTAATCCAACTGCTGTTTTAACAATATCATATCAATATCATTCAATTAATAACCGCTAAAGTAAACGCTGTTTTAACAATATCAAGATCGCGAGCGAATTAAATCAACGAATTAACATTAGGACGTCGCACTCGTTCTTCCTTAACTGATAAATTCCAATCAAATATTCGTATCCAAATGTAACTTCCAATTATTCTCGACAATTTTTTTTTTTCAAGGCTACCTCGCCCTAATTTGTTCTTTTGACCAATCGAATCGTAATCTTCCATTGGTCCGAGTGTTCTCCACGGAACTGAAGGACAATTTTTGCAAAATCTTATTCATACGATTCACGGTATTTTCCAATCTTCGTTCCAACATTTTCGAAACGCGTTGTTTCTCCTATATTTGTTTTCCTTCGTATGTTTTTTTTTTACCAAGCGTAGCTCTGGGCCGCGTGGCTCTGATAGGCCATGTGAGGTGATACGACGGGGCTGTAGCCGATCTTCTGTATGCCGTGGCTAATGCCGACGGGATAACGCGAGTGTCCGTACGATAACGCGGGTGGGTTGCTTATCGAATAGCGCGAATGCGCGTAATTCGGGCCCTCGGTGACCGCGTAACGAGAGTGCGCGTAATTGCCGATGGAGGCGTGATTGTAGGCGTAGGCGGGTGCGATAGCGGGTGCGGGATGATTGTACGTAAGTGCCGCGTGACTCCCCGAGACGATGGGTGATGGGTGAGCATAGGCGGTCGTCGATCCATGAGCGTAGCCCGTGCCGTAGTAACCCGTTGGATGTGACACGGCGTAATCCACGGACTTGTGAACAGCACCGGGATAAGTCGCCTCGATGACTTTTGCGTGGGACGACGCCGAGGAAGCCCCGAAATTCCCGTAAGCGTGGTTGTAGAGATTTCCGTGATGGGCATCAACGGGAATTACCGAGGCTGCGGCAATCGGAGCTGGAGCGACCACGTGACCGTAATTGCCATAGTAAGGCTGGTGCCCGTGATTGTAGTAAGCGTTGGTACAGGCCAATATGGCCGCGATTATGGAAAGCTGAAGAGAGAGACAGTTGCACTCGGATCAGCTATTTTTTCGGATCAATTGCGAGGACTATCTCTGCGGAATTGCATTCGTTCAGGTACTGGTTAAGGGCCTGTACCAGGGTGACACTTTCAAAAAATCGATTTTTTTGTTGCCTTTTTCGACAGTTTATACTTTCAAGAATACCATTGTCATTTATATCATTTATGTCAATATCATTTTATCTTGCAAAAGTCGATAGTCAAACCTTTAAACGCGTTTTTCTCGAAATGAGATTTTTCAAATTTGCTGACATTGTAACTCAAAGAGCAATTATCCGATGACTTGAAATTCGAACTGAGTACTCTTGAATGTATTTACTCTACAATGACGTAGGATATCTTTTGATTGGATGAAAAATGACGATTTCGCATTGAAAAAAACGACCATTTTATAGGCAAGAAAACATACTTTTTTCGTAACTACGCCATTTTGTTAGATTTTGATATTTTTTCGAAAATCCTACGTCACTGTACAAGAAATAACTTCCAGTTTAACGACATTTTTTCCTTTTTCGGTTTCAGCTACTCAATCGGCCGGAATCATGTCAGCAGTGGAGGAACTTTTTTTTTTGGCGCCTCCGAAGGCTGCGCATAAATCGCTTAGATCTCAATATTTTTTTATGAAAAAATGCTGTAATATAGGTCAAATATAGCCAAATATATTCTTAATTTTCCGAAACATTTAATTGAGCACTTTTCTTCCAAAAAATTCCCGAAAATCACCCAAATGTTCAGCGTTCACACTGGTATAGCCCCTTAACATCCTAGATACAAACTTTTCTTGCTCCAATAGAACAGTGTGTCCTTTGGCTATCAAATGTATAAGAAAGTCAAGCCCCACCACCCCCTCACAATTTGATGTATACATTTTTTAAAGTGTCATAGTAGCCCCGAGTGTGGGTCTTCTTTGACAGGGCATTGAAATGCTACTTATGTCAAAGATTAAGGGTTACTTTGGAATCATTTTGATAAAAAATGTAATATTTTATGCAGTATACATAGGATTAAGGGGGTCGTCTAGTTTCTCGGGTCGAAAAAATCGATTTTTTTTCTCACAAATCACATCTACAACATGTGTAGAAAATGTGTGCCAAAGGATTTTTCGATATTCGAAGTGGTTCACAAGTCACGGCCCTGGAAAGGAGCAGGTATACAGAGCAGGTATACTTTCAAACGCGTTTTTCTCGAAACACCATTTTTCGAAACGGTGACCACGATATTTCAGAAACTACTGCACCGATCTTGTTCAAATTGATACAGCATCTTTAATATGTTATAAGCCAGCGATTGAACTAGGATTATCATGATTGCTTCGATAGTTTTTTTTGTACGAGCGAAAAACTTAAGAAAAAATGAGTAAAAAATAGAATGTAATTTTCAAAAGTGTATAAAAAAGTCAATTTTTGTAATTTAGAATTCACTCTAGTTCAATCGCTAGTTTTAAATATGAAGATTAAAATGCCGTTTGGTTTTCTTGATTTCAGATAAGCAGAACAGCCGCAATCTTGGTCACCGTCAAGCACCTCTTTTACTTGATGTCTTCCTGTCGGCCACTATAACTTTTATTCTATTATATATTTTGACTTCAAAAAATTTGTAAAGCTTATTTAAATGTTAATAAAGATTATGCAAAACCAATGAGATTGATTATTTCGATGCTTTGCCCGTAAAAAATTATTGAAAAGGCCGTAAAAAAACAACCGAGAAACTAGAGGACCGCGTTAAGCAACATTATAATAAACTTGAGCCACAAATTGTTGTTCAAGTTTATTCCCCGCGCCCGCCCCAAACGTATTTTGGGGCTCTGTCAAAGTAGCCCAAAAAACTGTAAAAGTTACCCTGAATGTCAAAGTAGGCCCGTTTTACGGTCCTCCGCGAAAGGCTTTCCTATTAGTTGGTGAAAGCGAAAAAATGTTATTGTGATGGTCCGAAACAGTCTGATCAATTTTTCGGATCAATAGAACCGTAGCGTAGGTACTATTGGATACTGAACGAACTTAACTTGATCAAGCAATTAGACACTCCACCACAGCATTCTGATAAATTCCAGTTGAAATACATATCGCGAGATAGAGAATTTCAACTGGAACTGCATGATCAACTTTTCGGATCAATCTGATGGAAAGCACCATTCGATAATCAACGAACTCAACTTGACCAAGCAATTCGACACTTGACCAAAGTATTCTGATAAATTCGTGTTGAAATTGTCTACCGTGCGATGTGTAGCTTTCCTCAGCAGATCAAAACAATCGCGGGATAAACAATTTCAACTGAAAATGCGGGATCAATCGAACGGAAGGCATTATTCGATAATGAACAAACCCAGCTTGATCAAGTAATTTGACACTTCATCAAAGCATTCTGATCAATTGAAGTTGAAATTGCCTATTCCGCGATGTGTATATCTCCTCAGCAGATTCAAACAGTTCCACTCCAACCAAGTCTCAAGCATTCCTAGCACATTCCCAACAGATTCAAATAGCAGTTTCAATCTGCTGAGGAGGATCAATTCTTCGGATCAATCGAACGGAAAGCACTATTCAACAATCAACGAATCCAACTTGATGAAGCAATTCGACACTTGACCAAAGCAATCTGATAAATTCCCGTTGGAAATAGTCTATCTCGCGATGTATATTTCTCCTCAGCAGATTCAAACAATCCCACTCCAACTAAGTCCCAATTCAATCAGCTGATTAAATCTGCTGGCGACAAATATACATCGCGGGATAGACAATTTCAATTGGAACTCATCAGAATGCTTTGATGAAGTGTCAAATTGCCTGATCAAGTTGAGTTCGTTGATTATTGAATGGTGTTTTCGGTTCAATTGATCCGAAAAATTGATCATGCCCGTTCGAGCATTACAATAACATTTTTTTCACCATCTTATCAGAAAGCCTTTCACGAAGCAGGCAGTACAAAATGTACGGGCGTTGGGTGTTTGTATTGCGCAAAAATCCCGTCTGCGGTGATATCGAATTGACTAACAACGGGCGAGGTGTTCATTAGGGGATCGCTCGAGAAGCTGCCGGAGGCTATTTTGCGTTGTAGCTACCTGCGTATCCGTCATCGCGCTCTCTCGAGTGATCCAGATATTTATATAAAATACATACGTGCTCATATATATGTGCATATATGTATAAGTATTTTTTTTTTCGCTACGACGAGCCCGAATAACTGGTCCACCGAGAGCGAACCATACGAATCGAGGGCTTAGAAATCTGGTCCCTGATTCAACGATACGCATTTTGGCTTTCTACAATTCATCCTACGTGCTTTCTCCCACTCATTTTAATCGCGACCGGATCTTAAATTGTGAATTAAATTGCGCGAGTCCCCAAATTACTCGTAATCATTTCGAAATCTCCGGTTTTTGCGAAGCTGCAATTTTTCAACTCGTTTTCCGCGCCTACCGAAGTATTTCAGGTAGGTAGAAAAAAACCGCAAATGTTCAAGTTTAATAGTAAAATTGTACAAACGAATCGGCGAAATCTTTTCTTACCCTGAGCATCTCGCGAAGACGAAGTGCCGCGTCGTGATTATTTGCAAGGTTCGGATGTGTCGTCTTGGATCGCGATCAAGGGTTGATTGCAGCCAGGAGAGATTTGCTGTGATTCGAAGCGTGACCGCGCGTATTTATACCCAAGAAAATGCACGTAAAGTGAGCGATATATATCGTTAGACGAATACTGCCTAGAAATGGAGACGGAGGTGGTGCATTCTCCGTTGCACTCTTGGGTACGTAAGTGCACGTCTAGCAAACGGGGGGGCGTGGTGCACTATATGCAACTTTTATTGCACATATATAACTAATATATAATATCAGCGGCATGTATTTATATAGCCAATGGCTGACAGTTGCCGTTGTCACCGCGAATTCAGCCTTAAGGTGGTTGCACAAATACACAACGGAGATAAATATCTCGAGCCACTTGCCAGAAAGATCGTCCATATCGACAAATCATTCCGCAACTAACTTTCCACGCGTTTTCAAGAATATAGAAATCGCACGGTGCATTTTCAATCAGATTCCGTTCAATGGACGCAGCTACGTGTCCAGTACCGCATTTCATTGAATTGCGCTTGCACTCGTGTCAAGGGCGATGGAAAAGAGTCTCGAGCGAACACTCTCGAGTGCGATTACTCCGATGTGGTGCCGATGACGGTCAATCCTTTCGAAGGCTTATCTTCCCACTTATCTTTTGCGATATTGACAAATTATTCATGCTTCCATCGACACTTTTACGCTGCTGTTGTAAATTAGGACGAATTCCAGTTCGGTTTACTTTTCGTTTCCATTCCTAGCCGGTTATGAAATTTCGCAAGATTCTGCAATCGCTGCTTCGAGGTTTCAAATTCCCAGGTGAACTCGCACAATTTTCCCTGTACCCAGGTAGGAATTGACGATGAAAAAAGGGCTCGCCAAGCTCTCAAACAAGGCTCACATTTTTTAATTCAGGCTGAGCACCAGCCTGATTTCAGGCCTAGCTGAACCTCTGAATGATAACGCGGTTTCAGGCTCTTGTACACAGGCTTGACCAAAGGCTGGTAGAAAAGCTTGTACTAAGCCTGAAACGACGAAACAACAAGGCTAAAAACGAGCCTTAATGAAGCCTTCATGAGCATTTATGACCAGGCTTTTCCCAAACTCTTCCCGAGGCTATATGAGGCCTGTTTTTAGTTTTCTATATTCTACATTGGGGTAAATTTAATAAATCTGTAAAGAATTCATTTGATTTATTATATATATTTATTATTTGTTATATTATTTGTTACAAAATATATATAAAAAAGATTTTAAAAAACAATACTTTATTTTATTGCGTACTTTTATTTTCGTATACACTTTTTTGTGTACCTCATAAATATCGATAAGAGAATATGTTTAAATGTTCTGAGCTGCCTCCTTCGCTTTCGTTTTTCGTGCCTTCACACCCGACAAATTTATTGCTAAATTTTTTTTCATAAAAGTACAGAAAAAATATTATTTTAAACTTATTTTATTTTATCACAACCTGAAACAAGCCTGCATCCAGCCTTGATTTTTCAGCCTCAAAATTCACCGGCTGAATACAGCTTGAAATAACCCTGAGTTTAGGCTAAGCAGCCAGTCTTGGTTCCAGGCTGCTCCAAATGATGCAATGAAACCTGGGCCAGGTCTGTCTCACTCAGGCTCGGTGAAACAAGGCTCGCACAAGCTTGTTTCCATCGTCAGCCTTTTAATTTCCTACCTGGGTAGTGATCCCGGTCTCTAGGGGACCGCCCAACTCCCCAGGAAATCCGTAAATTTTGCACAGGAGAACTTGCAACGTTCACGGTAACTAAAATTCGGGGATTTATTGATTAAATCGATAGATAAACTATCCAAGAATACATTTACAAAGTTACAGAGGCCAATTGTAAATATTTTTGAAAATACAAGGCCAAAAGCAGAGAAGCGATTGCTATTCGATATTTCCTACTATTGAAAACTTTAAAGCGCCTTTTCTCCAGTTTTCATTTTCACGATTTTTCCGAATTGGCGGGCGTGATAGCAAAAAAACTAAACGACCGAATCAAACCGAAGTTTATTTTATTCAGTATGAAAATCTCTTCTAAATGAATTGAAAAAGTCGTTGAAAAAGACATTTTAAATAATTTGTATAGCACGTTAAAGTGTTTTTTTAAACACATTTTTTTTAACTTGAGAAAAGTTACAATTTCTTGATTTTTTTAGCTATTTCTTGAGGGGTAAGGCCGCTGTAGCGGGGAAAAAATAAGTATATTTTGGGAGTTTTTTTTAACGGGACAATGGAATAAATAAAATTTCTAAAAAAGGTCCTTTATTGTACATATCATAAACTGTATAAACTATTTTTTTCAAAGTAATACAAAACAAAATGGCGACTGCACAGCTTTTCTTCGACGAAGCTTTTTCTTCATATGCGCGCGGCCGGACCAACGGCACCTGCAATTTTTGATCTACAGTGAATGAATTTTTTTTTTCGATTATACATGTGAATAGCTACAGAAGTACGTAGGATTTTTTCGATATATCCATTTTTGCAAAAACAGGGCGTTTTTGAAATAAAAGTTCGAAATTTTCAAGAAAACATCGTCGAAAATTGTTTATAAAAAAAAACACTATGTAACATATCGAGAAAATCCTACGTACTTCTATGCAGAATGTAATTGCGAATATGCAGTTAAAATTTCAAGTCAATCGGTCAAGATTTGTTCGAGTTATGAGTCGAGCCGACTTGAAAAATGTAGTTTCGAGAAAAACGTGTTCAAAGTTTTCGGTACGGATTGCATCGGACTGAGAGGGGCTGCGTCAAAATTCAAAATGGAAGTATTCAAACATTTTTCTCAACTTAATCCTTTGAGTATATCATTTTTAAGACATTAAGGCATCTTTTAAGAAAAAAAGTCGATTTCGAGGAGGGAGATACCCCTCAATTCACCCAGAAGAAAAATATATGACAATTGAACATTTTATTGGTTTATTTGGTTCAGTCAAGAATTACGAGCTGCATCTTTCCCGCCGATTGGGGACTGCAGTGGCAGGACGCACATGGAATAGGCTGATAAATCTGCAGTCATTTATTGGGGTGGAGGGAAAAATGTCGAACGATCGATATGCCGATGGGCCAAAATGTCGAATTCGAAAATGACGAATATTCGAATATAGATAGATCAATCTTACTAGAGTCTGTGAAGTCGAAAACAACAATTACGAATATGAACATCTCGGAAGTTGATATATAGCGAAAAACAAAAATCAGATTTAATAAAATATCGAAAAACATAAAATCGATGGGCCTGTATGCGTAACACCAAATAATTCGAGAAGACAATTCGCCGAATTAAAAAAATGGCGATGGTTCACAATGCAGAAAATCATTAAAGCGAACGGCCAAAAAGTCGAGTGGTTGAAATCGCGGAGGGTCAAAATGTAGAACGGCCCGAATGGCGAATCGAGCAATACGTTACTTGCGCCTCAGAGTGAAGCTGCGAGATGGCGCTGGCGGTCTGTAGGCTAAAATATCGTAAGACAGTCATCCCACGTGACGGGCCCCACCACGTTCGCCATTTTGGCCGTTGGACCTTTCGGCGTTCGACATTTCGGGCCATCGACATTTTGCGTTTCGATATATTGCTTTTCGCCATTGACGGTATTGCGCATATTAGGCACTCGCTATTTTCTGTTTCGGAGATATGGGTGTTTTACATTTTTCGATTCTGTATTTTTACGTTCCGAATTGCAGACAATCTGAATATTCGTTTTCGAATAAATTACCTCTCCAATAAATAATGGTTCGATTTATAGTCATTCGATTTTTTTATCACTCGAAAGATAAAATTTCGAATGATTTAACCTTCGTTATTTTGAGAGTTCATAATTCTGTCGTTTCGAAATCTTTGTCGTTCTATATTTGGTCATTCGACATTTTTACCCCCACCCATTTATTGTTTCATGCTGAACATTTTTTTTTATACATCTCAAATATACATGAAAAGATACCCCAATGTCTACTGGGCTCACTTGTTTGTTTCCCTTCTAAAAAAATCCCGAAAAAACGCTTTTTTGGACCTTCTAATTCAGGCTCCCGCTTTAACATTGGCTCTCTCTAGAAGCCCAATTTGAAGGGTCAGAATGATACATTTTTTTCTAGTAACACATTGGTTGGAATGAATTAATTTTTTCCCAGCATGTTGTACACATGTTTGTGGTGACAATGTAATTTTTTCGAAAGAAAATCTTTCAAAGTGTTCGTGGTGCTGCAGTTGGCGTTGCAGTCCTCCAACGGCGAGGCCCGAAACGGCGGGATTTCTACCAGGCTCAAATTCGGTTCAAAGGTTTCGGAATTTCGAAAAATATGAAAAATGACAGCTTCTCCGAAGAAAATCTCATTTTTCTCTTGAAAAACAGCATGCTGAAGTCATTGTTATTAACAAATGGTTCATCGAATTAAAAAATGCGATTGTGAACCGAAAATGACTAGTGTTTGAACGCTAACTGTGCAAATTCAAGTTAATAGTGTCAAAGTTACTCAAGATATCAATCGCACCCTGCCAAGATATGCAGTTTCGAGATAATCGCGTTCAAACTCAATGGGTCGCGGTAAACCCGATGCAAACTGTTCCACCAAAATAGGTGTAAATCCGGCAATTTTTAGAATTTCAGGGTCCACTTGGTCTTAAAATATTCTTGAAATCTCACACTATAACAATATGCGAAAAAAACGATTTTTTAAAGTTTCCAGCGGAGAATACTCCCTTAATCATCAATGAGCCTCTTCCTTCCAGAACCAATACCCCAAGATCTCTTCAAAGAGCCAACGAGACAAATCCATAACGTTTGAAAGTTCTGAACTCCTACTCCGTGAAAAGTGGTGGAAATCGTTTCGCAGTAAATCTCACACCAGCGTATGTCAGTTTTGGTTGTTCGCTAGTGTTCGAAACCAGAATGGAATTTCAGTACTGCAGGTTTCCACATATCTGCTGATTTATTGCACACCGTAATAAATCACCAAAACATTAAATAGCCTTTGAGATACTTGATCTTGTTCGGATGACCAACGGAGTTTCTGTGTTGCTCAACGCGGAATCAGTGTTGAAATTCCCTAAGCGATTCCAAGCTTCTTTGAACGGAGTAGAACCGATTTGTGGCCTGTATTACAGAATGCAGTTGGGATTATTCTTTTTTTTCGCATTTTTCGACTGCGTTGATTTTCCAAAAAAAAAATAGGATAATATTTAACCCTATGACTTCCTAATCTTATTGACTCAACGATGTCAGGCATCGCGTTGCGGTCACCAACAAAGGTTCAGTTTTTACTACGCGTAATTTAAACGTACTCGGACTTACCAGGTCCAAAATACCGGATTTTTTTTACAATTTCAACGTGTCGTAATAAAAAGTAATCAGCATCGTTTGACGCGACGATGCACCATGCTGTGAAATTCCCCGTTGCAAAAATTAGTTTTGACGCGGTTGCCGAGAGTCGATCATTTGCGAGGATGCATTCGTGTCTGCAAAGTTGGTAGTCGCTGGAATAAAATAAGTTTAACAATTCCACGTTGATATTGCGAATCGACGTATGGGCGGAGCTCAAAGTATCGCAGAATTTTTGTTTGCCTCGATATAAGGTACACACACGTCGTCAATGTACACGTGTGCAGGTATTCAACGTGGAAACTTTGCCGTATAACGCCACGGCGATGACCAAGAACCGACGAGAGCATATAATAAGTTTCTCGGAGCCCGAGGGCTCCTTCTCGAGAGTGTCGTAACGATAAACTTTACCGGCGGGCATGACCCGGCTTTGCAATTTTTTTTTTTAAGAACCCACCTTGTACACTCACATATATATATATATATATATATATATATATACGTATACGAATATACACATATGTGTGGCCGACAAACAGCAGGATACGAATCTCGGAGCGAAGGTTCAGTGTGAGCGCGTGAGAATTTCGTCCAACCGGACTCGATAAAATTTCCCTTGAAATCTGGCCCTTCTCTTGCGTTTTTGGCTCCCCGGATTCTTCGCTTCGTTCAATAAAAAAGAGAACACGCAAGGTACGAGTGAGGACGAAAAATAAATTACAAAGTACAGCCCAATTAAATCGATATTCAGTCACGACATTGAAATCGTTGGGAGTCTTCAACTGTAGTTTCACTAGGAGTGAATCGTTTTAAGGGGCCAGGTCACTTTGAAAATTTCCAAAAATCGAAATCAAGCAAGACTTGAAGAAACCGACGATGATGAGCAATCAGAAGGGATTTTGTACGGTGCAGGAATTGCCGATTGAGTTTAGGTAAGAGTTTTTCATAGTATAAACTTCAAACGCGTTTTTCTCGAAACAACGTTTTCAAAATCTAGCTCCATCGTATCTCTAAAACTAATAAACCGATTCTCTTGAAATTTGAACCACATATTGTAAACATGATTCGCAACAAGATGACCCTCGATGGTTTTAAAATTTTGATTTTTACTCTTTTTTTGCGAAAAACTGCGAAAAAAACGCGTTTTTTTAACTTTTTTCGTTTTTCATCTGCCATTTTTTTATTTTTTGATAAAACTTTATATCCGAGGGTCATTTTGTAGCTGGTGTCATACTGAATCTAATGGACTTTGATTTATTTGTTTCAGACAAGCCGTTGCCGAGTTGTGATGGAGCTACCTAGCCCACCTATTTTATAGGCGTTACGTTAAACTATAGTTTTGTACTTAAAAATTAATAAAAATGAATTAATTTTTTTTTCAATGTCTTTCAAGACTTTATTTATCAATCCCAACAACTTTTATATTCATATCTTTTGTAAAATCCTCAAAAAAAATCGCGCGAATAGCTTTTTTTTCGTGGCTCCAAAGTGGACAGGCCCCTTAAGGGAGGATACCACTGTTACGGGTCGAAAAAGATCGTCCTTTCCGATTTTTTTGTCTACTGGATTATTTATTTGGGTTGTGGGAAATGGGTTTGTTATTTAGCATACATTTATTTCTTGTACATTTTTATTTGAAAAAATTCAAAATTGAAAATGCTGAAGTATAATAGAGCCTTTGTATAAAATATGTGGGACAACCGCCGGATCGATAATTTGACATTGGTTGTTCTGAAAAATAAAAATAAAAAAGTTTTGTATTCTTTATAAATGTAGTTAGCATTGTACGTAGCAGTTTTTCGAAAAAATCAATAAATTCACAAAATAGTGGGTGTTTAAAAAAGGGTTCTTTTTTAAATTTAAGGTAATAAAATAAATGTAAAATAAAAATGTTGATAAAATGGATTTTTTTAAACTAAATAAAAAACCGCTACGTACAACAATAGCTACGGAATTTATAATTTAAAAAAAATTGAAAATCGGTCATTTATGGCTAGGGTTGTAATTTCGACCAGGTCGAGAAAAACGCGATTGGAAGTTTTAGTATACATAAATCGCTGCGCTACCTGCCCTCACTAAATCGTCTGTGACTTTTTTCAATGTGGTCAATTTTCAATATTTTAACTTGACATTTTTCTCCCACATTTTCGAATATGTACACTATGAGAAAAAGCAAAAATCGATTTTTTAAACCTGTCACAGTGACAGTGACCCCTCAAGAAATTTTCGTGTATTTCTACACCTTTATTTTCAACAAAAACGCAGATTTATTGAAAAATGATTTTCGAGTCGACGATACGATACGTCATTCAAATTAGCACGGCCAAACAGACATTTCATTCGAGCAATTGACGTGTGCTAAATTTTGTGCTAAAATTGGGAGAGCTCCAGAGACCCGCAACGACGGGACGGGCGTACCTATCTCTCTGTCGGTGAAAGTGATTATGCCTTTTGCTTTTTTATTCTTTTTTGATTCCTACCCGACATATCGCCGTTTTTGTACACGTATGAGAGAGGTTCAAGAACGACACGCCCAAACCCCCCGGCGAAACATCATTTCGGCTTGAATTATATCGCCGTGTCGTGAATGCTCCAGATCACAAAACTTAATTGATCGATTGCGTGTCTCGTGTCTCCCCCATTGTTCGCGTCCTTTTTCACAGAAGAGAAGCTTTTCTATAGGCGAATCATAATCGGCACTCCAACGCCAGTTCGTTCAATGAATGCTAACGTGAAAAATGTGTTGGAATTCGTTTAAATCATTGAAAACTTAGTTTGTTTAAGAGAAAACACCAATCTAAGATTTTGGAAAAATCTTTTTTTTTTGGCTTCGAAAATACTTTGGGGTCACAAAAACAATATGCGATTAGTCCTGTAGGGATTTTTTAAGGGGCTATACCAGTGTGAACGCTGAAAATTTGGGTGATTTTCGCGAATTTTTTGGAAGAAAAGTACTCAATTAAATGTTTCGGAAAATTAAGAATATATTTGGCTATATTTGACCTATATTACATAATTTTTTCATAGAAAAATATTGAGATCCAAGCGACATATGCGCTGTCTTCGGAGGCGCCAAAAAAAAGTTCCTCCACTGCTGACGTGATTCCGGCCGATTGAGTAGCTGGAACCGAAAAAGGAAAAAATGTCGTTAAACTGGAAGTTATTTTTTGTACAATGACGTAGGATTTTTGAAAAATATCCAAATCTAACAAAATGGCGTAGTTATGAAAAAAAAATCTGTTTTCTTGTCTATAAAGTGGTCTTTTTTTCAATGCCAAATCGTCAATTTTCATCCAATCAAAAACATCCTACGTCATTGTAGAGTAAATATATTCAAGAACACTCAGTTCAAATTTTAAGTCAATCGGACAATTGCTTTTTGAGTTACAATGTCAGGAAATTTGGAAAATTTCATTTCATATTCTTGAAAGTATAAAAATCTTGAAAGCATGAAAACCTCATCTCATATTCTTGACAGTACAAACTGTCGAAAAAGTAAAAAAAAAATCGATTTTTTGAAAGTGTCACACTGGTATAGTCCCTTAAAGGTTCAATTATCGATTTTGCCGCAGCGCCTCGGACTTCTTTCAGGCGTGTCGGAACGGATTACTCGAACACCTTTGCATGGATCGATTTGAAATTTTGATAGTAGCTTCACAATTACATTTTCTATGGGAGTACGTAGCCTTTTTTATCAAATATAAACTTTTTTTAAACAATTTACTGCTAATTTTTTCGGCAGAAAATCGATTTCTTTCTTTCAAAGTGGGCGATTTTTTCAAAATGTGATAAAAAAAATCCTTACGTAGTCCCATGGCTAATAATATATGGGTTATAATTTTTTTTTTTTAATTTTTGTTCCAGGTCTCATAGTTTACGAGAAAACCGCCCTCCCGTGAAGCTATTTGTAAAAAAACACGTTTTTCAAGATGGGCTCTGTCGCCGCCATTTTGTATGAAAATTATAATAATTTTTTTTCTTCATACTTTAATATGTGTTAAATAAACCCTCTCAAAAGAAATCCTATTTCTTTTTTTCATACTCCCAAAATAAATTGTCAAAGTTAGGCCTTATTATATACAGCTTGAGTGGTGTTATCCCTTAATTCTTGAAGGATTCTACGAACAATTTGAGTCGACAAATCGTAATTTAGGAACAAAGGAAAGAAGATTTATCCTGAATACCTGCCGATTGGCAGGACACCACTGTGACGGGTGAAAATTTTTTCACATTTTCTCAAAGTATACACATTCAAGACTATGTGAAAAAATGTTCAAGTAAAAATATAGAACATTGGCCAAATCACAGACGATTTTGTGAGACCAGGTAGCGCAACGATTTACGTATACTAAAACTTTCCGTAATTGCAGTAGCTATTGTTGTACGTGCCCGTTACATTTTTTTTCTTCAAAATTGAGTATTTTTTAAGCCCCCGATTGTGAGTAAAAATTTCGCCAAAATTACACTTTTTTTGAACACCCGCGATTTGTGAATTTTTTTTCCGAAAAACGGCTACGTACTTCGAGAACAACATTTATATAGATAAATAAAACTTTTTTATTCTTATTTTTCAGACCAACCATTGCCAAGTTATCGATTCTATTGGGCCACATGTTTTATACAGAGGCTCTATTATAGGGGCGAGTGGGGTACAATGTATCACGGGGCACTGTGAGCTAGATGCGATTTCTCGGAGGTTTGCAGATCGTGAATTTCGAAATTTTTTACGTTGGACCGCGATTTACATTTAGTTTCGTCAGGCCTAAAACAAAGTCGACAGCAGCTCACAAAGAATTATTGAAAATCACAAATCGATTTGAGGCTTGAAAAAAAAATATTTCGTTCGCCGGAAAAACGTAAAATATAACGTAACTCTCTGTAGCGGCTCGGGTTTTCCGTCCTAATCGATAGTTTTATTATTCATGATGAGCTCGGTGACTTGTGTTTTTCCATTCGTAGTCTAATTAATCGTTATTCTCATCAATAATCAAATGTTTAACTAGTGGGTACAATGTGTCACCGAGATGTGGGGCACAATGCCCCGACTCCCAATGAGGAAACAAAGAAGTTACGACGCTCCGAAGAAGCGCAATGTGTCACGGGCCGCTGTCAACGACGTGCGATTTGTAAAAATAAGACGTTCCTGTGATATTACTGATTTTATACTGATACTGATATACTTATTTCGTTTGGGTTCGTACTGTTATGTGTAAAATTCTGTTATCTGTGTTAGAAAAATATAAGAGTTTCATCACCTCATCGTACCGTACGTTTCGCAGTAGTTGACCCACTGTACCCACCTATATCATGCATTGTAGCCCACCCATAGGGTACAATGAGCCAAGCCCGCTTTTCTCCATCCTATTATTTTGGTATTTTTAATCTTTTTGCAAAAATATGGGAGCTTCATTGTACGCCATACATGGGGATGGTGGGGTACAATGTGTCACTTTTTTTCTCCCCTACCTCAATAACGTTGGTAATTTTCAATTCTTTTAAATAAAAGTTTATACGAAGTAAGTTCGACGTGTGCTCAATAACATACCTTCCTTTCCAATTCCAAATAAATAATCCAGTACACAAAAAAATTAGCAAAAAACGATCCTTTTGCGGCCCGTCACAGTGGTGTTCCCCCTTAATGGAAACATAAAGTGAATTTTATTTTGGATTTTGGAACATTTGGAGACTTTTTTACGATTTTAATCAAAATGATCAAAGGTGGTATCTTTCGGTAAATAACTAAACAATACCCCGAATCATCCAATTTTTGAGTTAGCGATTCAGAGATAGCAGAAAATGATCGCAGCCCATTTCCAAGTCTAGGAAATTTTTGATAAAATGTTCCTCGAAATCATTATTGTTCAATTTATCGAAATATTAATTCGCAGATAGGTGATTCCGTAGTACGTTTCTTTTATTTACTCCGATATTTATAAAAATACTGTTGCACGAAGCAGTTCAAGTGATGTCACCGCCTTAACTTTCACAAAGATCCAGCTGTCTAGATGTACTTCGTTGACACATTTATTGTACCAACGGTCAACATTGAATTCGTCGAATACCATAAAGATCTAATTGTATAAAATTTGTTTCACATACAGTTGTACAAATGCCGAAAAAAATCGTGCGCTGTAAGAAACATGAACAATTTTATTTCGAAATTGTTTAATACTTATACTAAACATTTCCCATGAAGGTGTCCATTGATTCCGCAAAAAAATAACGAAGCATGGTTTTCATCTACATATTTTTGAAACTGTAAAAACGCGTTGATCTAAAACTCAATTGCCAAAGAAATGATTTCGATAAAATTCATTGCTAAATTTTACAAATCCCATTGATTCAATGAATATAAGAAAATTGACAAATTCATACATGTATCTCCCTCGTAGAGGAAGTTTCGTAACGTTGAAAAGTTTATTTTCTCCACTCCTATGACGGCGTGTATTCAAAATGTTCCGAATCGTCGCAGAACTAACTTTCCGAAAGGAGGTAACCTGCTTGATTTCTCCAAATTCAATGAAGGATACCAGGCCATTTTCCTACGTGAATAGCATGATAACATGTTGGTCAGGATTCATCGTGTTCCGATCAAAGGTCCAGGAGGTTTGAAATTCCAGATGAGCAGATAAATAGTATGAAAATTAACCTGCACCCATTTTGTTTCGCTCAGAAGTTTCCTCCAAAAAGGCAAAATCTGAAGGTAAACACCAGGCGTCTTCTCTGTAATTCCCCTTTTCATCGCTTAGTTTAATGGCAGGTCGAATGTCAAGCTCAAGATCGATTAGAATTGCTCTCTCTCTCTCCCAGTCGACACGAAGTACCGATAGTTTTGTTTGTCTCACTAACAACCACAATCCATTCCACAATGAAACGTCGTATCCAAGCGGTAAGTGGATGTTCCCATAAAGACGTTCTCCAACACTAAAGGGATTGTCGTCTTTTTGAGGAATTTTTTGACAGACTGGATTCCAGCGTCCACTCCCATGTACGGGAGAGTTTCTCGAAACTGTTACATCGTATTGGCGATTATTCGACTGGCGTTGATAGCGTTATCTTGATTGGTAAGCTGGGAGACAGGTAGCCTGTCACCAAGCGTGGTCGTAGTCGTTGTCCGGAGGTTGCCGTGTCTCTCGTCGTTGTTGCGTCTCTGTCCCCTACCAAATGTGCAACTAATTATATTGGTCAAGTAGTGGGTCCCGTTGGCCAATACCGTCGACGAGCCGTTCGAGGCAAGTCCAGCCTCGTTTGTCGTTTGCTCACTCGCGATTTTTACATCGTCGTCCCACGTGAGCCTCGAAACAGAAACGACTCGTTGCTCCGTTCTCGAATTCGTCGATTCGTCGAAGCTCGCGTTTTCGTGGCCGGAAGATGAAGAACCGACGTGATTCGCGATCGTCCGTGACGGCTGATTCATCGTTTGAGACGTACCATTGAGATCGGCCTGAATAGCAACGGAGTAGGGAGGTGGCTTGGCGTGAGTTCCCGTAGGGGACGATGACGTTGAACCCGAGGGAAGAGGCATTGGCGGCGGTGGCGGTATCGACGGCGATTCAGCCCCGATCACCACCGCGTAAGGTGGTGGGAGATCCGTGATCCAATATGCTTGATAAGCCGGTGGATCGAGAACCTGGACACGAGAAACAATCGACTCTTTCTATCATCGTCGTCGTTCAAGGATGCTGGGTGAATGTGTATTCCAGTATAACTGGCTTACTAATCAGCACCGTTTGTCTTGTGCGGGATTATTAGGATCATGGAGCCTAGATACCAGGAGGTTCAGCGGCAATGCAAAGGCGCTGAAAAAAGCGTCCCCGAAAATGTCCCAAAGTGATGGCGCTGGGGTGCAGCGGCACCGACATATATAGTAATATATTGGTCAACGAGGTGAAAGTGATCGGATGAGTTTCTAACCTCACGACAGACCGATCGTGACATCAAACATCGAAATATCCGCCGATTCATAATTTCCTCATGACGGTTCGGAAAAAAAAACGCAAAAGCGAGAAAAGATCTCAAACTCAAAATGGCGGCGATACAGCCCATCTAGAAAAACGTGTTTTTTTTTCATATAGCTTCACGGGAGAACGATTTTCTCGTAAAATATAAGACCTGAAACAAAAACCAAAAAAATGATAATTTATATATTATTAGCTATGAGACTACCTAGAAATTTGCTTTCAAATTTTGCAAAAATAGCGCACTTTGAAGGAAATAAATTGATTTTTTGACAAAAAAAGCAGTAAATTGTTTATAAAAAGAAGTTTACATTTAATCAAAAAACGGCTACGTACTCCCATAAAGAATATGATTGTGAAGCTGCTATAAAAATTTCAAATCGATGCATGCAAAGGTGGTCGAGTAATCCGTCTTCCGAGATCGAAAAAAGTGGTTTCGAGAAAAACGTGTTTAAAGTTGTATGAGCAACTCAGCGCGCGTTCCAAGGCGCTGCGGCCAAATCGATAATTGAACCTTTAAATAAAAAAAAATTGCTACAGGACCATTTGCATATTGTTTTTATGACACCAAAGTATTTTTAGGAAAGAAACCGTCTTTCCAAAATCCTTGAGTGGTGTTATCCATTAACACTAATGTGGGTTAGGTACATCATCGGTGATCTGTCTTAGATCGCACCCATGTTTAGCGTATATCTATATATATATAGGTGCCGGAGCACCCCAGCGCCATCATTTCTTGTTCTCGTTTTGGGGACGAGTTGAAAGGCCTCGCTGAACCTCCTGGTATCTAGGCTCCATGATTAGGATGTTGAATAAATTCTCGCTGTTTTCCAACAGATGGCGTTACCAGAACTGCCTGCTTGTAGTTCCAGATGGTACCGTATAACTGGGCTACTTCGACATCAAGGGTAACTTTGACAGTTTTTGGGGCTACTTTGACATCAAGGGTAACTTTGACAGTTTTTGAGGCTGTTTTGACATCAAAGGTAACTATGGCAGTTTTTGGGGCTACTTCGACATCAAGGGTAAGTTTGACAGTTTTTGGGGCTACTTTGACATCAAGGATAACTTTGACAGTTTTTGGAGCTACTTTGACATCAAGGATAACTTTGACAGTTGTTGGGGCTGCTTTGAGATTAAGGGTAACTTTGACAGTTTTTGGGGCTACTTTGACATCAAGGATAACGTTGACAGTTTTTGGAGCTACTTTGACATCAAGGATAACTTCGACAATTTTTGGGGCTGCTTTGATATGAAGGGTAACTTTGACAGTTTTTGGGACTACTTTGACAGAATTTGAGGCTACTTTGACATCAAGGGTAACTTTGACAGTTTTTGGGGCTACTTTGACATCAAGGTTAACTTTGGCAGTTTATGGGCCTGCTTCAACAGAGCGCCAAAATCCGGTTTCAATGTGTGCACAGCTAGCCCGCGTGACCTTCTCTGGCGCGCGGCGGGTGCGGGGAATAAACTTGAACAACAATTTGCTGTTCACGTTTATTATAATGTCGCTCAAGTTGATTTTGATCTCAATCGTAATTATAAGACTGATTAAGTGCATATAATAGTACCCGGGGTACTTGATACTTTTATGTAAAACGTTTCCTTAACACGTTGACTGCCGTGTCCGAATACGGGTGACGTAGCACGGACACGGCAGTCAACGTGTTAAGACGGAATGACACCTCATCGCGGTCGGTATGGTAGAACAATTATAGATTCCCAACAATCTCTGAAACGGCTCTTCAGATCCCGTCGAAACTTTGCCAAACGACGTCAAATAGATAGACGAATAGCTTCCAGCCCCTCAAATTTTCTGAATTTGAGAAAAAAAACTAGATTGGCTTATGATAAGCCAATCTACATTTTTTTTCTCAAATTCAGAAAATTTGAGGGGCTGGAAGCTATTCGTCTATCTATTTGACGTCGTTTGGCAAAGTTTCGACGGGATCTGAAGAGCCGTTTCAGAGATTGTTGGGAATCTATAATTGTTCTACCATACCGACCGCGATGAGGTGTCATTCCGTCTTAAAGGAGGACACCACTGTAACTGCCCGTTTTCGACCGTTTTCTTTGGATTTTTTTTATAAGGAAGGTATAAAATAGCAGGTCGAAAGAACTTTTAGGTTTTATTAGGTATATATTGAAGTATGTAGAAAAAAATTATTTGTCAAAAGAATAAATTTAAAAATAATTTTGAAAAAACCAAATAGAGACAAGTTTGAAAAAAGTCCGTTTTTTTTACCATAATGTTCATAAAAAAAGTGATATATTTTTTACAATTTTCAATTAATCGAAAAAAGCGCTCGTACATGACTGTTAAAGCAATCTAAGAAGCTACAGTTAAAATTTCAAGTCGATTGAACGAAAATTGTTGGAGTTGCGTGCGTGTCGATTTCAAAACCATGGTTTAGAGAAAAGCATTTTTTTAAATTTTTATGTACATTTTTTAAATAAAAATTTACACGAAATAAGTTCAATGTATTCTTAATAACATACCTTTTTCTGAATACCAAATAAATAATCCAGTACACAACAAAAAATCGGTAAAAACGACCTTTTTTCGGCCTATTACAGTGGTGTCCGCCCTCAATAAAGATGACAATTTGATGGTAAAAAATCGTTTTTCATTTTATTTCATGTATAATATTTTTTTAATCAAAATTATGTCAAAGTAGCCTCAACCTTTGACATAAGTTGCATTTCAATGCCTTGTCAAAGAAAACCCACACTCGAGGGTTGACATTTAAAAAAACAAAGTATTGTAGGGGACTGGTGGGGCTTGACTTTCTGATATATTTGATAGCCAAACGACACATTGTTCTATTGAAGCAAAAAAGGTGGAATTTAGAATGTTAAAAAAGTTACCTACAAAAATTTCCAAAACTTGTTCAAAGTAACCCATATTACCTAATGATAATTTTACGGTAACGCATAAAAAAGAAGTGCTACAAGCAAGCATGAAATTCAGCGTATGTCATTTTACCGAAGTGTAAAGAACTTTTTTGTTCATAGTGTTGACATGTCAAATTTCGTACGAAAAAAGAGTAATTGCGGGAAATTTTACTGCACTACTTTATACGAAAAAATCTGCAGCTGAAGCACACAGAATTCTTGTTGAGACTTGCGGCGACCATGCTATGTCGGAAACAACATGCAGAGATGAGTTTAGACGCTTCAAAAATAATGATTTCGATCTGTTGAATTGGAGGCATTACTTAATGAAGACTCATGTCAGACGCTAGCAGAACTTGCAGAATCATCAGGAGTTGATTACACAACAGTTTCGAAACATTTGAAAGCATCAGGAATGATATTTTAAAATGAAGCTTTAATTTTCACGAAAAACCAGCGAGAACTTATTCAACTCCCCAATAAAATCGCACGACGTAGAAGGTGAGCAAGAAAAGGTAAAAATTGTTCAGCCGTTTCTATTGAAATATTTTTTCAACAAGCTTCAATGCCCTTTCAATGCTAGACGATGCTCTTTCCATCTGCTTTCATCTTCTCCCACCTTTCAAGGAAGGAACGAAAAATGGTAAAAATATAAACTGCACGCAGAGAAAAAGGGTTGTGAAATCTCGAAAGTCAAAATGAACCATGTAATTCAAAAAGGCCACAATTTGATATCTTTGACTATTTGAGAAAGAATATCTTTCAACTCGACGACTTCTCGAAAGGTAAGAGCCAGTATTGGGCAAAATTTAATTGCTAGGCTAACTAAAGATTAACATTTAATTAATTGTTAATCACGACTATAACAACTTAACAATTAACCAATCGTTAATCGTGACTTTCCACAGTTAGAAACTAATCAATTTTCAATCTTCTTAATGTATTTGATTAAAAGCTAACAATTAAAACTGATTATTGTGTAGGGCGCGGAGTGGCGTCCGAAGGAATGTGTAAGTTATTGAAATACGTATATGAGTAGCAAATAAAAGACTGATATTAATCATCAATAATATATATGATAATCAATAATAATATCTAAATCTTTTTCATCTCATATCTGTAAAGTTAAATACGTTGAAAATAACAAATAATCCAAAAAGACAATTGCCATTGTTTTAATAGCGAGTTGCAATTAATATTAATTGTAATTAAATTAACTGCAATTACTTTTTTAGTCAATTGATGAACTGATTGAAAATTGATTAAATTGAAAATTGAATTGATTAGATTGAAAATTGATTGATTAACGCCCAACACTGGTAAAGCCATGATCGTCGAAATGAACCGACCTCCGCACAATCGTCCACTGCACCGGAAACGGACTGTATGTTTCGGTTCCTTGCTCCGCGGTCGAAGATTCCGGCCTCCTCGCCCGCCATTGCCCTCTCGTGAGCCCTTCGAGCATTGCAGGCTGCATAACCGCAGGCGAAGAGAAAAAGTAGGGTCAAAATCGTGAGAGCTATCCACATGTATTTCCAGCGTAGTAAAACGGATGCCACCATAGCCGCGCCGACCCATGCGACCATGAGGGTCGCGAGAGAACGACCCGAACAATCCACATCCTGATTGATAAGATTAAAAAAAATACATCAATCAACAGGCTTACGAACTTTATTCTACTTACAATTAGTTGTCTACCATCACCCTCGTTAATCACGTAAATCGTTGTCAAATTACAGGAAATGCATACAGAATGTTAAGAGGATAATAGTTAATCACACTTTTGCGAAGAATTTTAGTAGAAAGGAGCCAAAGAAGTTTTCACGAAAACATGAATATCGTTAGGTCAGTATCTTTGCACCGATTATTTTCTAAATCATGCCCAACATGCGTGCCGACCTACACTACCGACCAAAGGTTTCCGGACACTTCAGATAATTGCAAAATTTTCGATCACTTTGGATAATTGCGAAATTATATTGGAATAATATAATTCATTATTCAGAGCTATATAATATCTTCGTAAAATAATAAATTAAATGAATTATATTATCCAATTAGTCCAATGATCGAAAGTTTTGCAATTATCTGATGTGCCCGTAAACTTTTGGCCGGTAGCATATATCAGAGGACCAATCAAGTTTCGGCTCATTTACCCTGCTAATATTGTAGCCCTTTTTATGAACGATTGAAATTCCTGGAATTCCTTCTGAAGAACATTATAATTATCATTTTTCCCGGATTTACATCGCTGTGAGAATTAAATCCCCCGAACCAAATAAGGTCAATTTTTCTATTGGAAAACCTATTCTGCCGTCATATGGAAGAAGGCGGCATGTACGAAAATCGAAAAATTCGTTTTACTGTACAAAACGATGGGAAAGTACTGATTCCAACGGTACCAAAAACGCATTATCGATTTTTTTTTGTAGGTGCCGGCTTCTTCCATACGACGGCAGTCTCGGATACCTTACGTACACTCCGAAAAACTGGAATATTTTCCCGAGATGCAACACATAATGGATATTTTTCAGAATAATCTCACTAATTTGGCGTCCGTCGGAGGATCCTCGGCAGATTCGATGAGGGAGGTTCTTTTGATTTTCTTCGTAAGAATTATAGGTCTCGTGAAACTTTGCGCTGATTTCTCGTCGATTTGTTTTTTTGCTGCCAGCAAAAACGCTCGAGCGATGAGACATTATCTGACGCGACAAAATTAATGCTCAAACTTATCAAAGACGTTGATAAGTCTTCTCTTTTTTGCATTGAAATTTCTTTTTTTTTCTTTATGTGAATAAAGGGATGCCTCTAATTTATCTTTCGCAACTTTTATGATTTGCCATTTGAACGACGAATCTAAGACGTACTCTGTATTCGACAGGGGTGATACAGTCGTCCATGATGCTGTTCCTATAACGCAATCGATCCACGTCCGCGACGCCCCACATAACTCAACGGTTCTGAAAAAAGTATACGGAAATTGCCGGATTTTCTCTCTCTCTCTCTCTCTCTCTCTCTCTCTCTCTCTCTCTCTCTCTCTCTCTCTCTCTCTCTCTCTCTCGCTCTCTCTCTTTCTCTCTCTCTCGTTGTATATTTCTATATATCTTTTTGTGTCGCGTTTTCGAAAAAAAAAATACAAACAATCACAAACAAACCCAAACCCAAAAACTATTGCGTGTCGCCGAAGATCCTTTTAGGGGTGGTCTTAAAATCTTAAAAAAAAGGTTTGTGCAAAATTTCATCTTGATCGGAGGGGGGGGGGGGGGGGGGGGCGTTCGGAACCTTACCCACAATTTTGTCAAAATTACACTTTTTTTTAAAGACCCGCTATTTCGTGGTTTTTTTAGAAAAACGGCTACGTGCAACGGGAACTGCACTTATGTAGATTATAAAAAAAAGTAAAACTGTTTAAAAAACATTTTTTATACAGAGCCTCTATTATACCTCTATAACGTTGTTAATTTTTAATTTTTCAAAATTATAAATTTACACGAAATAAGTTTAATATACGTTTAATAAAATACCTTTTTCCAAATCCCAAATAAATAATCTAATAGGCAAAAAAAATTCGGAAAAAACTAATTTTTGGCCCGTCACAGTGGGGACACCCTTAACGTGCATATACGCAGTTAGAGACACTTCTTCGCCCGTAAGATAAAAATAGCATACTCAAACGTATCGTCAAATTCGTGATCAATGGACGTGTTTCCTTGTGGGACCGATTGGAAGCTTTAATATTGTGATTGTTCCATCAACTCAGTGTACCAAGAGCGAGAACGGCCTTCTACAAAATTATCGTCTTATTTACTCCCCGTCAAGCCAGTCGCTAAAATAGTCAATTATTCATTCAGATAAATGGCGTTCGATCGTACATTTTCGCGATTTGTCCGGTCTGGCAATTCTCAGTATACACAGTGGCCCCGAAACTTTCCATTTGACCGTTTTTCTTTGTGGATAAAATTGAACATATTCCGCGGCACGCTGGAAAATTATTTTCGATCTTTTCGCTTCCTGAATTCTCCGTAGGGTGACTTTGTACTTTGATATCTCATCGTCTTTCCTAATCAATTTCTCAACAGATTTCTCAAGTGTAACCGTAAATATATCCCGGCAATAGCAATGTCAGCAATATTAACAGTACCAAGTAACAATGCCAAGAAAAACTTCACACTCCAAATGAGTCAATGGACCAAAATGTGAGAAAAATTCAATTACATTACACCTTGGACAATTTTGGCAAGAGTTTTAGTACAATTGGAAACTACGAGACCATGTGTGAGACCCATTGACAATGACGATAAATCGTACACAGATGGATCGTTCAATTATATTAATTCCCAGCAACGAGTGCCTAGAATAGAATGTGTAGAAATATAAGCAAAGGTAAGCGTGCATAAAAGTTTCGTATGGGACGAAGCACATGAAAGGATCTGACGAAAATGGTTAAGTAAGAAAAGAGAGTTATGTCCTTATCTGAGAAAAGATTTACATGGAATTCCAGAAGCAGATAAAAATAAACAAAAGCTCTTTATAAAAAAGACATTATTCTGAATGATTAAGAAGCCGCTTGTTTTTGCATCCTCTTAAGGGGTTACGTGGGTTTTAAAATTACAAAAAATCCATTTTTTACATTTTATTATTTAATAGTACAATATGTCTAGGATATTCTCCCAAAGTTTTAAATCAATCGGAGTAAAAGTCTTGGAGAAAGAGAGCCTTTGGGAATATCCCCCGTTGGGAAAGCCCGGCCGGGAGCGACGCAGGTATGTCGCATTTTTCTCAAAACACTATTTTTGAAGTCGGTGGATACGATTTCTCAAAAAGTAATCTTATTGAAATTTTGCACACTTCTTTAAAATAGCATTGACTAGTGATTGAACGAAGGTTTTTTTTCGATTGCTACTAATTTTACAAGGTTATACGTAGTGTAAATTATACCAAAAATTCAACTATTTTGCATACAACCCAAAAATTCAAATTTCAATTTTTTAAAAAATCTTTCGTTCAATCACGAGCTATACTTATCTACTAACAGAATAAAATCGTTTTTTTTTTAATTTCAGATAAAGCTATCATGAGTTGTTCCGACCACCACGAGGACACGTTTTTTTAGGGGTCTCCGGAAACCAGGTCTCACCGGCTGAATTTCCCAAATTTTTAGATGAAATTTTATCAAAAATATTGTTGAAATGTTGCTCTTTTATGTGCTTAACATTTTGAATAAAATAATTTAGGTTACTTTTTTTTGGAAGAGACAATATGCTTTTTTTTGGCTTCGAAACCCACGTAACCCCTTAACCCTACGTTGACACACGGGGTCGTTTGAACCGGGACGAATTTGAAATAAAATGCTCACTTTCCCAAAATGGAAAGTTTTCAATAATTTTTTACAATTCAATTTTGTACTTTCCGAATTTCAATTATGCTGCAGACATATAAAGAAATGTTTCAAATGTATACCTGATTGAAAAAAATAAAAACTGGCCGAAGGATTTTGAATGACAGGTGGATGAAGTAACTATCCGGGTTAGATTGACCCAGTGTGTCAAAATATAAGTGTGCCAACGACGGGTTAAATGAACTGGATGAACGTCTCATGTGCGCCATTTACCGTGATTGTTGTTATTTTTATTTCCGCTTGGAAATACACCATAGAACATACAAGTAGTACGAAATGATTGTTCCGACATATTCGTTGCGCAATCTAAACCTACTGTCTCATTATCGCGCTGATCTGAAGTCGTTACTATATAGAGATCAGATGGTGTCCTCAGCATTCTGTCCTGAGAGGATCCGAGATACGCGTGGCGTACGGAAAATGCGATTGGCATTTATAGCAATTTTTTTCGGTCCTTTTGTCGTCCCAAAAATAACCAGTTGATTCTGCCTTCAAAACCAATCATTGGAATTAAAAATCACTTGCTAGATCCGCGCTAACGTAATTGTTTTATCCAAGGGAAGAAACAGTAACTCGTTCCTCAAAATATTTCTTCCTCGTCCTATTTCGGTATCGGCTCCCTAATGTTCAATTACAATTCGTCGCGACAATTAAAATAAATTCTAAAAAAATCGGTTTCATTTTTAAACTCATTTTTTTTAACTTAAGGATATAAAAAACGTTCATGGGGCTGTAGAAAGAGTTCGTAAATTGATCAGCAATTGGGTAGCCAGAATTTTTCGAGAAAAAAAACGAAAACGACGTCCGCAATCGAAACACCAAGATCAAGATGAAACATATCCGCATTATCGCAAATACAGCGAAAAACTCGTTACACACTTGTACCCGTCCGATTATCTTATCGAACGTTATCAGTTAACGACAAAGGAATGAGAAGAAAATCTTCACAACGCCGCAATATCGTCGCGTTACGGCGAAAATAAAAAAAATTTCGAGAATTTTTTGTCACCAACGCTTGAAATCGACGATTATCGTAAGTAAATCGATAAAAAAATAATTTCATCACCGGAAGTAACTATTCTCGTAATCTCGTCGTTTGAGGTATATGGGGCCGGGTTGAAATTCCGAACTTTGAATGATCAGAACGCTCAAAACTCCGAAAGAATTTTACACGAAAGACTAAAACTCAAAAAATCTGAACACCGTCAAAATAATTCGGCTATGGAAGTTTTAAAAGTTTCAAAATTTTCAATAAATCAACGAATTATTTCAAGATTGTTTTTTTATTAAGGCCTTATGTACGCGAAAAATTTTAAAATGTTTAATTTTTTTATTTTCGATTCCATTAGCCTGAACGGATAGGAATCTTTTGAGCTTTACAGAATTGAAAAATTCCAAAAATTGTTGAAGTTACAGCTTTTAAAGCGTATTACACATACCGCGCGGCGCGCCAACTTCGAAGTCGTTTTCCACGATTCACTCTTTTGAACCTTGTGAAAGTTCTAACTCTTGAACGAAGGTTCAGATCGCTTTGAAATTTTTACAACATATTCTTAGTGTCATCACCTATCGTGTAAACCACAGAAACAAAAATTTCAATGACACAAAAAAATGTAAAAAATGAAATGCCGACAGAAAATTGAGTAAATTTTTGTCAAGTTTCGAATTTATATTATAATAATTTTTTTTAAATAATATCGTTGGTTCACACTGAAGATACATTTATTATGCAATTATAAATATGTTCATTTTTTTCAGACACCAAACTCGATGCCGAGATCTTTCACCATCAACGCGCGCGCAAAAAAAAATACATTGCTTTATTATGTTATGTCTCCGTCATTTGTTAATATTTCTGATTTTAACTGCGTCTAGAAAAGTACCTTCCAAAATCGACGAAATCGCGATTAATATCAGGCCTTAAGAAGTCATTTTACTTCAATTTTGAAATTTGTCTAGACAATGTTATACGTTCTACATCATTAACAGTCAACTGTGTAGACTTTCGCTGGCATAATCTTGACGAGCCTTGTAATTTCGGAACATTAAAATTACGAATTTTAAACCGTCGGCGCATTCAAAGTTCGGAATTTCAACCCGGCACTCATGTCAACATCATGCCAGCGTCAAGTCTACATAGTTGATTGTAAATTATGTAGAACGTATAATATTATCTAGACAACTTTCAAAATGGACGCGAAATCAATTCTTAAGGGGCCAGTCCACTTTGCAAATTTCATGAAATCGAAAGCAAGCAAGACTTGAAGAAATCGACGATGATGAGCAATCAGAAGGGATTTTGTACGGTGTAGGAATTGCCGATTGAGTTTAGGTAAGAGTTTTTCATAGTATAAACTTCAAACGCGTTTCTCTCGAAATAACATTTTCATAATCTAGCTCCATCGTATCTCTAAAACTAATAAACCGATTCTCTTGAAATTTGAACGACTCTTTGTAAACATGATTCGCAACAAGATGACCCTCGATGGTTTAAAAATTATGATTTTTACTCTTTTTTTTCGAAAAACTGCGAAAAACGCGTTTTTTTTACTTTTTTCGTTTTTCATCTACCATTTTTAAATTTTTTAATAAAACTTTACATCCGAGGGTCATTTCGTAGCTGGTGTCATACTGAATCTAATGGACTTTGATTTTTTTGTTTCAGACAAGCCGTTGCCAAGTTGTGATGGAGCTACGTTAAACTAGAGTTTTTGTACTTAAAAATGAATAAAAATGAATTAATTTTTTTTTTAATGTATTTCAAGACCTTATTTATCAAGCCCAACATCTTTTATATTGATATATTTTATAAAATCCTCAAAAAAATCGCGAAAATAGCCTTTTTCGTGGCACCAAAGTGGACTGATTTCTTAATCAAAAAAATTCTTCAAATAATTCGTCGATTTATTGAAAATTTTGAAACTTAAAACTTCCATAGCCGAATTATTGTGACGGTGTTAAGATTTTCGGAGTTTTGGTCTTTTGTGTAAAATTCTATCGGAGTTTTAATCTTTCGGGGTACTATTCTTTCGGAGTTTTGAGTGTTCTGAGCATTCAAACTTCGGAATTGCAGCCCGGCCCAATCATGAATTTCGGAACATTAAAATTCGGAAATTTAAACCGTCGGAGCATTCAAAGTTCGGAATTTCAACCCGGCCCTAACTATATGGCGTTTTTAAAACTATACGTCGGCGTTTGTTTAACGCACTGTAATTTTTAAAGTTGTCATGGTTTTTTTCGAGGAAACGATACGGCGTTTTCGCTGCATCACCTTGCATCGAGTATTTTTAAATACGTGACGAAAGCAACCCGAGTTAATGGCGTAACTAGCGCCGGCTAGATAAGGCGTGCAAGACATTTCGAAACTTCCACTGACATTACAATATCGTTGTCTCGATACAATTGCTCTTGCAAATGACACTTCGTTCGAAAACAAAAAATTCATCAATCCGAAGAACGAAAAAAACGAGTGAAAAATTAATTTGAAAAAAAAAAACAATAAACCCGAGTCTTTTAAAGTATTTACATTAAAGTTGATAAAATCCAACGAAAGCGCGAATCGCTTGCACTGCATTGACTTTTTCACAGTGAGAAATTATTTTATGCGAGTCGTTTGCACGTCGATTGTGTCCCTCTCTCTCCCTCGTTCCAATCGTTACGCGGAACGCCCGAGATATAATCGAGTTAAACGTCATCTTATCGCGAATTTTGAGATACTCCGTTTTTTCGACATCGTTACGGCAAACAATTTGCCATCTCCCCAACGAAATTGCGTATGCACATCACTGAATACGTGAACGAAAAAGAAGAAAAAAAAAGGGAATTTAATCATCAGATGGAATCAAATAATTAATCACTCCGGAGTCGTAATACGCCACAACGTCAAAAATGTTTGCATATTCAATCTTCGTATTTTTCAATTTATCTTATCTTTTTGTTTATTTTATTCAAGGTCAAGAGATAAAAATGTTACTCGAATAGCCGTTTTGCAAAATTGTATTGTTTTTTTTAACGGAATAGGATATTTTCACGTGATTTTTACGTATATGCTTTGCGTCGCATCGCCTCACCCTGTAGTGTATTCGAAAATTTCGATCTCTTTCCATGTGATCGCTTGTGTCAATAGCGCCGCTCATTCGTTTCCCGCGTCGTCCAGAGGAGATCTGTCGAATCTTTCTCCCTCGCGCTTATCCGTCGGCAAATCCAATATCGGGGGAAACAAAAAAAAATCACTCCACCACGCGAAAAAAACTACGCAGCGGGGCAGAACAGATCTTGACGTACGAGAGACGTCATCTCCTCCTGTTTGTTACACTTTGCTGATTTTATTCTCCGGTGCAGGGTCCGCGGAAAATCGTTGAGACCTGCGGCACGCGCTTCGCGATCCAAGGATTGCGCCTGACGACTGCCGGATCCCCGAAAAATGTTATTCTCCGATCGAAACTCATTTACGAACAACAATCAGTGGAGCCGAAGTGGGCGATTGAATGAAGTGATTTTGTAATTTATTTTGTGATGCACGGTCCCCGCGTGGGCGGATCACCTGGTACGTTTATTACGACTAAAAGGCGTTGCACCTAACAGGCCGCCGGGTATGGCGATAAAAGCGATAAGCCTTGGTCTCCCACTTTTTTCACGCGTGGAAATTGCAATGGTACTTATCACCCCGTTGATGAGCAACGCGTGGCTTTGCCTATTTGCTCTCTCCCTCTCCACCCCTCGCTCACCCTTTCTATCTCCCGTACACGCACAACGCGAACATAAGTATTCGTACAATCGAATACTTATCTTCTCGAATCGAAATCTCCCACCCCGGAAATTCGAGCAGAAACGTCAATACATTTTACGAGGAGATAAAAGCGACGAGCAGAAGATGAAATGGATATGTTACCGTTGAGGCCGGGACACCAATGTGGTGGGTAAAAAAATCGATTTTTTTCGCATTTTCTCAAAGTTGTTCAAGTATATGTGAAAAAAAATGAAGTTTGAATACTCAAAATTGACCAAGTTGCAGACGATTCAGTGAGAGCAGGTAGCGCAAGGATTTACGTATACTCAAACTTTCAAACGCGTTTGTCTCGAAATGACTTTTTTCGACCTGGTTGGAATCATAAGTTTAGCTATAATTGACAGATTTTTTTATTCAAAAAACCAAAATTTCCGTGATTTCAGTGGCCATCGTTGTAGGTAGGCGTTTTTTAATTCAGCATTTTTCAAACCCCCAAATGTAAGTAAACATTTCGCGAAAATTACACTTTTTTTAACACTCGCCATTTTGCGATTTTTTTCTCGAAAATCGACTACGTACAACGAGAAATACGTTTATTTAGATTATGGAGCTTTATTATTATTATTTTTCAGACGAACCATTGACACGTTGTCAATCCGGCCATTGGAACACATTTTTAATACAGAGCCTCTATTATACGTCAAAAACGGTGTTAATTTTTAATTTTTTAAAATAAAAATTACACGAAACAAGTAAAATGTATGCTTAATAACATGCCTTTTTTCCCAAATCCCAAATTAATGATCTGGTGAACAACATTTTTTGAAAGAACGACCTTTTTTCGGCCCGTCACAGCCATGTCCTCCCTTACGACTCGTATTAATTGCATCGCAATCGCATATCTTATTATCATTATTCCAGATAGGAGACGACGCACGACTCGCGAGAGGCGAGAATCTTATTTCTGCAGGTCGTCGATAGAATCGAGTATTTTGTTGTGCATAATTATCACAATTTTGCAAAAATAAATGGCGAATTCTTTTGTGTTCGGTGCATGCAGACAATTGGTCACTGAACCACCAAAGAAAACATACGGCGACGACATTCCAATTCTACCATTTGTTCTGATTAAAGTACACCGACTGGGCTCGTTGGGCAATTTGTGCGCACATATCTTTCGATAAAGTGGGGCCCATTCATTATTGCGGTCTTTTTGTTTGTATTTTGCGCCACGGACAAGTGAATTTTGGAAGAGAAGCTTTTTACCAGAAAGATAGAAAAGCATTGTAGAAAATAACGGAGAGTATATTTCAAATAAAAAAAAAGAATTTTTTTTTTATCTTAAGGCGTTTTCTCACTTTGCAATTTTCAAAAAATCGATTTTGTTAATTACATTTTTCGAAATTATACATATCCAAAAGTATCATACTAAAATTTTATGAACATCGGAGGATTCTAACTCTAGTTCTGTGTGATCTTTACTTTACTACCTGAGCACGTTCATCTGCTCGGTAAAATCGCCCCTCTAAAAGGGGCTATACCAGTGTATCACTTTCACAAAATCGATTTTTTAAAATATTTTTCGACAGTTCACTTTCAAGAATGTCATTATCATTTACATCAATATCATGTTATCTTGCAAAAATCGATAGTTAAATCTTTAAACGCGTTTTTCTCGAAATGAGATTTATCAAATTTGCTGACATCCTAACTCAAAGAGCAATTATCCGATTGACTTAAAATTTGAACTGAGTACTCTTGAATATATTTACTCTAGAATGACGTAGGACATTTTTAATTGGATGAAAATTGACGGTTTGGCATTGAAAAAAATCGACCATTTTATAGGCAAAAAAACAGACTTTTTTTTCATAGCTACGCCATTTTGTTAGATTTTGATATTTTTCGAAAATCCTACGTCATTGTACAGGAAATGCCTTCCAGTTTAACGACATTTTTTCCTTTTTCGGTTTCAGCAACTCAATCGGCCGGAATCATGTCAGCAGTGATGAAACTTTTTTTGGCGCTTCCGAAGGCAGCGCATCTCAATATTTTTCTATGAAACAAATTATGTAATATAGGTCAAATATAGCCAAATATATTCTTAATTTTCCGAAAAATTTAATTGAGTACTTTTCTTCCAAAAAATCCCGAAAATCACCGAAATTTTCAGCGTTCACACTGGTATAGCCCCTTAAACGTATTTTTCTCGAAACAGGGTTTTTCGACCACTTAGTGATAAAGTCTTCGAAACTACTAAACTGATCCTTATGAAATTTAAACCACATATCAAGGTTCTTTTAAATGTTCATATTTATTATTTTTTTGCCAAAAACGGTGAAAAAAGTTTTTTTTTTTTTCGAAAACTGTTCGTCATTTTGTTATTTTTGCATATATAAAAAATCGTATGACATGCGCTACAGCCATTAACATACCGGATCCAAGACCATTTGATTTTTTTGTTTCAGATTATCCATCTCCGAGATTTTATCAACAGCGCAGACCTACATTTTTTTAGGTCATTTTGTTAACTACCATTTTTATCTATAAATAGTGACTGAAATAATTTTTTTTCCAAATGTATTCCAAAAGTGTATTTATTAAGTGTAACAACTTTTATGTCAATATCTATAAAACAAACCCATCAAAAAAAATCATGAAAATAGCCTTTTTTAGCGTCTAAAGTGAGAAGGCGCCTTAATTATGAAAAACAAAAGTATACAAAAACGGCATTATTAATGGGATAACCCAATCATTTCCAATTGAATTCTTTTTGAATCATACGAAGCCTATTTCTCGCGCGAGCGACCTTCCCGAGGACTGGGTTTGAAATTCTCTCTCACTCCGTTTAGTTTCTCGTCGCGAGATAACGCAACTAAACGACGAGTTAATACGAATCGTCTGATAGTACAAGTCGGTCGTATTTACCAAGAGTTCACGTTCCAATTTTTGCTTCTACGTCACCCGGAATGATAGGTTTGCAGGACTCATTGAAACTTGCAAAATCTCATAGCAGACTCGATGCATCACGTTTGTCTCTTCCGCAGTCGTTTCGTTATTTTGGCATGGAAAACGCGACAAAAACATCAATCGATGCGTTTCAATTGCAAACAAGCTACAGATAAGTCCCTCGGAACACAAAGCGTTGTGACGAACAAATACAAAGCACTTCGGTTTTTCAGCGGTTTACCAACGAGGGTTCCACTTTTGCCATACCGCGTTGGGGTTTCCGTATGGCGTACAAATAAAAGGATAACAGGTAAATCAGATTATATACCACTCCTGTTCTAAAATATTTGAAATCGTTTTATTCACGAAATATAATATCATTGTACATTATAACTTAGGGTACATTATTACGAATCTAGTGCTTAATCGCGAGTGCACGTTGTTCGTGTTTGACGAATCCTAAAGAACTGTACTCTGGAATCTCAAAGTTTCAAAATCTCGACGAAAAATCATCGAAACTCGCGGGGAACGTACGCTCAGGAAATTTGCGAACGATCGGCTCGAGGGCGTCGAGATTTTTTTTTAATAACATTCCATCTATATTTACATACGCACTCCTTAAGACCAATCAGCTAGAACGAATTTCTACGGTTTTATAATAACGATACTGTTAATACTTTACGGTTAATAGTTGAATTAACGTTTAAAGATCGATTTTCCTTTATAGCTTAACAATGTGTTAATTAGTCGTAATTTTCGTTGATCATAATGTCGATCACTGTCCAAACAGCGAGCCAAAGATAGAGCCTTTCCGGCGTCTCTCTGCCAAGACCGTTTGGACGGTGATCAAGATCGGCTTTCTTTCTATTTTATCTCGTACTTTATCTCTTTTATCTTATCTTCATTTGTCTGGAACCACGGCTGTGTGAAATTTGCACGCACGTATCGCAAGATTTCGTCGCTAATCTCATCGCACCGTCGCCCAAGTAATAAATAGACTTCACCATTACCGTAACCAAATTCCTCGTGGAATAAACATTTCTTCTTTTTCCAGGGATTTTCGAAATTCCGAACGTCTTTTTCGCGCGAGAAACAATTTCGCGCAACTACCAAATGACGTTTTGACCTTTTTTAGGCGCGAAAATGATGAAATTTTTACACGTTCCTATTGTTTATCGAGATCGCTCTTTAGCCACGTTGTCCCGGTGGCTTTACCCAAAGCGAAGGAGATTCATTCGGGCAAATCTCGCTCACTTTGCAATTGTGCAATTTCGACAGAGCGCTTTCGAAAGAGTTCATACACTCGGAACGTTCGTCTTCACAATCTTTCTCTCATCTTAGTAATCAATGCACGTTCTTAAGTATATTTAGGGCAACAGTCTAGGATTGAAACGTCCCATGTGCAAAATCAGTCCAGTGGGATTGTGCCGTACGAAATACAGGAAAGGCCTGTCCAACTTTAGTCTAAGTTTCTCCGTTGGGTCGTTCTGTCGTGCCGATCGAGCTTTCCTCTGCAGCGGGTATGGTAACGTTGAGCCTCTAAAGCCCTCGTCCATACTGCTCGGATAGTCCGTGAGAGCATCGTCGCTTTCCTCCTCAGGTGCGTCATACTCGCGAGCATTTCGCAGCGGGCTGCCCGGATACACTTCCACGTGATGCCTGCCGCTGATTATATTTTCATCGCCGCAGGTGCTGAACAGATTCATCTGAAAAAATATTTGCGATATTTAATTTGGAGTTTACCTTAGCCTCGTCGCGTTCGCAGTATTGAGCAAACATTTCGTATCGTTTGGACGACGACGTGAAAACTCTTCGAATAAAAAAGCCAACGTTAGCTCGTGCAAAATATTTGGAAAGCAAGGCAAGCGAATGAAGGAGAAAAAATGGTTTTTCCCATACCTGAAGTACATCAGCAAGATGTAAATCCGTGGCAACACCGTTGATGCCTTTGAGATTCGCGTGCTTCGAAAACAGCTCCTCCAAGCCCATTCTCTTGAGTGCCGCGGTGGCATTGATGACCGAACGGTGGCTGAATTTGGGCACTTGAAGTTCGGATCCGGGTCGTGGGATTAAAACTTTGAGCAGTTTGTTCCACGAAGAATCGCGGATTGCGCCTTCGACGAGCCTTTGCTCGAGACGCTCCAAGGTATCGCCCGGTGCGGTTAAACTTTGTTGGCCCGGTATAACGAATATTGTGGAAACCAAATTATCGACTCCTCCGAGTGCCATAGCCGTTGCATCGAGATTGGGCTCGTAGCCGGCTAAGAAGCCTGCTCGCCATACCGTCGCCGGCACTGGAACGAGTTTTCTCTGTCTGACAGCGGGTGAAACTGCAAAGTAAAGTTCACCGTCTCTGCCCTCGGAGCTGGCTGCGCTGGAGTTGCAATTAGTTTGGAAGACGTTCGCCGAGAGTGCTGCCAATGGTGAGCGCAGAGGTACCGTATTCGTTCTCACGAAATCCTTTATTCTACCACCCGTTTGTTTTCTAATCATCAGATTAGTTCGTCTTCTCACGAGGTCGCTTATCGTCGCGAAATTCACCTCCGCAACGACACCGTCGTAAAACTTCTGCGCCTTCTCCTTGTAGAAAGGCATGAGCTTGCGAACCTTCAATCTATCAGCGAACAGTTCGCGAACGAAAGCTGCATTGGCTATACCCTGATTTCTGGCAAGACTCACGGCGTCCGTGACATTTTGGAAGACGAGATGTGGGTTGAAGGAGGCTACGTCGTCCAGCTTGAGAACGTCGTTCATTTGGTCGGAAGTTGGACCGCGAGCACCCAAAAACACCATCGCTAACAGACTCGTCATACCGAATGGCGAAACAGCGAGGGATCTCGCGGTGCTCAATCCCTTATTCGTCGCCGTCCAGAAACTAAAGGCCAACTCGTTGCACAAATTCACGAAGTAAGAAACATCGGGCTCGAGATTTTTCACTGTAGTGTCGAGGCCATTGGCGCTCTGCGGATGATTCAGGGACACCGTTGGTCTTTCGGTAGAAGTGATTCTTTCGGAATCCTGGGCAACGACCGTTGATGGTATTTCCGTTGTGGTCGTTCGTCTTCCGAGAGTTCCGCTCATTTTCGTCGGTGCGGGAAAAACTGTTTGAGGTATCAGTGTCCATTGATTTTCGGTGGGTTTAGTTGGAGTATCGTCTTTCTTGATATTTAGCGTTGGCTTGTGTACAGGATTTGCGGGTTTGGGAATCGGCATTTCGCTGGCAACGTTGCTTGACGTGCCGTTTTCCGGCAATTCCGTTGGTTTCTCTTGCACTCTCACTGAATCCCCGTTGCTTGTCGAATTTGATGGTTGGATTGAACCCACGTCCAATGTGATCTGCACCTTTGTCGATAATTGTGGATCCGAATCCTTTTCTTGGATGGCCGCGGGTTTCTCACTAATGGCAGATGGTGTGTTGAGATTTGAAGTAACAACTTTGTCTTCGATCGGCAACGAGTTGCTGTCGGTATTTTTCTTAATAGCCTTTCTCGTATTGTTCGCCTTCACTGGAATGTCGTCACTTTTAATGTTTTCAGTATGTTCATCACCAAGTTGAACCGTTTCCGTTTTCGTAGCACTGACAACACCTTTTTCAATCGTCGTTTCTAATCCAGTATCCGCGTTGCCGGACAAATTACTGACTTTAACTGGAACCGGAAGGAGAATTTTTTCGTCCAATTTCGCGTAAGTTTTTTCGGTTACAGATGAAACTTTGGGAGTTGTTGGTTTTTCCTCAACTAGCTGGTTTTCCGGTGGTTTTGCTGGGTCACTGTGTTTTGGACTAGAAACATCGGAAATCGGCCGTTTCGTTACTAAGACTGCAGTGTCGTTCACTTGGATCCTAACTTCTTCCGTTTGTTGCGGTGTCGATAGGAGACCGGAGTACTCAGGGGTTTGTTGCGACAATGTGGATGCTGCGGCAGGATCGATTTTATCAGCTTCTGGAGCATTATTCTCTAGCTTCGTGTTGGCATCGTCGGGAACTGTTTCTACTTTTGGGCTCGTACTTGCAACGTTTGCCTGGAACGAGACAGTCGAACTCGCTTCGCTAACGTTTTCCGATACCATGGAGGGGCGGTTCGTCGTCGTAGCCAATTGTGCATCCTCGGTCGTGGAAAGTGTTTGAATCTCCTCATCGTTTTCTGATTTCTTCGGGGCTGAGGTTGTTGCAGCATCATTTGTATCGACTGTCGGAGGTTTAGAAGACACATCGGCAGGAACTTTTTCTGATGGAACATCCATCACGTCATCGTGGAATTTAGAATCCACAGAACCGGTGGCTTCAACAATTACTGCTGGTTTTTGAGTACTTATTTCTGTCGCATCAGGTTGTGCTGTGGTGATGTCTGGTTTCGATGACGTGGTCGTCACTTTGTTAACTTTCGGCAACTCAAGCGGTTTGTCGCCAAACGCCACGAGTTCAGAGGCCGCAGGGACAGAACTTTTCATTTCATCCTGGAGAAGTTCACCGATCGACGATGCACTGGTTGTTGTTGATGGTTCTTCGAAGATTACAGTTGCGTTATTAATTAAATCATTTTGTGTATTTTGAGATTCGGATGTTGCTATAGTAGTCGCCTCCGTCGTAGATGCTTTGAGGTCAATGCTGTCCTGTGTGGTAATCTCAGCAATTGGGTTCTCTGTTTTTGAATTGTCTTTCGTTGATTCTGCACTAGAATCTACATGAGCGATCGGTAGATTGTCCGAGCTTTCAACAAAGGCAGCTTCTGTTGGAGTATCTATTCTCTCTGCTGGTACTTCGGAAACAGTTGTCGGAATAATTTTTGTCGATGTTTCTACCGTTCCAAGTTGCTCGTCCTGTTTTTCCAGCCCTGGCGTCACAGGTTTTGAGATCATTTTAACTTCAAGCTCACTCTTTGTGGCATCAGGGGTTTTTAGGTCCTCGGTGAAGTTGCTCGCAGCAGCATCGCTCAAAATAAGTACTTCCGGCGGAGATTTTACAGGAGCAACAGAAGCTAGATTTGCATCGGTATTTAGATTTGCAGTTGTCGTCGGTGAGTTTGTAGTTGACGGAAAACCAGCAATGAGACTACTGGCGATAATGCTCGACGGAACACTTCCGGTTTCCGGCAAGGTCAAAGAAACGAGTGTCGGCGGGCGGACATCAACGTTTGATGATTCGATCATACTATTTATCTGTGCGACCGGGTCAGTTAACTTTATCCTCACCATTGGAGATTCAGCTCCATCATCCCCACTTTTGATAGGTTCGGAATCGTTTGTTTCGTGGACTTTTGTTGGCACGGTTCCCAGAATATCAAGTCGAACTATCGGCAACTCCGTATTATTCTCATTGAATTGGATTTTAATAGGCTTTTCCGTCTTTGAATCTTCCAACTCTGGACGATGTTGCTCGACAGTTGGACTAGTTGTTTGCAGAATGGTCGGCGTTTCGGTAAGTTCTTCAGTCAAAACAGTAGATACTGCCGAATTCGCGAAACTTGTTTCGATTGTCGAAGATATCTTTGTGAAATTTTTCTCCCCTGGTGACGTTTCGGTAACAGTCGACTGGATTGCAGTTTCAGTGGTTGCAGACTCTTGGACCGCTGCATGTGAAATTACTTTATCCGTTATCATTTCGGAAGAAGCTTGTACTTCGTCGATATGGGGATCCACTTTTTCTGGCTCCGGAGCTGATGTTTCGAGCTTCTGAGTAACCACTTGATCGATCCTATTGGCAGGCATTCCTAACGAGTCGCCACTCGTAATTGGTGCATCACTTTTTAATGTGGTAGAACTGTCGATACTCGATTGGGTTGTCAATTCGATCGCGCTTGAACCTGCTGTACTGCTAGGCTTCCGCAATTCCTCAGTAGATATTATCGTATCTGCAGTAGTTGTGATGACCGTGTCGTAATCAATGTTGGCTACTGTTGTTGAAACAATTAACGGACGCTCTGGCTGGGCTTGTATCGGTAATGGAGTCTCTCTTACAGGATCTTCGGGAGCCTTAGCCGTATCTTGTGTTGTCGGAGCTGTTATATTTTCCACCGCAGTCATTTCCTCAGCATTCAAATTCATCACATTCGTCTTTTCTGCCGTATCGAGTCCCGCGCTCTGACCGAGTGGTAAAACAGAGGGCCTCGGGTCTGAAATCTGGGATATCATGCTTGACAGGGAATCAGCCAATTCGGTGGGAAGAGGTTCCATAGGTTTTGAAGAATTGGATTCCACGAATGTCTCGATATTCATCGGTGTGGCAGACGTAACAGTATGAATCTCTGGAACTTTCGTACTTTCCAGAATATCAAATTCACTGACATCGGCTTTGGAAGCATTCGATTCACTCTCGGGCGTCTTCAAAATCGTAAAGTGGTCAACTGCAATCGTGCTGGCTACGCTGCCCGTTGGATCGTTCAACGTTTCGATAATGTGCTCAATCGAGGATACTTCTGAGGGCAAAGTTGCATGAACCTGTGTCTTATTTTCCGGAATTATTTCCGGGAGCGCTTGATATACCGGCTCCTTAACGTTCGCAGGTTTTTTCGAAGTGACCGCTTCTCCAATAGTCGTGTGAGTTGTGGGGAACGTTGTGGTTTCTGGTGTTACTATCCGGTCGGTTGATCCAAAGAGTGCTTCTACACTTTCCGATGTCTTCGGCGGAACGCTGGCGTCAGCTTCTTCGAGTACAGGGGTCGAGCTTATTGGCTCGTTGGCGATGAGCTCGGGGATGATAGGACTGACCGTCTGAGGCACGTTTTCAATAAGGGCAACTTCTCCTGAGAACAAATTCTGCTCAGTGGATGCTTCGATTGGGTGTTCAGTGATTCTCTCAGCTGTTAAAGTCGTTGGGTTCAACTTCGGTTCAACGGTTGAAACGATGCTTGATTTTTCGGTACTGTATTCGGGCTTATTGGAATCTGTAGGTGCCTGAAGATCATCTGCTGGCTCGGTAATCGGCGGAGATGGTTCACGCAGTGGGATTTCATCGTGACCCGTAATCTTCATGGATGTCGAGTGAGTCTCAGAAATGACGGTCATTGAGGCTGCTGACCCAGATTCCGGTTTGATGGTTGGTTTCACGATATGGGAAACGACTGACGGTTCAATATTGCCGGGAGTGTAGTTAATTTCAATCATTTCCGGTACGTTGTCATTGACGACAGGCGTTTCTTCGGCAATAGGTTCTTGAGGGAGAATCGACTCAATTTCTGGATTTCCAGGCTTCGCAACTTCAGCTTTTTCCGGCGCATGACCGTGGTCCGTTTCAACAGGCTTCAGTTTCTCATCGACATGTGTATTATTCTGCGCATTAATCTTTTCCGCGGATATTGTGTTCAGCATTTGGAAAACCGGCATAGAATCTTCCTCAGGTTGATGAGTTGGTAACTTCTGATCCACCGTTATAACCGGCACCTGAATCATCGGTTTCTCGTTGGGTTCCTGCGTTTCTACGGATTCTGTAGGCTTCTTCGCACCGTCGTAATCGCCTACCGACGATGACTCGGGAATTTTCGTGGGCAAAGTTGGCGTAATTGGCTGGATAACTGCAGAATCCGGAGTTTTAACGGGTGCCGCATCGGGTTTAATTGGTCTCTCGTTCATGTCACTGGGCACTGGAGAGCCGGGTTCGCTGGGAGATCCGGTTTCGGAGTCACCGCCGAGAATCGCTGGCAGGATGCTACTCCACTCGGTGTTCACGTGACCTGGTATCGTTGGCACGGAAGTCATCACCGTTGCTGGTTTGTTCAATTCGCTCTTCAGGACGTTTTGCACATTCTGGACCACATCTGCAACCTGAAGGGCGGAAGACGACTGCATTAACATCGACCGACAAGCAACATCACTTAGGTGTCCACCCTCATTTTCCTTGAAACTCATGTATGGTAGAGTATTAAAAACTATTAGACCCGTATTTTTTTCATCGGCGGAAAAATGTTTTAAGGGTCGAAACCACCTTTTACAATTAGAGTGAAGCATGTCAAGGGCTCATTGTGCAGTTTCACCCGCAAGCAGGTCACCGTTTTCAGTGAAAGAAAAACGAAAAATGTTCTAATGCAAAACGATCACAAATACACTATGGGTACAAAACAAAAATTGCGGAATGTAAGACCCCTTTATTTTTCTTTCTCTCATCCCGCATTTAAAAGGGGTGCATTCAATTGAATAAAACAGGCAACCCTTTGAAGGGGGGATAAAATAAAAGTTTACGTATTTTTGCAGTTTTGCTGGATAGCAAGCTTGCTGGAGTAAACCACCCCTTACTCGAACTTCCTCACCGCAGTTGTTGTTGTCTGTACTTAAAATGGATTTACCTTCATTCCACCAGTCGGCATATCGCCAACTTTCTGGGGCTCGTGTATCTCCATTGGCAAATGACCACCGCCAGCTGCAATCAGGCTCTGTATCTCTTTTTCGGTCATTTGCTTTGTCACCACATTTCCGTCTTTATTCAAGGTGAAAAACTGAAATTTGTCAGGTCTCATGAGATCAGCTGGAGAAGCGGGCAAGTCCGTGGATGGGATGACCCTCTTGCGATCGGCTGTGCTCGTCTTCGTACCGATGTCATCTGCCACGTTGTCTGTCGCTCCCGTAACTATCGAGACCGAAGTTACCACGCTGAAAGAACGACAGATTTAAAAGCTGTAATGAGTTTATGTAAAAAACCTCAAAGAACTCAAACTGCACAATATCTGATCAACCGGCGTATTTCAATTCCCACTCGAATCATTGCAAAAATATTTCCATACGATTCTGTCACAACCGAGGGAACCGAGAATTCTCGAACCGTCGAAACTATTTAATATCGCAATGTATGTGGCTATTTTTGACATACGAATTATCAGAAACTATTCAATTGGCAAACTGGTTCGAATGGTTCTTAGTTAGCACGTTGCCCATTTCTGACGATGGGGGACGGTGTTTAATGGACGGCCAAAAGAGTGCGAAAAAAATTGCAACAAGCATCTCTGGAGAAAAGGAAGTTCGCGCGAAGCATACACGTAACAGTTTCCTAATTAGTCTTCTAATTAAGGCTACAATCATTTCATTATGCAGATACGCAAGAATCTTGTAGCCTTAATTAGGTAACCGCGTCCCTCTTCCTCGCGCGTTTTTTTTTTAATTCGTCGTTGTTTCGAATCTATGGCCAGCCTCCTTTCCTTCTGGCCAAGTCGAGACGCAGAGGTTTCTTTACTTATATTCTCGCGCGGTGTTCATTTCTCTTTCATTTTTTCACCTACATGGGAAGACTCTTGCGAAGGTTACCGAGCACTCTCGTATCGCACCCGAGGACCAGTATAGTAATTGAACATTTCCTCTTAGGAGCACACGCGATTCGCGGAGCGCTAATTGTAAATTCATACATCCCCCCCCCTGCACCACCCTCAATGATTTATTCGTGCTACCAAGTGCCTATAAATTGCCAGCAGATTGTAACGATAAAAATCACTTCTACACGATTCCATTAATTCATTCGACTTTGCCATTGACTCTTTTCTCCTTTTCCTAACTTGGACATGTGCTTGAAATTAAGGGACGATACTAACCTCGAACCTAGAAGTTTCGTGGACGTGTCGAGTTCCTCGTCCGGGACCGGGAGGGTCAGGGTCGATTGCCAGTTTGCCGCAACGACAAGTGCCACCAGCGGCAGCCACCAGCGTTGTCTCCTCATTTTCCTTCCGAATCGATTCGTCTGGAAAACGAAAAAGAGTACGAAATTGATTAGCGGATCATTTTGATTGTTCCATTTTCGAAAAGCGTCGAAAAAAAAGTCACCGTTTTACGAGCAAAATGAAGAATACAAATTTGTAGGATAATCGAACGGTACAGCGTTGATGTGAGTAACAAAAATTCACGAGTAGCACTCCGTGGGAAACGGGTCCATAGGATTTAATTTACGCAAAGATATACGCGTGCGAGTCATTTGTGAGGGGCATTGAGTCACGAGGGCCGAACTTTCATCAATGAAGCTCGGTCGAAACGCATTTCATAATCCATTCACGTAACTGACACGATCCGAATATATATTTCGAGACGTTTGTCTCATTTTAAAGACACCGCGACAGTTTGCTCCAAATTTTCGAACGTGAGCCTGGACTCTCGCGCAACGACCGGAATTATTCGGGTCACCTTTTGACGTTCTTTCCTTTTCAGGTCGAATCTTTTACCGCATAAATTTCAGCTACGAATCGTCGACGTCTGCGTCGCGGCATTTCGCGTTTCCGCGTGGCCGTTACCTGGACGCGGTGACGGCTTAAGCGTCACTTGTCACACTTTTCTAAGATCTCGAAAGTGCCATTTGGAGCTGGCGAATCGAAAGAAATTTTCCGTGTACTCGTACAACGTGAGACGTCTTTTCATCGAAGGCAACAAATCGGCAGGCGTCGAACGAGGTCAGCGCGTCGACCTGACGTGTGCGGTGAATCATTTTTTGTCTCCTCTTTTTTTTTGTTAACTATGCACAGTGTACGTACACGGGACAAACGTTCCAGGGGCCCGGCCGTAAGTCACAAATCGCTTTTCACGTGTCAGGCATGGGTCTACTGACCCAGTGAGGCGGGCGATTGACCGAACGCGACGGACGTGATCTCACGCTGCGGCATATACCTGCTGCTAGTCTCTGCTGGAATAAGCTTTAGTGTCGACGACCCTCATTCGGAATATTATTCGAAACGGTCGATCGAGACTCGCTTCGTATACGTTTACGCGTATGCGAGTTGTACCAAAAATAGAATCGGTTCCGCCACGCACGACGGTTGCATCGGGTTCCTCATTATCGTAACATATTTCCAGCGAACGATCGTCTCGACTTCCTTCCCCCATTAGCATTCGGGACGAAACATTATGGAGTCTTCGTTATTTAAGGTAATACTATCGCCAGGCTTCAATCCATAGGATTTTTGTAATTTTTTTTTGAGCTTCACTAAATGTATTGATAATCGTCTCTGTAAAATGTCAGGGTCGGCTATCGACCTCATTACGTAGAAAAAAAATATTAAAATTGCGTATTTTTGTGAAGGAATTCCGAGACGACATACAAAAACCCAATTTCCGGTCGCTACAAAAGTGTATATAATAGTGGGAATCCGTCAGATTCTTAAAAATAATCAGATTTACATACTTAACACTTGTAGTAATCCAATGCTCTCAGAAAAAATTACGCTCATTGACCTAATTATTATGCAATATCAAGTTTAATTTGAACTTCCGGTATTGGATTTATTACCACTTGCTACGATAAAGAAACGTGACAGCAAGGCAACAGCTGACTGTAGTCCTAACCTCATCTCACTCATTCGAATTTCCACACATATTTCATTTTTAACCGACATATTTCACCGACACAAATTTTCCACGCTTTTTACCAGTCGTGGCCTGATTACAATGCTTTATATTTCCCCCACCTGGCATTGTTTTGACAGATCGACGTTGAAAAGCATGCAGGTTAAGGGAGACTTTGTCCTTGAAATTTTCAAAAAATCAATTTGAGCTCAACGTGAGCAGCTAGAAGAAGAGGAGGGATGCCTCTATGGACCAGGCATTGCCGATTAGCGGTAATTATAAACACATTTGTGTAAACACATTACAAAACTTTACACGCGTTTTTCTCGAAAACACGTTTTTAAAAATGGCTGACATTCTCCTGCCCGCTGTAATTAACATATCGACCTGAAATTTGGAGAGCATACTCAGAAAATATGTCTTCACGGAATGACGGATCGTTTTTTCGATAGATACATTTTTGCATTTATTATTTATCTTTTTATGCGAAAAAAAAATGCGAAAATTCGATTTTTTTTTAAATTGCCGCCATTTTCCGAAATTTGTACTAAACGAAAAACCCATCCGTCATTCCATGACCAAAGGGTCACAGATTGATAATATGCTTTGAATTTGTGTTTCAGATCAACAAAGAGGGGGCAGTGATGTCAGCCGTTTACCTCCCGCGATTTGAGGACCTGTTTTCGCGGAGCTGCAACGGCCGCCATTTTGGTTAAAAAAAAATTTTTTTTAACGTTCTGTATATCATGAATAAAAGCAAGAAAAAAGCCGCACTCAAAAAGCTTTACTCGTTTCCTTTAAAAAAAGTAAAATGTAAACACCTGAAATATGGCACTCCAAGGACAAAGTCTCCGTTAAACTCGCCTGGTTGAGTATAAAGAGACGAAGATAGAACCAATGTTGCCAAATATCAAACCTAGAAACTGCGCGAATCGTTGGAATAACTATTTTCTCATTTTTCTAATTAAATGTAAACATTCATTAAACGGTTAACAGATGGAAAATTTTAGTTATTGCAAATTATTTTTTTTGCATATGTTAAAAATGTAAATTGTACAAGTCTCAAGAATGATCCGTGGTATGACTAGTGTGAAGCGATAGGATTACCTTAACGAGTTATGCCTGGTTGTCAGAGATGTAAATAAACAATTAACAATTGCAATTACTACTGTGATTGATAATTGAATTGCTTTGTAACGGATCATTCAAGTAACTAGTTACCACAAATAACAAGTGTAATTAATTACTGGGCAATTCAATTAAAAGATAATCTGATACAAATCAATCGATTACATATTAATTCAAATAAAGTAATTTCGCGTGTTATAAAAATCTGAGTTACAGCTCTTGCAATTCACAAGCGCGAGTAGACCTTACATGTGGTAATTCGTGTAATTGCACGTCACAGTAGTGTGCGCTGTTTGCGTGTCTACCAGGCACAAAAGTTCTGTGTTTTTAAAGTTGACAGTCGCGCAACCACACTTGATCCAACTTTAGAGGTTAGTATGATATTTTCTCCTATATTATGCCATAAATAATAACAACGTAATTAGATCATAAAGTATTTGGAATACATTCTAATCAGATTACATTGTAATTAAATACATTATAACAGATTACATAATATGTACTGAGTAATTTAATTACAATGTAATGAAATGCAATTCAATGATATTACTCTGGAATTGAATTACTTTGTAACCAGATTAACGATCAAATTACAATGTAATTTAGTTATGCCCATCGATGCTAGTTCTAACAGTTGAAAACAGCTCATTTTTGGGATTTAAAAAAAAAATCGTGTCGATAAGTTTCTACAAAAATGTATTTCAGAAAGTATCATCGGCAGAATAATCTGTAATTTTTTTGTGCAAAAATATTCAATTATAATCGACTTACAGCCCATGTCCAGGAAGCACCTGTCGAAAATGTATTTTTCAGTGAGAAATGCCCTTCTAAACCAGGTCATCCAATATTGACAAATCAAACAGATTTATTTAGTATATTATTTTATCCTCCGATTAATCGAAGAAAATTTCGGGATATTGAATTTTAAAAAAAATCGCGGGTGTTCAAAGTGAATCTTGATTTTTGCGATGAAATGGGAATTTTTCGTTTATCGAATCGAAAGTATACATCGGAAAAAGAATCCTCCGATTCAATGCTATATTTTTACATTTAGAAAATGCTCTAAAATTTTCAGAAAGATCGATATCATAGCTTTTGCGATATTTTGCTCCCCAACTTTGAAAACGTACTTTTTTGAAGCTGCAAAAGTTTTTTTAAGCTGAAAAAGTTGAAAAAAATGACGAAACTTTTAAAACCGTGCCAAAAATTCGATTTTCGATATTTTTACTTTACTCTAGTTCCGACGATAGCCTTAGGTCTACAAATTAAAATTGCATTTGATTTTTTTATTTCAGATGAGCAAAGCCTCCGTACTCACCGTCAACCAACTTTTTTTTACACATGAGTGTCTTCCGAACGGTGTAAAGCCGATTCAACTCGTTATTTTTGTTCCGATACAATTTTGAGGGACTGTAAAAATGTTAATAAATGTGTGATAAAAATTCAAAGATAGGGTGTTTTAATAATTCGACAAAAAAAATTCCCAAAAAAAGCGAAAAAAAATAGTTTTCACATGGGATGACCCCGTTAAAGTTTCGCACGATGCTCCGACCGTTCCGACGGGCGTCACCATAACAGTCTATAAATCAGTCAATTTTGATGCGATTACCTTGACATTTTTAGTACACTTTTATAAGATGATATGCTGTCGAAATACATTGGCTTGGAAAAAAGATATTTAACAACTTTTACAACTAGGCATAACCCCTCAATTCCGTTTCGGAATGTTTAACCTGTTTGACGTCATTTCCGCTTGTTTATCTTTCTCTCGTCTGTTGCTCCCGTTCGATTGCAGCATGGGGATTCCGCGTTCATTGGAATTTACGTATTTTTATAAAACTCGAAGAGATCAAATAGCCTTTGGAGCCACATCGGAAGCGTCAGTGTCAAAATGCTTGAAAATGAACGAGCCTGGCGAACGATTGACTATATCGAACATCGGGTTACAGTTAGCTCTCTTCGTAAATGAGATTTTAACCGAATACTCTACCGTTAACTCATCATCTGGCTCTTTCTCGCTTGCGAACGTTGTATGACTGGAATACCTTGTCCGTTTCATCGTACCCATCGAGACCCTGGTCTTTGCACACGCGGATTTTTCATTTTCACGATGTTCGTTCGCCATTACCACCGTACTCGTGTAACACGTACAGTAAATCTTACATCGTAAATCTCACAGTCAATCTTACACTCGTGCTTGAATCCACATGTATATTTCCGGGAAAGGACTATGTATTTATTTTTTTTTTCGTCGGTCAACTTTACCAAAGTAGTAGATAGATAGATAAACCAAAACTCAAACAAACACACGTTTGATGGGCCTCTAAGCGTTAGAAAAATAATTAAACATTTTATTATTCAATTATATAATTAAATAATACAGAAGTTATCGAATAATTAACTATTTTATTATTTAATTACATTTAATTATATAAAGTTGTTAAATAATAAAATAGTTATCAATAATTAACTATTTATTTATCATTTAATTATTAATTGAAATGATAATTAAATGATAAAAAAATTGTATTTCATTTTCGTACAATGGGACCTGCACTCCCACTGTCGCTCGCCGATCAGATGCGAAGAAAGAGCGACCTTTGGCATCAGATCAACTCGTCTCATTCATTGTTTTTATTGCGCTTTTTTCTAGCGACTTTTTACCGAAGGGAACTTTCGTACGAACGCACCCGGGAGATTGATTGATTTGATTTAATATGCCGTGGATTAAGGCAAATTACGCAATGCGATATAATCGTGAGATTTAGTAATATCGAAGATGTAGCAAGAATGCCATCATCGCAATGAAAGCAAATGCCGAGTGCATGGGTGTTGAGATATTAGTGAAGAAAATAATCGGAGGTGCACATCACGCATAATGGATGGCAATTAACGTCTAATAAGCGGGCGGAGATTCTTGCACAGGATGGATAAAAATGCTCATATATTTTTAACATTTTACTACATCTATACTTACATTAGTCGGACATCTAAGATAAGAGAGAGGGACCTTCACCTCGGGGCAGTGAAATTGTGTGGCAACAAGTATACCCTGTGACAAACTCTCATGTAACTTTCATTGTCTTAAGGCCTTACATCTAGTTGAAATTTTTGAAGATATCGATTTTTGGTTCACGATGGATTGTTCAGATAGAACATTTCGAAAATATTGTCTGAAAATTTCAAGGCGATCCGTTAATAATTGAGGGAGTTAGGGTCGTTTATAGGTAGGTTCTGCGAACCGGCGGCCGTTAAGGGCGATTTTTTCGAAATTATATTTTTAGAATCGCTGCGACGTCGATATCTCAAAAATCACCGCACCGATCCACTTCAAATTCAACAAGCTTCTTTTACATATCAAAGTGCTTGGACGCTGGAATTATTTTTTCGAGGCTTAGTTTTTTTTTTACTTTCGATACTTTGACTTTAGAGCGGCCATGTTTGCAAAAATAAATATTTGCTTGAATCCTTCGTCCAAGCACTAGATAATTTCATGCAAAAAATAAACGCGTTTGATTTTTTTTTTTTATTTCGGATAATTTGTTTTGTGAGCAACAGTGGCCACTGCAGAGAACGCTTTGCAATCCGCGGTCTGCACAAGACAGATTTTATCTACCACATTTATAAAAACAAAATTCAATACAAAAATTGTCAAAGATACTTAAAACCTTACTTTTCAATGTAAACGAATCAATTCTCGAAAACCTGCACACGTTTTGTCAGAAAAAATTCACGAAAATTATAATTTTTTAGAAAGTGACTTTTCCGAAAAATGAGCCTAACATTTTTTTGTTGCTATTTTCTCATTTATTACTCAAACAAACTCAACCGCCTCACTCCGGAGGGGTTTGGGTTGGTTTAGGCGTGTTTGTATTCACAAAGGCTTCTTATATAAATCCCCCACCCTCCACACCCAATATAGGCGTCGAAATGTTCAAAAATGCCCTATTTTATCACATGTTTCCGCGAACTTCAAAACCCCATAACTTTTTATGGTGGGGGAGGCGTGAATTTCAGCTTCCCCTGCCTGAACATAATTATTTATAACCCAATAAATGAGAAAATAGCAAAAAAACATTAGGCTCATTTTTCAGCATAATCACTTATCTGAAGAATTACCAAAATAGTTATAATATCTCTATCTTAAACCTTAACGGGTTACCCCCACTTGTAGCGCAAAAAAGGCCTTTTTCATGAATTTTTTTAAAGAAAACTACAAAACTTTTTGAATCGATCAATATACCATCTTAAAGAACACATCTTGAAGAACTTTCAGTAATTTTTTTTATTGAAAAATATTACATTGTTTAGTGGCAAATGGCCGTCAATGAAATAATGTTTTTATATACACGGTTTGCGGTGACCAACATTGCGGCGAAGTGGATCATTTGAAAAAAAATGCGGATGGATTTAGTCAAATATAAGTATAAACTAGTCTTTAAACGAAGGATTTTAAAAAATATTCATTTTTCACAAAATGACGGACAGTCAAAGTTAATGGTTCGATTTTAACGAAAAAAAAACGGCCGTTTTTTTGCTATAAAACGGCCATTTTTTTACGAAAAAAAAAATCGAACGATTAAAGACTACATTTTTATGTATTAAATAAGCCTGCAAAATTTCAAGAAGATCGATTCATTAGTGTTCGAGTAATCTTGGTCACCGACTTCAGAAATGCCATTTTGAGAAAAACGCGTTTAAAGTTTCAATTTCAGTTTACACGAAGAAAATATTTTTTTTGTAAACTTACATAGAGTCATCTATTCCGGGCCTATACAGAAGTATGGGCCCGAATACTTACACTTCAAAAAAATGCAATAAAAAAAATCGATTTTTTCAAAATCGCAAGTGGGGGTAACCCCTTAAATCAAATTTGAATATTTTGATCTTTGAATGTTCTTGAGAATTTCACAATTATGCTTGCGGAACTTTTGCGGATTCTGACAAACTATTATGTGGAATACAATGACACCATTGAAAAAAAAAATAACATTCGTACGCGCGTTTGATGATTGAAAATTCAACACCGTCGCGATTTTTCGCGAATCTGCGTTCCCGTATGCGAAGTAGCATCAAGAAATCAGAGAATTGCATGTACGTTTAACATTTGAACGCGAGGAAAATCATGGGTATGTCGAGCATCGAATATGTAATTTCGCGTTCTCGAGAGCGTTGAAGATAACAAGGTCCGGTGCTCAGTGGCGATGCATCTGCTTGCCTTGATTTGCATGCATTATTGTGGAGCTTGGACCGGGACGTAGCACGAGACTCGAGTTCGATAATTATTATGGAGCTTGATTGGACGCTCACTGAGAGAGAGAGAGAGAGAGAGAGAGAGAGAGAGAGAGAGAGAGAGAGAGAGAGAGAGTCTCGTAGTATAACAATCTTAATTCACGTACTTCTGCTAGAATGATCACCAGTCTGTCCCTTATTAAACACGATTAAATCTCACATGTGTCTGGACATGTATATGCAAAATACCCTCGCAGAACTGAATATCTCATTGAGAACAGCAGATAAGGGTAGGACTGACTGACGTTTCCCCCTTAATCTCCATCTCGTTATAAAGCTCAATAAGAACATTTTTGCTCAACGTTCGTTCTTTTACATCGCAACTAGTCACCAAGGTTTCAAACTCGACCTGGAAAACAAGAGAAGCTCAAAGCTACACAATTGTTTTTTCGTCGTATTTTCTTTCTCGACAAATCAGTGGCGTTTTCATACACGTAAAAATTTTTAAATAGATTGAAATTATTCAACATTCATATTTCATTTTTACACATACTTAAGGCAGGATACCACTGTGACGGGTCAGAATTTTTTTGTTTGCATTTTCTCAAGGTATACATATTCAAGAATAAGTGAAAAAATATAGAAATTTGACGAAATCACAGACGATTTATCGACAGCAGGTATCCCAACGATTTACGTATACTCAAACTTTAAATCGCGATTTTATCGACCTGGCCGGAACTCTAGCTATAATTGTCCGATTTTCAATTTTAAAAACCAAAATTGCCGTAGTTGCAGTACCTATCGTTGTACGTAGCTGTTTTTGTTCACTTTAGTATTTTTAAGCCCCCGAACATAAGTAAAAATTTCGCCAAAAGTTCACTTTTTTTTTAAACCCGTAATTTCGTGAGTTTTTTTTTCGAAAAACGTCTACATGCATTTATATTGATTATGAAACTCTTTTATTTTTATCTTTCAGATAAATCATTGTCAAGTTATCGATCCAGCCGTTGGACCGCATTTTTCATACAGAGGCTCTATTATGCCTCAATAACGTTGTTAATTTTCCCTAATAAAAATTTACATGAAATAAGTTCAATGGATACTTAATAACATACCTTCTTTCCAAATAAATAGTCTGGTAGACAAAAAAAATCGGAAAAACGACCTTATATAAATATGACAATTGTCAATGATGATTGAAGTTTTTGCTACGCAAGATAATCCACTTTCAATGACGACAAAGACTGGCTTGTATCATTTAATTGTTACCGATATAATTGCGCTATTTATCGTGTAGTCGACCATCCTTGAGTCGCACCATCCTGCGAGCCCTTCATCAGCGGTTGGTCGAAAAATACAATTCCCCAGACATAATGACAGCTATATATCTACCTGGCAATCCGTCCTTCACCTATCCTCATTTTTATTGCAACGATAAAGTCCTTCGTTCTGTCAGCCCAATCGCGAGCCTAAATTTGTAAGATTCGAATAGCTCAGTGTCCGGAATGGTGGAATTTATCTCAGAGTTTACGAACTTTTACGACGAGGATCTCCGGGTATACCTTAAATGCCGGAAGCACGAACGTGCAGGTATATATAAATAAGGAACCGTGGAACACCTCCACGCGTTCTTCCAGCAGTTAGTACGAAGCGGTTCGTACCTTAAAAGAAAGAAATAAAAAGAAACAACAGTACGCTGTACACACATATAGGGATCCACAACCGACGGCTCATGCTTAGCAAACACTCTTTCATTCCGTTAACAGAACGAACGAGGGTCCGCGACGTTCGAGGCGCGTTTGACCAAACAAACGTGCAGGATAATGGTTGTAGTACGTTGTATTCGCTCGTGCGAGGGAGGGACCGGCTTTGCCGTTGTTTCACCAATATTTGACGAGTTCGTGAGTCGAATATACATATGCACGCTCGTTTATTCTTCCCTCGAGCTGCGAGAGACAGCACTTCTTTTCCGTTCAAATAAAGTTTTCCTCGTCCGATTCACACCTTCCAATTCTCGAGAAATAGCCCGGCTTTTGTGCTCTGAGATTCCGTGATGTTGAGGTTTGCAGCGTTGGAATGCCACGAAAGTCTTTTTCTATTGCCTCATCCTCATAAGAGGTTCATGATCTTAAGGAGTTTCGGGACAAATCACGAAAAGTTACCATTTGCTTCTAATTCATACAGTAAATTCTTTGTCATATGCTGAATGCACTTTCTAAATTTACAATTGATCGTCTGCACCGTTTCTTTAAAATTTACAATTGAATATTCTACAGATATTACACAAATTGCAACTATCTCATGGTATTGAAAAAGTAAACAGACATTTCGGATAATAAAGAACAGGTTAATGCACATATCCATGTATCCATCCATCCATCCATCCATCCATCCATCCACTCATCCATCCATGCATCCATTCATCTACAAATCCAGCCATCCATCCATCCATCCATCCATCCATCCATCCATTTATCCATCTATCCATTCTTCCATCCATCTATCCATCCATCCATCCATCAATCCATCCAACCATTCATCTACAAATCCAGCCATCCATCCATCCATCCATCCATCCATTTATCCATCCATCCATCTATCCATTCTTCCATCCATCTATCCATCCATCCATCCATCCATCCATCCAACCATCCATCTCCGTGTAATTTATATGTAATTTACACTACATAACAATTTTTAACCGCAGATGTACACTACACGTCATTCAGCGTATTTTCAACCAATCTCAAGCATTTAGCGTGTCGCAGCTGCCCCCCCACTCTACTACGACACAGTGGCAATGGAGTGGGGGTAGCGTTAGTTTCGTGTGACATCCAGCTGACTCAAACCCCTATGCTCAGCCACCCCAACAAACATATTCATTTTTAAAAGCATTTTCAATTCAAAAAACACTTTTTAAGGGAGCCTTTGTCCTTAAATTTTCAAAAAATTAATTTGAGCTCAACATGAGCAGCTAGAAGAAGAGGAGGGATGCCTCTATGGACCAGGCATTGCCGATTAGCGGTAATTATAAACACATTTGTGTAAACACATTACAAAACTTTAAACGCGTTTTTCTCGAAAACACGTTTTTAAAAATGGCTGATATTCTCCTGACCGCTGTAATTAACATATCGACCTGAAATTTGGAGAGCATACTGAGAAAATATGTCTTCACGGAATGACGGATCGTTTTTTCGATAGATACATTTTTGCATTTATTATTTATCTTTTTATGCGAAAAAAAACGCGAAAATTCGTTTTTTTTTAAATTGTCGCCATTTTCCGAAATTTGTAATAAACGAAAAACCCATCCGTCATTCCATGACCAAAGGGTCACAGATTGATAATATGTTTTGAATTTGTGTTTCAGATCAACAAAGAGGGGGCAGTGATGTCAGCCGTTTACCTCCCGCGATTTGAGGACCTGTTTTCGCGGAGCTGCAACGACCGCCATTTTGGTTTAAAAAAAAATTTAACGTTCTGTATATCATGAATAAAAGCAAGAAAAAATCCGCACTCAAAAAGCTTTACTCGTTTCCTTTAAAAAAAATAAAATGTAAACACCTGAAATATGGCACTCCAAGGACAAAGTCTCCGTTAACATAGGGAGATGCCTATGATCAGATAACATAAGTAGTACGTTATGACACTGATGACAAAATTGTCATAATATACTGAGTAATTTTACGGTTTTGCATAACATTTTAAACATTTTTTCACACGTTTCATGCGTAAAACTGCCATTCAGCGATAAGCGTAGGCATCTCCCTATATCGAAAAGTGTTTTTCAATTATAAGTTTTAGAGAAACGGTGTGGAAGATTGATTAAAAATTTGGAGGGTACATTCAGTAAATGACAAAGAATGGACTGTGTAAATTTAAATCAAATAGTAATATTTCGTTAATTGGCCCGAAACTCCGTAATCTATAAAAAAAATTATAGATTGCAATAAAAATGAAGAAATAAAGAAAATTTAAAGGTACTTTAGTTGCATTCCAACGATGCAAGCGTCGACCTCGTAATACTTCTTGGGTTCAAGGGCAGTTATCAAATTGCCAATTTGCTAATTATTCGTCAAGAAGTATTCCTGACTTACGCAAAAACCGCACACGACGATATCGCGGAATTGTCTCTGCATTTTATTAAATTAGGTTGGGCGTTCCGATGACCCAGGGCGCGGTGGTGAATTTTGAACGGGAAAGATGCAGAAGATTGCATCGAGAACCGAAAATTCATCGTTGCATGACGACGAGTCGATGTGGCCTCTGGGCATTCGGTAATCCTTACGTTATTACGCGTATGTAAATTGCCCGAAGACTTCACGCTGATCCGCGCTCTGCTTTCTGATATTACTCAACAAGAAATGTGAAAGGACTTTCGTGAAATATTTCTCACTGAAAATCGTCGAATGCCCGTACACTGAGAAGAAAATTGTATCTGTAACTTGAGGGATCATCACAGTGTAAAATTTTCAAATAATCGATTTTTTTTGCATTATCCGACAGACGATTATAAACATGGACCTGGCATCGTCAATTGATCGTAAGTAGACAATTTATCTCAAAATTCCGCACTCGAAACTTAAACTATTTTTTCTCGAAATGTCGTTTTTCAAAACAATGTACACTCTCAAAGGGGGAGTTTTCAAGCTATCCGTATCAAATTTTGACACATCATTCTTCACGCCATTCTTCATCATGCTGTTGAAGCTTTTTTTGAAAGCTTCATATTTTTTTAAACAAACAACTGTCGAAAAAATAGGCTAAATTCGATACTTTTTTTTTCAAACCACCGCCATTTTGTCAATTTTGATTTAAAAAGAAACTTCCATAGCAAGATAGCGGCTTTCATACTGGTTGATAATCTTTTTACAACTTTTGTGTTTTTCGAAGACATTGTTAACTGTTAAAAAAATGTAAAAAAAATAAAAATAAACGTTTAAACATTTATTTTCTGTTCTTCGTGAGTGCTTTAATTTGGCATAATAAAATCCGACTGATTATCGTATTTTAACCATCGAAAAAAAATCGCGATAATCAGCTATTTTTCGACCCGTTACCCTGTGGTGATCCCTTAATCGATGATAAAAAAGTGCACTTCATTCTATTTGATATTAGGCAATCCTACCTTGCACCTAAAGTTACTACATAAAACTATTGATATCAATGAATTGCATGTTTGAATCTCCGCCCCTCATCAACCAGTTCGATGCACCCATCCTTTCCTAGCCAAGCGGAAATCTTGAATCAGGTGATGAATAAAAATTAACATACTCTCACGAAGCTTCAATTTAAAAAAACTCAATGATCGATTGAATAATAGAACGTCGTAAACGAATTATTCTATTCGCCGTTAAAAAACGATTTAAATGAAATTAATTATTCGCACGCACGCGAGTTATATTCGAGAGCTATTGTTTACTACTGTTGCATCGACGAATAAATACTTATGATTGTTCTCTCGGATTTTTTTCCACGTGAATGGGCATTCACAATTATCAGATCAATTAATCTTCTTTCGTTGGCAAACTATACAGTGGTGATTTAAAATCAGTTATACAATCGATTGCACCATCCTCACGAAATGAAATTGAAATTGGTTACGACAATTCAGGAGTTAATGTGTCAAGGAGCGTTGACGAATCGTCCACAAAGTATATTTCATTGAAATAGTCTCTGTCCCATTCGCTTTGATGTATAAATGCCTAGTATTGTGTAAGATCGTAGAAGATCTCGCATCGATACCGTGAAAGAATTCGGAAGCTGCCACGACTGGACACAGGCTCACTGGCTGGACCGTTTTCGGTACCGTTATACAGGATTCATTCAAAGACTCACACGGGAGTTACGAACGAGTCGGTGAGCCTGAGCAAGAACGATCGAACCACACGTATATAAATATATAGATATATGAATATATTCGCGATATACGAGTACAAGCTTTCGAAGTTTGCGGTCGCGCCCGTTCAACTTGAAGTAAATATCCGAACCGCAATCTTCGATCTAATCGATTTTCGTACGATGCGGTTGTGCTTTATTATTCATCGCTTTTTAATTCACAAGTCGCAAACTTGCCTTGTTGCATAATAATTAAAAAAAGAGTGCAGGAGGCAGGCTTTTTCTTCGCTGATACCAAACATCGGAGCATTCATCTCTTAATATATAAATATATGGAGTTAAGTTTGATGGATTTTGAAAATGCTAAAAATATATTACTAAAAATAAAATAAGGAATTTCAGTTACTCGAATAGAAGGTTTTTCGTTTTTTTTTTAAATATAGGGCCAATTGTGTCAATGCATTTTTCCTTGTTTTTTCAATATAAAAATGATAAGATTAATTGTTACATTAATTTGAATTAAATTTTGAATTATTATATAATTATTAAATCATTAAGTTTAATAATTTATTAAATTATTAAATTAGTACAATTTAATCTAATTAAATAATTAGATTAATTTGAATAAAAATGATTAGATAATTTGTCAGATTCATTTTGATTAGGTTAATTTCCCAAATTGGTGAGCTATAATTTTGTCGAATTTGTCCAAATGCGTTTGGTAAAATTCTTCATTTTTCAAAATAGTATTTATTGTCTGCTTCCTATTGTTGGAAATCGAGGAAAGTGGATGCATCGCGGATAAAATATGGTCTTAAAGTTTGCATCGTTGGAATACAACGGATATGTTTTTTTTCTCGTTATGCCCAATTTTTTTTTGACATATTTAGACTACGAAAATCACTGAAACGTTTTTCCCTAGAATAGGGATGTGTAATTTAAATGTGAAAAAAAGATTATAGATAATAGTACGAATAAAGAAATTGAAAAAAAAAACAAAGGAAATTTTTTGTTGCATCCCAACGATGCAAAGTTCAATACCGTACGAAAATTACTTATTTCTTTTTTTCCTCCAAGCCCTTTTTGGAAGAGTAAATTCATGACGCTCACACATTATTCATCTGTAAATATTCGGACCTAACTCCGATCTAATCGATTTTCATACGATGCGGTTGTGCTTTATAATCAACTGCTCTTCAATTCTCAAGTCGCGAACTTGTTTTGTTGCAAAATAATAAAATAATAAATAAGAAATAAAACTAAAAAAGGGCAGCAGGCAGACTTTATCGTCACTGATACCAATCATTGGAGCATTCAGATTTTAATATATAAATATTTTTAGATTAGTTATTGATTAATATTTATGTATTTTAACTTTATACGAAATTATTCTACTTTACAAATTTAATTCTGTATATTTAAATATACGGAACTAAATTGGTAAAGAAATAAATTTGATAGATTTTTTCCCAATTTAAATACTCGGGTAAACATTTCGACGACGTTCCATTCTTCCCGGTCAAGTTACTCGATTTTGTTCCAACTCCTTAGAAAATGAAGGATTATTGTTAATCACCGAGAGAACTTTCCAAGATCTGTCTCTGTTCAATTGATCTTTTCGTTGACGTCCTGGCAATTTTGCCATCAACGTTAAGTAGAAAATGGAACGTCAAAGGGTCATCCAAGAATGGAAGAAAAAAATGACTCGCTATACTTTCGATGAACTAGAAACAAAAAAGAGAATTTCAGTGAAACTATATTCCGAGAGGAATAAGGAGTACAATGTAAAAGTGTAACGAGTATTGTGCTCCACGAGTCTGCTCGAGCAGCGATCGTATGTAGAATTGGGCCAACAGTGGGTCACGTATATCGCGTTCCCTTTAGACACTTTAGTCTGTGAAAATCGAGCGTGACCCCCCTTGCACACACACACACACACGTACGCAAACACGTCGAGGTACGTTTTCAGGCTGTACACAGGGACTGCGGAAATTCTGGACTAATGAGTCAGACTTCCTTGCCACGGCTCGTCAATGTATGAATAATGTGTGAGCTACACGAATTCACTCTTCCAAAAAGAGCTTCTCGGAAAAAGAAGCAATTTTCATCTCAATGCATCCACTTTCCTCGATTCTCGACAATAGAAAGAAGCTAATGAATCCTATGTCAAATAATAAAGAACTTTTCCAAACGTATTCGGACAAATTCAATGGAATTATTGCTCAACAAATTTGAGAAATTATTTGAAAAAAAAAAAAAAACAAAATGAATCTAATGAAATACGATAAACTGTAAGAATACCAGTTTTGTTTCTTCTAGTATACTAAAATCGAGCAAAAATTCGATTCCAAACGTTTCCAAACGTATTTGGAAAAATTCAATGGAATTATTGCTCACCAATTTGACAAATTAAATGAAAACAAATGAATCCACGATAACTGATACGATAAACTGTGAGAATACCAGTTTTGTTTCTTCTAGTGTACAAAAATCGAGAGAAAATTCAATTCCAAACGTATTTGGACAAATTCAATGGAATTATTGCTCACCATTTAAAAAAATAAATGAACAAAAATGTATCTAATGAAATACGATAAACTGTAAGAATACGTTTCGTTTCTTCTAGTATACAAAAATCGAGCAAAAATTTGACTCTAAACGTATTTGGACAAATTCATTGAAATTATTGCTCACTAATTTGAGAAATGAAATTAAATAAAAATTAATGTAATCAACTACGATAAACTATACGAATGCCAATTTTTTTTTTATTATCGAAAAATCGTGGAAAAATGCATTGACACAACTAGCCTTATCGTTTTTTTTCCAAAAAACAAACGACCTTGTATACGAGCAACCAAAATTTCGGCGATCGATTATAGCAACAAAAAAAAAGACTTCTGATCTCCAGATGCTCATTAAAAACTTCGATATTATTGAAACTCTTCGGTCACGTGTTCAAAAAAATTTATCTCAATTAACACAATTAAAAATTTACTAACTCCTAAAAAAAAACACAAAAATATTTTAAAACTCACTCAGTATTCAAGATCGTCGAAGGGTGGTCCTTCCTCTCTCGTATATACCTCCGATATCCCTTATTTCAAAATCACCAAAAACCGCGTGCACGACCGCGTACGATATTGTTAAATATTCCCGATTGAAGTGTGCAACCATTGATTGAACAACGAACCTCGGGTTTTCCCCTAATAAATCTACAAGTGTAACACACACGATGCGTTTTACCGTTTTTGCCCTCAAATTAATATTGACGATACGAGCGTGTCGATGAAAATTTGACTTGTGAAGCGAAAAGAAAAATTAAAACAAAAAATGTGAAGTGAAAAATCGTTCGCGTTGAATCTTCTACCGCGATCGGTATCGACACGGTAGTCGCGTGCGCCGCGTGTGCGTCTGAGGATCTCACTCACTCGGTGCTCCTCTATAGAGGAGGATCCCTCTCTCCTTGTGGTTCTGTGCGATCGGGACGATCTTGCGGCTGACCTTGCCACTGCTGGAAGGGTAGTGACCCTGCTTGCAGCCAGCACGCTCCACGTACTTGTATCTATTTATATATATATATATATATGCGGCATTCCAGGTCGACTGGATTTTTTTACTAGTTTCGCCCAATTCCCCTGGAATTTCGTCTGTTCTCCATGAAATTTATTCCACTCCAAAAGACGATGAACTACTTTCAAGTATTTGCCCGTAACCTGTTATTGTCAATAAATACTCAGCCATCAGATATGTGTTGCTTCGACTTTTTTGGCGCACAGTTCTCGTAATTAATTATATATACTTTTTCCAACTAGAAATCTGCAAAAAAATCAAGATATTCGTCAGACTCTCGGACTCTTTTAAGGGCTTATGCCCAGCTGTAAAACCCGAAAAATCGGTTTTGTTTTTACGAAATTAATAAGATTTTGACAGTGTATCATCTTATAAATGTCCCTTAAGAATTTTAAGGCGATGGGATCAAAATTGGAAGATTTATAGGATGTTATGTTGACGCCCGTCAAAACGCTCGGAGCGTCGTTCGAAACTTTAAATGATTTCTTCTCGAACGTTTTTAAAGTCGGTGAGCAAAATATCTCGAAAACTACTGCATCGATCTTTCTGAAAGTTGTAGGGCTTTTTCTAGATGTAAAAATGATACTGTTTGATCGGAGGATTTTTTTTTCGGTGTATACTTGCGATGTGATGAACGAAAAATTCTCATTTTTTCGAAAAAATCGAGATTCCCAGTTTGAACACGCGCCATTTTTTAAATTAATGAAGTGGCGCGTGTTTAATTGAATATTAATTAAACACTAATTAAATATTCAAATATTTCTACACAAAAAAATTAAAGTGTTCTTTAGATGATACTTTTCGAAATACCTAATTCAGTTCAATTACCGCGTAATTGATATACTTTTTAAGGATCATCGAGCTTAACGCGATAATCCTTGTAAATGATAAAAAGAGAAAATATAATAAATGATAGAACGACAGTTAACAATATTTCAATATCGTCAACGGTGATCCAGGGTTCGTGAAATTTAATCTTTTTACTCCGCATTGAATTGTAAAAGATCAAACAAATTTCTCCCGTGACGATGAGTCGCTGTGAAATGCCCCATATATATATTTTTCCTTCTCGATGCCTTCACTTCTTCGCACTCGGTTTTATCCCTCGTTCGAGTCCCTTTTCTCTCGATCTTTCGCCTCGTTCTCTCATTCTCTCGGTACAGCTTTACGTCGCAGTACCATTTGCCCGGTTCTATTCACCGGCTGGCAAAGTATATATTATTATATACATACGCCAGACACACAAAAATGTGAGTGTACGTGTAGCTCCGGGGAACTTCTCGCCTTAAGCCTCTTCTCGTTCCCCGCTTTTACTCTCCTCTCTTTTCACTCACATACGTATATGTGTGCTCTGCTATAGTGTAATACCTGCCGGTGTTTTTTTTCTCCTCTTTGAATAATATATACTGCGTTCCTCGTTCTACGCCGGGCGCGCACACTGTTCCCGTGCTCTGGATAAGAGTGCACTGAGCGCCAAGCCGACAGGTACAAAAGCTCTTTTGCAGCTGAGAGACATCACAGCTACGTACGAACGAGCGCGCGCACACGCACACGAATGTAGAGACAAACGTGCACGTCCCACGGTATGACCGAATGGGGCCGGACCAAATGTTACACATGCATGTTCCAATGCATATATATATATATATATATATATATATATATATATATATATATATATCACTGTATATGCAGAAAAAAAATGTTAACGCCAGTATCGCCATGTTTATTAATATATATATATATATATACACTACTCCAAAAAATTAAAGGATCGGAAAATGTTTTCAATTTTTTAAAGTGCTTTTTGAAGCGCTGTATCTAGGTGAAAAATGTTTGTATCTAGATGGAAAGAAAAGCATTTGAAAACTTCAAGTTTCTAGTTTTGAGATCTTTTGGCAAAAATAAATTAGTTAGCTACGGTTATCGCGCAATCATAAGAAATAGCGAGAGAATTTTTTTTATATTTTTTTTTACTCTTTTTCACGGGTGAAAAGTGAAATTTTTCGAATTTTTTTTTCTTCTTCAATTTAACAAGCAACTAGTGCAAAGTTGTCAAATAAGTTGAAGAACATTAGTCTTTTCGTTTTGATGATGATTACACGGTGTTCAGGAACAATAGACTTGTGCCTTTAATTGTTTTACAAAACTTTGATGAATCAGTCCGGGCAAACGGTTCGTTGGATCAATTTGAAAATTTATAGGGCTATTGGGGGTACATTAAGCTGAAAAAACCGGGCTACATTAGACTTTCCATCAATATTTGTAAAGCAGTGGTAGATTTACTGAAAAACCATAAAAAGTCAATTTTTGTACTTTTTTCAAATTAATGTTAAGGGTATAACGTTTTTTTTCTCAACAAATTAATGAAAGGGTCTTGTAGGAGATTGATTCAAGTTTTCAAAGCTGCCCTTTAATACCCTGTGCGATCATTGGTTGCTGAGATATCGATGATCAAAGACAAAAGGATCTTTTTTTAATGAAAGTCGGATATCTCAGAAAAAATTGACGTAGAGAGATTAAAAAAAAACATATTGAAGCTGAATAAACAGGGTAATTGATCTATACATTGATTTCACGGACAACAAATTTCTTGAGCCCGCGGACCCTTGACAAATAACACAAAAATTTGAAACAACATTTTTTCCGCTATTTCTTACGATTGTGCGATAACCGTAGCTCACATTTTTTTGGCCAAACAATCGCGAAACTAGAAACTTGAAGCTTCAAAATGCTTTTTTTTTCATCTCGATACGACCATTTTTCTCATAGATACAGCGCCTCAAAAAACACTAAAAAAATTGAAGAAATTTTCTCTTCCTTTAATTGTTTGCAGTAGTATATATATATATAAACAGTGTGTCCTGTTATGAATGGATAATCCTGCAACCGTCGATAGGTGAGATCATGTCCTCCTATATGCTGGAATTTCCATTTCGTAAAAGTCCCACGGCTTTCGAGATAAAAATCGTCTGCTTTTGGTTTTTCGCATGCCATTTTTACAAATAATAACTTTTTTTAACCGGTTTTTTTTATAAAATATTCTTGGTTATTTGTTTTATCTAGAAAAGTCTTCTTTTTAACCTCAACCGTTAAGGAAACTTTATGAAAAAATATCTTATGCAGAATTTTCATAGAAACCAATTCGAACATCTGACTTGGATAGCCTACAGTGTAAAAAAATTTACTACGCATATCGTGACAATTGCTTCAAAAAGTTACATAGTTATCGTCGATTCATATCATTTGATGATTTGATCAAAACAGATGATTTAAAAAAATAACATAAAGCCCAAAACCTCGAAAACCGTGAAACTTTTACTAAACTGAAATTCCAGCATATAGCAGGACATGATCTGACCCATCGACAGTTGCAAGATTATCCATTCATTACAGGACACCCTATATATATATATATATATATATATATATATATATATATATATATATATATATATATATATATATATATATATATATATTCAACTCTTTCAACTCTTCAACTCTATTTTACTCAACATGCAGATATATACATATATGTGTGTGTGTGTGTGTGTGTGTACACACACACACACACACACACACACACATATGTATATATCTGCATGTTGAGTAAAATAGAGTTGAACGAGAACGCAAAGTCTCTAAAAAGAGTAGGATGACACAGCAACGTTGACAAGAAGGAAAGGTGAAGGCATTAAGCGTTTCGTGACTCTGGGAAAGGGCTTGCAAATATTCGTGACTAAAGGAGCGACCACTCCGAATCGATCGGAAGCGAAGGGGAGAAGGGTGGATGCAAACTTTCATTACAAGAGTGATAAACTGTTCGAAATTTCTTAAGCTCTGCTTTATTCGTTTCTCCACCGCTTCAATTTTATATCAGCGAATTTCTATCACGAACTTTCGGACTTTTTGAATTTCTAGTACCAAACTTTTTACTTCATGAATTTCTCGTGCTACTTTCTGACTTTTTGAATTTCTATCACGAACCTTGTGACTTGCAGATAGAGGGGGAAAAAATTGAACGAAAAACGGAGTTGCGTTTGGAAGTGAAGCAAAAATCGGTAGGTCTTCATTTGCATATTGTTTACTGCGCTATGTTGGAGCGGCGAATAGAAAAATCCATGCAATGGATACGACACCATAGTCGAATTGCACAATATGTGGGAATTGGTGAGTTTGTAAAAATGGTAAAATAATTGGTCATTTCACGCGGTTTGAAAGTTTTTTCTAATCTTCATTGGATCTTGTTTAATTGATACAATGAGAATACGATTCGTCAGAGAGCTTTTTGTGAGTTTGTGATTTCGCTTCACGGAGTGCACGCGGTATTATATCAGACACCTGCCGTTAGATAAATGTGGAGATGAACGTATAAACCGCTAAGTGAAAGGACGTGGCGCCATTTCTCCCTTACTCTCATCCGGTAGGTGTACAATTTATACCTCGCCCACCTTTCCTCATCATTTTCATCGCTTCAGCTTTATGCTCTCATCGCCTTCTCTGTCTCTTTTCTTGTCGCTCTCTTCAGAGAGAGAACGAGAGAGGGTGAGAGAGGGAGAGAGAGAGAGAGAGAGAGAGAGAGAGAGAGAGAGAGAGAGAGAAAATAAACTGTGCGCATACTAACACTTTACGTATGAATATTCTACCGTATCGTGGAGAAGTACATAAATTGGACACTGCCGAACAAAAGGGCCTCAACTACGCATGCGGTGACATCGGTTAGGACCTTTTGTTTTCCAGCAATCGTGAATGTATAATATCGGTGTGGCTGGCGCATCCCACCCGTTGATAAAACCGGTCGTGCTTCTCGTTTCGTAGTCATTAAACAGTCAACGCCGTACTTGCCGTCGGTCGTCTGTTATGAGAACGATCTGAGAAACAATCCTGTTGCAGTAAATCCCTTACCGAACTTTTCTTATTAATCGTCAGAGAAAAAATCTCCTTCCTATCATGCCAATCGTTTTTCCAATTAGAGACTCTAAATCGATAGAATCCGAAAAAGGTTGTACAAAAGATTTTTATATCCGTAGAATGTACAGAAATAAATTTAAGTAAGAATGCTTCGAGTTAGGGGAGGTCTGTGACGAGGTGAAAAAAGTTCGTTTTTTCGGATTTTTTTTGGTCTGCTAGATTGTTTATTTGGGATTTGGAAAAGGTTTGTTATTAAGTATACAGTAGCTGCCAAAAGTTTCCGGACACTTCTGATAATGGCAAAAGTTTCAATCACTTTGGATATATATGAAAAATTGTATCAGAATAAGGTAATTAATTACACCGAGCTATTTAATATCTTCGTAAAATTATAAATAAAACGAACTATATTATTCTAACATTATTCGGCAATTATCCAGTGGTCGAAAGTTTTGCAATTATCTGAAGCGTCCGGAAACATTTGATTGGTAGTTTATATCGAACTTATTTTGTGTACATTTTTATTCAGAAAGATAAAAAAATTAACAACGTTATTGAGGTATGTAGAGCATTTGTATAAAAAATGCGCTCCAACGGCCGGATCGATAACTTGACCATGATTGGTCTGAGAGACAAAAGTAAAAGAAGTTTTATAATTTATATTAATGTAGTTCTTGTTTTACGCAGCCGATATTGAAAGAAAAAAAATTAACAAAATAGCGGATGTTAAAAAAAGTAATTTTGGCAACATTTTTACTTATATTCGGTGACTTAAAAAATACTAAAGTTAAAAAAAACAGCTACGTACAACGATGGCTGCTGCAATGACGAAAATTTTGGTTTTTTTTTAAATTGAAAATCGGACAATTATAGATGTAGTCATGATTCGGACCAGGTCGAGAAAAGTCGTTTCGAATAAAACAGAATTGAAAGTTTTAGTATACATACATCGTTGCGCCATCTGCTTTCACTGAATCGTCGGTAACTTGGTAAATTTTCAATATTTCACTTGAACATTTTTTCAAATATTCTTGAATACGTATACTTTGAGAAAATGCAAAAAAAAATCGATTTATTTTACCCGTCACAGTGGTGCCCCACCTGAAAGCTTGTATAAATACTTGAAGTCAAAGCTAAATAAATTTACGAAACAAATAAGGCACACTAATAATCCGCGACGATGAAAAACATATATTGTTCAACGCGAACGGTATTTTTTTAAGGGACTTGCCGGCGACGATTTTGCGACGATGCTCGTTCAAGTCGTCTCTTTTATTCGAAGCCCATCCCCTTATTTGTCGGTCGATCGATCAGGCAAACGGGAAATGCGTATACGTCGCAATAGACCCGTGAACAAAACCAAGGTCCGGCTGGTGAAAAACCGTACCCGGTAAAAAAGTTTTACGCATCCGCGAGATAATTTTTTCAATTGACTACTCAGCTTTCACATTTTTTTCAAATCTACAGCCGTTATGTAGCTCCTACACGAGACCCAAGTCGTCTTCGATTATGGGTAGCTGAAGGGGGGACCTTTAAGCGAGGAAAAAATTTGCTGATTATCATGATTTTTTTTTTAAAGAAAGATTTCTTCACCATTTTTGAGCCGTGGGGTATGTTTTGTTACTACGTTTGGCTGTTACATGGTATTTTTTATTAAGGGGTCTTCCCACTTTAGACGCTAAAAAAAACTAATTTCGTGATTTTTTTTTGATAGTTTTATATTATAGATATTGATATAAAAGTTGTTACACTTTATAAATACACCTTCGAAATTCATTAAAAAATTATTTTACTTATTTAAGTCACTATTTATAGACGGAAATGATAGTTAAAAAAATGTCCTAAAAAATTGTACGTCTGCGCTGTTGATGAAATCTCGGTGATGGATCATCCCGAACAAAAAAATCAAACGGTTTTAGATTTAGTATGTTAATGACTATAGCGCATATCATACGATTTTTTATCTATAAAAAAATAACAAAACGGGCGACAATTTTCGAAAAAACAAAAAAAAAACATGTTTTTTCACCGTTTTTTGCAAAAAAATAGCAGATATTAAAATTGAAAAAAAACCTTGATATGCGCATTAGCTATAGTTGTAAAGAAGATGTAGTTAACATTTCATAAGGATCGGTTCAGTAGTTTCGAAGATTTTATCAACAAGCCGTCGAAAAACTTTGTTTCGAGAAAAACGCGTTTAAAGTTTGTTTGGGTTACATAAATACATAAAAATTTTTAAAAATGCAATGTATTTCGAAAGCATTAAGTGTAACAACTTTTATGACAATATCTATGATATAAACCTATCAACAAAATTTATGAAAATAGCCTTTTTTAGCGTCTAAAGTGAGAAGACCTCTTAAACTCCAAAAATGGTGGAGATATGGCACAGGCTTCTAAACTGCATTGTCACAACTGGCGTGAGGTGTAGCTAAAAAACTAATCGACCGATTGCGATGAAATTTGGTTGAAATCTTTCGTACCTTATTGTCTAAAGCACGACCCTAAATGTTTTTAAAAATAAAGAGAAAAAGTTTTTTTTTAATTGCAATATGTAGCCATTATTTTCGGAAAATTCAATCTTTTTGTTGCAAAGCGTACCATTTCATCAATTTTCAACATTTCTCATGTTTCCTTGGTTCATATTCTGCGTATAAGTGTTAACGAAAGAAAAATCTTCATTGGTTCTTTTTCAGATTGATCCCACCGACGCTACGTGTCACGCCGTCTGACAACATCCGCCACAACCCGCTTAGAGGACCGTGCCACACCTCTGTCATTATCAAATATTAATAATCTTATAAAATAACGTGTTCCAGCCAAAAGTAGCAATAAAACGAAGTGTCGAATATTGTGAAGAAATCTTTCTCTTTAAAAAAAATCGTGAAAATCGGCAATATTTTCCTCGCCTAAAAGTATCCCTCCCAAAGTCCTGTTAGCGTGACGGCGCACGAAGAGCAAAAAGTTCGGGCGCGCTTGATGTGCGTCGCTTAAATTTGTGGAGCGATCTTGGGATCAGTGGCCGAAGCGATCGCTTTATCATGATACATTCTTCGAAGGAATGCGAAACATTAGTCTCGCCAACGCACACCGATCACAATTATTCAAATGCAATCAATTACCGATTCCCTTTCGCTACGGTTCTCCGTGGTGATAACTTCGAGACACCTTGTTGCCTTCAATGATATTAGATGTTCGGACGTTGGAACGCAACGATGATTGTTATTATCATCGTTATCCGTTGCCAGAATCATCATTAACATACACATTCGCTCGGTCCAGCTTTTGCATCGTTCACGATGACGGCTCAGAGCAACACAGTGAGGAATCCGTCGAGAAATTCTCAGGTGCACGAAAGATTCTCGAACAGCGGTGAGAACAGGTGTCACGCTCGGTTGAACCGGCATGACGATCCAGATTATGTAGAGTGCTTCAATAGAGTTCAATATACACCGTGCATAAACGATCTCAGACTCTGAAATTATCCGGCGGCGAATTACTATATAAAAAAAGTTACGTTTGCTACGCGGCAAAAAATATTCATTATGAAACGTTATTTACACGAGTGATATTGAGATCAGTCGAAGGTGGGAATCAATTCAGCGTGTTCGTACTATGCGCCCTTGCCACGTACAGGGTGTCAAGAAGGTCGATGCAAAGCCTTAAGGGGGTGATAGGTCACGTTGTTAGGGACGTATCTAACCTAGGTTACCGTTTCACCTAGGTTTTTTCACAGTTTTTGGCAAAAAAGTATATCTCATCATTTTTTTAAAATCCTTGATATGTGTTATAGCTATAGTTGTAAAGAATATGTGGTTAACATTTCATAAGGATCGGTTCAGTGCAGTTTCGAAGATTTTGTCAACAAGCCGTCGAACGCTGGAAATTTAGGTGATTTTCGGGAATTTTTTGGAAGAAAAGAACTCAATTAAATGTTTCGGAAAATTAAGAATATATTTGGCTATATTTGACCTATACTACGTAATTTTTTCGTAGAAAAATGTTGAGATCCAAGCGACTTATGCACTGCCTTCGGAGGCGCCAAAAAAAAAGTTCCTCTACTGCTGACATGATTCCGGCAGATTGAGTAGCTGAAACCGAAAACGGAAAAGATGTCGTTAAACTGGAAGGTATTTCCTGTACAATGACGTAGGATTTTCAAAAAATATCAAAATCTAACAAAATGGCGTAGTTACGAAAAAAGTTTGTTTTCTTGCCTATAAAATGGTCGTTTTTTTCAATGCCAAATCGTCAATTTTCATCCAATCAAAAATATCCTACGTTATTGTAGAGTAAATATATTCGAGAGTACTCAGTTCAAATTTCAAGTCGATCGGATAATTGCTCATTGAGTTACAATGTCAGCAAATTTGAAAAATCTCATTTCGAGAAAAACGCGTTTAAAGATTTAACTATCGATTTTCGCAAGATAAAATGATACTTACCATAAAAACTGCTAATCAGCTATACCTGGCCCATACAATGGCAAAGGAAAAAGGCAAAAAAATCGATTTCTTTAAGGAGTTACCCCCACTTGCGATTTTGAAAAAATCGATTTTTTTTATTGCATTTTTTTGAAGTATAAGTATCTGAGAATAGATGGCTCTATGAGTATAGGAATAGATGACTCTATGTAAGTTTACAAAAAAAATATTTTCTTCTTGTAAACTGAAATTGAAACTTTAAACGCGTTTTTCTCAAAATGGCATTTCTGAAGACGGTGACCAAGATTACTCGAACACTAATGAACCGATCTTCTTGAAATTTTGCAGGCTTATTTAATACATAAAAATGTAGTCTTTAGTCGTGCGATTTTTTTTCCGAAAAAAAAATGGCCGTTTTATAGCCAAAAAACGGCCGTTTTTTTTCGTTAAAATCGAACCATTAACTTTGACTGTCCGCCATTTTGTGAAAAATGAATATTTTTTAAAATCCTTCGATTAAAGACTAGTTTATACTTATATTTGACTAAATCCATCCGCATTTTTTTTTTCAGATGATCCACTTCGCCGCAATGTTGGTCACCGCAAACCGTGTATGTAAAAACATTATTTCATTGACGGCCATTTGCCACTAAACAATGTAATATTTTTCAATAAAAAAATTACTGAAAGTTCTTCAAGATGTGTTCTTTAAGATGGTATATTGATCGATTAAAAAAGTTTTGTAGTTTTCTTTAAAAAAATTCATGAAAAAGGCCTTTTTTGCGCTACAAGTGGGGGTAACGCCTTAAAGTGTCACACTGGTATAACCCCTTTAAGGTTGTTTGGATTACATGAATACATTTTTTTTAATTTTTATGTATTTTGAAAGTGTATTTATTAAGTGTAATAACTTTTATATCAATATCTAAAATATAAAACTATCAAAAAAAAAATAATGAAAATAGTCTTTTTTAGCGTCTAAAGTGAGAAAACCCCTCAATGTTTCGGGATCCGAACATCACCAGAACGTCTCATTTAGGATCCTCGTTGGAGATGCACAACTTGAACCGAAAAGTACGATGACTGGAAAAATTTCAATGCTGAGTATTTTTCGTATGGCTTTTGGTAACCTAAGTGTCTGCGCAGTGTGGGATTTTAGTTCTTGGAGTGCAATTTCAAGTTCTATATTTGAGTATTACACATAGAGGATTGAGGTTGTCGATCCTTATGTCCGTAAAACTGCAGCCTCATTCAGCCTGTACGCGCATTATTATCCGGAGGATCCGTTAGACGTTGAAACTTTATGGAAACGAGAACGAGTGCACTCGTGTACTTGCACGTGTTGTATGTATATCGTGCTTGGCATGTTCGCTGGACACGTAGTATCACAAGATTGTATAATATTCCTTCAAAGCTTTCGGATATATCCTCCGATCTCTGCGCGGATAACCTCGCTGATCCGAGTAGGGTAAGGTGAGAGGGAGAAAAATCGTGCGTTTAATTTATACAAGAGGGATGCTTATCCGCGCGAGAATAAGATGATAAACTCATTCCAGGCTCGTTGATGCTCGACGAGACTCGCATGTAATACCTAAAGTGAGCGTTGCCTTGCGCATTAGAATTCTGGCTTAGGTATAGTAATGCGATTTGCGAGCCCAACCAAGCGATAATTCACACGGATTAAAATTATAGAAATAAATTAGATGTCTCGGACATGAATTAATTGTCACGGTCGTTCGTACAGTTATTCCATTTTTTTCGTAAATTAATTGTGTGTGAAATGTAATGGTATATTCAAGGAGTAACGATGGCTTCTGATTGACATTTCATTAAGGCCTTAGGCCACAGTAACGGGCATAAAATCATGTGCGAATTCAACAATTTTTTTTTCGTATGAAAAAGTTGTTCACACATATAATAAATTACACATCTATTTAGATTTCGAAACTGTTCGAATATCATTTTAGATTTATCAATTTTTAAAATCATAAATTCACAAATTTATCAATTTTTCAAATCACAAATTCACAAAAAAAAATCATAAAATCAATTTAGAATATCAAGCTGTTCGAATTGTTTTTTTTTTAATGTGCAAAATGGCAACCTACTCGCAACTTCTCGAAACAGCTTTTTTCCAATTGGCGTGATAAATAACTTCAACAATTTTCACTCGATTTACTTCAAATTTGAAAGTTATGTTTGTAATTGCATTTCGGAGCAAAGTACGTGCGGAATTTCTGATTAATCGAAAACTTTTCATTTTATGAGCAGTTTATGGGCAGTTATAACCAAATTTTTCACTGAAAATTCATTTCTTAAGTTCAAATACCTACAACTTTTGAATAAAACAATATTTTTTTAATTCCGTACGTATTTCTCCAGGTATTCTAATGTAGATTGACGGGAATTTTTGTTTTTGTTCTAGGTAAAAAATTGTGAATGCTAAATGTCACGCCGCGGAGCGCCTTAAAAAGGATAACAAAAGAAAATATTAGTAGTCGGCCATTTTGTACATCGAGGAAAAAAAATTCTAACAGCTTGATATTCATACTAAATAGATGTGTAATTACTTTCATGAGTGAATCACTTTTTCATACCAAAAAAAATTGTTAAATTCGCAAACGATTTTATACCCGTTACTGTGGCCTAACCCCTTAATAAATCATACCGAAACCGAACGAACCAGCCTAGTGATAAGTTTAAAGAGTCAGCTGCGGAACTGCCAAGACTCGATTTTTAAAAGTCATTCGCACGTAATAATTGTTTTTCTATAAATAGATTCAACGATATTGGATGTTGAAGGTTGATTTCACGAGCTTTGGCGGATGTGCCACCCGCAGAGCGACGACTGTGCGGTTTGATAAAACTGTAAAACGAGAGAGCACGGATAAGATTCGCTTATCGATCGTCATTTCATAAACTATCCATTCCCATTCGTAGCGCATGAATTTTACTCATTTTCTTTATTATCACAACTTATCTTGGCGAGTGTACGATCAAGTTTCGATCGTTGCATTTTATCCTGGATTCGCATTCGCAGCTGTACGTGCGTATAGATCTATGTGTAATTCGGTCCCGAGTGCACGTGCGAGTGACTTCAATGTTGCGTATATTTTGCGGAATTGAAAATAGGATCTCCCATGAATTCATAAGCCGAGATAAATATTTTCACAGGCACTAGATGTGTCACTGGTGATAAAAAAAGTAGCAATAAAAAATGTTGAAAGCTTTCGCAGTATCGAGTAGATTGTGGATCATTGTAGATAATATTACTGATTCGCAGATGGTGCATCGACGTCCCTCTAACGGCTCTTGCGCGTACGGCTTTACATGCAAAGCCCTGCTCGTAGACCGGCACTCGTCGAATGTGTACGATCAAATTGTATTGACAGAGAAACGATAAAACACCGATAAGCCCCGGATTGATTAACATCTACGTAGGTCCGTGGAAAATTGCGTTTTTCGAAAATATTTTTGTTTTATAGGATCACCTTTTAGCTATATTCCCTAAAAAATTCAGTGAAATATTCCTAAAATTGAATGAGCTACAGCTTCTCGAAATACTGTTTTCAAACTCGGTGGACATGATATCTCGAGAACCACTTGATGGATTGTTTCCAAATTTACAGAAAATATGACGCGAAATATTTAAAGGTCGTTGACGATCTCACTTTTTCAAAATCGATCTTCATTTTTTTTATTACGTCAAAATGACGACTTTTTTCACAGATTTTGCATGCTCGAGTTTCAATTCGTCGCCACGTTGGTAAAAAAAAATGATTTTTAAAATCGACGATCGTCAACGACTCGTATTTATTAGTAACTTGAATACCCCGTTTGGTTTTTAGATTTCTGATGGATCGTTTAAGCTGGAGAGTGTCCACCGCCAAACATCGCGAAAAAAAATTCATCATCTGCAGGTGGCTATGTTTTTGTTATTTTTCTGTACTTTTTGGTGATTTTTTTTGAAGGTTACAGACTTTAAAGATACAAGTTTATTTCTCACCAACCGTTTCCAAGCATTTTTGTTATTTATGTTTGGCCATTTTTTGGGCCTCCAGGTAGATGTAGCCCTTAACCCTTCGAGTGCACAACGGGTCATTTTGACCCAGTGATTTTTTTCGTGTAAGTACGTATTTTTCAACATATGCGCCACTTTGAACGAATTTTTGGGCATTTAATTGTCGTTTTCATCAAAAAATAAATTTACGGCCATAAAATATGGATAATTCACTACAAAAAACGTCTCTGCAAAAAAAATGCATATTTCCCGGAATACAACGATTTAAAAAACGCCTTGGGTCAGATTGACCCAATATGCACTTATAGGCTGGCGGCGGAGGTGTGCACTCGAAGGGTTAAGGCTTTAGGCCACAGTAACGGGTATAAAATCATGTGCGACTTTGACAATTATTTTTCGTATGAAAAAGTGGTTCACTCACTAAATTCATTACACATCTATTTAGTATGAACATCAAGCTATTAGAAAATATATATTTTTTTTTCGATGTACAAAATGGCCGACTACTCGAAACTTCGCGAAACAGCTCGTTTCCAATTGGCGTGACAAATAACTTCAACAATTTTCACTCGATTTACTTCAAATTTAAAAGTTATGTTCCTAATTGCATTTCGCAGAGAAGTACGTACGGAATTTCTGATTAATCGAAAACTTTTCATTTTATGAGCAGTTTATGAGCAGTTATAATGAAATTTTTCATTGAAAATTCATTTCTCAAGTTCAAATACCTAAAACTTTTGAATAAAACAATATTTTTTAAATTCCGTACGTACTTCTCTAGGTATTCTAATGTAGATTGACGAGAATTTTTGTTTCTTGTTCTAGGTAAAAAATTGTGCATGCTAAATGTCACGCCTCGGAGCGCCTAAAAAAAGATAATAAAATAAAATATTAGTAATCGGCCATTTTGTACATCGACAAAAATATATATATTTTCTAACAGCTTGATTTTCATACCAAAAAGATGTGTAATTAATTGTGTGAGTAATTTAATGAGAAACTTGTTAAATTCGCACATGATTTTATACCCGTTACTGTGGCCTAAGGCCTTAATCGAAATGCTCTAAACGCTTCGACTATTCAGAATCATAAAACGAACGATGTATATTTTGCCCGTGAATTTTCGTACCTCCTGCATATTCCATTTCCCCATATCGTCTTTCATTCCAGCTTCACAACATCTCACCCACACGAATGTACACCGACTACTGCATACTTTGTCGACGTGAAAATTGACAGTATCGCACGTTTCCGACGTTCCGATCTCATTCTCGAACCGAGAAACTTTTTTCAGCCTAGCAGTTATACGAATTCGATTGGTAATCGAACGCCTCAAACTTTTTCAGCAGCTACAGTTGCGATTCTTAATGTCTCGTCAGCTAGCATTATTCTAAAAGAGTGCGGATAATAATAAGACCGATCCACAATGATTCGAAACTTCCTCCACAGGACGGAAAAATTGATTTAAAAAACGCGTTTGTGAAAACAAAAATTCACAACGGGGTAGGTAATAGTTGGAATTCTATCACGTATGCTGCAACGAAGAAACGATCGCACCACGATACAAAGTTCTTAACGATCACTTTGGTAGGACATGCATTTTTATAAATAGTTGTATATACATCTCTAGGCATCAGCATTAGTGTGTTCGATGCAAAATGCACAAAGAAAAGAAGCATTTTCGCGTGCTCGAAGAACTGTCTTTCTCACTCCGTTTCTCCCTCATTTTCTAGCCGCTGAGAGAGATGAAAAAAGAACTCGTCGGACTCGTTTCTCGAGGTCCGCGAGAGTTCGCAAACTTATATATATATATATATATATATATATATGTGTGTGTGTGTGTGTATATATATGTATATATATGTATATGTATATGTATGTATGTATGTGTGTGTGCGTGTGCGTACGCGTATGCACACATATCCAGAATACAAACCCTCCCGACCTGCCCGACGGTTATTACTTTATAAATAGCTTCTTAGGATTTTATACGTGTACGCGTCGAATCATGCGTGTAGCGTACAGGAGCAACGAGAGATCGGGATTGCCAATTTTGAGCGCATCCCTGTGAGAAAATGCTCAGTCCACTCAGTGTCTTCGATTTGATGGGATTATACAGCGAATTCCCTGCAAAACTAACCCCAGCTCACACATTTTTCAGACTTCTCATTAAGGGGCCTTATAAAAAAAAAATCACAATTCCGAAAAGTGCCAGTTTCAGACGCATTTTGGGAGTCTCTTGACAGTCTCGAGCGAAAGGCGTTCGAACAGTGATAGATAAAGAATCGTATTCAAATATCAGCCAGTCAGCTTGTTTTTTAGTTTGAGATTTTTCTAATGATGACGTTTGCATAGTTGGAAGGCAACTATATATTTCATTCATTTTTGGCTTCTTTCTTTTTATCATTATCTAAATAATTTTTTTTGCTAATTGAGGTCGTGGGACGCTCATAAGAATACGCAAAAATGTTTGAGTGTTTTTAACAGCCTGCAATGGCTGAAAAATATTTTAATAATTAAGAATTCATTTTCGTTGCGCAGCAATGATGCAAATTTCAACAAGGTATCTCGTGAATTCTCTCATAGTCAATATTTCTAGCAATTTTGTTTGTGACCTCTCATGATGCGGCCTAGAGAAAAAAATCCCATTTTCGGAAAATACACGTTTCAGGCACATTTTGAGGGATACCCTCGCCTGTCTCGAGCAAAAAGCGCCCGAACAGGAGTAGAAAAAAAATTGTATTAAGATATCGGCCAGCGAGCTTGATTTTTATTCGGAGACTTCGCTCATGTTGTCGTTGAAGTCTGCATCTTTGGAATGCAAACATTTATTTCATTCGTTTTCCGTTTCTGTAGATCTAGCATTATCTAAAGCCTTTTTGCAAGTTATGGTCGTGAATTTCTAATAAGAATAAGTAAAAATATTTGAGTGTTTTTCAAAGCCTGCAATGGCTGAAAAATATTTTAATAATTAAAAATAATTAATTTTCGTTTCACTGCAACGATGCAAACTTCAACAACATTTCTCATAAATTCCTCATAGCCAATATTTCTCGCAATTTTATTGCCTGTCGTCAATATATCGAGTGGACTATACAGACACAGACATGTTCGAATTTTCAATGCAATCTATACCGATAAAAAAATAAAAGCAGGTGTGTGGAAGAGGAAGGAATAATAGATTCCTCTTCCTCTGTCGTCAATTTTTATGTGGAATTTTACGGAACTCAATTTAGCCAGGAATTACGTTTTTTAATCGAAAACTGCGATTCGATTACAAATCTCTGTGTGTACGAAATATATGCCTAACTGCATGCACGAACTGTCCTGAATATCGTGAGCTATAAATTCAATTAATGAAGTAGCCCCACACATATATCCGCATGTTGTAAATTGTATGCGTACCTAGTAATTTACTTCGCGGTGACCTTTGCGTATCTTATATACATATTAAGTGCGCATTTACTTAGCATTGTTCCGTGTGGTTTATTACTAAAAGATATTTCGTATCCAGTCCAGAGTGGTCCTTGAAATTACCTTCTTATAAATATGCTCTTATCGGTGCAAAAGTGATTTTCAAGCCACCGGGACTTATATCATATTAAGTTCTAATAATAGTTGCAACTATCATTGCTGTACTTAGACGGAACATCGCTCAAGTGTCCGCTTTTGATATTGTTGAAACTGATAAACGTGATGAAGCATTGAAAACTATTGGACACGTATTTTTTTTTTATCGGCGGAAAAACGATTTTACAGGGGTAAACCACCCCTAAAAGACAGGCGTGTCGAGGGATGATTTTGCAGTTCCACTCACGAGCAATCCACCGATCTGAATGAAACAAAAACCAAAATTCCTCTAATCTAAAGGGATGAAAAATCCACTATAGGAGAATTGGAAAAAGATTCAATTAATGGATGACATTCCTTTCGGTTTCCCCCCTTGAAAACGTTTTTCCGCCGGTAAAAAAGTACGTATCCAATCGTTTTCAATGCTTTATCACATGTATGAGTTTCACCAAAATAGAAGGCGAATACTTAAGGGAGGACACTACTGTAAAATTATCGAAAAATTGTTTTTTTAGAAACTCTTTTGAAAAATCCTTTGAACCTTAAAAAAAAACAGTTTTAAAGTGGTCTCCGAGTGCTGAAAAGCGCCTTCGGAGATGCCATGGCGGTGGACGCAGAACACACAAAATACCGTCCAAAAAATTAATCCCGAAGTAAACACCGTAACCCACCGACTAAAGAGCCTCCCACGCTTCTGCCAATTCACTTGTGCATTTGTTTCCTAGCGGGTACCGAAAACTTCAAACACGTTTTTCTCAAAACCATGTTTTTGAAATCGGTACGCAGTAGAACTCGAACAATTTTCATTCAATCGACTTGAAATTTCAACTGTAGCTTCTTAAGGGGTTAGACCACTCTAAAGGCCGAAAAAAGGCTTTTTGGGGATTTTTTTTTCAGAAAAACTACAAAATAAATCGAGATTACAAAAAGGGTGTTTATCATACATATCAGTGACTGTACACTATAATTTTTTTGAAGCGATTAATTTCAAAATGGCGGCTGTGCAGCGTTTGTCTTAAAACTGAATTTTTTAGGTTGGCCGGAAACATAACTCAGGAACATGGAAATACGTAGGGTTTTTTTATATTGCATAGTTCATGTGTTATTAACAATTATTTGACGAAATTTTTCCCTTTCCAAAAATTTGCCTAAAAAATCGTCAGATAATTGTTAATAACAAATGAACTATGCAATATACAAAAAAATCCTACGTACTTTCATAGACAATGTACTTTTCAAGATATATTCAACATTTCAAGTGAATCGGTTGAAAATTGTCTGAATTATGTTTCCGGCCAACTTAAAAAATGCAGTTTTGAAATAAACGCTGCACGGCCGCCATTTTGAAATTAATCGCTTCAAAAAAATTATTGTATACAGTCTCTGATATGTATGATAAACACACTTTTTTGTAATCTCGATTTATTTTGTAGTTTTTCTGAAAAAAAAAATCCCCAAAAAGCCTATATTTTCGGCCTCTAGAGTGGCCTAAGGCCTTAAATTGCTTTAACAGTCAAGTACGAGCGCTTTGTTCGACTAATTAAAAATTGTCAAAAATATATCACTTTTTATATGAAAATTATGGTCGAAAAAACGAACTTTTTTTCAAACTCGTCTCTATTTTTTGTTATTTTCCAATTATTTTTTATTTCCCCCCCTACTGGAGTGCTAAAACTAATATAATTATCGAAAATATTTCGTTCTTAGTCCCAGGATTAAAATTACGACAATTCTACGGCGTGCCGCGGAGAGGCTCGGCTGAAAACCAGTAGTGCTATAGCGACTCGTCTGCCGCCATTTTGTATTCTTTTGAAAAATACATTTTTACATACTTCAATATATACCTAATAAATCCTAAAACTTCGTTTGACCATGTATTTTATTCCTTTCTTTAAAACAAATTCCAAAAAAACGGTCGAAAATGGGCAGTTACACTGGTGTCCTCCCTTAAGGCCGGAATCTAAATTAGAAGGTCCAAAATATCGTTTTTTTTTCATTGCTTAAATCGATAGATAAACTATTCAAGAATATATTTGCAAAGTTACAGACGCCAATTGTAAATATTTTGGAAGATACAAGGCCAAAAGCAGAGAAGCGATTGATATTTCCTCCTATTAAAAACTTTGTAGCGCGTTTTGTCGAGTTTTCATTTTCACGATTTTTCCAAATTGGCGGGCGTGATAGCAAAAAAAAAACTAAACGACCTATTGGATCAAACCAGTTTATTTTCTTCAGTGTGAAAATGTCTTTTAAGCGAATTAAAAAAGTTGTTGAAAAAGTATTTTTAAAATAATTTTTATAGCACGTTAAAGTGTTTTTTCAACACATTTTTTTTCCAACCTGAGAAAAGTTATAATTTCACGATTTTTCAGCTTTTTCTTAATTCGCCCAGAAGAAAAGAATATGAAAATTGAAAATTTTATTGTTTTTTTTATTTCAGTGAAGAATCACGAGCTGCATCTTTCCCGCCGATTGAGGACTGCAGTAGCAAGACGCACATGGAATAGGCTGATAAATCTGCAGTCATTTATTGTTTCATGTTGACATTTTTTTATACATTTCAAATATACATGAAAAGATACCTCAATGTTTACTGGGCTCACTTGTTTTTTCCCTTCTAAAGAAATTCCCGAAAAAACGCTTTTGTGGAACTTCTAATTCAGGCTCCCGCCTTAAGGGGAGATATACACCTAGATGGTCGAAAAAATCGATTTAGAAGCTATGAACATTCCGTCGACCGTAGACCTACACTATGGGCCTGGTATCGATGATTCCATGTAAGTTGACAAATTTCATGATTTATTCATTCCCAAATTTTCAAACGCGCTTTTCTCAAAACCACGTTTTTCAAATCGGTACCCAAAATTTCTCGAAAACCAATGAATCGATTGCCTTGAGGTTTTTTGTGGTTATTCTATACACCATCATCTAGTACTTGTCATAGGATTTTTTTTCCCGTTACTAGTTTTTGTTTTATAGGCAAAATAATAACTAATTTTTGCCCCAAAAATCACTATTTATGTTCAAACGTCCGCCATTTTGTCATAAATCGATATTTTCAAAATCGGCTATGACAAGTACTAGATTATAGTATCTAATTTAATAATCTTTTTGGTTTTTTTTTCAGATGATTTTTGAAGAAACGCCAGTGGGTACCGTTAACGCAGATTTTTTTTACGACGCTCCAAGGATCATACAATATCCTTGTATATTTTTGATATTTTTAAATAAATAAAATTAAACCTGTTTTTGAATGTATATACTTTTAGATAATTAAAACCCCAATCCGAAATTTCAAATAGTTTTCCTTGAAAAAATTCACAAAAATGACCTTTTTTCCGGCTCCGAGGTGTATATCTCCCCTTAAGTGATGTACTCTGTTAGTAACAACCGATACCTTTAGTGTAAACGCAAGCATAACTCACAGTACTCATTAATTTACACGAACTCTGCGTCGGACGTTCGTGAACAAAAGGGCATAGTTCAATGAAATGTTACGTCACACTGTGTGTACGGAGTCCTTTTGTTTTCTGGCAGCTCACGTGTGTGGCTCTCTTTGCGAATTGTTGCCAATTGTCGTACGAAAAGTCCGTGCAGGGCGTAGAGGCGGCAACGTATAGGTATAGAGTTCGTGTTGCACACGTCGCGTGCAAGGCGTACGTTCCCTCTCGTGCCGTAAGTTCCACCTCACCTTAAGGTGTACATGTACCACCTGTGTGTAGATTATTTCTCTTTCGCTCAAGCGTACATACGTCTATGTATCTCCCGAGAAATTCGGTGCGAATTTGGACCCCCCTTTTCGCGTTTTCACTCGCACTCCATGAAACGCCAGGAGATTTGCGAGCGATTGATTCAAACAGGTGTGATATCAATGGTAATTGGTGGTCTGGGAGGGACGTTCATCGGTCATCCTAAGGTACAACATTGTAAAAGAAATACGGAAATGAACGGTATCTTTTCCTGACTCTTTGAGAATTGCGGTTGGGAAAACCCCGATGACCCATCAATTACTATTCTTCTTCGCGGTCACCAGAATTACCCTTCTTACGACGCTGAACTTCGTATCATTGAAATGCAACGATTGATTTTGTTCATTCTTCGTTTCTTTATTTTTATCATCATCCAAAGCCTTTTTTGCACATTGAGGTCGTGAATCTCTAATAAGAATAGGTAAAAGTATTTGAGTGATTTTCACAGCCGGAATCGAGCGAGAAAATTGAACAATTGAAAATAATTATTTTTCGTTGCATTCCGACGCTGCAAACTTCAACGTCATTCATTCCCTCGCATTGATCTATAATTCTACTCTGGAAAATTCTCGACAGCTACCGTAAAACGGGATTAAATTGACGTTAAGGGTAACTTTGACATTTTTTAGCCTACTTTTGCAGACCGCCAGGACACAGTGTAAATATTTGCGGATTAAAATGTGTTTAAATTTCTTGTTGAAGTTTATTATAATGTTGCTAAAGTTGATTGTGATGTTGCTCAAGTTTATTTTGTTCTCAATGGTAATTATAAGACTGCTTGAGTGCCTGTAATAGTACCTAAGGTACTTTATGTTTTTATCCAAAATGTTTCCTTAATAAAGATAACAATTTGATTGCAAAAAATCGTTGTTTTCTATTTAATGCCATCTATAATGCATAAAACATTACATTTGTTATCTAAATGATGCCAAAGTAACCCTCAATCTTTGATACAAGTTGCATTTCAATGCCTTGTCAAAGAAACCCCACACTCAAGGTTACTTTGACACTTGAAAAAAAAATATACCACATTGTGGGGGGCTGGTGGGGCTTGACCTTCTTATACATTTGATAGCCAAAGGACACATTATTCTATTGGTAGGCTGTTAAAAAAAATTTACCTACAAAAAAACTTCCAAAACATGTTCAAAGTAACCCCATTACGGTATTGTCTTAAGGGGTTACCCCCACTTGCGATTTTGAAAAAATCGATTTTTTTTATTGCATTTTTTTGAAGTATAAGTATCCGGGCCCATACAGAAGTATGGGCCCGGAATAGATGACTCTATGTAAGTTTACAAAAAAAAAATATTTTCTTCGTGTAAACTGAAACTGAAACTTTAAACGCGTTTTTCTCAAAATGGCATTTCTGAAGTCGGTGACCAAGATTACTCGAACACTAATGAACCGATCTTCCTGAAATTTTGCAGGCTTATTTAATACATAAAAATGTAGTCTTTAATCGTTCGATTTTAACGAAAAAAACGGCCGTTTTATAGCCAACAAACCGCCGTTTTTTTTTTCGTTAAAATCGAACCATTAACTTTGACTGTCCGCCATTTTGTGAAAAATGAATCTTTTTTAAAATCCTTCGATTAAAGACTAGTTTATACTTATATTTGACTAAAGCCATCCGCATTTTTTTCAGATGATCCACTTCGCCGCAATGTTGGTCACCGCAAACCGTGTATATAAAAACATTATTTCATTGATGGCCATTTGCCACTAAACAATGTAATATTTTTCAATAAAAAAATTACTGAAAGTTCTTCAAGATGTGTTCTTTAAGATGGTATATTGATCGATTAAAAAAGTTTTGTAGTTTTCTTTAGAAAAATTCATGAAAAAGGCCTTTTTTGCGCTACAAGTGGGGGTACGCCTTAAGGCCGGAGCCTGAATTAGAAGGTCCGAAAAATCTTTTTTTATTGCTTAAATCGATAGATAAACTATCCAAAAATATATTTACAAAGTTACAGACGCCAATTGTAAATATTTTCGAAGGTGCAAAGCCAAAAGCAGAAAAGCGATTGATATTTGATATTGATATTTCCTCCTATTGAAAACTTTGAAGCGCATTTTTCCCAGTTTTCATTTTCACGATTTTTCCAAATTGGCGAGCGTGATAGCAAAAAAACTAAACGACCTATTGAATCAAACCAAAGTTTATTTTCTTCTGTATGAAAATTTCTTCTAAGTGGTTTCAAAAAGTCGTTGAAAAAGTCTTTTTAAATCATTTTTATAGCACGTTAAAGTGTTTTTTCAAACACATTTTTTTTTCAAACCTGAGAAACGTTATAATTTCAGGATTTTTTAGCTTTTTCTCTATTCACCCAGAAGAAAAATATATGACAATTGAAAATTTTATTGGTTTTTTTTGTTTCAGTCAAGAATTAGGAGCTGCATCTTTCCCGCTGATTGGGGACTGCAGTGGCGGCAAGCCGCACATGGAATAGGCTGATAAATCTCCAGTCATTTATTGTTTCATGTTGAATTTTTTTTTAACACATTTCAAATATACATAGAAAAATACCTCAATGTTTACTGGGCTCACTTATTCTTTTCCTGCTAAAAAATTCCCGAAAAAACGCTTTTTTGGACCTTCTAATTCACATTTAACTCCGGCCTTAAGGCGTTAGGCCACAGTAACGAGTAAAAAATCATGTGCGAATTTAACGATTTTTCTTTCGTATGAAAAAGTGATTCACTCATAAAATTAATTACACATCTATTTAGTATGAATATCAAGCTGTTAGAAAAAATATATTTTTTTTTCGATGTACAAAATGGCGGACTACTCGAAACTTCTTGACACAGCTTTTGCCAATTGGCGTCCAACTTCAACAATTTTCACTCGATTTACTTCAAATTTAAAAGGTATGTTCCTAATTACATTTCGCAGAGAAGTACGTACGGAATTTCTGATTAATCGAAAACTTTCCATTTTATGAGCAGTTATAATGAAGTTTTTCACTGAAAATTCATTTCTTAAGTTCAAATACCTACAACTTTTGAATAAAACAATAATTTTCAAATTCCGTATGTACTTCTCTAGGTATTCTAATGTAGATAGTCGAGAATTTTTGTTTTTTGGTCGAAGTAAAAAATTTTGGATGCTAAATGGCATGCCTAAAAAAAAAGATAACAGAAGAAAATATTAGTAGTCGGCCAAATTGTACATCGAAAGAAAAAAAATGTTCTGACAGCTTGATATTCATACTAAATATATGTGTAATTAATTTTGTGAGTAAATCCCTTTTTCATACGAAAAAAATTGTTAAATTCGCACATGATTTTGTACCCGTTACTGTGGCCTAACGCCTTAACTGAAAAAAGCGCTTGCTGTCTCGATCGAAACAATTTTTTATTGCGTCGAATCGAACTTTATTGGTCCTGAGGCTTTCAATGCGAATTGGGAGGCAACTTTCCGCGCGATTGAGAAATTGAGCGGGCGCCGACTGAAAATACGCAATGGTAAACGGATCCCAGAGATAATCGAAATTTATACATGGTCCAAATTTGCACCAAGTGTTGTATATATGTGTACGATGTGCACCTTGCCTTGGACGTGTACTTTGCGTGCGCGAGGCTCTGCTTCATAATCGTGTATTATACGAGTGCAATATACCCGTGTGTATGCATGCGTGTAATGGTAAAAGTGTATGCAACGTTAACGCCGCTCTCCCCACCCCCGGGATTTTATGACGCTCTCTTGCGATGCTTATGCGGACTCACGTACCGCGAGAACGATCGAACGTACATTTATCGTCCGCATAATCTCGCAGGTATAATGGGAATTCACGATTACATAGTAAATAGCGAATAAACGTTTGTGTTTTTGTTTATTTATGCGTTCTATGCTCATGTTTTTCAATCGTCACTCGTGGAACAGCGATTTTTTTTTGCATTTTGAAGATCCTTCTAGAGGAACCCGATAAAAAATACAGTTCCAACTATTCGCAGATTGAAATCGTTCGATTAGCGGGACAAGCGATCGTTTTGGGGTCATCGCGGTTGGCAACATAATGCAAAGTCATTCAACATTTTTGGACGACCGACACGATGTGCAAAAGTCAGTTGAAGTTCGCATCGTTGGAATGCAACCAACGAGAATTATTTTTAATTGTTTAATTTTCTTTCAGTTGATTTAGGCTGTGAAAATCTCGTAATGTTTTTACGTATTTGGTAAAGGCTTTGGATGATAATAGAAATTAAGAAATGAATAATGAACAAAAAAAATCGTTGCATTCCACCGGTGAAAAAATTGCCGATCCTTACAATAAAACCAAAGCTCGGGATGGCAATCGGAGCCCAACCGATGGTACCCAACCATAAGGCCAACGTTCGGCCAGTTTTGTTGACCGACGTCAACAAAAAAAAAGTAACCCATGGTTAAATTGAACATTGGCGCATCACCGACAACCAACCTTGGGCCAACATTGGCCTAAGCTGCACCGAAACGTTGGTACGCCAGCCTTGGCACCGACACTGGGCTAATGCTGGTCCAGGTCAGCACCAACGCTAGGCTGACGCTGTTTGCCAACTGTAGGGCCCATGTAACATTTCGCATTTTCTCCAACCTTCGCCCAGTACCGGTAATTATCGTTGGCCAGGCGTCGAGTTGAGATGGCACTGTACTGGCCGAGTGCTGGGCCGTTTGTCGATTTTTTCATGGGCGACGATGCCAACTTCAGCGTCATCAAAAATCATAATTAGACCCGGCAAACGACATTTTTTCGTCTTCAATTTTTTCACTATTTTTATTACGTTACAGTGATCGAGTGTTCCATGCAGAGCCGAAAAATATAATATTGAAGTTTGCATCGTTGGAACGCAACGAAAATTGATTCGTTTTTTATTATTTAATTTTCTTTCGGCTGACTTAGGCTGCAAAAATTACTTAAACGTTTGCTCCTATTCCAATTGGAGATTCGGTACCTCAATTTACAAAAAAGACAGATGATGATTTTTTGGATTTGGATGATGATAAAAATAAAGTAATAAAATGAGAACAACGAAAATCATTGCATTCCGAAAATGCAAACTTCAGCGTAATCGAAAAATCACGAATTAATCACGAATTAAGCACGAGATGAAGTACGAAGGGAGAGCCTTATGCTTATGCACGGAGGCGATTGACTTTTACCAACTGTTAGCTTTCAATTAATCGTCATGTTAAACGTGCGTTTTCGAACTATTTTTCTACATCTATTTGTGAAAATGTACATTTTTGAACATTCGGTGATTACACTAAGTGTTTTCATTACTTTGTATAATTATTTTCTATAATTTTTTCTCGCTCAATTAACGCGAAACAAATTGGCAACATCGTAAATCGTGGTATGTCATAATGCCCAGGTTGGCAGAAGTGTCGCGAAGTAAGAGACAAATGCGGGCCGTTCGTAACCTCAATATCGACTCAAGGAGCTGTCAAAAATGAATATCGGTCCGAGTAAAAAAGATATTCGCTGGAAAGAAAAAGTGTGTACTAAAGCTGTCTATAATCTCGAAGAAATCAAAAACTTTAATAATTTTCTGATATTCTAAAAAAAATTATGTATGAAAAAAACCGCGTTATATTGTCTTTGCCTAGAAATGTCTAGAAATGTATAAATTCTGAACATAGTTATCAAATTAATATTCAATAATTATTATTAATTAAGAGAATAAGTACTAATAATATTGGTTGTTAATTATCCTGGCGCAGTAGTTTGACGTTACGGGGCATAATTACCGAATACCGATAACATAGGTAGCATTTGTGCTGTGTACGATGTTGCCATGATTGCACAGTCTAATATTTTGTGTGCTTGATTTTCGCACAAATTCGCTATCAAAAACATGAATAATTTTATAAGGGTACTGTGAGTCCTCATTTTCACGGTACCAATTAGTCCGATAGTTAGTCGAACCTTACCTATTTTTTCAGCTCCGTGGTAACATTCACTTAGCAGATATTAAGGGGGAATACCAGTATGAACGCTGAAAACTTGGGTGATTTTCGGGAATTTTTTGGAAGAAAAGTACTCAATTAAATGTTTCGGAAAATTAAGAATATATTTGGCTATAATTGACCTATATTACATAATTTTTTCAAAGAAAAATATTGAGATCCAAGCGACTTATGCGCTGCCTTCGGAGGCGCCGAAAAAAAGTTCCTCCACTGCTGACATGATTCCGGCCGATTGAGTAGCTGAAACCGAAAAAGGAAAAAATGTCGTTGAACTGGAAGGTATTTCCTGTACAGTGACGTAAGATTTTCGAAAAATATCAAAATCTAAAAAAATGGCGTACTTATGAAAAAAAGTCTGTTTTCTTGCCTATAAAATGGTCGTCTTTTTCAATGTCAAATCGTCAATTTTCATCCAATAAAAAATATCCTACGTCATTGTAGAGTAAATATATTCAAGAGTACTCAGTTCAAATTTCAAGTCAATCGGATAATTGCTCTTTGAGTAACAATGTCAGCAAATTTGAAAAATCTCATTTCGAGAAAAACGCGTTTGAAGATTTAACTATCGATTTTTGCAAGTGATATTGATATAAATGATATAAATGATAATGATATTCTTGAAAGTATAAACTGTCGAAAAAGGCAAACAAAATCGATCTTTTGAAAGTGTCACACTGGTATAGCCCCTTAATAATGTACTGAAAAGTGATCGGGAGTTTTCCCTAAGCGTAATGTTAGCCCACGAAATACGTCGAGTTGCCGATTTGTTTCTAAAAAACGGTACTTCGGATCGTATTTAAACTGCACAGGATGATCAGCAAAGAGGTTATAAAGGTCCAGAAAAAATTTCAGCTCGGTGGTAACATGTGGTAACACCCCATAACAACCTTAACATTGCTCGCTTGCCACGTAATACCAAATTTCTATTTGGATTTGCAATTGCCCGTGCGCGGACCATCGTGTGTTTGAAATGTACCAAGATTCTCGAGTATACCAATAGAAAACTGGCATAGATCACAAAGGCTCAACCAAAGTCATGGCGGATTCGATTTACCGTTCTTTATCAGGCGTGTCTCAGAACAATAAGCAATTATAACTGTAAGACGTTTAATCGCTTTGTGTAATTCGCTATCTCGTAGCGAAAGAAAATTGTGCAGCTCCAATTTCCCGCAACTCGAAGTACGTCGTGGATATTAGCTGTACAACCGAACGATTCTTGCTGGATATTATTGATTCCGTTATATGTATTTTCGTACATCAATTAGCTCAGTCTCGGAAAGCACTTTTATACACGTACTCACTTCTACATCTATGTAAACCGTGTTGCGAATAAAAGTAAATAATAAAGTAGAAACGGGATAAAAAAGCTATAAATAGTTGACATGGAAGAAATTGTTAAATGAAAATTTCAAGACTTTCGACGCTCGTTTGGAAAAAAATTCTACCGGTCTATCGTGCATTATCAATGTTTCGTCGGGTAATTTCGCATTCGGCATATTGTTCCGTGTCCGCGTATTCGCTGGAAAACTTTTGACGAACAGGCACAACCGACCCCGAGGCATTACGCATCCAGCAGTTGCGAGACTATTGAGGTAAACTATGCAGCATCCGTTACTCTTGTACATAAGAGGCACCTGCGTTTATAATTGGATAAAGTAAATTGTGAACTTCGGAGTTATTTTCTGTGCCAGTGTGTCGTTGGATGCGCGATACTCCTTGATTCGGGATAATACGAAATCCCTCTCTCACCGCGCGGTGCGCCGAATCGGGCTGAATAACTTTCCTATTCGAAGGAAATTGATGATTTGACGAGAAATCTCACAGATTACGATCACAGTAAATGCAACCGTCATTCTCGTTTAGACATATCGAAATTATTCACAAAGAGTGAGAAAAATAAAATTATGTGTCACGAACTTTAGAAAAATAAAAATAAAAAATATGTGAAAATCAAAAACTAAAAAAAAACTGTCAAAAAGTTTAGAAAAAAAAATTTGTAAAAATAAAAAACAAAGCAATATGTGTCGAAAGTTTAGAAAAAACTTTTTGACACGTATTGCTCTTTTGTTTTTGATGTTCACAAAAATCACAAAAAAAAACAACAAAATATCTGTCAAAATGTTTAGAAACAAAACCAATGGGATGTTTAAAAGACGAACACAAAAAACGTGTCAAAAAGTGTGGAAAAAAATAGAATTGGCTCGAGGCAAAATAAAAAATATGTAAAAAAAAATTGTGTGAAAATAAAAAAAGCAATGTGTGAAAAGTTTCGAAAAAACTTTTTGACACATATTGCGTTTTTTGTATTTATTTTCACAAAAATCACAAAAAACAAAAAGATATCTGTCAACAAGTTTAGAAAAAAACAAACAATGTGTAAAAAACGAACACAAAAAATGTGTCAAAAAGTTTGGAAAAAATAGAATTAGCACTATTATAGGTTAAAAAAATATATAGATATGTGAAAATTTAAAAAATCAATATGTGTCAAAAAGTAAAAAAAAAATACTTTTTGACACATCGCTTTTTTTGTTTTCGATTTTCACAAAAAAACACAAAAAATATCTGTCAAAAAGTTTAGAAAAAAAAACAAATAGAATTGGCTCTATTATAGATAAAATAACGTACATGCTCCTCGTAGTTGATTCAATGAAATGAAATTTTACAATGTCCTACTGCCCACTCGCATAATCAGTGACGTCATTCAATGATCATAATATCACAGCTAAAGATCGTTGCGGTCGATAAAAAAATGCAATAACGACACTTTAGCGATACAATTGCTCGTATACTCGAGCCAATAATGAACCCCTTGATTGCGACCTTTGAGATTGTCCTGAGCTTCTAAAAAACGTAAAATATCCTAAAGCAAGCTTTCTATACATAAGAGAAGTGGTCCCGCAGCGTGCTCGATAAAACGAAACACAGACACACAGACACACAGTTACACGTATAATTGGTCGGTCCTCCCGGAGTGCGCTTGGCGCCGATACCACCTTCTTAGCCGGCAATCTTAACGTGTGTATGCCGACTTGGCGGCACTTATAAGACGGGCACAAGTCCGCGTTTCGTGGGAACAAAGTCCAGACATAACGGTGTAGCTCCAGTCGACGGGTCGCGTTACAAATGTGCCTCACAGTCTGGGCGCTATGTAGCTTCTCGAGACACGAGCTCCACAAAAAGAGGGGACCTATATACCTCTTGCACACGTATTTACGCACACATACGTATTTATCGTGCATTCGTATGCGCGTACGCGCATATACATATGTATGAACAGAGTATACGTACGAGGGGATCCCGAGGTGAGGAACGTACGGTCGGTGATCGACCATCCAGGGTACCAGGCAACCAGGCCACCGTGTTTAAGAGACGAGAGAAGAGGCTGCGCGTCCAACTCCCGCATTCACACAGTCCGACAGGCACAGGCCCTTCAAGATCGTTCTTTCCTGTGCCGGATCGCCCTACTCTTCGCGTATTTGTATCGCGTATTCCACGCAAACTCGAGCTAAAAATTGTCACCGAACTCACTGGCCTATTTGAGTATTTACTTTCCAAGGGCGAGATACCTTCAGGCGGGGAAAAAAATTGCTCATCGTCGTGATTCTTTTTTAAAAGGAAAGATTTCTTCAACATTTTTGAGACTCAGGGTGTGTTTTATCACTACTTTTGGTTGTTACATATTTTTTTTATTCATCTTTAAAAATGACGTTTGTAGGTAACTTGTAGGTAACTTTTTTTTAACATCCTACATTCCAACTTTTTGGCGCCAACATTTTTCGTTTTGTTTGGTTTAAATTGTCAAAGTACCCTCGAGTGTGGGGTTACTTTGACAAAGCATTTAAATGCAACTTATGTCAAAAATTGAGGCTTACTTTGACATCATCTTGATAAAAAAATGTTATATTTTATGCATTATACACGCAATGAAATGAAAAACAACGATTTTTTACAATCAATTTGTCATCTTTATTGCGGAAACCTTTTACAGTGAAACCTCGTTTATACGTTTTGCACTTATGCATCGAATTTCTCTAGACCTGGCAGATGCCGTTCATGAAGATGGTTATAACGTTTCATTTCTACGTTTTTCACTTATTCGTTTTTTGCGCTTATAAGTTACTAATTTTATTCCCCAGCGTCGGTTTCGAGCTTCGATTTTTTCCACTGTTGTCGAATATCCATAAGTACGAATATCCATAAGTATGAATATCCATAAGTATGGATATCCATAAGTCGAATATCCATGTGAGTATATAGTAGAAATGAGTGCCAGAAATGGCGAGAGGTAGAGACAAGTGAGTTTGTTTGGGTTTGTTTGGGGTCCTTCTATACTTACTTTTCCTCCACCTCCCGCCATTTCTGGCACTCGTTTCTTCTCACTTACGGATATTCGTACTTATGGATATTCGACTTATGGATATTCGTACTAATGGATATTCGGTTATGGAAATTCGACCTATGGATATTTTACCCCAATCTTTTTTTCTTGGTTATACGTTAATAACACGTGATATTCTTTCGCCGGAGAAAATTTCATGCCACTGCGTTTTGATGGTTTGGTGTTTCTGACCTCGACTTTGTATGCATGTACTGTGATTACACATCTCTTATCAATACGAACCTGTCCATTTTTTACTAGTCTAAATCGTCAAAGCTTAATGTTATAAAAATTGCATTCAATAAACGTTGAAAACGGAAATTCGAAAACTTGAGTTGGCCCATTGCTCAATTATTACCAATCAAATTTTTAATTGGAAAACCAAACATTAAAATAATAGAGGTACTGATATTGAAAAACATCGGGAATTATGCACCAATCGCCAGTTTCAAGTGTTAACAGTTTCAGATTGTGTATTTGACTTTTACGTTGTTTTCACTCATACGTCATATTTGATGTACCCCTTGAAAAACGTATATCTGAAGTTTCATTGTATATGAAAATATCAAGTACCTATGGTACTATTATAGGCACTTAATCAGTCTTATAATTATCATTGAGATCAAACTCAACTTGAGCAACATTATAATAAACTTGAAGAACAAATTTAAGCAACAATAGAAAAAATTTAACAAAATAATTAGTCTGTCCTCGCACACCGTATTTTGGCGTTCTGTTGAAGTAGCCCCAAAACTGTCAAAGTTATCCTCAATGTCAATTTTACCCCGTTTTACGGTATCGCACGATCTTTTAAAATGTATCTTCAAAACTGGCCTGGCTTATAGCTATAAAACTAATCGATCGATTCTGTTAAAATTTGGTATAAATCTTTGTAACATTATTGCCTATAACATGCCTCTACATGTTTTTGGAAGCAAAAAGTATTCTTTCATTGCATATTGTAACCATTTGTTTGGACAATTTAATCTTTTGTTTCAAAGCGTATCATTTAATCGATTTTCAACATTTCTCATTTTTCCGTCGTTCATATTCTGCGTATGAGTGTTAATGAAAGAAAAATCTTCTTTGGTTTTTTTTTCAGATTAATCTCACCGACGCTACGTGTCACGCCGTCTGACAACATCCGCCGCAAACCCGTTTGGAATACCGAGTCATACCTCCATTATTTTTAAAGATTAATAATTAAAAAAAAAACAATTCCATGTAACAGTCAAAAGTAGTAATGAAACATGCTCTAAGTCGCCTAAAGGTATCTCCCCGCTTAAAGATTCATTTCAAAAGAAACATTATTGCCCGTAACAAGGAATTTGAAAAAGACGCAAAGCAATTTGGTGCCTAAGCGAAAAGCAAAATAAGTATTGTATGGAAAATACCTTCTATGCATGAGCTCACTATAAACGAAAAATAAGATGATATTGAAGTTTGCATCGTTGGAACGCAACGAAAGTTTCGTAGCCCAATTTTTCATGGCACCTTTGGCCTTCTAAAATCACTCAAACGTTTTTCAGGATGCTTATAAGAGACCTTCAGCCTGGATGTGTAACAAAAGTGTAAATCTCTTTGGATGATGATGAGAATGAGAAAACGAACAAATTTAAAAGCATTTCCGTTGCATTCCAATTATGGAAACTTCAACATCATAAAGTAAAGCTAGAATTTAAGGGGCCGCGTATGTATGGGGAAGTTTTGTGTAAATAGCTGAATGGGGTGCACCTGGAAACGAAGAATACTGTTATCGAGGGTACGCTAGAAAATGTTCGCATAATAATCTACGTGTATGCCAGGCCCGGCATGAGGTTATTGAAAAAAATCTGGCTGAAATCCCAGTAGGTGAGATGTACGCCAAGTTGCTGTGGGATACTTTTTATTTGTACACACACACACATATATATGTGTGTGTGTGTGTGTGTGTATATATATATATATATATATGTATGTATGTATGTATGTATGTATGTATGTATGTATGTATGTATGTATGTATGTATGTATGTATGTATGTATGTATGTATGTATGTATGTATGTATGTATGTATGTATGTATATATACGGGGTGTCCTGTTATGAATGGATAATGCTGCAACTGTCGATAGGTCGGATCACGTCCTACTATATGCTGGCATGTCAGTTTAGTAAAAGTCCCACGATTTTCGCGATGAAAATGATTTGCTTTTGGTTTTTCGGATGCCATTCCTACAAATGATAACTTTTTTGACGCAGTTTTTTTTTAATACTCTCGGTAATTTTTTTATCTAGAAAAGTCTTTTTTTTAACCTTAAATGTTAAGGACACCTAAAAAAAAATCTTCTGCAGAATTTTCATACAAAGCAATTCGACAAACCAATTCGAACTTTGATAGCCTACGGTGTAAAAAAAAGTACTACGCACATCGTGCAAATTACTTTAAAAAGTTGCTTAGTTATTGTCGATTCATATCATTTATGGAAATCGCATGCAAAAAACCAAAAGCAGATGATTTAAAAAAATAACATAAAACCCAAAATCTCCAAAACCGTGGCACTTTTACTAAACTGAAATTCCAGCATATAGTAGGACATGATCTGACCTACAGACAGTTGCAGGATTATCCATTCATAAAAGGACACCCTGTGTGTATGTATACGAATGGATAATATATCCATTCTGGTGATATATATATATATATATATATATATATATATATATATATATATATATATATATATATATCACCAGAAGGAGAGATGAAATATGATGGAAGGGTTCTCTATGAGAGTTCATCAATTCCGACTAGTTTCTTTCCTTTCCTTCGCGATGATATAATACTGGCGTGATATTGAATATCTGCACATTTTTTTATTGGATGCGACGAGCGAGCAATAATTCACATACATTTACGCGCTATCAAAGAACAAATTGCAAATAAAAGATCGCAGGCTGAATAATTCGGATGAAAATGTCAGGATGGAAATTTTAGGCGTCGAGTGTGCATCGCGTCGTACACAAACGCCTAGCGAGTCTGAGAAATAAACGTTTGTACTACTTTGTGGATTCATCCTTACCTCTCACGTATATTGTGTTTGTCTCCCATGTAATCTTGTGCTATTATCATAATTCTAGAAGGCACCGAAGGATAATATTCGTCGCTGTAATGATGTAGTTCATTCCCGATAACGAGCATAAAACTCGTCGTCTCACGTAATGTTCCCATTAATCCCATGCGAAGCCAGGACTTCCATGTCGCTGAGTATTACGGTCGGGCTAGCCAAAATTCATTAAAATGCATGATGTTTTTCAACCCGTGCGAAATAACGAAGAACGAAAAGGGATCGTATTCGTTGGGTTTATGAGGCGGTCTGTATTTCGTGACAATAATTATTGAAGGAAAACGGTTATCTTAACCTCAGAGGTGAAGTATCAAGGTCAAATATCGACGTGCAATTTAGCAGTTTGGAAAAAGAATGACGACCCATCGAGGCCAGTGTCAATGATAATCTGCGTTGGGCACGTGCAAGAGCCATTATTGTTACGACTTGTGTGGCGAAAAGCGTGACCAGCAAAGGTGCATTCGTTTTTACAGCAAACGAAACGAGCGTTCGCAAAAAAAAAAGAAAAAGCAGACTCAGAAATTCGACGACCCGTACGGAACTCCAGGAGTCGCTTAGTATGCGGTCAAAGTCGAGGAACTCGAGCTTGGCCCATTTCGGAGTGAGATTTCGTGAGACTCCGAAAGACGCTGGTGGCATAGTAACAGAGATCGTCTAGACACGATACAAGAGTGCAGTCATTTGAATTCGTATTCGCCAACGATTGCCGTTTGATTTCTCACCTTCTGACGTGAGAGCGCAACGAGAGTGTCGTAAGCGAAGATTGAATGCGTATTACGTTTTTTGGAAAACTTGCACTATCGTGTAATCCTTTGACGTCAATGTCACATGGAAACAGTGAAGGATTGTACAGGGTGTACCAGAACTGAACGCGTTCCCTGAAATGGAGGGTTGGGGGTGAAATTCTGAGTCGATTGATATAAGCATGTGTGAGTCTCAGATCAACCCCTGAATTGTTATTAATTTTCAAAGGCGGGCCAATCAGGTGCGCCCGATGAGCCGGCGTACGTCGGTGAGCGATACGCGCGCGCAGTGGTGCCTGACGGGAGCACCGCATCTGCATCGGGCGCACCTGATTGGCCCGCCTTTAAAAATCAATAATAATTCAGGGGTTGATTTGCGACCCACACATGCTTGTATAAATCGACTCAGAATTTCACCACCAACCCCCCATTTCGGGGTACGCGTTCAGTTCTGGGTCACCCTGTATGCTGACTCATAATGATTGAAGAATTGCGTTTTTAAGATATTCCATTCGCGAACTCGAATATTTCACAACTGATTTTCGTCTATAATCAAGTAAAAATACATCTCCGTATAGGGGAGAGTGGGATAACTGCGGAGTCTTAAAGAAATCGTTCAATTCAAGTCAAAATATTGGTATGAATCAGTCCCTTTTTATTAATTATTAAACTATGGTCATTACCTTGCGAAATCTTTGTGATTAATCAACGAACATTAATATTAAAAAAATCCTTACTGTCCGTAGTTATCCAATGTCATTTGGCTAAATATGGACACGTTTTGGGGTAAGTGCGAACTCGTTGGGGTAATTACGAACAATCACCATTTTCCCTACAAAAGTCACAAACATAGCCGCTTGCTGAGGATCCGCTGTACAATTTTCATGTGCCCATTTTAGGCATTTCTTGTACATTATCCAGTCTTCTGTAGGAGGTGAACGATATTTTTCATTACCAAAAATGCAAAAATACACTTCGTCGTCTGTATCAGTCTCAATATTGTTAATATTTTTGACACCCTTTCGGGACTTTGTAGTCTTGGTGTTCGGTTCCCTGTCATTTTTTTACTAGTCTCTATTTTTCTTCTTTTATTACCCATATCTATTTGTTTTTTTTACCAATAAGCTTCTTCTTCCTTTTTAATTTCTTACGTTTTTTCTTTTTAACGCAGATTGTTTGGAAGATCTGGTCAAAATTATTGAATGTTTATTATTTTGCTTTCGATTATTGCCTTTTTTGGCGACTGTAGTGTGTGCACCTTTATTATGTGAAATAATGGTACTGAAACGTTGCTCTCAGAATATCAATTTTTTTACTTGTCTAAAACTTAATTCTTTGTCTTTTATCTTCCTTACAGAAATTTTTTAAGTTTCGAGAGCATTTCTCCTCCCAGTCTTTCTTTTATATTTTTGAGGCATCTGAAATAGAATAAAATCTCATAAATTTTACATTCAGTCGAAGGACTAAAGATCTACGGGTAATTGCGGACGTCCGGGATTACTCCACGCCGCATGTCCGCAGTTGACCTAGACTAACATCGGCAATAAAAAAATCAAAACTTATAGGTTAGGTTTAGTCGTATAATTTCTTGTTTTATGATTTTACTACTAAATATAATCACTGTTGATAACCAAAGAAAGTATTTCGCTAGTACACATATATCTACGTAAACACAACATTCAAAATCATGAAAAATTGTAAAAATATCACTAAAATCTTTTTGAAAAACTTACTTTGAAAGCCGTGCGTGGCCTCCCGTCCTGTCAACTTTCCGTGCAAATTTAATTTTCTAGCGAAATATTAAATTTGCTAGAATTAAAATTAAATTTCGAGCGGAGTTACCGAACATTTAACGAAAAATTACGACGCCAAAAATCGTGTAATTTATCCGGCGCTTGATGGAGATGACACGCTGGCCACATTTCTATCCAATAATTTTAATAGCCGTGAATTTTCGGAGAAAATGTCTAAATATACTGAATTTGTTCTAAATTTTTTATTCTATCTTCATCGTTGGGTATCATAATTGATGGTGGCTTATTTTTATCAAGCACCGCTGTAATTTACCAATGGTTCAGAAGGATTTTAAAAACACTAATTTTAAGGTTAATCTCATAAGAATTTATTTTATTTTCGCAAATGATCTCAAAGTTAAATGTTCCAAAGTTAATTACAAAAGGAGATAAGGGTAATTTTTTAGATAAGTGACTTCCGAAAAATGGGGCTAAATTTTTGGTTGTTATTTTCTCATTTATTGGGTTATGAAAGATCATATTCAGTCGGGAGAAGCTGAAATCCCCCCCCCCCCCCACCAAAAGTTATGGGGTTTTGAAGTTCGCGGAAACAGGTGATAAAATAGGGCATTTTTGACCATTTCGACGCCTATATTGGGGGGATTCATAAAAGAAGCCTTCCTGAATACAAAAAAACCCAAACAAACATGAGGGTTTTAATACAGGAGTTGGTTTGGGTTTGTTTGGGTAATAAATGAGAAAATAGCAACAAAAACAAATTGAGGCTCATTTTTCGGAATAGTCACTTATGTAAAGAATTACCGAGATAAGTAAAGAAACGTCCGTATTTTTATTTTGACGGATCCTTGAAAAAAATGTGGCCAATTATCCTGGACTCGCCCTATACCACGGGCTTTATCGCTGATGATAGTGCCTTTATGTGTCGACAAGCATTTTCGTAATAATCACACAATTCAAATGAACGCCAATAATCGGTGATTACAATGAAGATCGCCAAGTGTTGTAAATAGTTCTCGATGCCCATCAAACACCGGTCGAATTTCTGTTCACATAAAAAAAATAACGCCGGTAAAGTCTTTATCACATGATATAAAAAATGAAAACCCATTGACATCGTTATCCAATTTATTTTTCGCTAGAATGCGAGGCCCTATTCACGTCCTTCTAGTGCAGTTTTATCACAACTGAACAGAGTCGGCGAATTGTTTCAAATGGACAATTGAACATTTTTATCCCCCCTCCTCTCTCTCAAAATAGCAGTCACAGCGCATATCCAATACACAACCGATCGACGATTGCTTTTACGATGTTTGTACAACAAACCAGCCACTATGAATTCTCGATCGACGCGTGCCTGACACAGACGCGCAAACACCCACGCACACACACATTCCCGCGCACACAAAGTCCAAAGCTTTTGCATAACCACGAATAAACTATTAACGAGCAAAAAAAGCCTTTTTTTCATCAGTTCGTTTTGTGCGATCGTACACCGATCTGAAAAGTTCGCGGGATTGGCACTTATGGAATTCTGAAATCCATTATTGAGTTTGGTCTTTTCTACCGGGCAGTCGTACTCCGTGACGTGTTTTTGCGGTCCAGGAAAATTCAATATTAAAGGGATTGGTAACACGATTCCCGATGCCAGGAATAAATGACAACCTCGTGACCTCGTGGCACGAGTTCGCAGAGTTCGTCCTGAAATACGAATGTAGGGGCCCGACGTACGTAGGGCATTCCAGGTCAACTCGACAAGGAGTCTAGTTATTCAAAAATGAAATTCTTCTTCACACATTACGAGGCAGTGTTTATTTTATTTTTATTTTTTGTTGCCAATGGAATTGTTTCAGACGTAGGATTATTCCTTCGAAGGCGTAATTTTTCGAGATGCTTTCAAAAATCAAATCAATCGCAATGTAGGCTACGAAGATACGAGGATTTATTCTTGGAGCCCATCGTCGCGATACTTTCGCACATTTGTCCTATACGAACAATTTCGCAACACGAAACGAGCTCCCGGTATGGACCCATTGTGTTATTCAATTAAATCGCTCGTGAATATAAAAGAGCATTTTTCAAAGCGATATTTCACTCATAGATGGCGATTGTGGAGATGGAAATTGAAAGCGACAGCCTTTGAATGAATGTTTCAAAAGAATTTTTTCTTCATCTCTATTTAATGACTTTTTGATGTCACCGTGACGATTTCGAAAAAGATTCCCAAAATTGCTTCTAGCAAATAATTGTCCTACTTCACATTGAATACCCTATTCATACACGTACGTATTTATAACCGTGTCATATTTTGCACGTTCGTGTATTTTGCATTTTTTCGTTGACGTCGACTCTGCACCCCCCCCCCCCTCCCGCCGCTCTCACGCTCTTTCTCTGCGCCTTTGCAATTCGGTTCGTTATCGATTTCTTTAAATCGAGTTTTTCGCAGCCGGGTAGATATACAAAGATAGCCTTGCCACGACTGTAGAAACGAATGCAAGTGATGACAGTGCATCAAGAGCTGTCATTGAGAATGACAGTACTTTAAATACTCTTTTTTCGATGTTCGGTCAATCTTTATTGCATGATGCTGTGCTCGGACGGTTGATCTTCATGCATGGGCAATTGCTATAGAATATTGATTTTATTATCATCAATGTTGATCAATTTTTAATAGGACTTTAAAATCAATTTTCTATTGCCCTCGGCCATGCAAACTCGGCAGTTTTTCAATGTCGAACGATGTATCATCGAATCGATAAATTAATGTAAATAAAGAGAGATACGTCGAATTGTGCGGAAAAAAAAGAATCCTACCTTTTACGGATTCGCCTTCTCTCGATGGGGAACCGAGATAAAAAAAGTCACAGCACTCTGTACACTGTTTCAAGATTTTCCTTGGCTCTCGTTTCTCGACTGTCAAATGGATTTTCTCGTTAACCCGTCGAGCTCATATTCCCGCGATATTCCGCGATAATGATTGCAAAGCGGTGTTTTTGTTTCACGTTTGAAAGTGAAGCGTTGGTCGGTGGTTTTTTTTTCGAAACCGGCGAGAGAGATGATACAACGAGTGGTAGTACCTCGCTGCTCAGACCTCGCGTTCGTACTGAGCGCCTCACGGCCAACGGATGTCTTTTATAACCCCTACCCCTACGACCTTAATATAGTTGGAATACGCTCACCTCTTTTTCGTTCATCCCCGCTGACGTTAGGATTTAACACCTGACACATACGCTGCGAGGATGCTGCAGGTATATCCGATTGAGGACATCGCTACGATCATCCTATAATCCCAAAAGCCGGTTCATCGATTTTGCGTTATCGATCCTTTCTCTCGGCTCACTGACTCGATTGTACGTCGGTGACTGGACCCAGTGCGAAAAATGATCGAAAAAGTCTGACAGGTATATACACAGGGTGCTAGGAAGGTCGATGCAAAGCCTTAAGGGGGTGATTACATGCAAGGGGGTGATGCGCTTCGTTAGAAACATATTTAACCTAGGTTATCTTAGTCCAAAGTCTAAGGATTTCGAGTTATAATGGTAAGTATGATTTTTAGGCAAATTTCCCAAAATTAGGTACTAACTCGTTCATAATGTTCAAACAGACAGTAATTGGTAACTAAAAACTTATTTGCGTCTTAGCTTAATGTCTATTCAATCGAAAAACACCAATACAATAATCTGTATCCACACGTGTTGAATAATTAAAAACTTGTAAAAAAATTAAAATACCTCTTATGTAAATGCTATTTTTTTTCAAAATAGCATTAACATAAGAGGTAACAGTTAGTACCTAATTTTGGGAAACTTTTCCAAAATCATACTGAGGATGATAACTCGAAATACTTAGACTTTGGACTAAAGTAACCTAGGTTAGATATGTTCCTAACGAGGTGACCTATCACCCCCTTAAGGCTTTGCATATATATATATATATATATATATATATATATATATATATATATATATATATATATATATATATATATATATATATATATATATATATATATATATATATATATATATATATATATATTAGGGTGGCCCAAATTTAAGCTCTATTTTTTTTCCTTTTCTGACCATCTAATTATATTCTTTCAAGAACAAAAAAAATGTCGCGATATCTGCGACCGGTGAAAAAATATTTAGAGGTCGCTCAAGCCGCCCAAAAACTCAAATTTTCATTTAATAAATCGATTTTTATTTTCGTTCACTTCTCGCCCATGAATTTTACGCTTTATAATTTTTAAATTAACCTCGCGTAAGCTCTAGTCGGTCAATGAATATTGAGTGGTCGCTCAAGACCATCGAAAATTCCAATTTTCGCCAATTTTTTTTACTCATCGCACTCATAAATTTGACGCTTTCTAAAACGTTCAAAACAATTATTCGTTTTTCTGTAGAAACAGATTTTTCAAAGTTACCTCCCACTACTAACCCAAGAATTATAATCTTCGTGCTCATAAAATAATTCTTCAAAGCTCTGGTCCGTAAAGAAAATTATAGGTCCCCCGTTTTATCGGGTTAGAAATGTGAGGTAAATTTGAAACAACCGTTTCTAAAGAAAAAAAAGCATTGATTGTTTTGAAAATTTTACAAAGTGTTCATAAATTTTACAAATTTATGAAGGAGAAGAGAAAAAAAATGGCGACAATTGGAAACTTCGAAGCTCTTGAGCGACTACTAAATATTCATTGGCCGGCGAGAGCTTTCGAAAGCTCAATTTTAAAATTATAAAGCGTCAAATTCACGGGTGAGAAGTGAAGGAAAAAAACGAATTGATTTTTTAATGAAAACTTGAATTTTTGCGAGGCTTGAGCGACCTCTAAATATTTTTTGACCGCTCGCAGATTTCGTGACAATTTTTTTCTTTCGTTAAAGAAGATAATCAGATGGTGAGAAAAAGAAAAAAAAATAGAGCTGAAATTTTGGCCACTCTAATATATGTATATTAGAGTGGCCCAAATTCCAGCTCTATATATATATATATATATATATATATATATATATATATATATATATATATATATATATTTCCGGGTTGAATCTTAATAATTGACAGAGAAATATTTTAATCAATTCGCAATTGAACTTTCCGCAACGAAAATCTCTCGATGGCGTGAGGAAAAACGCGTGGTTCGTTTTCGCATGGTTTTTTTTTGTTTGACCATATGTTTTCGCAAAATTATTCGACACTTTCATTCTCGTCGGACAATCGTGCGTCTTTCTTCATATAGCATAATTGCACTTCTGCCTGCCTTTAAGAACGACGAAACTCGTCTTCCTATATCGCAGCAAACAAATCTGACATTTTCAGAATAAACGTTTGCAACGATCCATTTTTTTGCGGATTATTGACGATTTCACCATGTTAAAAACTGGTTGCCTCAATTTCGCGCTCACAAATCCTCCTGCATATAAAAAATATGGAAAAACAAATAAGATTGTTGGCATCGATCTGCAAATCTCATATTCGTTACCGTTTGATTGGCGACGTTATGAAAAATAAATTTCTCGTCTCGAAAACATATATATATATATATTTTTTTCATTTACTTATTCAGTAGCATTAGTGTACTTTTAATTCGTACGACCTGGATAAGTGATTAAAAATCCCGATATCGATGTGTAATTGAGAGGAACGAAATTGGTTGACAGAGAGAAGAGTAAAGGCCGAAGAAAAAGGGCAAAGGTTTGAAATGCCATTCCCGTTTGTGACGTCTCCACTCGGCGGCTTCGAGTCGCTTATCATGCGCGAAGCGTTTAGTAGTTCACGATAAAATAGAATACGAAGGAACGCCGACACACGCGGAGGGCCCCCGCTGTCCGCGTATACCTTTTGAATTCATCGCAACGTCCATACATGTGTGTATCGTAACATACATACGAATACTCCCTCGTTTCTATCATTTTCTCATTTCACGTTGTTCATCCACGTGTGCGACACCTACTTTGACAGTTTAACGGAAAAGCGACGGATAAATATACGACGCCATGCCTGGATCGTCGTCGAGTTTGTCGGAAACTAGGCCCGATCATTCAGTAGTCGAACAACGCCAAACCGACGATTATTTTCAGTCAAATAACGAGGTCAGGAATTCGGCCAGCACCGGACATTATGGAGATCAGTCGAAAATCCACGAGGACGAAAAATTCGAGACGTCAGAAAAGACAAGTGTCAGTCGCCTTATGATTCATCATTTATTTCAATAAGCATACTCGTACGCAGTTAAATGTTCATCTTTGCAACTTGGTCATCTGGAATCCACGAATATATTACTCAAAAAAAGGATTTGCATGGGAGAACGTTTTCTTGTTATTCGATTCCTGAATTAAAAATGGGTTTTTTATTTAAGCAAATTGAGGCGGGACGCCACTGTGACCGATTTAGAAAATCGATTTTTTTTCTTCATTTTTTTAAAGTATACATATTCGAGAATGGGTAAAAAAAGTTTCAAGTTTAAATATTGAAAATTGACCAAGTTACAGATGATTTAGTGAGAACCGGTAGCGGAATGATTTACGTATACTAAAACATTCAATCGCGTTTTTCTCGAAAAGACTTTTCTCGACCTGGCCGGAATTGTAAATCTGGCTATAATGGTCCAATTTTCAATTTTTCAAAACCGAAATTTCCATAATCACAGTAGCTATCGTTGTACGTAGCCGGTTTTTAGTTTTTTATTTAGTATATTATTAATGTTTTTTTATTTAGTATTTCATTTAGTATTCTTAAGCCCCCGAATATAAGTAAAGCTATGATGATAGCTATAATTGTCCGATTTTCAATTCTAAAAAACCAAAATTTCCCTAATTGCTATCGTTGCACGCAGTGGTTTTTTAATATTAAATTCAGTATTTTCACGCCCTTGACTATGAGTAAAAATTTCGCCAAAATGACACTATTTCATTCAACACCTGCCATTTTGTGCAATTATTTTTTCTTGGAAAACGCCTATAACGAGAACTACATTTATATACATTATGAAACTATTTTATTTTCATTTTTCAGATCAATCATTGTCGAACTATTGATCTGGTCGATGGACAACATTTTTTATACAGAGGCTTTATTATACCTCAATAAAGTTAATTTTTATTTTTTAAAATAAAAATCGACTCGAAGTAAGTTTAATGTATGCTCAATAACATACCTTTTTCCAAATCCCGACTAAATAATCTAGTAGACAAAAAATAATTGAAAAAAATCGCCCTTTTTTCGGTCCGTCACAGTGGTGTCCTCCCCAAAATGGCTGTGCGCCTCTTCAATTTTTGTTTGTTTGTTTGGTTCATCGATTATTCGTAAATCCTACGTAAAATAGCGCCTCGAATTTAAACGGATTTGAAACACGTACGAATTTCCGAGGGAGCGATAACTCGTATAGGAACGGTAAACTCCTTGAATAGAGGATGCAAACCTATTTGCCTGGAAAGCTCGTCAATAATTTTGTACAGATATCGAGGGAATTCGATTTGGGTTCGGTGAAACGTGAACGTGGCAACGGCGAATTAACGCAAGAACCGCGAACGGAGCCAGATAAGAGCTGTTTTATTGGCGGTCTTGCAATGTCGCAAGAGGTGCACTTCGTGACCGGAAGCTCGTACGACGGAAGTTGGGATGCACTCGGAATGGCTGGCGTTGGAAAATACGTTCTACCGAATGGTCGGTTATTGCATATTCTCCATTTTTATTGTTTGAAACACTTTTAACGATCAATTTTTTAGCAATAAGCTTGAATCTTTACATATCAAAAATCAAGGACGCTAAAACTGAGGCAAATTTTTTTGATTGGTTGAAAAACGCTAACGTTATTTAGAAATGTTATTTATAAAATAACATTTATAAATGAAATGTTATTTTAAAATGACATTAAAAAATGAATAGTTATTTTAAAATAACATTTAAAAGTGAAATGTTATTGTAAGTAACATTTAAAAATGAAATGTTATTTTAAAAAAACCTTTATTCAAAAATTTCATTTAAAAATAACACAGTGGCATTGAGGCATATCATTCTTTGTGTCCTGTAGAATAGCGAGTATTTGACCAGTTTCATAAGTAATCTATAGGGATATATTGTAGGGAACCTCTGCATATCGAAAATCGCGGAGGCGAAGGCTGAGGCCAATTTTTTTTATTAGTTGCAAGACGCTAACAGTCGGAAAACTGAAGAGCGAGATATTTCATTTTAAAATAACAAAGTGGCATTGAAGCGTGGAATTCTTTGTGTCCTGTTGAATAGAAAGTACGCGACTCGCTTTATGGGGAATCTATACGGATGTCTATAGAGATGTACAGGGATAAAAATTTTCTTTAACTACGAAAATTGCATCCAACTCAATAAGCGTCGTTGTCCCATTTTTATTTATCGTAGCATACACACAGGCTTATCCATTTTTAAAAAATTCACGCTCATATGAGTACAAATAATTTTGTCACATTTCGCCTAAATTGCGGTCTCACTCAATTATCCCACAGCGTTTTTTAAATTGATATGTATATACACACCCTGGTGGGCTTAAACGTGAACAGAATTTTATCACGCCCGTATGACGAGGTCTGTCAAATTCATTAACGAAATGAATGGATGTATAAATGATGTATGTATGTGTGTGTGTGTGTGTGTGTGTGCGTGTGTGTCATATATATATATATATATATATATATATATATATATATATCAATAGGTACTGCCTATTAATTAATTAGCCGACTGACAACGACGAGAGGCTATACGTGCATGCCAACGCGGGTAGATTTTATATTCGCACGTTGTGAATGCTCACCGCGGACTTGTGTACGCAATAATAACTACGGCCTCCCGACTAATACACCCCCACGTATTCCGAATGCACCTCGCGCGCGCACACCTTCGCGGCTTTTTTTGCACGTACGTTGAACGCGGTAATTGACCACCACCGACAACGAGGACACACTCCGCATCTCGTCATCCAAGCATCGCTCTTATATTTTACTGTAAACGCGTACTCATAAAAAATAGCAGACCGGACGGAGTGATGCACGTAACTTAACGACGAAAAATAATGTGACGTTTATGCCCTTCTATTGGCAAACCGTGAATTCGTGGCTCGACCGGATATGCATATTCAAAACCTCCACCGGATGTTAAAACGAATGCTGTACTTTAATCGGCCAACAACTCGACATCGTTAATGGTCAATTTTTCCAATTTAGTATATTTACTTTTATTGAAACGGGGTTTTTTTTAAATGAGGTTTTGATGGTTTTGGAAAAGACTGACGGACATTTGTGCAAACTGGGAGCTTTCAAACTTCTTACTCGAACAGCTTCGCGAGGCAAATAATAAAATTGGGTTTTCGGTGTTGTTGCCGGTCTCAGAATAAAATACAATTTACAAATTTAATCCTACTTTCAAAGCAGCCACAACGGAAATAAAATTTAAATTCATTCTATTTTAGAAGCAGCAACAACAAAAATGTAATTTCAATTCATTCTATTTTAGGAGCAGCAACAACAAAAACAATTAAAATTTATTCATTTTTGGGAGTAACAACAACAAAAATACAATCAAAATTTATATTATTTTGGCGGCAGCAACAACACAAATACAATTTAAATTAATTCTATTTCCAGAGCAGCAATAATTAAAATACAATTGCAATTTATTCGATTTCAAGAGCAGCCACAACAAAAAATATAATTTCAATTTATTCAATTTTAGGAGCAGCAACAATAAGAATACAATTTCAAATAAGTCCATTTCATGGGTGGCGACAACAACAATATAACTTCAATTTATTCAATTTCAGGAGCAGCAACAACAAGTGTACAATTTTTATTTATTCAATTTCAGGAACAGTAACAATAAAAATACAATTTCAATTTACTCAGTTTCAGGAGCAGCAACAACAAGAATACAATTTCAATTAATTCTATTACGGAAGCAGCAACAACAAGAATACAATTTTAAATTTATATCATTTTGGCAGCAGCTAGAAAAAAAAACAAATTCATTTTATTCAATTTCAGGAGCAGCAACAACAAGAATACAATTTCAATTAATTCTCTTACATGAGCAGCAACAACCAAAATACAATTTTAATTTATTCATCTTCAGGAGCAGCAACAACAAGAATACAAATTCAAATTTATATTATTTTGGCAGCAGCAACAACACAAATACAATTGACATTAATTCGATTTCAGGAGCAGCAACAACAAACAAACAATCTCAATTTATTCTATTTCAGGAGTAGCAACAGCAAAAATATGATTGAAATGTATTCAATTTCAGGAGCAGCAAAAACAAAAATTCAATTTCAATTTGTCCAATTTCAGAACCAGCAAAAATAAACAAACCATTTGAATTTATTCAATTTCAGGAGTAGCAGCAGCAAAAATATGATTGAAATGAATTCAAATTCAGGATCAGCAACGACAAAAGTACAATTTCAATTTGTTCAATTTCAGGTGCAGCCGCAACAAAATTACGATTTGAACGAATTCTATTTCAGAAGCAGCAACAGCAAAAATATGATTGAAATGTATTCAATTTCAGGAGCAGCAACACCACAAAAACAGTTTCAGTTTATCCAAACAAAACACAATTGAAATGTATTCAAACAAAATACATTTCAAATTTATTCAATCTTCCGCACATTTGTCTCTCGGCAATGTACCGATACGAAAACACGTGTACTGTCAAGAAGCATTTAACGAATGAACTTTCGTCTCCCTACGAAAAAGTTCCATATTACGTGATGTGTGCTACGCCGGCTCGTGTGGTGCACGATAGCTGTTTAAGATGCGTCACCCGTGTCGTATTTACCGCTATACACGCGCTCAAACCAATCACTTATTCGCACCGTTTTCTGTTCTTTTTTTCTTTCGTTCTTTCGCTTCGTTTTTTTTGCTTCTTACCAACAAACGCGCACGCGGCTTTGCGAAGAATTATGTCGCGAGCTTGCGTGCGCACTCCCCGCGGGTCAAAGAAAAGCAAACGGCAGGAGAGCGAAAGAATCGAAAGATTATATGTGCAAGCGGTGAGAGGAGAGAGAGCCGATTCTCGAATGGTCTCACTGGCGCGATCTCTGCGCGCGGTGCAAGCGGAATTTACACGCCGGGGATTCCGCGACGCGAGCGGAACGACCTCGTGGGCAATTTCGCACGTTCCTTCTTACCGTTACCGCGCAGCATGATCTCCTCTCCTTCTACCGGTCTCGTTCCCTCGCTCTCGGGCCGAACCCACGTGAGAGACTGTACATCGCCCGGATTTCGAACGAACCCGCCGCACACACATGTGACCGAACGCGATAGTTTCTGAACCTACTCCGAAACACATGTCCATACACTCGATATATGTCCCGAAGCTATTTGAGAATTTAACGGGTTTTCGTACTTTTTTTTTCTCGCCGCGTTTTTTCTTTCTCGTTTCGGGGACCCGTTGTTCTAGTCAAGAATCAACGACGTCCTGCCAAACAGGTATCGCGGATTTTTTGTCTCCCGTAACGAGAGGCTGTGACGTGAAGGTGACCCATTAATTTGGTCCATTTTTTTTCCCTCCCACGTGAACTATGACCAAGGGGCCCGTCATTCCGCTCGTAGGTGGCTACTGTTAGGCGCTCCCTTTTTTTTACATTTTGCAAATCGGGGGCAGACGAGTCGTTCTTGCACGCGAATCGAACGCAATTGATGACTCGGATCTTCGGTTGAGGGGAGGGTAGGGGTTTCAGCGTGAAAAAAAATACTTTTTTGCGATTTTTTCCCATCTATATGGATAGAGTAAATTTATTGAAACCTTTTGTACATTGTTAAGTGTCATTTCAAGAACATTCCGTGAAATTTGTACGCGAAAATATCCACAAACAAGCCGGTGGCGCGTTTTTCTCGAAACCACTTTTTCAAAGTCCGTGTTCACTGCCATTTGAAAACTACATGACCGATTTATTTCAAACTTGGTACACACTTTCTACATATAAAATACCTCCCCCCAACGCTTAGTTTGAGATTTTTTTTACACTGAGGGGGCTTTCCACCACCAAAATGGCGGAATTTTTCGTGAAAAATAGCACTTTTCACTTTACATGACCACCAAAAATTTAGAAATGAAAAAAAATGATCAAAGACCGTTGGGGGGGAGGATTTGATGATACTTTGACTAAATTTTAATGGTACTTGATTTCAGATAATTTCTAGCTGAGATACAGTGAACACCGCAAATCGTGTTTTTCCAAAGGCGTTCTTGGAAAAGCTTTGTCACCGGCTTGTTTGTGGATATTTTCGCGCACAAATTTCACGGAATGTTCTTGAAGTGACACTCAACAATGTACAAAAGGTTTCAATAAATTAACTCTATCCAAATAGATGAAAAAAATTCGCAAAAAAGTGTTTTTTTTTTCACTCTGAAACCCCTACCCTCCCCTTAACGGATTACAACTAGGCAGGAAAGAGAGGAATTTTCGCGAATTATTTGTAGGAAAACGTGTACAGGTTTTCAATTTTTGTTTATTTCATGTTATAGACTATGGTCTTAAGGGGTCTTCTCACTTTAGACGCTAAAAAGGCTGTTTTCGTGATTTTTTTTTATAGGTTGATATTATAGATATTGATATAAAAGTTGTTACACTTAATAAATACACTTTCCAAATACATAAAAAAAAATGTTTTTATGTATTTATGTAACCCAAACAAACTTTAAACGCGTTTTTCTCGAAACAACGTTTTTCGACGGCTTGTTGATAAAATCGTCGAAACTACTGAACCGATCCTTATGAAATTTTAACCACATATTCTTTACAACTATAGCTGTAGCGCATATTAAGGATTTTATTTTCAAATTTTGATATTTACTATTTTTCTCGCCAAAAACGGTGAAAAAAACACGTTATTTTTTCTCGACAAATGTGCGCCATTTTCGTTATTTTTGCATATATCAAAAATCGTATGATATGCGCTATAGCCACTAACATACTGAATCTAAAACCGATTGATTTTTTTGTTTCGAATGATCCATCTCCAAGATTTCATCAACGGCGCCGATCTACCATTTTTAGGACATTTTTTCAACTACCATTTGTGTCTATAAATAGTGACTTAAACAAATAAAAAATTATTTTTAATGTATTCTGAAAGTGTATTTATTAAATGTAACAAGTTTTATGTCAATATCTATAATATAAACCAATAAAAAAATCATGAAAATAGCCTTTTTTAGCATCTAAAGTGAGAAGACCCTTTAACTTTCGAATCTTCTGTTAATGGATTACATCTAGGCGGAAAACAGGAATTTTCGTGAATTATTTCTGGGAAAATTTATTATTTCTTAGTTCGCCATTGTGCCAAAACGTTATTCAAAATTTCGTCAAAAGAGTGAACGTTCGCAAACAGGGATCATTGCATTTATCGGATATTGTATTGCACACATAACCTCCATGTTTGTACCATATTAAAGGATAACACCACTCTAGCCGCAGAAAATAAGGCCTAACTTTGACAATTTAATATAAAAAAAATGTATTGCAATTTTTATACAAAATGACGGCGACAGAGCCCATATTGAAAAACGTGTTTTTTTACAAATAGCTTCACGAGACATAATTGAATCTTTAAAAAAGAGTTTCGCTACCGGACCAATTGCATATTGTTTTTATGACCCCAAAGTATTTTTTAAGGGAAAAAAACGATTTAACCAAAATCCTCGAGTGGTGTTATCCCTTAAAATAAAAATATTCGTACTTTTCAAATAAATAATACGTTTTATCGATAAATTAAATCGTCGAGTAATTTTGAGACACCCTATATAAAAAAAATGCATCGAGTATAGCTTGAATGTCCGTTATGAGATGTTGCCGAATATTGGAGACATTCAAGTAGATCCCGATTTTTCTGTATTCGTCAGGACTGATTACGAAATCGGCAGATTTTGCTCCATTTTCGCAAACTTTCCATGTACACACGACTTCGATGCACCCACGTTGTCTGGTGATCAATCGAACCGATCTGCCGCCCTCTCGATCGCCATACAACTCGAGTATCCGGGAATAATAAAGCACTGTCTGTCCTCGTCCCTTGTGCGCCCGTCGATCTCTTCGATAGGAAATCACCGCGACAGAATCGAGTATCGATTTTCCACCCACGCGGTGTGGCAATCGAGAGGAAATTATGGCCGCGAAAAAACAAGTTGGAGAACGGTGGAGAAAAAATGAGCCGACTGGTCTGTTAGATAACGTGGCTAATTTTTTCTTAAGGCCCGCAAAAAAATTGCGTTTATTTGAAAAGAATAGGAGAAAAGTGTTGAATTAGTTATTGTGGAACGGATGGAAAGAGCGCACGAGTTTTAACATCGCTAAGTTTACGAGCGCGTACCGCCCATTCCTAATGAGGCATCATCCTGCACGTTAGGTAAGCTCATTGATAAAAATTCGCAGTACTTTCCTATCTGACCCAGTTGATCGAGGAATAAATTTCAAATATCCCATTCACACTTGCCAAGTTGCTATGGTGCATCTCGGTCAGAGGAGAGGAAAAAAAACACGATTAAGGATGCGTGTTGCGATTAGTGTCGATGTGACGGTGGCCGACGTTTAGTCGCCACGTTGCTCCGATTTCGGGCACTCTCGACTTGAATATAGATCGGTACATCACCATACCGATGCACTCCGTGCGACTCGATGCCACTCGCGAATAATCGTATCAACGAATGCAGATCAATTTTTTTTTTCACACTCATTTTTTTTTCTACCATATTGTGGATGGGGCAAAAACAATTTACACGTATGTCTGATTTTAGCGAACATCGCGTTAAAGGGATCAATTGTGACTGGCTTGAAAAATGCTGAATTGCATGATTGAAAAAAAAATTGATAAGCCGTCCGATTTTTTTATCGTTTATTTAAATGACTTATATTAGAGGAAAAAATATTTTTTAAATCTTTTGCAACACTGCAAAAATATGCCTAAAAAATTGCGCCCGACGGTGGAAAGTCCTACTGCCCCAAAAAATGTCTGAAAGGAAGAAATCAAAAAGATTATTGATTATTTTTTCGATGAACATTAACAAAATGGTGGCCATTCCAAAATTAAGTATTGAATTGGGTCTGGTTCGACAGTTTTTCGTTTTAAAAAAATGTGAAATTTTTAACAAAAAAACGCTTCCGTATGAATGACGTTGAGGCGGGATTTTCATTTACAACGATAAAAAAAAATCGATTTCTTTTTTTTTCTTCAAACGATAGAACTATATATGTAGAATATTATCCCAAAGTTTCGAAGCGAAATTCGAAAAACTTCAAACGTTACAGCCCGTCAACGCTGTGCCTCAGCGCTCGGATTCGGAGCGGGCGTGAACTTCGAACGCGTTTTTCTCAAAACTGCATTATCGAAATTGGCGTGCAGGATTACTCAAAAACTATTAAGCCGATTGGGTTGAAACTCGGTAGAAATATTGATAATATTGGTAGCATCTACTTGACGAGAATTGTTTTTGAAAAATGGGAAAAAAGCTACTTTTTTAATCCATATTTTACAGAAATGTTGCGTGAAATGTTAATTTTTTTTGTAAATGCGCGCCATCTTCTTAAATTTGAATTTTCTTCATTTTAATTACCGTCACATAGGAACTATACATGTTCTAACTGAAAAAATGTTTGAACTTTTTCGCAAATCAAAGTCTACGAGAAGTTAGACTGCACGTCGATTCGCAACTCCCGCGGCGACCTTGCTGTAACACTCTGCTACAGCTCCGCCATTTTGCTGATGAATTAATTTAAACAATTGTTTTATATAATTAAATATACTATTAAAGTATACCTAAAGTTTGATAATTATAGAATAATTATTTCTTAGTTTAAAAAATCCCTCAATATTGCTTATTTTTTTCCTGTCTAAATGTATACCCCGCCTTAAGGCATGGCGTGAAAAATGCTGTGGCAAAATTTGAGACGGAGAGCTTAAAAGCTCTTCGTTTAAAATCTTCCACCGTTTTGAAAAGCGACCTTTCGAGAAAAGCCGCCAGCTCTCACCCAGATGGTTGAATCCATTTCCCTAAGAAAGACTATAGCGACCGGAACAGTTCGAATTTCGCAACCAAAATTCAGCATGTTTGTGAAAGTCCATATTTTTGGATAATGCAAAATAACCTCTTTTTAAACATTTTTACACTGGAATGGTCCCTTGAACGACGTAGAATCTTGAATTAATCTTTTCGTAATGATCGTGGAATCAATTTTACAATTCATTCGTCGAAGACGATAAATGTAGAGGCGAACTGTACTTGGGGGTTTCTCTGCATATCAGGCACCATTTACGAGGGCGAGCTACGAGATGGCATGTTTCACGGTCACGGCTCTTTCTACTGGTCCGAAAATCAGCGTCTCGACGTTGTTCACCTTCGCGGTGAGCTCGTAGAGCACAAATACAGTTTTCGCGATGGCCCCATCTACGAAGAGGAAAACTGGAGTTATTGCAAATTTCCGGACAGACGGTGAGTATCCGAGCTAGGCCACACACGTGTGGCACTTGTGATTCCAACAATGAAAAAAAAGGAAGAACAAACAGAAACACGAAATATTTCAAACACACGAGGCGTTCGAAAGAAGCAGTCGGCCAATTGGAACAGACGTCTATATTTTTTTATTCGAAATTTAAAAGCAATAAAAAAGTGGAATATGGGGAACGTATTAAGGGGGAAGGATGTGTACAGATGGAAGTTAAAAAAAAAAACAATAAAAAATTAATCGAATCTTCATCGATGTTGGGCGACGGTTCGGTTCGACGGGCGTTGACTCGGCCTGGAAATTTCTACATACTCCTTTCGAATTCTCACACGAACCGATATTTCACGCTGTGCAAAAGGCTTCCGCCTACAAAGCGAGACAAACGCGAGTATCTAATTGATCGAGGCAAGTGAGCACGGATCGAAAGTCGCGCGAGAGGATGCTTTCGCTTCAGTTATTACACTACGCATGTACAACGAGTATACAAGTCCTGTAACGCTAATGTCCCTGTCCTTGGGATCCTCGATACATCATCGCTACGACGCAAAAAATACGAAAAAAGAAACGAAATTATCCTCGCAATTTCTCGGCGTTTCGTGTAAAAGTGAAAACGACTCTCTCGATTCTATCGCTGTTACGCGACAAACAGATATACTCGCATTCATCTTCTATTGCACATAGATGCAGCCCGCATTAATCAAGAGGTGCTCCTAGGGAAATAAAATGCCATCTCGACCCTCTCTTTACTTATTTTGCCAAGACAAGAAAAAGGATTACTCATTTCTAATCGTTTTTATATTCGTTTTATATTGACATTTCAAATCAGAGTTTGCGGATGTAATTATTACTTTCCATTTTCGAACGTAATTGTAGTGAAAAAAATACATCGATGAATTAGGAGACTATTTGAGCAACGGATTAAAAATTTATTCTTAAATTGATTTTAACCGTTAAAATTTGACTCTTAAAACTGATTTTACAGGATCTTAATAGCGTGATCGAATTTCAGGTATTTTTGAATTTTATTTTCTTTTCACATTTGAAAAAATAGTCTTGAAGCGGTATTGTTGACTACAGCGCTGTTTTGGATGAAATAACCTTTAAACTATTCGAGCATTTTTTCTAATTTGTTTACAAATGATTATTGATCCTTCAAGAATATGCACAAATGAAAAAGAATTATTATCATGTACTTTTGTAAGTTGTGAAGTCGCCCCAATTGGCGATCTGCGTTGTGAACGTTGTATAAATCTGAAAAATAAAACCAATCATATTCTATTAAGAATATGACACAACACTCCTACAGATTAAAAATATGATTGATTTTATTTTTCAGATTCATACAACGTTCACAACGCTGGTCGCTAATTGGGGCGATTTCACAACTTACAGAAGTACATGATGATAATTTTTTTTTAATTTGTACATATTCTTGAAGCATCAATAATTATTATTAAAGTAGTCAGAAAAATAGGAAAAAATGATCATCAAAATGATAATTTTTTCCTATTTTTCTGACCACTTTAATAATATATTTTTTTAAATTGTAGATTCTACTGTACAGGGTCTCCCCGCTTGTAACATTCCCCACCATATTCCACTACTCATCCCGATTTTTTCTGACCATTCTACACGAGTCATACATACGAAAAAAAATTATTTCGATTCAATTCTCCTACCAACGTCGAAAAACAGTCTACTGAAGGTGAGACCAAATCTGCCAAATCTAAGCTGAATGGGCCAATTGGGTATCGAGATATCGTGGTTGCCAATTTAAAAATCATAGTTTCCAAAAAAAGCGTGCAAGGAGGGAGACCTTTAAGGCGAGGAATATATTGCTGACTTTCATGATTTTTTTAAAGGAAAGATTTCTTCACCATTTTTGAAACCTAGGGTATGTTTCATTACTACTTTTGGCTGTTGCATGGTATTTTTTGTTTTGTTAATCTTTAAAAATAGCGTTGCTGTGACTCGGTTTTCTAAACGGGTTGCGGCAGATGTCAGACGGCGTTGTAACGTCAGTCAGCGTGTAACGTCAGTGGGATTAATCTGGAAAAAAACAATGAAGATTTTTCTTTTATTGACACTCGAACGCCGAATATGAACCAAGAAAAAATGACAAATGTTGAAAATCGATGAAATGTTACGCTTTGAAACAGAAATATCGAATTTTCCACAAAAAAATTACGGCATTTTGCAATAAAAAATAACATTCATTTAATTTTCAAAAACATTTAAGGTCATGCTTTAATCAATAAGGTTAGAAAGATGTATACCAAATTTCATCAGAATCGGTCGATTAGTGTTTTTGCTTACGTCACACCAGTTTTGAAAATGCAGTTTAGAAAACCGTGCCATAGCTCCGCCATTTTTAAAGATTAATAGAAAAATAAAAACTATGTAGCAGCCAAAAGTAGTAATAAAACATCCTAAGTCTCAAAAATGGTGAAGGAATTTTTCCTAAAAAAAAATCATCGAAATCACCAAATTTTTTCTTCCCCCCTTAAAGTTGCTGCGCCTCCACCGCGCGGCCCGAGCGTACTCCTGACAGTTCCGATCGCTTGGCCAATTTTATGAGTATCGTTGAACGGTTTTCACAGACGTATTCAAAAAAGTCACCAGAATAATCAAATGAAATTTCAAAAGATGATTTTTTCAAATTTCTCGACAACCATACTACCTCAAGAATGTTCAGGAATTAATGTAATTTCTCTCGAATGAACATCGATCCACTGCAATTTAAAAAAGAAGTACTCTCATCTTAAACATTGCGTTCCTTTCGTCTATCAAATATAAAATCCGGAGTCCGGTGGACTTTTTCCCTGACCCTCGCCAATTTTTTTACATTTTTGAATAAATTGAACAACATGAATAAAAATTTTCAAGCTATCACCCGCAGTGGAAATATGATTTTTCCTGTGCTTTCTGAGCGATTAACGTAAAAAAAATGTCCGAAAAATTCAAGAACCGCTTACTTCGGGCGGATACATAAATATTTTGATACCCACAATGAAGTTTTCAGATTTTTTTAACGTTAATCGCTCAGAAAGCACAGAAAAAATCATACTTCCACTGCGGGTGATAGCTTCAAAATTTTTACATAACAATCACGCATATTTGGGAATGTTTTCAGATTTTTAAATCCGGCGTTTTTTTTCGGAGAATTTTTTTTTTTTGACTAAGGGTTGTTTAGAAAAATGTAAAAAAACATCAGGGTGTCTTTTAGAGTCAATGGAATCAGATTGAAAAAAATCAATCGAATTGGCGGGGGTCAGCGAAAAAGTCCACCTAATTCACGTGGAATTAAATTTTGTTTAAGATATATACCATATATATATATATATATATATATATATTAAAATAAGAATGAATCGTGCTCCTATGGACTCCGTACAAATCTTTTCTTTTCTATACGCAACGCATTTTTTTCCCATATCTCTCGATCTACATTCTGGCATATATTGTTGTCACGAAACGAACACCACGGGGTGTTGATGGTACGAGTCTTTTACCGTGGCCCGGTGCATCGTTACTCCGAAACAATATAACGTTGCAATTACGGATACCCGAGAAACCACAATCGAGAGAGGTGACTTTCTCAGCTCGAAACCACCGAGCGCGTAATAACGAAAACCGTATACCTACACGAGCGAGAAATTCGCACTGAATGAGCCGTACCGAGCATACACATGCGAGACGAAAAAATGTCTCGGTTTTTAATAGCGCGCTCGGAAAAGAAGAGCACGAAGAAATTTTCACGCGCTCGATGTTATTCAATCGCCGACATTCCCCAACCTCCGACAAGATAATCATTTACGCGAAATTCAACGACTTCTTTGATGACCAATAAACGGACCTGCTTTTTAGAGAAAAAAACACTCGGAATCCACGGCTCGATGAATCTCCCATTTATGTGCATTTCATGATGAAAAGGCGTTTCAGAATGAATATCGAGATAGATGTGTATGCGCGTGAGAAACGAACTCTACTAACGAATCGACTTATCACAGCCAATTCTCATACCGCGAAACATTAACTTTCCTATTAACCGACTATTACGATATTTCGTTTCCTCGTTCTTGGGCATTGCTCAGGCTTTTTACACTCATGCGCAAAGTTCACGTTGCAGAGGGAGGATTATAAACGCAAAAAAATGACACACCAAATTATGTAATTACATGACGGTCTTCGTCGTGTCTAGAATTATTTTGGGGTGTACCGAAAAGGACATACCGCCGATTAATTTGGAATCTCGTTTACCCATGTATTTTGACCCGCTATTTGGAATTCTGTCTACCATTGTATTGTGATAGGAATATGATAGTGAAAATAGCCGCAAATTGGATTTTCAAGGTCAAATCTCACAAAAACTGATGTTTTAAAAGTTTTTCTACTTTATTTCAATAAACGTTGATCGTAGAGAAAAATGTTCGACACAAAAGTTGTAGCCTATAAAAATATTGATATTTTATGTTCTATACAGTTTTTGTCCAAAACCGTTCTGTTCTGAGAAAAAATGGGATAATGATCCAATAAGTACATTTTACTAAGCTCCATTTGTTTCGATATTATCTACTTACGCACTTTACCGCTGGATGGTGTTGGAGTTTGTTTGTTGTGTTGTGTATTGTTTAGGTATGCGTGTAGTTTTTAAGATCAAACTGCAACCCTCCCGCGGTAAAGTGCGTTAGTAGATAATATCGAAATTAATGGAGTTTAGGAAAATGTACTTTTTGGAGCATTATTCCTTTTTTCTCGAAACAGATTGGTTTTAGACAAAACTTTTACAGAACATAAAAGATCAATTTTTTTATGGGCTACAACCTTTGTAGAAAACATTTTTGTCTGAAATCAGCATTCATTACAATAACATTTTGTTTAACTTTTGAAAAATCAGTTTTTGCGAGTTTTGACTTTGAAAATCAAATTTGCGGGTGTTTTTACTATCGTATTCGTAATCAGCAAGTAAAAATACATGGGTACACAAAATTCCAAATTAATGGGACGTATGTCCTTTTCGGAACTTTATCCTTATTTTGGAGTGACAATTAATATATTGAGTTTCGATTTATCTTTCCACCATACCCGAATGTGTGATTTAAGGCGGGATATACATTGACAACGATAAAAAAATCGATTTCATTTTTTTCTTCTTCAAACGATAGAATATTTAGGCTAAGATAGTTAGGAATAGTTAGGAACAGGCTGAGATGGTCAAAAAGTAATTAAATTAACAACCAACAATAACAATTACTACTGTAATTGATAATTTAATTGTTTTGTAATAGATTACTTAAGTAATTAGTTACCACAAGTAGCTAGAGCAATTTAATTGAAATTCTGTGTAAACTTCAAACGCGTTTTTCTCAAAAATGCATTTTCGAAATGTGCGCACAGGATTACGGAAAAACCATTAAGCCGATTGAGCCGAAACTTGGTAGAAATATCGATAATATCGCTACCTTCTACTTGACGAGAATTGTTTTTGAAAACTAAGGAAAAAAACGACTTTTTTAACCCAAATTATACAGAAATTTTGCGTGAAATGTAGATTTTTTGTAAATGCGTGTCATTCTCTTAAATTTTCTTTTCCATTACTGTCAAATAGAAACTATACGCGTCGTAACTAAAAAAATCTTTGAATATTTTTGCAAATCAAACTCTACGGGAAGCTAGACTGCACGCCGATTCGCAACTCGCGCGGCAACCTTGCTGTAACACTCTAGCATAACTCCGCCATTTTGATAATAAATGAAATAAAACAAAATTGTTTTGCATACTTCAATATACCATCAAAGTATACCTACAGTTTGATAAATGTAGAATAATTATTTCTTAGTTCAAAAAATCCCTCAAAATTGGTTAATTGTTTCCCGTCTAATTGTATATCCCGCCTTAAGGGAGGTTTCTACTTTGTCGGGCCAAAAAAGGTTCGATTTTTCAGCATTTTTTTATGCGAAAAATATTAAATACAGGTTTGGGGGCTAAATGTTGAAACTTGTTATGTTTACTCAATGGTCTTTATGGAACATGATAACATTTTTTAAAGTTTGACAAAACATGGCACTTGGAGTGGGAGGAGCCACGTACGTCGGTGCGCCGGCGATGATATTCTTCACTTGCCGACGTCCTAAGTCCTGAACAGTTGATCGAAAGCTAAAAAAGCAAACATATTTTTACTTTGCACACTATTGTGTACAAGTCGAACTAGAATCAAGAAGAAAAATAAAAAAATCGAGAGCGATCGAAAGGGAAGTTACGTTTTTTACCAAAAATGTTTGCAGTTTTTTGTTTACAATATAAAATCTTTTGAATATTTTTTGATAATTCTAGTTCAACTAATGAAGACGTTTGTTGTGCACGCGCCTGCCAAATTTCATAACACTTGCTCATCTAGGCGTGTAGGAGTTTTGTCAAACTTTAAAAAATATCACAATTTTCAACAAAGGTCACTTAGTAAACATAACAAATTTCAACATTCTATGCTTAAGGCGTTACCCCCACTTGTAGCGCAAAAAAGGCCTTTTTCATGAATTTTTTTAAAGAAAACTACAAAACTTTTTTAATCGATCAATATACCATCTTAAAGAACACATCTTGAAGAACTTTCAGTAATTTTTTTATTGAAAAATATTACATTGTTTAGTGGCAAATGGCCGTCAATGAAATAATGTTTTTATATACACGGTTTGCGGTGACCAACATTGCGGCGAAGTGGATCATCTGAAAAAAAATGCGGATGGATTTAGTCAAATATAAGTATAAACTAGTCTTTAATCGAAGGATTTTAAAAAATATTCATTTTTCACAAAATGGCGGACAGTCAAAGTTAATGGTTCGATTTTAACGAAAAAAAAACGGCCGTCTTTTGGCTATAAAACGGCCATTTTTTTCGAAAAAAAAATCGAACGATTAAAGACTACATTTTTATGTATTAAATAAGCCTGCAAAATTTCAAGAAGATCGGTTCATTAGTGTTCGAGTAATCTTGGTCACCGACTTCAGAAATGCCATTTTGAGAAAAACGCGTTTAAAGTTTCAATTTCAGTTTACACGAAGAAAATATTTTTTTTTGTAAACTTACATAGAGTCATATATTCCGGGCATAAAAAAAAACTGCACTTCAAATTGCACTTCAAAAAAATGCAATAAAAAAAATCGATTTTTTCAAAATCGCAAGTGGGGGTAACCCCTTAATACTTTTGCATTAAAAAAATGTGAGAGATCGAACATTTTTGGCCCAACAAAGTAGATACCTCCCTAGCAAAATGTTTTCCTTAGAAAACGGTGACGGATTAATGCTCTAAGATATATCGACTATATTTAAATCTTTAAAATATTAATTTAATATTTTAAAGATTTCAATTTTATATGTATTTTTAAGATTTTTTTTTGAGATTTCTTTAAAAATATTATTATAATTTTAATATTTTAAAGATTTCACGAAAGCATCAAAAAAGGCCTGAGGCCTGGCGGTCGGACACTCAAGACGGCCCGACAATCGGCGACAACTCTTCCCTCCGGATGCTACGACACAGGAGACGGTATTTTCGATCCGAAAACGCAACGTATCACGTCTTACACGGATTCCAAAAAGGTTTCGAGTACAGAATTCAACAAAAGCGAGCCCAACTATCCTAATAAAGTCGTACCGAATTAATTTGATTGAGTGTCGTTACGTGAGAAATGCACAAAGTTTGGCTAAAAAGCTTCTCTTTTCCTTCCATTTTCAACCTTGTCCACCCATTCAAAGCTGTTGAGAGTGCCTAAGGGAGACGAATACAATTGGATTGTTACGAAGTGCCGCAAGAGTTGGACAGCACCAACGGGATATCGTCCCGACTTGAACGAAAATTGGTCCGAAAATCCACCCAAATTACCTTACAATCTTCCCATGTCCTGCGATTCTCCTGATCACTGGTGGAAAAGGTACTAAGCATCTTCAACCTTTCATCGAAAAAAAATGATCAATCAGTGCGTACCATAAAATGGGGTTACTTTGAACAGGTTTTGGAAATTTAACTTTTTTTTTTGCTTGGTTTTGGAAGGTAATTTTTTTTGCTCCGATAGAACAATGTTTCCTTTTGCTATCAAATGTATAAAAAAAGTTAAGCTCCACCACCACCCCCGCAATTATTTATATATTTTTTTAAAGTGTCAAAGTAACCCCGAGAGTAGGGTTTCTTTGACAAAGCATTGAAATGCAACTGATGTCAAAGATTAAGGGTTACTTTGACATTATTGCGATTAATTTTTTTTAATATTTTAGCCTTATTCATAGGATTAAATTAAAAACAACGATTTTTTACGATCACGTTGGCATCTCTATTAAGGGGGAATATCCCTTTAGAATCCCGAAAATGAATCGATTTTCATGAATTTTTTTAAAGGTGATAAAATAAGCGCATCATTTTTAAATTTTAACATCATCTTATTACAACTTTCAAGTGTTAATTTTTTTTTCTTTTTTAAACAAAACGAAATGGCGGCGTTATAAACTATTCCTTTGGGCGACTTTTGAAAAACTGCTCATGTTATAGCTCAAAAAGTTATTGATCGATCTAGCTGAAATTTTGGGAGGTTCCTCACTATAACATTATTGGATGGATATACCTATAAATTTTTTAAAAAGTACAAAACTAACAATTAGTAGGCTTTGTAATTATATTTTCATATTTTTGACCATTTTCTCGACAATTTTTACCCCAAAAATTAATTTATTCACGCGATAACCTTAAAATTTTAGGTATATCCTTCCGATAATGTTAAAGTGAGAAAATTCCCAAAATTTCAGCCAGATCGATCAATGACTTTTTAAGCTATAACATGAGCAGTTTTTCAAAAGACGCCTACCTTATACCTTATAACGCCACCATTTTGTTTTATTTAAAAAAGAAAAAAATTAACACTTGAAAGTTGTAATACGATAATGTCAAAAAAATTTTATGATGCGATTATTTTAACACCTTTCGAAAAAACCATGAAAAATGACTTATTTTCGGGCGTCCAAAAGAATTTTCGGCCTTAAGCAAACATTTTCCATAAAAATGAAATACCGAGGATACTATTATAGGCACTTAATCAATCTCATAATTATCATTGAGATCATAATCAACTTGAGCAACATTACAAACTTTAGCAACATTACAATCAACTTTAGCAACATTTTAATAAACTTAAACAACAAATTTAAACACATCTAAATGCGCACACATTTAAACCGAATTTTGGCGCTCTGTTAAGGCGTTACCCCTACTTGTAGCGCAAAAAAGGCATTTTTCATGATTTTTTTTAAAGAAAGCTACAAACCTTTTTTAATCGATCAATATACCATCTTAAAGAACACATCTTGAAAAACTTTCAGTAATTTTTTTATTGAAAAATATTACATTGTTTAGTGGCAAATGGCCGTCAATGAAATAATGTTTTTATATACACGGTTTGCGGTGACCAACATTGAGGCGAAGTGGATCATCTGAAAAAAAATGCAGATGGATTTAGTCAAATATAAGTATAAACTAGTCTTTAATCGAAGGATTTTAAAAAATATTCATTTTTCACAAAATGGCGGACAGTCAAAGTTAATGGTTCGATTTTAACGAAAAAAAACGGCCGTTTTATGGCTATAAAATGGCCATTTTTTTCGAAAAAAAAATCGATCGATTAATGACTACATTTTTATGTATTAAATAAGCCTGCAAAATTTCAAGAAGATCGGTTCATTAGTGTTCGAGTAATCTTGGTCACCGACTTCAGAAATGCCATTTTGAGAAAAACGCGTTTAAAGTTTCAATTTCAGTTTACACGAAGAAAATATTTTTTTTTTGTAAACTTACATAGAGTCATCTATTCCGGGCCCATACAGAAGTTCTGCCGCCGACGATGCCGCTTGCAAAACTGCAATAAAAAAAAATCGATTTTTTCAAAATCGCAAATGGGGGTAACCCCTTAAAGTAGCCCCAAAAATGTCAAAGATACCCTTAAGGTAGAACGAGCGCAAGCTCTTGATTTCCGTAGATTTTGTTCAAATTTTAATCAGACATTGTTAATATCATTATGGAAGATATTAATATATAATTCGTCGTAGCATTCTATTGTGTTTATAAATTTTGAAAAAAAAAATTATGTTCAGATAGCAAACTAGTGAGGGAAAGAGTGAAAAAAGGTTGGATTGCATTTACCATTCAGTTTTGCTAAAAACGTTCAGTAAAGACAGAATAATTCTCCGTAAAAAATATTTGTCCCCTATAATAAGAAGACATATGGCAACACCGCAGAACAGTATTGTTCAATATTTCGAGAAAAAAAAATTATCGTGTTCCTAAAGTTAAAAGCTTTTATCATAAAAAATATTTGCGTTATAGATATTAATATTTTATATTGTTTATGTTATCTTGATTAATAAATAAAAGTGTTGGTTAATTCATGACTAAACAAAAACTTTGCTCGATTAAAAATGACTTCCAAATGAAAATTTGTGTTGCAGTATTATTTTAAATATGCCGTGCAAACTTACGTCATTGGATACGTGAAACGATGCGGTGTTGCAATCTGTCTTCTTGTTATGGGGGATAAATATTTTTTACGGAAAATTATTCTGTCTAAATTTCAATGCACACCCTGCAGTGTTAAAAGTTGCAATTTTAAAACCCATTATATCCCAATCTAAAAAGTCGACTGTTCTGAAATTTCCCTCAAACGTGCATAATGTTACGAACGATGTTTGGTTAAAATTTGAACAAAATCTATAGAAATCTAGAGCGCGCGCTCGTTCAACCTCAATGTCAATTTAACCCCGTTTTACGGTGTCTCCCCTATCTTTTGGTTATTCGAGACTTACATCTTTCACGAGAGATCGCGATATCCTGGGCGCTCGAAGTGGCAAAAACGGTTCCAGTAATTATGACACTCCTACCTTGTAAGAACTTTTCACACAATTTTGTTACGCGAAGTGCGTTTCTCCGAATATTCAATTGAAATCGCAACTTTCAATAGGCCGGAAGTATGCGCGTGTGGGCAAATCGTAATAATTGGCAAGCCTTGCGACTGTGCCTCCGACGACGTCAGCTCCGGAGAATACGAAATATCCGAAGGAACACTCAGCGAAGAATCGTCCGGTGGAAATCGCGAATCGAATCGAACATTTTCGAGCGATGCTCCTTCGACGGAAAATATCCCAGCCTATCCAAACATTGAGCCATGTTCGCGAGGCAGACTGGAAAAATGCCATGTTTCGAAAAAAATGGATGGAGCTAAAAGCGCCAAAGTATTCCATACGGTTGTGGATTGTACTTCGAACATCCGTGGTGACCTGTCCGAGGATTCATCTTCTGGCGAATCCTCAAAGCAATTCCGAGGCACGCAGAAATCATCGACGGACGTGAAACTTTCACAATCGTCGGAGAAATTGAGGCGGAAGGTTTGGGAAAAGAACGAAGGTCTAGAAGACCCAACGGGCCAAAGAATCTTGCCCAAGAGGGCTGAAAAAAGTATGGAAATTGGTGAGGGTTTAGAAGATTTTGGTAAAGTGGACATTGGGCGGATGGCTGAAGAAAATGTAGGAACGAAAGAAGACAAGAAGTTAACGGACTTAAAAAGAGATGTCAGCGATGTGGAGTCTGAAGGAAAAAGTCCTGAAAACGCAGCATCAGATGGCGTGATGGCAAATCACATTTTGGAAGTATCCGTCGAAAAGCGTGACAGAGAAAATGTTCAACTCGTTAAAAATGTGATCGAAGAGGAAACGTTGCGAGATCCTGATGAAAAAAGTCAGCAACAATCCGAAGTGAACAAACGTAATGTCGATTTATCGGAACACGAAGGTAATAAAAAAATAACAGGCGAAATCGTGAAATTCTTGGTATTAAGGCCTTATGCACCTTTGGATGGTCGGAAAACAACGCTTTTTGCCCGATTTTTTTTTTGGAAATACTCATAAAGCAATCAAAAAAAAGTTTGGAGGGTTTACTTTACATACATGTAGGTACCCAAATCAATTTTTTATTTTCTAAACAGATACGAAATAGCGCCCCAGCGGTCGGTAGAAAGAGAACTTGTTTTAGGCCCACGGGCGGACTCGTTGGAGACGCACATGAGCGCCTAGAACAAAACAAAAAAAAATCCGTAATTCACATGAGTTTTGCTAGCGAAGTACACACGTTTATTACACGATATTCATATTTGCAAATTTGGCACCATTGTAAAAAAAACGTCGCATTTTCGCCTAAAAAAACGGGCGTCCCATCGACTGCACACTTCCGCCACGAACCTCTGACTGCATCTGGGGTCGATCCGACCCCGCAACGTTTTTCAGATCGTTGTATTTCGGTAAATATGCTTTTTTTTGTAGAGACCTTTTTTCTAGTCAATGATCCTTATTTCATGGCCCAACATTTATTTTTTAAGGAAAAAAAAATTAAGTGCCCAAACATTCGTTCGAAGTGGGAGATGCGTTAAAAAATACGTACTTGCACGAATTTGAGCATTTTCGGGATAGTGAAAAATAGAAAAAGTTCGACTCCTTCGGCAAATTAATTGTTGAAAACGTATATTTTCTGAATTTTTTTACTTCAATGACTTATCATATCAACCTATAGAGTAGAAGTGTTTTTGCGTAGGAGTAGTTTTGCAATAGTCAGTCGAAAAAGGGGGGTCTAAGTGACCCAGTGTGCAGTCGAAGGGTGTAAATTGTTCATAAAAACCGGAATTGTTAATCGATCGTAAAAATCGTGTGTACTTCGCTAGGAAATCTGTCTAAGAATCGACAGTTGAAATTTAAAGTCAATCGGTTAAAAATTGTAGGAGCTACGAGTCCGCCCAATTTGGAAAACATGGTTTCAAGAAAAACGCGTTTAAAGTTTCAAAGCCATTTTTCAATACCATTCTTGGAATATTGACACATCATTTCAGCCAATAGGAAAAAAACGATAATTTTTTTTTCAAACGTACATAGGGCCTTAAAGATGTAGAACGCAATGCATTTTTACGGAAACAACTGTAAAAGTGCTCAGAAAATACTGACCGAATACACTCCTCCTAAAACACGTTGTAAAAATGTTCAACATAATTATTTACTTTATGACGTGGAATTTCACGAAATTTAATGCACAATTTTTATCGCACGCGATTCAGTGTGTGGTGTAATGCTGCTCATTCGTTGCATGTTTGCACATTATGCGTTATGGATTACGTATTCGATTGTAGATTACACAGCTGACTCAATTCCGAGGGAGAAAGTCACGGGAGAACCGGAAACGAGAAATGATCGTAGTCCCGAGACAAAGCTTTCGCAGGAAAACGTGTCTGAGAAACATCTTGATCACGAATCGATCGAGCCAGGAACGATTAAAAAAGAATCGCGGAATGTTTTTCCGCAGGATTACAGCAATGACGACGACGACAAAATCGTCGAACATCCCACCGTCGTGTATACTGATAAATCTGCCGATAAAGCCGTTGCTAAATCCTCACCAACACACGAAAGATCGCTGGAAGTTGACGCGATGTCACACAAAGAAAACCCAAATGGATTTCGATTAGAATTTGTTCAGGGCAAAAAATCGACTACCGAGTATGAAAAAAAATTAGACGCGAGTGCTCGATCAATATCGACAAAAGCTTCAGAACATTTTATTGCAAGTGCTGCGGTGCCAAATCCGATAGACAATGGAATATCAAAATATTCGCTTGGTGAAAATATGCCCGAGGCGATGACAAGCAATGGATCGGAAAAACGTCGTCAATCATTAGCCCAACGAAAGAAAGAAATAGCCCACCCCCATAATCTTGAAAAAAGGCAACTTGAAGGCGAGTCTCGGTTAGAATTTGTCCAGGTCAATAAATCGACGACTGAAGCCGAAAAAGAATTAGCAACCAACACCCACCCGCGATCCGATACAACTGCAGAAAAAAGATTCACTTCGAGCATATCCAAGGAAGAAGAACCACATATTTCAGGTGTAAAACTTGCAAATCAAAGTATCGTAGCTGCGAATCTAACAGACGATGGAATATCAATTTCCGCTGTTGCTTCCGTAAAATGGGAAAACCTGGAAAGGTCGGGTACTTCGGAAGATGATGTGGCGAGTCTGGATAGGGTGCATCCTTCTCTCGCGACTCTCGTTTCAACGAAACAGGAACCATCGGAAGGGAAAGATATAGTTGAAATTTATAGGAAATGTTCGAACAAATCAAAACCAGAGAACGTGCCAATGGTGAGTATTTTTCTTGTACGGCCGCGAAACGCTCGAGACTTTAAGGCGGGATATACATTTGCAACGATCGAAAAATCGATTTCCTTTTTTCTTCTTTAAACGATAGAACTATATGTGTAGAATATTTTCCTAAAGTTTAGAAGCGAAATTCGAAAAACTTCATACGTTACGGCCCGTCAACGCTGTGCCTTACCGCTCAGATTCGGAGCGGGCGTGAACTTCAAACGCGTTTTTCCCAAAACTGCATTATCGAAATTAGCGTGCAGGATTACTCAAAAACTATTAAGCCGATTGAGTTGAAACTTGGTAGAAATATTGATAATATTGGTACCTTCTACATGACGAGAATTGTTTTTGAAAAATTGCAAAAAAACTACTTTTTTATCCACATTTTACAGAAATGTTGATTTTTTTTGTAAATGCGTGCCATTTTCTTAAATTTGCATTTACTTCATTTTAATTACCGTCACATAGAGACTATACATAGGGGAGACCGGGGCAAAATGGTATAGCGGGGCATAGTGGGACGGGGGCAAAATGGGACCGGGGCAAAACGGGTTTGGGGCAAAATGGAATAGTGAAAATCAACACTGCTGGAAAATACGTCATTGGGGCAAAACGGGACTGGGGCAAAATGGGCCGGAGAAAATCAGGCTCCTCAGAAAGAGGCGGTTGGGGCAAAACGGGATCGGGGCAAAATGGGACAGTGGAATAATTCGATGCAGAAACGAAAGAAATGCAGGGGTAAAAAACGAGGGGTAATAAATGAGTGAAAACAGGTTTTATTGAATGTTACACGATATTTGGGTCACACTCTACTTACGATACTATAATTTAACGGTGGCAATGTTTAATTTTTATTGCTTGTTTAACTAAGCTAATTTTTATCGGCACAATTGTCGCAAACGGACTCGATTAAGTTATCGTCAGCATGGGCACATGAATAGTGGGCCCATTTGTTATTAAAGTTTGTTAAACAATTACTCTTGATTCTGCGGTCAGAACTGTACCAAACTTGACGTAAATTGTTATTTGAGCCTTCTTATTCGATTGGTACAATTTCTTTGTCGTTATTAATTATTTAAATAATCAAGTAATTTTTATAATCTGACGCGTGCAATTTATGTTTTTTTTTTGTTTTTATCTTTCTTTGTTTTTTTTTAAATTTATTTTCTGCCAACTGCACGTTACTGATACTGATTTTCAAGCCATTGATGAAAATCTAACTCTTGTCAATTTTTACGTAAATTGTTTTATGAAACTAGGACCGCCGCTCCCCATGAAATCGACGGATATGTGTCGACAAATATATCGGTCAGTCCGTATTATCTGCGTATATGTGCACTGAAACGAACCACAAGCACCATTTAGATTAGATTATATTTCATTTTTGTGTGTCCCATTTTGCCCCTATCCCATTTTGCCCCAAATCAAGCACCAAGAAACTTCATTTTTTGCTATCCCATTATGCCCCGATCCCATTATGCCCCAGTGCCGTTTTGCCGCGGTACCGTTTTGCCCCGCTATACCATTTTGCCCCGGTCTCCCCTATTCTAACTGAAAAAATGTTTGAACTTTTTTGCAAATCAATGTCTACGGGAAGCTAGACTGCACGCCGATTCGCAACTCCCGCGGGGCAACCTTGTTGTAACACTCTGCCACAGCTCCGTCATTTTGATGATGAATTCATTTTAAAAAATTGTTTTGTATACTTAAATATACTATTAAAGTATACCTAAAGTTTGATAATTGTAGAATCATTATTTCTCAGTTCAAAAAATCCCTCAATATTGCTCATTTTTCCTGTCTAAATGTATATCACGCTTTAAGGATCATCACAGTGTAACGGGTCGAAAAATAGATGATTTTCGCGATTTTTTTTCTATAGTTAAAATACTATAATCAGTCTGATTTTTTTATGTCAAATCAAAGCATAAAAAAATGCTTTGATTTGACATAAAAATCAACGCATTGATTCGATCAAAGATGATCGAGAACAGAAAATCGATTTTTAAACGTTTATTTTTATTTTTTTTTTCACTTTTTTTTAACGGTGTAAAATGTCTTCGAAAAAAAGGAGTCCTCACGATGTACACGGTTGAGGCCGTAAATATTATCTCAAACAAATTTTTTAAAAAGATTATTAATCAGTATGAAAGCCGAGTTCTTGCTATGGAGGTTTTTTTAAATCAAAATTGAGAAAATGGTGGACGTTTGAAAAAACGCATCGAATTCAGCCTACTTTTTCAACAGCTTTTCGTTAAAAAAATATGAAGATTTAAAAAAGCTTCCATAGCAAGATAAAGAATGGCGTGAAGCATGATGTGTCAAAATTTGAGACAGATATCATGAAAACTCTTCGTTTGAGAGTGTACACCGTTTTGAAAAACGACATTTCGAGAAAAACGCGTCCGTCCGCGCCAGGTCTCACGCAGCTGGTCGAATCCCTTTTTCTGAGAAAGGCTGTAGCATCCGAAATGATTCGAATTTCGCGCCAAAAAATGAACAGCATGTTTATAACCGTCTATACTACACTGTAAAAAAAATCTGTATTAAAATTAATATAAAAGTGTAGGAAGTCTTTTTACAGATACCGTTTATGAATTTTAATATTGTCATTTGAAAATCAATGGGCTGCTTTTCGAATGTCTAATAATCGTTCAGTAATATCGCAACACTTAAGTACTGGAAAAATCATATACGTATCGCAAGGTATCTATTGTGAGCGTATTAAAATTAATACGCACAGATTGCATTTTTTAATTAAAAAAAAGTAAAATTGGCATAGAAAAGTGTATTAATTTTACGGTGCGTATTAAAATTAATATAAAAGTGTAGGAAGTCTTTTTACAGATACCGTTTATGAATTTTAATATTGTCATTTGAAAATCAATGGGCTGCTTTTCGAATGTCTAATAATCGTTCAGTAATATCGCAACACTTAAGTACTGGAAAAATCATATACGTATCGCAAGGTATCTATTGTGAGCGTATTAAAATTAATACGCACAGATTGCATTTTTTAATTTAAAAAAAAAGTAAAATTGGCATAGAAAAGTGTATTAATTTTACGGTGTTAGGTTAGTGTAATTGTTATTATTTACTTTCTGCGATAAAAATTAATGCGAATCGATTTGGGTTTTTAATTAGACTTGCTGCTTTTGTTCGGTGTTAATTTCTCGCGTTTATTCCTATCCTACCCCTTCATTGTGACCGTTACCCCTCACTTTCCCCTGTTCTCCTTGCGGCCGCAGGCACTCCCCCCCGCCACTCTGTATTATATTCATCATGACTACAATTGTATTTCTAACTTAGTTGTATTTTCGCCGTGAAATGCCGAAGAAAAACATTTCACGACGAAATGTACGCGACTAGGATTCGAACCCGGGATCTTCCGTCCGCTGGTTCAGTGGCGAGCACGCTAACCACTAGACCATCACAGCGGGTGTTAATCACTTACTTTAGATTTGGTGTTACTCGATACGTTTTTTTATGATTTGATTTAACATGCTGACCAAAGCACGAATTTGAAGTTGTCTGCACTGAATTATATATTAAATCAGACTATCCGAATAAACACATACTAACAAGGAGAGGGCAGAGCCTGGATGTCGCGAATTGATTTCTCCTTTCGCGTGGTGAAAGTTGAAGACCTCTGAATTAACGTCGTTTTTTATTTTTGTTCTAATAGGCCTTAGTTGCTGAGATAGCGCGATTTGAAAATTTGGGAGTTTCGGATGGAGCCAAGCAGGTTTCGGCTGGCGCGTAGAGTACGTTGAGCGTTAATACTTGACACAAGAGCGGCCGTAGCTAATACGGTAAGACGACGGGTTGGCACTTGAAAAGTCACGGTTCGCGTCCCCGTCCTTTTTTTAATTCAATTTTTATTTTATTTTATAATCTCTCATGACTGCATGTGCAGGTAAATAAGAAAATTCGAAAATATGTATTACTAGTTTTATTTATCTATTATATTAAAATAATTAATGTGGTTGCGGTGGTATTGCGTTCATCTTATGTTCGTGGTGTCGTAAGCCTTTGTGCTTCCCTTGCTTTTACGATGGTTTCCTCCCTCCAATTTGTCAGCATACCGATCTGATAGAAGAAGAATCAGAATAATTACCTGCCGCGAAATTTGCAAGTGTGAATTAGATTAATTATTTATTTTTTATACCATATTATTTTGCTTTGTAATTGTGACTTGATTATTAGATTAATTATTTGTTATACAATATTATTTTGCTATGTAATTGTGACTTCATTTTTGGATTAATTATTTTAATATAATAGATAAATAAAACTAGTAATACATATTTTCGAATTTTCTTATTTATCTGCACATGCAAAGTCTTAAAAGAGATTAGAAAGAAAAAAAATTGAATTAAAAAAAAAGCACGGGGACGCGAACCATGAACTTTCAGTGCCAGTCCGTCGTATTACCGTACTAGCTACGGCCGCTCTTGTCTCAAGTATCAACGCTCAACGTACTCTACGCGCGAGCCGAAACCGGCTTGGCTCCGTCCGAAATTCCCAAATTTTCAAATCGCGATATCTCAGCAACTAAGGCCTATTGGAACAAAAATAAAAAACGACGTTAATTCGGAGGTCTTCAACTTTCACCCCGCGAAAGGAGAACCCGATTCGCGAGATCCAGGCTCAGCAGTCTCGTTGTAAATCAGAAAATGTACGTGCCTTCGTATTGTAAATGTCCTATTCATTTCTAAATATTCTCCAGTCTATCAGAATCTACATTGTATATATTCAAAACGCTTGTTGTATTTTTCAACTAAGAATATTCATTTTTCTATTAGATGCCTTGAAAAATTGTAGATATTGTATTAATATTCAATTCGTACGTATTACGAAATGTAAAACCGTATGAAATGTAGGTCCGGTATTGAATTTTACAACACTAAAGCCTAAATATTCATTCATATACTAAGTTTTGAAATTTCATTTGCCATAGTATTGTAAAAGTATTTTAAATTTCATATTTCTTTAAACAGTTTTTTGTAATATTCAATGTACAAGGTATTGTACTTTTCAACAGAATGAAGTTAAAAATAATAGTCATATTGTGATTTTAAAACTTTTTGTGTAAATATGGAAATCATATACGTTTGTTGCATTAATCAAACAAATATTTGTATGATTATGATGCGCGTTGAAAAACTCATACGCAGCATACTAATATTCAATGTCCCATATATTAAAATGTATACGCATCTATGAAAATTCATTTCCATTACTGAAGTTTCCATTACTGAAGTGCGAATTTGCGTTTCATATTCCGAGTTTAGAAATTTTCAATTGTAAAAGTATAGTAAATTTAATGACTTTTTTTACAGTGTATCGGATAATGCAAAAAAATCCATTTTTTGACAATTTTACACGGTAATGATCCCTTTATACGATTTCAACGATCCTCGTATTTTCCAGAACACAAATGTATGGCGTTTGTCGAGTGCCAAACAGAACTATGGACCAAAAACCAAGGCATGTCGAATTGTATTATTATTATTGCTCTGCAGTACAAGGGAATTACCACACGAAATCAGTGTCGATCGTGTTTTCTATTTGAACCAGTTCGTAAATAGAGACTCCATACTTTGCTTCGAAAAAGGGTTCAAAATATATAAAAGTCTTGGTTCAAATATACACGATGCTAATCAAGGAGGTTGGAGCACTCCAGTTGAGTCAAATGACAGTTTATGATTTTTTCCCCCAATAAACCCCAAAAAATGCATACGAGGTATCGGTTTATTATGTAGATGCTAATTTTTCATAAAATATATAATTAAAGGGCAAAATGATGCATTTTTATATTTTTATTAGGTAAATAAGAAAATATTTCGTGTTACTACCAACTTGAAAAAGTATAACATTATCGATGATTATTTTAAAAAATCTGCGTCAGCGAATGTTTTATACAACTCAGAATGAAATTTAGAGTCATTTATTATAATGCCCATTTATATTTATGCCACGAGATTATTTATTATTACCATTAATTAATATTGAGTGTTGCCGAAATATGGCACCTTCCCGGACGTTGAGGTTCGCAGAAATGCTCTTCATTCGTCAGCCAAGATTTGTAATCTTTGATCAAACCTTAATGGTTCAATATTACGATGGGCAAGATGGGTTTTTTTCTAAATATTTAGAAAGGTTCAATTTGCGATAAACCGTTGTTAGAAGTGGTTTAACTTGGTGCTAAATAGCCAAAACATTACATCACCCGCAGTGTGAACGTCTGCCCACCTAACCGCGCGTAACATACATTAAACTATTTTTTATCTCTGGTGTTTTGTGGTGAAAAATTTCAAAAAAATTCGTATAGACTCAATATAGTCTAGGGAATAACATATATTTTGGTTCAAATTTAATCTTGAATTGTAGCTAACGCCCCGACCTCCTTAATTGAATGTGGGTGAAAAGTAAGATCGAGAGTAAGTGTTTCGATTGAATATTAGATCGAGAGTCTTCTCTTTCATCCGGCCTTAACGGCACCGCGATCGGATAACGTGGAGTACGTGAAGAAGCCCTGCGACTACAGAGTCTGCGAAAAAATGACACGGGAAGTGAGGACCACTGCATCGCGCTCTGGAAAGGATCACCCTCCCAACATTCCAGCAAAGTCATGTCGTTCGAGCGGTCGTCGAAATTTAAACCGCGATAAATAATGTTCAGACTGTCATGAAAAAATCAATTGCTGACATTTGGGGTACGTGATCATGTTTAAAATTTGATGAAAGTAATTTGGAAATTTTAATATCCTCACTGAATATCGTTATTAGAGGCAAATTAATTATAATTAATTAAGGGCTTATATACCTTTAAAAAAGTTATTTCCTTATTGGCTTAAATTATGTGAAAAAAAATCCCAAGAATATGGTCCGATGAAAAATCGTTTGAAAACTTTAAACGCTTTTTTCTTGAAACCATACTTTTATAATCGGGCGTACCCGTAGCTCCTACAATTTTCAACCGATTGACGTCAAATTTCACCTGTAGCTTGTTCGATAGATTTTCTAGCGACGTACACACGATCTTACGATTTTTTTTACAAATCAAAGCCATTTTTTTGTTTAAATAAATGTGACGTTTCATCAAAATGGTGTCAAATTTGCAAACGTCGACATTCTGTAATAATCGTATGTGCCTGGCGAGCAAAACCCATGCAGATTACGAAAAAAAAAAATTGTTCCAAGCGCTTATCAGCTCGTCTCCAACGTGTCGCCCGTAGAGAGCCTAAAAAGGCGTTCTCTTTCTACGGGCATTGGGCCGCCATTTTGTATTTTCTTTTTTTTTTCGAAAAAAAAATTAATTTGAGTACCTACAGATATGCAAAATAAACCCTCCAAACCGCACTTAGATTGCTTTATTGGTATTTTAAAAAATCGCAAAAAACCTTGTTTTCCGACCATCCAAAGGTACGTAAAGCCTTAAGGGAGGACACCACTGTAACTGCCCATTTTCGACCGTTTTCTTTGGGGGTTTTTTTAAAGAAAAGAATAAAATACATGGTCAAAAGAACGTTTAGGCTTTATTAGGTATATATTGAAGTATGTAAAAAAATGTATTTGTCACAAGAATACAAAATAGCGGCGCTCGAGTCTCTAAAGCAATAGTTTTCAGCCAACCCTCTCCGCGGCACGCAGTAGAACTGTCGTAATTTTAATCCTGGATGTAAGAGTGATATATATTCGTTAATTACATTAGTTTCAGCAGTCAGGTACGGGAAAAAATTTAAAAATAATTTAAAAAACAAATAGTGACGAGTTTGAAAAAAGTTCATTTTTTCGACCATAATTTTCATATAAAAAGTGATATAATTTTACCAACTTTCAACTATTCGAAAAAGAAAGATTTTCGGAGTTTTAGTCTTTCGTGTAAAATTCTTTCGGAGTTTTGAGCGTTCTGATCATTCAAAGTTCAAAATTTCAACTCGGCCCCGAAAATATAAAACAGCGAATTTCCGCATGAGCCTAATGTGCACGTATCGATGAAACAATGTAAATCAAGGAAATAAAAAAAGTTCGACCAATACGAAATTTAGCGCGAGACCGTCTAGTCTTCCTTGAAAATTATAAAGACCTCGTCTTCATTTGTCAATGTCAACAAACTTCGTTTATTCTCGTCGTCAATCACAAACGGACGAAACGCTCGTAATCATCACGCACGATATCTCGATTCCGTTTACACCGGAAGTTTACCGATCTCTCTAGACAATATGGTAAGTCGAGCAACGATTTGTTCGTCCCTGACGACCGATATGACATTCGTTCCAACCTGTTGAATCAATCGAGGAAAAAATCGACGAAAAAAAAACGTATCTTTTTCGGTCTCCAACGAATCCTCGTAGCGCGAGTGTCTTTCGGTGCACGTTGGTCAGGGTGGTGTGCAGATTGGGAATGCCTGCTGGGAATTGTACTGTCTGGAGCATGGAATACAGCCCGATGGTCAAATGCCATCGGACAAGACCGTTGGTGGTGGCGACGACAGCTTTAACACGTTTTTCAGCGAAACTGGTGCGGGCAAACACGTACCCAGAGCGGTATTTATGGATTTGGAACCAACGGTTGTCGGTATGTGAACGTGAATACATCCATGTCACATATTATTCTAAAGAATAATATGTCATATGTAATAATATAATAAATTATGCTATACATTAAGGGGCTACATCTACCAAGAGTCCGAAAACAAGGCCAAATTCAGAAAAAAAATCTGGAAAACGGTTGGTGAAAAAAAAACGCATTTTTTGTAACACAAAGGTATTGAGAGCATATGAAATTATTTTTTTTAATACCAAAAAACAACAAAAACATGGCCGCCAGCAAACGATGAAATTTTTTTTCGCGACGTTTGGCGGTGGACACTCTCCAGCTTAAATGGTCCGTCTGAAACCTAAAAATCAAACGGAATATTCAAGTTAATAATAAATACGAGTCGTTGACGATCGTTGATTTTTTTAATATTTTTTTTTTGCAACGTGCCCACGAATTGAAACTCGATCATCAAAATCTATGAAAAAACGTCGTAATTTTTACGTAGCTATTAAAAAATAAAGATCGATTTTGAAAATGTAAGATCGTCAACGACCTGTAAATGTTTCTCATCGTATCTCCTGTAAATTTGGGACAAATCTATCGAGTGGTTCTCGAGATATGTCCACCGACTTTGAAAACAGTGTTTCGAGAAAAACGTTCAATTTTAAGTGTAGCTCATTCAATTTTAATCGCAGCTCATTTTAAGTGCTGCTCATTCAATTTTATACTATACAATTGATATTTCAATGCATTTTTCAGGGAATACAGCTAAAACGTGATACCATCGAATAAAAATATTGTTGAAAAATGCAATTTTTTCACTCACCGTGGTACGTCTAGCCCGTTAAGGAAATACTACCAAAATGTCATCAAAAAGGCGAAAAAATATCCATCCATTGCAATGGATTCCGCACACTTCAGTCCGATTAATCGAAATCTCCCAAGCTCAAAGCAGCGGAAATAGAGCATGGATACCGGTATTCGATAGTATCGAAAAACAAAAATATCGGACCAAAAATCCGATATTGAAAAACAAAAATATCAGACCAAAAATCCGATATTGAAACACCGATATTAGACTGGAATAATACCAATATTTCGATATGAGAGTTCAATGACATTGAAGTTTGCATCGTCGGAATGCAATGAATTTTTTCTTCTCATTTTTTTCTCCACTTTTAAGCTACAAAAATCACTAAGAGGATTTTCAATCAGAAATATACAACCTAAATCTGCAGAAAAACAATATTGTATAACAATAAGATCAAGGAGATGCAATTATAAAAAAAATCGTTGCATTCCAACGATTCAAACTTCAACACCGTAAAGATGAAAAAATAAAAATATTATTATAATTGTTATTATTTCCATTGAAGTTACTGTCACTTGTTTTCTTTTATTACATTTAACAGCCTCAAATTATTCTTACATACATTAAATGTTTCCGAAGTGTCAATTTATTTATCCGCGAGTGTGGAATAAGAAAGGGCCTTTTCTTCCGCAGCTTACACCTGCAATAAGGCAAGATCGCCTCTGAAAGACGAAACTTTAGATGCCCATTGATTTTTGCGATCACTGTTTGAACAATGTCAATCTCGTTAATTAAAGTGACCATGCTGTTACCTGCCTGCCACAAGCTATGCCATTTGTTTGCATTTTGGTGGATACTACTACTCTGACTTGCATAAAACTTCGTATGTTTAATTTTGCTTGTTTACTACTCATTTGATTTGCATAAAAGTTCCTATTTTTGTTTTTCTATTGTTTGGGTTGAGTACAATTGAGAACATAACAGAGTATGTTTATAAATATATAATAAATAAAGATCTCATCAAAAGACTGTGACTTTTAAAGGAACATCACAGTGTAACGGGTCGAAAAATAGCCGATTTTCGCGATATTTTTTTCGATGATTAAAATACGCTAATCAGTCTCATTTTTTTTTAATGTCAAATCGAAACACTCATGAAGAGCACAATATCAATTTTTAAAAGTTTATTTTAATTTTTTTAACAATTGAAAATGTCTTTTAAAAAAAGGAGTCCTCACGGTTCGCACGGTTGTGGTTGTAAATATTATCTGAAACAAAATTTGTGAAAAGATTATTCATCAGTATGAAAGCTACTATCTTGCTATGAAAGTTTTTTAAATCAAAATTGACAAAACGACGGCGGTTTGAAAAAAGTATCGAATTTAGTCCATTTTTTCGACAGTTTTTAGGTTAAAAAATATGAATATTAAAAAAAAACAAAAAAAGCATCCGTGGCAAGATAAGCACTGGCATGAATAATGTTGCATCAAAATTTGAAACGGAAAGCTTGAAAACTCTTCCTATGAGAGCGTACACCGTTTTGAAAAACAACATTTCGAGAAAAACGCGTCCGTCCGCGCCAGGTCTCACGCAGCTGATCGAATACCTTTTTCTAAGAAAGGCTGTGCAACCGGAATAATTCGAATTTCGCCCCAAAAATTGAACAGCGTGTTTATAACCGCCTATACCATCGGATAACACATAAATTCGTTTTTCTGAAAATTTTACACTGTGATGCTCTCTTAAGGGGTCTTCTCACTTTAGACGCTAAAAAAGGCTATTTTCATGAATTTTTGATAGGTTCATATTATAGATATTGATATAAAAGTTGTTACACTTGATGAATACACTTTCGAAATACATAAATTTCTTTTTTTAATTTACTTATGTAACCCAAACGAACTTAAAACGCGTTTTTCTCGAAACAACGTTTTTCGACGGCTTCTTGATAAAATCTTCGAAACTACTGAACCGATCCTTATGAAATTTTAACCATATATTCTTTACAACTATAGCTATAGCGCGTATCAAGGATTTTCAAATTTTGATATTTACTATTTTTTGCCAAAAACGGTGAAAAAAACACGTTTTTTTTGTTTTTTCGAAAAATGTCCGCCATTTTGTTATTTTTGCATATATCAAAAATCGTATGATATGCGCTATAGCCATCAACATACAGAATCTAAAACCGTTTGATTTTTTTTGTTTCGGATGATCCATCTCCGAGATTTCATCAACAGCGCAGACCTACGATTTTTTAGGACATTTTTTTAACTACCATTTTCGTCGATAAATAGTGACTTAAAGAAATACATTTTTTTAAATGTATTTCGGAAGTGTATTTTTTAAGTGTAACAACTTTTATATCAATATCTGTGACATAAACCTATCAAAAAATTCATGTAAATAGGCTTTTTTAGCGTCTAAACTGCGAAGACCCCTTAATACATACTGTGGCTCCACTTAGCTATCCACTATTATTTCTACAATTTTCATTTCAACTTTCAAGCTTCTAAGGTTTTTAATCCAGATGTCACATAAATATCGGAAAATATCGAAATACCGGTTTTCCAATATGACTTGAGGCGTTACCCCCCACTTGTAGCGCAAAAAAAGGCCTTTTTCATGAATTTTTTAAAGAAAACTACAAAACTTTTTTAATCGATCAATATACCATCTTAAAGAACAAATCTTGAAGAACATTCAGTACTTTTTTTATTGAAAAATATTACATTGTTTAGTGGCAAATGGCCGTCAATGAAATAATGTTTTTATATACACGGTTTGCGGTGACCAACATTGCGGCGAAGTGGATCATCTGAAAAAAAAATGCGGATGGATTTAGTCAAATATAAGTATAAACTAGTCTTTAATCGAAGGATTTTAAAAAATATTCATTTTTCACAAAATGGCGGACAGTCAAAGTTAATGGTTCGATTTTAACGAAAAAAAACGGCCGTTTTTTGGCTATAAAACGGCCATTTTTTTCGAAAAAAAATCGAACGATTAAAGACTACATTTTTATGTATTAAATAAGCCTGCAAAATTTCAAGAAGATCGGTTCATTAGTGTTCGAGTAATCTTGGTCACCGACTTCAGAAATGCCATTTTGAGAAAAACGCGTTCAAAGTTTCAATTTCAGTTTACACGAAGAAAATATTTTTTTTTCTAAACTTGCATAGACTCATCTATTCCGGGCCCATACAGAAGTATGGGCCCGGATACTTATACTTCAAAAAAATGCAATAAAAAAAATCGATTTTTTCAAAATCGCAAGTGGGGTTAACCCCTTGATATAGAAATAATGCCGATGATAGAAAAAGCTTCGACAGCCCAAGTTCTGAGTGGAGCGCAAGCTCAATCATTTACACCAAAAATCGTCAAGAGTGAGCCAAAAAAGCGACGATTTTGAAATTTTCAGACGAAGTTCGAACCGGAACTTATCGTCAGCTCTTTCATCCCGAGCAATTGATAACCGGCAAGGAAGATGCCGCGAACAATTACGCCCGCGGTCATTACACGGTCGGCAAAGAGATCGCCGATCTCGTGCTCGATCGTTTGCGCAAGCTGGCCGACCAGTGCACCGGTCTTCAGGGCTTTTTGATATTCCACGCGTTCGGCGGTGGTACCGGCTCGGGTTTCACCTCCCTCTTGATGGAACGTCTCTCGGTCGACTACGGAAAAAAATCGAAGCTCGAATTCGCCATTTATCCGTCGCCCCAAATTTGCACCGCGATCGTCGAGCCGTACAACTCGCTGTTGACGACCCACACGACCCTCGAACATTCGGACGCGGCTTTTATGGTGGACAACGAGGCGATATACGACATTTGCCGTCGCAATCTCGACATCGAAAGACCAACGTACACGAATCTCAACAGGCTCATCGGGCAAATTGTCTCCTCGATAACTGCCTCGTTGAGATTCGACGGTGCTCTCAACGTCGATCTGACGGAATTTCAAACGAATCTCGTACCTTATCCACGCATACATTTCCCACTCGCGACTTACGCCCCCGTAATATCCGCCGAGAAAGCTTATCACGAACAACTGACCGTTGCCGAATTGACGAATTCTTGCTTCGAACCGGCCAACCAGATGGTCAAGTGCGACCCACGTCACGGTAAATACATGGCCTGCTGTATGCTCTACAGGGGGGACGTCGTGCCCAAAGACGTCAATGCCTCGATCGCCACGATCAAGACCAAACGTACCATTCAGTTCGTTGACTGGTGTCCCACCGGATTTAAGGTCAGACTCGATTCTCTTCGGACCTGGCATATTCTTTTCTTTTTCTCGTACTCGTGACCGTAGCCCGCTTGTACTAAATTCACCAACTAATTTCCCGAGCGTTTTGCTGCCTTCCAACATTGCTCCTTGCCTTCCAACCTGGAATATCCCCAATTTCTTCATGCCTCTTCGAAAGTCGACTTTTTTCCCCAACTTACCGTCATGCGCAAAATACAATTCATGTACATAAAATTTCATGAATGAAATTTTCACCGATCGCGCTTGGAAGCAGAAAAACTTAGAAATTACTTAGAAAATGTTAATATATTACGCTGGAAAAAAAAGATATATTATGCTGTGAAAAGAAAGCTACTTAAAACATTTTTGTGCATTACGTAGTGACAGAAAAGACTTAGAAAATGTCAATATATTATGCAGTGGGGAAAAAATACTTACAAAATTTTAATACATTACGCTGCGGAAAAGAATACTTGGAAAAATTTGATATATTTACGTTGTGAAAAAACTTTACTTAGAAAGTCTTGATATATTATGCGGTGAAAAAAATTATTTCGAAAATTTAGATGCATTATGTTGTGGGAAAAAAATTACTTAGAACATTTTAATATATTACGCTGCCAATAAAAATTACCTGGAAAATTTTAATATATTGCGTTGTGAAAAAACATTACTTAGAACATCTTGATATACTATGCTGTGAAAAAAATTGTTTAGAAAATTCAAATGCATTATATGGTGGGAAAAAAATTACTTAGAAAATGTTCATATATTACGTTGTGGAAAAAAATACTTAGAAAATTTTAATATATTACGCTGGGAGAATAAAAATTAGAAAATTTTAATATACTACGTTGTGAAAAAACTTTACTTAGAAAATCTTGATATACTATGCTGTAAAAAAAAATTATTCAGAAATTTTTTATGCATTATGTTGTGGGGAAATAAAATTACTTGGACAATGTATATACATTTTGCTGTGGGAAAAACATTAGTTAAAACATTTTTATATATCATGTTGTGAAAAAAAAACTTAGAAAATAATAATTACGTAGAAAATGACTTAGAAAATAATAAAAATTACTTAGAAAATCAGAAAATGCTGCGGGAAGAAAATTACTTAGGAAGCTTTGGCACTACTGCAACGCGACGACGAAATTTCCACATATTCGTTCAAGCTCGCCAAATACACAAAGGTGCAAGTATTTAAGAGGGGAATCGAGAAATAGGTTAGAATTTAATGGTATTACCCGGAAGCTCGGGTCTCGTCTCTACTTGCGGTGCTTCGAGACGCTTCGACGAGTTCGAAGCGTCTCGAAAGCGGCTGTTCCGTTCGGTCCATGAATTTTCCCAGGAAATCTATCCCGGCTCCCGATCCCGATGACTCGGTCACGCTTGGGGAATTTTCCAATGGTAGAAGCGCCCGTTTTTGCCATAAGTTCTTATCCTACATTTTTTCTGAGCATCGAAACTGGATCAACTATCTATCCGTATACGTAATACCTGTTTGTGCGTGTGTATATAAATCGTTATCGGATTTATTCATTTCGTTGAGATGCATGGTTAATGTAGCTTATAGTTTGTGCGTAGACGTGAAATTGTACGAGCACGAGTAACGGTTTTCGTGTCAGTCTTCGTAACATTCGTAAGCTCCACGTCGAAATACGATACCGAAGGTTGCATCGTTGAAACGCCAGGAAAATTTCGAAATCGAAATTTGTTTGGCAAATTTGGGCTACGCGAATCAACCAAACGTATTTCAGATTTTTAGAGATCCAGAGATTAAATTTGCAGGAAAGTTTGTTGGTTGATGATGAAAATGTAGAAATAAAAAAATTCAAAAGTATTTTCGCTCCGTGCCAAGGACGCAAACTCCAACGTCGTATCGGAATGTACGTATTGAACTTTTATTACGATCGATTCTCCCCTGACAACTTTGGCCTCTAGTTACGTTCACCTTGCTTTACAAATGACGGGAAAAACGCCTACTTTTCTTCATAAGCTCGTTATAAAGTGGCATTGATCAGTCACATACTGTTGAACGAGCAATTGTATATATCGTGAATTTTATTTCAGTATATTTATCAATTCATATATTTTAAAATATATACAGAGTGCCCTGTTATGAATGGATAATCCTACAACTGTCGATAGATCAGATCGTGTCCTCCTATATGCTGGAATTTCACTATAGTAAAAGTCCCACGGTTTTCAATATGTTTGGCTTTGTTATTTTTTTTTAATCATCCGCTTTTGGCTTTTTGCATGCTATTTTTACAAATGATAGAAATCGGCAATAACTAAGCAACTTTTTTAAGTAATTGGCACGATATACGTTGTGCATTTTTTTTGACATCGCAGGCTATCATAGTCAGATTTTCGAATTGGTTTGTTTGAAAATTCTGCATAAGATCTTTTTTCATAAAGTTTCCTTAACATTTGAGGTTAAAACCAAGACAATTTTTTAATAGACCGGGTCAAAAAAATGAGCATTTGTAGAAATGGCATGCGAAAAACCAAAAGCAGATGATTTTTATCTCGAAAACCGTGGGACTTTTACTAAACTGAAATTCCAGCATTTAGTAGGGCATGAACTGACGTATCGACAGTTGCAGGATTATCCATTCATAACAGGACCCCCATATATATATATATATATATATATATATATATATATATATATGCGTGTGTATGCATTTTATATAAAACCCAAAGGAATACGGTTTACATTAAGTGGGATGAATCTATAATATCCAGAGGTGAGGATAAAGTTTAGCCGGGTCGCGACTTTGGGGAAACGGGTTGCAATAGTGTTGAAGTTTGCATGGTTGAAATGCAACGAAAATTCTTCTTTATTTTTGTTACTATCCAAACCCTTTTTTCCCAAGTTTTGGTTATGGAACCCCAACAAAGATGTTCAAAAATGTGTCAGTGATTTTCGTAGCCTGAATGGGTATAAAAAATTGGGCAGTACGAAAAAAAATGTTCTGTTGCATCCCGACGATGCAAAGTTTCGATACCATGGGTTACACCTAACTCGCGGCTGGAAAAAAGCGAAATTTTCGTGATTTTTTTCTGGGTAAACATCTCCACGTTTTCTCGTTATTATTTTCTAGCAATAAAGACTTTGATTTCAAGTAACTTTTACAATTTTTTATTGACAAACATTTATAAATGGGGTAGATACAATAGATTGTGCACTGCGCTGTTTGAAATAGGTCCTTCGCGGTGACCACTGCTGCACGGAAACAAATCATCCGAAATTTTAAAAAATCAAACGCATTTAGTTTTTGCATAAAATTATCTAGTGCATGGACAAAGCATTTAATGAAATATTGGTTTTGAAGAACTGGCCGCAGTTCAAAGTTAGTGTCGATTTTTGGTGAAAAAACGCTCCATTTACGTTGATAGAAAAACCAAGCATCGAAAAAAAATCTTCATTCGAGCACTGCTTTTCGATTTATAAAAGAAGCTTGCAAGATTTGAAGTTGATCGGTACAGTGATTTTTGAGATACCGTGGTCACTGATTTTGAAAAAGTAATTTTGAGAAAAACGTGTTTAAAGTTCGACGGTTCAACTTACCTATAAACGCCCATCACTCCTACAATTTTGAACGGATCTCCATGAAATTTTCAGAGGATGTTTTTTAAATGTTATATTTTGAAAATCCGACGAAAACCAAAAATTGATATTTCCAAAAACTCTAGGTGTAAGCCCTTAAATAATGGTGTTGAAGTTTGCATCGTGCAACGATTTTATTTATTTATTTTTCTATCTCGATTTTTTATCATTATACAAAATCTTGTTTTGTTGTAAATTTGGGTTTATCTCTGATAGAAATTCTTGAAAATAAGTTGAAGAAATTTTCGTAGCCTATATTTGCCAAAAAATTGGGGCAATCACAAAAGATTTTATCGCATTTCAACGATGCAAACGTCCACATAATGGCATAATCAGAGTGGTGGTTACCATTGAGTAATGCATTAATAATATTAATCGAAAGAGGCACATTTACAACTTGAACAAAAAACCGCTTGAGCAAGCAGCGTATGAATCTCCGTTTGACCCCACCACGAAAAAGCAAAAAAAAAGTCTGTCGTCAGAGCAGTACTTTGTTTTCCCAGTGCCACGGTCTTGCATACAGGTCTGGAAACTCCTAGGGTGGGGAGTGACTCAGATAATGAGACAAACGTTCAGTTCTCGCGTTTGTCACCCGAAGCGCTGCTAGGCAGAAGTTAGCCAATCAAACGCAGGTCCGAACAGCTGTGCAAAGGCGCAGATTTTCCGAAATAAACATGGAGTCTGTTCGGTGTAGCTACACTTTCTACAATTGCAATAGATACAGTAATAGAAAGCCCGCAGAAAGCGTAAGAAGTATAGAAAAGTGTAGCCAAAACGAAGAGACCCAATATTATTTGTAAGAGCGATATACATGGAAAATGATTAAGTATTTCTCACTGCTGAACCCCCGGACAGAATGAGAATTATTATTTCAGTAGACTGTATTTCTCGTATGTTCGAACTTCTGTGATATTTTTTTATTTGGTCTTTCGCGATTTGAGTAGATGGGGTATGAACAAATTTGTGCGCCCTACATTTTTTCCTTTATAATTAATGTTTATTCTTAGTAGATTATTTTTATTTTTGCTTTTTTAACAATGTTAATAAGAACCTGAAAATAAATATAATGGAAGAGGAATAAAAAAAGAAATGAACGAATTGTGTATGATTAAAAGGCACCGTTTTTATTGATTTGTCAGTACGGCGAGTTAGTGTTGTTACAAAAAATTATTTTCGCCGTTTTTGGTTTTGTTGATGGGCGAACTGACGCATCCTCAATCGAATGTAATAAAATATAGCGAAGGATAGGGCCAGGTCCACACTATGCTGTTCTACTGGAGCGTTCAAGGTGTTTAGATTTCTAGAAACGTTGTGAACACATGTACTGGCTGTCAGCAGGTTATTTTTCCATTGCTGTATATCTATATCTACAACACTACTGCTACTTGCCAGCGCTAACTGTGGATAAATGAGGAACTACATTTTTGTCTCACTTGACACTTTCCACCATGCAAAAACGCCGCAGTTTCCAGACCTGTATGTAAGACCGTGCCCAGTGCACGGTCTTACATACAGGTCTGACAACGGCGATAGTGGGGGTACCTACCCTTAGCGGTTCTGTTTTTTATTCCGATTTCTGCCGCTTGGTGCGTGACGGCAAGGGGAAGTAGTGGTGCGACGAAGAGAGAAATAGCTCTTCTGTCCTTTTCCCTGCTGAACGCAACGCATGCGCCGTTTGCCCTAACTTAATTTACTGTACTGTCGTGTAAACTGCATAATATACGAAACCAATAAAAAAAAATGTGTTGATTTAAAAAAAGATGACTACTTTCATCTAAAAAAAAACTGAAAACTTTTTGAATACATTAATTCATACCAGCACATATTACGACCATTTACATCCTGTTTTCTCCAATGTCTGACAATACATCGTTCTTCGAAATGTTTTTCGTAAACGTACTGAGACCCTTTCAGTCCCGGAATAGCATCGAGCCATTTTTTGTACCGTTCGACGTTTCTGGGCACGCGAAACACGGAGCATTTCTGCTTACAATTTTGTACCTCGTTTTACAATTGCGAACCGCGCAACCCTTAGCCATTTCGCATTTTGTTCGCAAACACTACCAAAAAAAAATCACACTTGTGCGTAAAAATACGATAAAAAATGTATCACGGTAAATTGCGTAGAACCTTCTGGTATATGGTCGCAAATAAAGATTATATTTCGACAATCGCGCCACAAAAACATACGTAAACACCTTGCCCATTCGCCGGTAAGAGGTAAGGGGGAAACTACTTCCTCTTGCTTGTAGCGACGCGTAGCGGCGCCTAGTGAATCGAAAAGTGAAGCCGATAAGCGTGCCTACCCCCACCACGAAAATTTAGCTTCGTTGCAAGACCTGTATGTAAGACCGTGGCCCATACATCCCAGACATTGAAGTCTCCGGTGCAAAATTGAATTACTATTATTTTCGGCAGACGTCGTTTGTGCGCAATAAGTAGAGCCAAGTAGTTAGTCCCTTCAGTTTTGCAATGCATTTATCGATTTCCTTGTATTTCTCTAGGTGGGCATAAATTACCAGCCTCCGACTGTCGTACCAGGCGGCGATTTGGCCAAGGTGCAACGTGCCATATGCATGCTGGCGAACACAACGGCGATAGCCGAAGCTTGGGCGCGACTGAATCACAAATTTGACGTAATGTACTCGAAACGAGCTTTCGTGCATTGGTACGTCGGCGAGGGAATGGAAGAAGGCGAATTCTCCGAAGCTCGCGAGGATCTTGCTGCTCTGGAGAAAGACTACGAGGAAGTTGGACTCGATTCGGTCGAGGGTGAAGGCGAGGCTGGTGAAGAGTATTGAGTCCTCTTCCTCACTCCTCTCACTCTCTTTGTTCCTCTCTCTCTCTCTGTCTTTCTCTCTCAACGTGGCGTGAGATTTGAACGAGACGATAATTTTCAAACTCGTAAAACGAAAATGAGATTTTTCAAAAAAATTCCGAAATAGCCGTAAATCCTGCTCGGACGATTGCCAAAAATTCGTCCGATTCGCATTTCACAAGTTGCAGCTGCTGCATCTTTCGAAATGATGAAAAAGGAATTTAAAAAATGAGCACGGCTTTTATAAAATATTTTACGTCGCTCTGAATATTTGCAATTTGGAAAAATGTTTCGAACGATTCCTCATCTCGACAGTTTGGAATCGAAGAATAATTTTTTGGTAAATTAGAAATGCAAGAAAAAAACAGCCTTTTCGACGTTTGCTCGGGCAAATATTCTCACAGAGCCACGTCAAACGTGAACTATTATCGTACTTTAATTCCCTTGTCGCGCTCTTTTGATAAACATAACGAACAAAAGGTGTTGTTGAAATTGTGGAGATGGATATGGGTGTTGTTCTTTGTTCTCACATGTTCAACGTGAATAAAAACCTTTATTGAGAAGACACGATTATCGAAGACACTTTGCACCATCCTTAGGATCATTTCTAGCTAAAAATATTCGTTATTTTTCTATTTTGTAATGCAGGTGATGAGAAAATTCGGTTAGGCGAGGGAATAAAATTTCTCGTACGATAATTCGTTGCCAGAAATGTTAAACAAAAGAAGTTGAAATTTGCATCGTTAGAACGCAACGAAAGTTCAGTAGCCCGAACTTTTTTGTCAAATTTGGACTACGAAAATGACTAAAACGTTTTTTAGGATTATGATCACAAGCCCACATTTGTAAGACACGATTTCGGATGAAAAAAATGAAGAAATAAAAAAAATAGAAAAGAATTTCGTTGCATATCAACGACGCAAAATTCAACATCGATGAAAAAAGCAAAAAGCACATATTAGCCCTAACTTTTTTTTTCGGGCTACGAAAATGACAAACGTTTTTCAGGATTCTTATCAGAAACCTACAGCCCAAATTCGCAGGCCACGATTTCGGATAATGAAAAAATCAGGTCAAAAAATAGATAAGATTTTTCGTTGCATATCAACGACGAAAAATTCGACGTGGGTAAAAAAAAACATAAAAAGCACATATAGGTAATGCGTAAATTTTGTTCGACGATTGCACGAAGAAGTGTTGTTCTTTGTTCTCACGAGTCCAACGTTGATAAAAATCTTTATTGAGAAGACGCGATTATCGAAGACACTTTGCACCATCCTTAGGATCATTTCCAGCTCAAAATGTTCGTTCTTTTTCCATTTTGTAATACAGGTGATTAGAAAATTCGGTTAGGCGGGGAAATAACATTTCTCGTACGATAATTCGTTGCCAGAGATGTTTAAAAAAACGATACTGAAATTTCCATTGTTGGAATGCAACGAAAGTTTAGTAGCCCGGACTTTTTTTTGCGAAATTCAGGCTACGAAAATGACTAAAACGATGAGAATTCGTATCATAAACATACAGCCCAAATTTGCAGCACAAGATTTTGGATGAAAGAAATGAAGAAATAAAAAAGAACTTTCGTTGCCTTTCAACGATGCGAGCTTCGACATCGGTAAAAAAAACATAAAAAGCAGATATAGGTATATATAAGTGTTGTTCGATGAATGCAGAGACTGATTTCTTTTGTTCCGTCGGTTTCGGTTCACTGCAAAAGCACCGGTCGTCATTTGACCTCGAGCTTCTTCAATTCGTTCACTGCACTAGGTGCATCAGACTTTTGATCGATCGCGAATATGATGTCGAATTTTTTTGGTATACACTCGTCGGTTTTACAAACGACTAGATCCAAAGTGATCGTGAGCATTTTGATTCCCTCGCCTTTTGGAATTTTCACGGTAATCGGCGTGGCGAAATTGCCGGAGGAATATTCAGCCGTCCAATCCTCGGAAGGCAACGCTATGCTCCATTTTTGGGGCGCATCCGGTGTGAATTTGAGATCGCCGTCGAAAATGGCGTCGAATGAAATAGTCAACTCACCACCGTCCTTGCTCAATGAGTTTTCAAATTCGAATGTTTTGTCCGCTGGGCGTTCGTTGTTGTCCTTCGGCAATTTAATTGATATCTGTGGAGCGAGGAGGAAATATATTGTTTCAGAAATTTTTTTTTTTATATAAAGTATTCAATTAGTAATGAGGAACTCTGTTATCTACAGAATTTTTGTTGGGGATGCTGTAAGGTTTTTCTCGCCTCGTAGTATTTATGAATTAACGAGGAATGTTTGTCGCGAGAGGCCAATTTTTTTGCCATGGACAATTTGTTTACTGCCGAAATTTACGTACGGTTCTGATGGCTTGGTCATTTTTCCTATCGATGGCCTTGACACAATGATTGTTCGTGTCGGCAATGAAGAGAGTATCGTCACTCGGCGAAATTGCCAGACCGCTGGGTTCGTCGAACTGAAAACATTCGTGTCGTCAAATGAATAATCGATAGTTTTGATGGTTGGACTCGTGACATGATTAATTTTATTTTATTCTTTTATTAATTAAGTTTATTTTATTTTGACTGGTCCTAAACAATTCATGATTACAGTCGATATCTCATCCTGCTACAAAGCATACGACCTTGAAGTTTGCATCGTTGGAATGCAACGAAAATCTTTTTAATTTTTAACTTCATTTTTTTTCATCATCCAAAATCGTATTCTGAAAATTTGAGTTATAGAATTCTGACAAGGATCTTAGAAAAAGTACGAGTGATTCTCGTAGATTAAATTTGGTAAAAAAGTTCGGTCTACTAAACTTTCGTTGCGTTCCAACGATGCAAACTTCAATATCATATAAAGCAGTCATTTTTTAACCCTTCGTTGACACACTTATATTTGGCCACGATTTTGACACGCTGGTTCAATCTGACCCAGATAGTATTAGGTTGGTAAGAAAGTCTTGCGACGTAAACGTCCCTGTTTCTGAATAAACATAACATTTATTATGTTTATTTAGAAACATTGCCGATTATCTAGAAACATTTATTTGGAAACATTTCGCCCTGTTTCTAAATAAACATAAACTTTATTATGTTAGGTTTCATTCAGAAATATTTTGCCACGATTTTGACACACTGGGTCAATCTGACCCAGATAGTATTAAGTCGGTAAGAAAGTCTTGGGACACAAACGTCCCTGTTTCTAAATAAACATAACATTTCATTAAGGTAGTCCTATGGCTTCACGCTAGTCATACCACTGATCATACTTGAAATTTGTACAATTTATATTTTTAACCTATGCAAAAAAAAAAATTGTAATAACGTAATTTTCCATGTGTAAACGGTTTAATGAATGTTCGCATTTAATTAGAAAAATGAAAAAATAGTTATTCCAACGATTCGCGCAGTATTTCTAGGCTTGATATTTGGAAATATTGGTTCTATCTCCGTCTCGTTTTACTCAACCAGGCGAGGTTAACCTCCATGCTTTTCAACGTCGATCTGTCAATGTCGGGTGCGGGAAATATAAAGCATTGTATTCGGGCCACGACTGGTAAAAAGCGTGGAAAATTTGTGTCGGCGAAATATGTCGGTTAAAGATGAAATATTTGTGGAAATTCGAATGAGTGAGATGAGGTTCGGTCTACAGTCAGCTGTTGCCTTGCTGTCACGTCTCTTTATCATAGCAAGTGGTAATAAATCCAATACCGGAAGTTCAAATTAAACTTGATATTACATAAAAATTGGGTCAATAAGCGTAATTTTTTCTGAGAGCATTGGATTACTACAAGTGTTAAGTATGTAAATCTGATTATTTTTAAGAATCGGACGTATTCCCACTATTATATACACTTTTGTAGCGACCGGAAATTGGGTTTTGTCGTCTCGGAATTCCTGCACAAAAATACGCAATTTTAATATTTCTTTTCTCTGTAATTAGTCGATAAATGACCCTGAAATTTTACAGAGACGATTATTGATATATTTAGTGAAGCTCAAAAATGATTATGAAAATCCTATGGATTGAAGCCTGGCGATAGGACTACCTTAAGATAAGATTAATTTATATTATAGTCTGCCTCTTCATCAACAATTAGTGTCCAACGCAATGATAAACTTTGAATGCCAGTCGTCCAGAAATCCTTAGGTCTCCAATTGAAAAACTCTTCAAGGGCTTATTTTAAAGATTGATTATCAAATTGTTTATCACGTAAATAATTTTTACAGTCCGAAATAAATGATAATCTGACGAGGCTGAGTCCGGTGAGTACGGTGGATGTAGTAGCACTTCTCATTTTTATTCTTGAATAGTTTGTTTGTGTCAGTTTAGCTACGTGGAGTCGAGCGTTGTTTTGTTTGTTAATTCGAAACAGCTTCTGCAGTTGTGTAGAGTAGATGTCGGATTTTTATGTGATGTTAGGCGGAGGAAGCTCATAATATGCTAGAAAAAATATTTAACCGAGCACTTAGAGTCGCAAGACTTTCTTACCAACCTATTGCTTCATCCAGCTGCCATTAGGGACCCTTCGGTCGGTTTTTATTGAAAAAAAATCAGGGATAAACTTTACACATCTGTTAATACTTCTGCATAATTGTAAAAAATTATTGAAAACGTTCAATTTTGGGAAAGTGAGCATTTTGTTTGAAATTCGTCCGCGTCAAAATGACAATGTAGCTTTGCAAAAAATATTTCTCGGAAAACAAAAAGCTAAAATGACAATTTTGTCGATAACAATTGCCCGAATAAACAATTTTCAAATACAATTTCCCGAAAGAACAATTCACCGAATAAACAATTTTCTAAATGAACAATTTCTCGAATACAATATCCTAAATGAACAATTCCTCGAGTGGACAATTTCCCGAATGAACAATTCCTCGAATGGAACATTTCACGAACAAATATTTTCGACGATTTTTTCGGGAAACCAATTTTCTCGGGTCGAATTTTCCTTGCATTAATTTTCCGGTCAGTGATTTCGGCATTAGCAGGTGCCAGAAATATATCTTCCCACACCTCGGCATAACCCAGAATCAACGACGTGGACGTGGTGGGTTCTGACTCCTTAAAAAAAAATTGTTTGTTTCTTTTTTCTTTAAAATTTTTATTTTTCATATTTATATGTAACCCAAACAAACCCGAACAAAAAATTTGTTCATTCGGGAAATTGTTTTTCGAGAAACTTAAAAAAATTGTGTTTATTTTCTCTTTAAATGTTTTATTTTCTTTAAAAATTTTATATTTATATTTAACCGAAACAAAAAAATTGTCCATTCCGGAAATTGTTCATTCGGGAAATTGTCCATTCGAGGAATTGTTCATTAAATTGTGTACCAGAAATTGTCCGTTCGATAAACTGTGTTCGGGAAATGATTCATTCGGGAAATAATTCTTTCGGGAATTTGTCATTCGCGCAATTGTTTTCCAGCAATTTTCCGCAAACGGTAAACGTAGGATTAACGATGTTGTCTCGGTAGCAATACGTCACTATTTTATAAAATCTCATACTTACTGGCAATTACTCCGGAATTGCTAATTTTTACCGCGTTACCGTCAACGAATAATTTGAATGAAAACTTACGACATGATCTTTCGTGGGTTTTCCCGCACCGCATACACTGGTGCACTTTCCCTCGGGTGTGACTGTCTTGATCTTATGATTATACGTGTCAGCGACGTATAAAACTTTTTCTTTGTCGTCCCACGTGAGGCCTAAAGGATGCTGAAGTTTCGCGGCGTACTGAATTCCATCGACGTCACCGTAACTGTGTAAATTCTGTGGAAAAGGGAAGGTATTGAAATTACGGTATGTATAGGTAATTAAATTCAGTACATACATATAAATTTCAATACATACCCATATGTTACCTATCATTATTGAAATGGGAATATATTGCCAGGGATACAATTGGATCAGCAAAAGACGATCATATGATGAAAGGAAAAACCAGATTGACGTTTGCATGGATGGATGTCAGCAAAAATTCTTTCCATTCTTTGATTTCTTTCTTTTTCATTATTATTCGCTATCATTTTTGTAAATCTACATCGTAGATCTCTGATAAAAATTTAATAAAGCGTTAAAATGGTTTTCCTAGCGTGAAAATGTCGCAAAAAAGTTTGGGCGCAAGAAAATGAATTTTGCGTTGATTCCAATGGGAATTTTGAATCAGAAACGAATGCATACCGCTGGATTTCTGTCGGCCCCGGCAACCGCGCTGACTTTTCCATCCTCCATGTGGATCCTTCTGATAGAACTGCTCTCACTGTCGGCGAAAAAAACCGCCTTGATTTCTTGTGCCACCGCGAGGCCCGAGGGTTGAGCGAGACTTGCCGCGTGAGGGTAAGCGTTATTGCGATTTTCCTCCCTGCCGTTTCCTACGATGGCGACGCACGTTCCGGCCTTGTGCAGCCTTGGACAAAAATTGCCGAACCAAAATCATCAATATGGGGGAAAAGAAAGACATGTTTTGAAATTCTAGAAATTTTGTCGACTTGTTCCGACTATTAGATGGAAAATCGTTGCTTAAAGGGCCGGTTCACTTTGAAAATTTCAAAAAATCGAAAGCAAGCACCACTTGAAAAAATCGACGATGATGAGCTATCAGAAGGGATTTTGTACGGTGCAGGAATTGCCGACTGAGTTTAGGCAAGAGTTTTTCAGAGTATAAACTTCAAACGCGTTTTTCTCGAAACATTTTCAAAATCTAGCTCCATCGTATCTCTAAAACTGATAAACCGATTCTCTTGAAATTTAAACCACATATTGTAAACATGATTCGCAACAAGATAACCCTCGATGGTTTTATAATTATGATTTTTACTCTTTTTTTGGCGAAAAACTGCGAAAAAAACGCGTTTTTTTTACTTTTTCGTGTTTCATCTGCCATTTTTTTATTTTTTGATAAAACTATATATCCGAGGATCATTTTCCGTTGCCAAGTTTTGATGGAGCTACCTAGCCCACCTATTTTTGAGGCGTTACGTTAAACTATAGTTTTTGTACTTAAAAAATTAGTAAAAATGAATTAATTTTTTTAAATGTATTTCAAGACTTTATTCATCAAGTCTAACAACTTTTATATTCATATCTTTTATAAAATCCTCAAAAAAAATCGCGAAAACAGCCTTTTTTCGTGGCTCCAAAGTGGACTAGCCCCTTAATGGACTGCACCGCAGAGACCTGCAGAAAATGGAATGAATACTTTTGGAATTCATTATAAGAAGACTACACAAGCGCTTTCGTTTATTTTTCGCGGTTAGTAAAGATACGTGGAAGAATATTTGCCGAATTTAAGAGGTTAGGCTACTGCGAAAATAGCGGACACTCGTTCGTCGCTTGAGGCAACTCAAATGGGAAAAGAAGGTGCAGCATATGGTGCAGGAATCGCCGATTCAAGGTAAACTTATGATTGCAACGATAGAATTGCTAGTAAAACTTTTAAGAGGAATATACCTTTGTAAATTTTTTGTTCATTTTTTTATTGGCATAAAGGGTGCCTTAACTATCCAAAAATGATATTCAAAAGGTTTTTCGAGGGGGATTAAAGTGGGCCGATTAAAGGTAAACACGAAATTTCCATGATTTTACAGTACTTGAAACTTTAAACGCGTTTTTCTCGAAACTATGTTTTTAGACATAGGCGTATGCGTAGCGCCTCGAGTTTTCAATCGATTGACTTGAAATTTTAACTGTAGCTTCTTGACAACTTTTTCTAGTCCAGTACGCAGGATTTTTTCGATAAGTTGAAATTGAACATTTTTATGAACGATGTTCGACCGATCTTTTTTTCATATTAACGCCATTTTTGTTATCAATATTTTGAAAAACCTCTACGTACTGGCCTAGTTTTTTATATCTACTTTCAAAATATTTTTCGTTTTTTGTTCTAGCTTGAAAATTATGACCTGTGCGAATACGCCCGTAGACTATGGAAAAAAAGAGTTTTCTTTCATCGACTACTGCGCCGCCATTTTGCTTCAAAATAATTAAATAAAAAACATTCTTTTACTTTAAGACTTGTACTAACATGTATAAAAATCCGAATTAAAAAAATAATTTTTTGTTTTTCTTCAATAAATTGTCAAAAATGACCCTTGATTTTGCCCTCACAAAGGTATATTCCCCCTTAACGCGTTTTTCTCGAAACCACCTTTTTCATAACCGTGTACGCGATTTCTCGACATTTAATAAACGGATTCACGTTAAATTTAAAGACGTTTTTCTTGTTAAATTTGTTTTTTCATTGATTATTAACAATAATTCTTCGAAAAATCGAGAAAAATTCGAATTTTTGTTTGTCGGTGATTGAAACGCGATAACAAAAAGTTCGATCAAGTCTTAGCCAATATTATCTAGTTTAAGAAAAGACTCGTTTCAGGTCCTCACGTTCAGAGGCTCTTCACGAGATTGTTTATAACTTCTATAACTATTAACACTTTTTTATGAAACTTGATACACAACTTTGTTAATGTACATACAAATAAACGTGCAAACGATTTTTCAATCATCTCATTTATTCCTTCAAAATGATTTTTTTTAAATAACCCTCATCTTCGGGTAGTCACAGTAGCCTAACCCCTTAAGAGAGGACACCACTGCAACATTTTCGGTAAATCGTTTTTTTGGAAACACTTTTCAAAAATCCTTTCAACCTTCAAAAATACGATGCATATTCGTTTACAGCTGAAAAAAAAAAAACAGTTTTAAAGCGGTTTTCGAGCTATTTTTGAGGGGTCTCCGAGCGTTGAAAAGCGCCTTTGGCGATGCCACGCCGGGAGACGACGCTTGTAAGCCTATTATGTTTGGGGGAAAAGTTACCGACTAAAAATAGTTTCCTTTTCTACCAGTAGGTGGAATTAGATTACGGAAAAAAAAATTCGGCAGCTGTAGCGTCTATAAAACCGTTGACTTCAAATATGTTTTTCTCAAAATAATATTTCTGAAATCGGCACGCAGCAAAACTCGAACAATTTTCGTCCAGTCGACTTTAAATTTCAACTGTAGCTTCTGAGATTGCTTTGACAGTCAAGTACAAGCGCTTTTTTCGATTAATTGAAAAGTTTACAAAATATATCACTTTTTATGAAAATTATGGTCGAAAAATCCATTTTCATTTCTCCTCGTCCTTGACTGCTAAAACTGATATAATTAACGAAAATATTTCACTCTTAGTTGCGCCGCCATTTTGTATTCTTTTGACAAATACATTTTTTCACATATTTCAATATATACCTCACAAAGCCTAAAAGTTCTTTAGACCATGCATTTCATTCCTTTCTTTAAAAAAAAAGTTTCAAAGAAAAAGGAACGCTGTATACTGTCAAAGATATTCATCATCGGACGATGCTAAATATCTTGTCCAGTTATTCGTATTTTTTCTGCAAATTTCACAAATATCTTTTTCAATACCCCGGCTCGAAATATACCAAAAATAAAATAAAACGGATGAGTAGTCTTAGAATTAATTTCTAGGAACATTTTTTATGTCACCCTTGTCGGCTCGACGTACTTTTTCTTCCACCAAAGAGTATCCTCCAAGAAGAGAGCCCAGATCTGATGACTGCCCGCGATAGCGATCAGAAGTACCGGCACTTCGCGCTCATCCTGATGGTGATAATAAATCGCCACGTCCCAGGGTGACGACAATGCTTGTTCCGTGCCAATTTTACCACCAACGTAATCTTGCCCCTGGTATCCTATCCCGGCGACGGTGGTCACGATTTTTTTCTCCAGATCTATCTGCAACATTTCAAACATCATTGATCCTTCGAAGCCCAATCTCCTCCACGGTTTTACATCCTTTGTAATCGGTCATAAACATATATACTACTTCGAATAAATTGATTAATTTTTCCTGTAATTCGTTCAATAAATACTATATGCTTTTGAAAATAAAGTACAGCGAGTACATTTTGGAATACACATGTTTAAGGGGTTAGGCCACAGTAACGGGTATACAATCATGTGCGAATTTAATAATTTTTTTTTTCGTATGAAAAAGTGATTCACTCATAAAATTAATTACACATCTATTTAGTATGAACATCAAGCTGTTAAAAAATTTATATATTTTTTTTGTCTATGTACAAAACGGCCGACTCCTAAATATTTTCTTTTGTTATCTTTTTTTTAGGCGCTCTGCGGCGTGACATTTAGTATCCACATTTTTTTTCCTAAAACAAAAAACAAAAATTCTCGTCAATCTACATTAGAATACCTAGATAAGTACGTACGGAATTTAAGAAATATTGTTTCATTCAAAAGTTGTAGGTATTTGAATGAATTTTCAGTGAAAAATTTCGTATAAAACTGCTCATGAAATGAAGTTTTCGATTAATCAGAAATTCCGTACGTACATCTCTGCGAAATGCAATTAGGAACATAACTTTTAAAATTGAAGTAGGCAGAGGTGGGCTTACGTTATACGCTCAAAGTCGGTGAAAAAATGTTCTTGCTATAAATCGAATAGTAATTTATTCTTATGATGATAAAGCACCGTTTTAGCGAAGAAAAATCGATTTCTGAAAATTCTACTGTGGCCTTACCCTTTAATCTTCGCCAGGAATGCTAGGAATTTATTTTTTTAAAAACATAAGGAAACGGAAGCAAACGACGTTTGTTTATTACCGATATTCATTCTCTTTTTTTCCGCTCAGTTGGTAATTTTTTTAACTTAAAAAAAATCGATCTCAAATTTTCAATAGTTACGTAAAAATAACGACTTTTTTCATACATTTTATATGCTCGAGTTTACATGTATGGCCACACATTTAAACTCGAGCATTCGAGTTGTTAAAAAAAATTATTTAAAAAATCGACGATCGTCGACGACTCGTATCTATTGTTAGCTTGAATAATCCGTTTGGTTTTCAGATTTCGGATAGACCGTTTGAGCTGAAGTGTCCGCCGTCAAAAGTCGGGAAAAAATTCCATTGTCTGCCTGCGGCCATGTTTTCGTCGTTTTTCTGTATTTGTTGGTGATTTTTTTGGCTGTATTACGATATTAACGAGACCACGCAGTTTTTACGTTTGACCCAAAATAAGATTTTTTTCAAAAGTGGTGAAAATCGAAATTCTACCCTTAAGGGGGTGAAACGGGGGTTTTAAAGTTTATATGAAGCAGCATATTTTTTGGTCAGATTTGCTTGAAACTTGGTATAAATACACTCCAATACAAATAATTGAATATGGATTTGTTTGGGTTTGTTTGTGTATTCATGCCAACCCAAACAAACCCAAAAACATATAACGTTATACATAAAATAAATTTGGTAAGTTTCAAGTGAATCTGGTAAAAAAAATATATTATCTCATACAAACGTTGACACTCCCGTTTAACCCCCTTAAAGGTTACATTTTGGAAATTGCTGAAATACGTGTTTAATTATTTGTATCTCAGTGTATTTATGGCAAGTTTCAGGTAAATCTGACAAAAAATATGTTGTCTCATACAAACTTGAACGCCCTTGTTCAACCCTCTTAAGGGTCGAATTTTAAAAAATGCTGAAATACGTATTCGATTATTTGTATTGTAGAATATTTACGCCAAGTTTCAAGCAAATCTGACAAAAAAATGTGTTGTCTCAAACAAACTTGAAAACCCCTGTTTCGCCCCCTTAAGGGTCGAATTCCGAAATTTACCACGCTTGAAAACTCTTATTTTTAGTCAAATATGAAGACGGCGTGGTCAAAATTAGAGGCCACGGATATCGTAATATCCCCGTTTTTTAAGGGGGCTCTCAATATATATATATATATATATATATATATATATATATAATTTTTTTTCTCTTGGGCAAGTCAACTACAATCTGTCCCGTATGGGGACATTTATTAGTTTTGTTGGTTTTGATGGAGGTCCCGTTGTGGATAGAATGTCCAGTGACATTCCATCTATCGATGGTTAGAGATTGTTTAAAGATTGATTAGAGATTGACACGGTTGGTGAGGTCAAGGGGCTTAAGACGCTTGAGTCTTCGTATTTCTTCTCGACGATCTAGCAGTTCACGAGCTAGTGTATTCGGATGGTCCTGTAGCCTTTGGACGTATGTATTGCTGAATTCTCAATATATGTACCTTCATGTTTACCAAAATGCTTTTGTTTTTCACCAACTGTTCCCAGAAAAAAAAACGGAATTTTACCATTTTTTCGGGCCTCTAGGTAAATATAGTTCCTCAATTTTCGTCTATACCTTGCGAATGGCGTGATTCTCGTTGTCTGCAACGAAAATTGTATTGTCAAGTACGCAGACACCCTGGGGCCCGTTGAATCTCGAAGCCTTGAAATTTCCATCCTTGAAGTCTGGCGCGTAGCCCCCGACGACGTGCTCGACGGTACCGTCGACTTTCATAACGAGAATTCTATTGTTACCCGTGTCGGATACGATCAATCTTTGGCCATTTTTCGACTCGAACGTCTGCACTTTGCCGGGAAAAAGAACAGCGTCCTTCGATATCGGCAGCAAGTGTTGCGATGGCTTCAATGGAATCTCGTGGTCGGATATCTCTTTAAGTGACTTGAAATACGCGAGGGCAACTTGAACGTACGTGAACATTTCGTCGCGATGGCCTTCGCCAACCAAAACGAACAGAGGTTGAGCTCTGGGACCTGGAAAATAAAACAAAACAACGTTTTTCCTCCTGACGCGAATTATTTTTGTCTTTCATCACGAACGAATGATGTGGATACGCACCAAGAATGACGAGACTAGGCCAACAAACGATACCGATGTCTCGCCACATGGAGAGCTTTGCATCGTTCACAACCGGATGAGTTATGTTGTATCGTTGGACAGCGGATAACACTTTTGCAGAGTTCCTTTCGTTGGAGAATTTCGCACTGTGCACTCCAATCTGCGTCAATGAAAAATCGTCATTTCGAAAAATTACCGAATATCACAACAGGAAAAAAAGGGGGCCGGTTTGAAATTCCGAACTTTGAATGATTAGAACGCTCAAAACTCCGGAAGAATTTTACACGAAAGACCAAAACTCCGAAAATCTGAACACCGTCAAAATAAATCGGCTATGGAAGTTTTAAAAGTTTCAAAAGTTTCAATAAATCGACGAATTATTTCAAGAATTTTTTATTTATTAACTACCCCGAAAGATCAAAACTCCGAAAGAATTTTACCCGAAAGACCAAAACTCCGAAAATCTGAACAGGGTCGGGTGAAATTCCGAACGTTGAATGATCAGAACGCTCAAAACTCCGAAAATATACTACACCGAAAGATCAAAACTCCGAAAGAATTTTACACGAAAGACCAAAACTCCGAAAATCTGAACACCGTCAAAATAATTCGGCTATGGAAGTTTTAAAAGTTTCAAAATTTTCAATAAATCGACGAATTATTTTAAGAATTTTTTATCTATTAAGAAGTGACTTTACGTTAATTTTGAAATTTGTCTAGACAATGTTATACGTTCTACATTATTTACAGTTAACTGTGTAGACTTTCGTTGGCATAATCTTGACGAACCTTGTAATTTCGGAACATTAAAATTAGGAATTTCAAACCGTCGGCGCATTCAAAGTTCGGAACTTCAACCCGGCCCTCATGTCAAGATCATGCCAGCGAAAGTCTACACAGTCGACTGTAAATGATGAACGTATAACATTGTCTAGACAAATTTCAAAATTGACGCAAAATCACTGCTTAATAAAAAAAAATTCTTGAAATAGTTCGTCGACTTATTGAAAATTTTTGAAACTTTTAAATCTTCCATAGTCAAATTATTTTGACGGTGTTAAGATGTTCGGAGTTTTGGTCTTTCGTGTAAAATTCTTTCGGAGTTTTGAGCGTTGTGACCATTCAAAGTTCGGAATTTCAACCCGGTCCCATCTTGAATTTCGGACCATGAAAATTCGGAATTTCAAACCATCGGGGCATTCAAAGTTCGGAATTTCAAGCCGGCCCCAAAAAAAAGAAATGTAATTCAATTGGGAAAATTAATTGCACGGCCGCAATACCGGAATTGTACAATAATTATTTGTACTAACAACCACGAGTCCATCTTTGGAGGGAAATTTTTTTTCCAAGGCATCCAGATCCGGTAATATGTGCATACAATTTATGCAACAATAGGTGAAAAAGTCAAGTATCACTACTTTTCCAGCAAGCTCCTCCGACATCGACAATCCTTTCGACACGTTGAACCATTCTAGCCCTGGTAAATCGATAAGAACACTTGAATAAGCACAACACGGCTATCTGATTCGTAAATAAGAAAAAATGAAGCTTTTTTTCAAACGAGTCTAGGCATGGGTTGGCAACCAGCGGCCGGCAAGATTCTTGCCCCAACGCATGTGAGTAGGCTTGCCAGCTCCCGTTGTGTGGTTCAGGGGATTTGATAAGATACAATAAAGGACCAAGGATGAAAATAAGAGACATAATGTTGTTTTCAATAAAATGCTCTGTCATAGTATCAGTAGCGACATTTATTAATAAAACGAGCGATTTTAACACGCAACGCGTCATAGTCGCTAATTGAAGCAAATGGTAAGTACTTACTTATTTAATAATGAACAAAAGTAAAAAATACCTGTCATAAAAACAAATACAAAATTACTTTTTGCTGCTTTAACGCGGTCCTCTAGTTTCTCGGCTGTTTTTTTACGGCTTTTTCAATAATTTTTTACGGGCAAAGCATCGAAATAATCAATCTCATTGTTTTTGCATAATCTGTATTAACATTTAAATAAGCTTTACAAATTTTTTGAAGTCAAAATATATAATAGAATAAACGTTATAGTGGCCGACAGGAAGACATCAAGTAAAAGAGGTGCTTGACGGTGACCAAGATTGCGGCTGTTCTGCTTATCTGAAATAAAAAAAACCAAACGGCATTTTAATCTTCATATTTAAGACTAGCGATTGAACTAGAGTGAAGTCTAAATTACAAAAATTGACTTTTTTATACACTTTTAAAAATTACATTCTATTTTTTACTCATTTTTTCTTAAGTTTTTCGCTCGTACAAAAAAAACTATCGAAGCAATCATGATAATCCTAGTTCAATCGCTGGCTTATAACATATTAAAGATGCTGTATAAATTTGAACAAGATCGGTGCAGTAGTTTCTGAAATATCGTGGTCACCGTTTCGAAAAATGGTGTTTCGAGAAAAACGCGTTTGAAAGTATACCTGCTCCGTTCCAGGGCCGTAACTTGTGAACCACTTCGAATATCGAAAAATCCTTTGGCACACATTTTCTACACATGTTGTAGATGCGATTTATGAAGAAAAAAAAATCGATTTTTTCGACCCGAGAAACTAGAGTACCGCCTTAAGAGCTTCGTCGTTTTCTATAATGAAATTATAAAATTCTTTACATTGCACGTTGAAGTTCGATTTTATTTGTAGTTCCGCTTTTACAGTTACTTATTTCGATTTTTGGTCCACGTATTCATACACAAGAAAAAAAAACCCTTTCGGCCTGGGCGTTAGACACTGGGATGGAAAATACGTATTGTATTAGTTTTAGCAGATACTTGTTTTAATCCGTTGTTTTTAGAATCTGAATCCATGTCTTAAGAACATTATCACGCTTTTTTCTTGTATTATTTTCCCCAAGAGAGGCTTAAACCCCTTAAAGGGGTTATATACAGTTAAAATGTTCGAAAAATGGATTTAAAAAAATCGTAATGTACATATATTTAACTACACACACTGAAAAAACCTTGTCAATCCGGCGAATATTCTCAGATCAGAGCGTTCGAAAGTGCTTCTGAAACTTAAAACGCGTTTCTCTCAAAACTATGGTTTTAAAGTCGCTGAGCAAGATTTCTCGGAAACGGCTCAACCGATCAGTCTCAATTTTAACTCCATCTTTTCAAGTATATTTTTTAGTAATTAATCGAAGGTTTTTTCTCGCCGATAAATATTTTCCATTTTATGAACAATTTAAGGCCTACATTTTTGTCAAACATCGATTTTTTTTAGAAGCCGCCATTTTGTCAAATATTATTATTTAGCTTATTCCTTCGATCAATTACAAGATAATCCATTATATTGACGAAACATTTTTGGTTTTTTCATGTTAGATTATCCAGTCCAGAGATATCGTGCTCGCCGCGAGACGCCTTTTCTTAGAGGTGCTCCTGGTGATCAGCTATTGCAGCTTTCAAAATAATTATTTTTACAAATAAAAAATGTTAAAATGCAGTTAAAAGTTACCATAATATGTGTACAGATTTTTACGTTGATAGATTCAAAGGTCTCCTCAAAAAAAATTCTTGAAAAACACCATCTTTTTGGGCCTTGTGACTGTATATAACCTCTGAATATACAGAACTCTTCATACATACGCAGCCACTGACGCAACTGAATGTTATTGCCATACGCATGCGTTCATTTTTATTGTCCTTTATTGTCGATTTCAAAGTAGGGGACAAGATGAATTTTTGGGTTTGAAAATGGGGGCGTCCTTCGAAATAAAAGACGTCGGGCAATTCTGCATGTGACGGACGATATCATATAGTATATGATATACCTAAAATGTAGGTATACTGTTATGACATATGGCCAATTTGCGGACCGTACTCGTCCCCGCGTAAAATATTTGGCCCTTTTACCACAAAAAGCTGCCGACCCATAATCTATAGCGATGTGGAAGCTTGAAGGAATCAAAAACACAATTGACACCAAGAAAAACAGGTCTATCTATTGGATCATCACTCATAAAACATGTATGCCCCCATGGAAATTTATGTATGTAAAATATATGCAGAAAGTATATGCTACATATATATATATATATATATATATATATATATATATATATATATATATATATATATATATTTATATATCGGTCGCATATATAGTGACGAAAAATAGAATAATACGTATATATTCAGTATATATGCACCAAATATATGACGCATATATGACCGATATATTTTCGATATATTTTTCTGACCAAAAAATATATGCTACGTATAAACACTATATATGATGCATATATGAGGCATATACGACGCATATATTTTCGATATATTTTCAATCTATTTTTTTATCAAAAAAATATATCAAAAATGTATACGTCATATATGACTCATATATGTGTCATTTATGCGTCGTATATGACGCATACATTTTTGATACATATTCCTGACAAGAAATATATGCTGTGTATAAACACTATTACAGTTAAACTTCATAAAACTCAAAACTTAAACTTAAAAAAACTTAACTTACAGTTAAAGTACACTATTACATATAAATATGCTACGCATATTTGTATGTATGCAGTGTGTATGCAACATATATGCTAAATATATGTGGTATATATGCAGGGTAAATGCTACATATATCATTGATATATGATACATTGATATACAGTAATACGACGCATATACATCTCATATATAAAAACGTTACGAAAATTAGAATTTGGCACATATATGCAACATATATTTTCAATATACGGCATACATTTCACATATATTACAATTATTAATAAAATAAATTTGCAGTCTATTTTTGCGTATTTAAATTTCCATGGGGGTGGAGTTTTTAGAAAACTTTATAAAATCCTAGTGTTGAAAAGTATTTCTCGTATGCCAATCATAGAATAGAGTATGTCGCGTGTAACAAATAAAACTCTCAATGCAGGGAACCTTAATTCTGATGTCCATTCGTTAAGGGGTTAGGCGGCTGTGGAAATTAAAAGAAATCGTTCGTCGCTAGAGGCAACTCAAATTGAAAGGGAAGGCCTAACGTATGGTGCAGGCATCGCAGATTGAAAGTAAACTCACGATTACAATGATAGAACTGCTGTCATTAATAATGAACGGATTCACTTGAAATTTGCTACACTTATTCAGTGTAATAGTAGTTTAATCTTGAACGTTTTTCTTCTTAACATTTTTTTTCAATAGTTATTAACAATGACATTTATCCTCCAAAATCGAAAAAAAATCAAACATTTTTTTTAAATTTAAACACCATATCATAAAAAGCTCGGTCAAGTCTTAGCCAATATTATCAATTTTGAGAAAAAGAAACTCGTTTTTCTCGGTTCAGATTGACCAGGTGGCTAAAATTATGTGCACCGTTGAGCCCCTCACGTTCGAAGTCCTTCACAAGATTGTTCATAACTTCTTTATTTATCAATATTTTTAATGAAATTTGGTGGGGATATTACGATATCTGTGGCCCCTAGTTCTGATCACGCAGTCTTCTTATTTGACCAAAAATAAGACTTTTTTCACAAGTGGTAAAAATCGAAATTCGACCATTAAGGGGGTGAAACAGGGGTTTTAAAGTTTGGATTTATTTGGATATTTTTTTTAATGCTCACATATGTGTGTCATACACAGTTAAGGGGTTAAAAGTACTACTAGACTGTCTACACTAATTGAACAGCGAGGAAAACATGGTATAGGGTTATATATAAAATTAATTTGGCAATTTTCAAGTAAATCTGGTCAAAAAAAAGGTTTTTTTTTCGTACAAATCTTAACACTCCCGTTTCACCCCCTTAATGGTTACATTTTGGAAATGGCTGAAATACATGTTTAATTATTTGTATTGGAGTGTATTTATACCAAGATTAAAGCAAATTTGACCAAAAAATATGTTGTCTCTTATAAACTTTAAAACCCCCCTTTCGCCCCTTAAGGGTCCAATTTCGATTTTTACCACGCTTGAAACAAGTCTCATTTTAGGTCATCACACAACTTTGTTCATGAACATACAAATAAATATCCAATTTTTCAATCATGTAACTTATTCCTTTAAATGTTTTTTTTTTAATAACTCTGATTTTCGGGTCGCCGTACCTTAACCTCTTAATTCCACATTGGCACGCATATTAAAAGTACCGCGTCCCATGGGGTTAAAGTGAACCGCCAATCTCTTAAGGCGGGATATACATTTAGACAGGAAAAAAAGCAGTATTGAGGGATTTTTTAAACTAATAAATAATTATTCTACAATTATCAAACTTTAGGTATACTTTAATAGCATATTTAAGTATACTAAACAATTTTTTTAAATCATTTCATCATCAAAATGGCGGAGCTGTGGCAGAGTGTTACAGCAAGGTCGCCGCGGGAGTTGCGAATCGGCGTGCAGTCTAGCTTCCCGTAGACTTTGATTTGCAAAAAAGTTCAAACATTTTTTCAGTTAGAACATGTATAGTTTCTATGTGACGGTAATTAAAATGATGAAAATGCAAATTTGAGAAAATGGCACGCATTTACAAAAAAAAAGTCAACATTTCACGCAATATTTATGTAAAATGTGGATTAAAAAAGCAGTTTTTTTTCTTCAATTTTTCAAAAACAATTTTCGTCAAGTAGAAGCCACCAATATTATCAATATTTCTAACAAGTTTCAACTCAATCGGCTTAAGGGGAGATATACACCTGGATGGTCGAGGTCGAGGATTTTGAAGCTATGAACATTCCGTCGACCGTAGAAGATCTACGCTATGGGCCTGGTATCAATGATTCCATGTAAGTTGACAAATTTCATGATTTATTCATTCCCAAATTTTCAAACGCGTTTTTCTCAAAACCACGGTTTTCAAATCGGTACCCAAAATTTCTCGAAAACCAATGAACCGATTGCCTTGAGGTTTTTTGTGGTTATTCTATACACCATTATCTAGTACTTGTCATAGGATTTTTTTTCCGTTACTTAGTTTTTGTTTTATAGACAAAATAATAACTAATTTTTGGCCCAAAAATCACTATTTGTGTTCATATGTCCGCCATTTTGTCATAAATCGATATTTTCAAAATCGGCTATGACAAGCACTAGATTATAGTATCTAATTCAATAATCTTTTTGGTTTTTATTTTCAGATGATTTTTGAAGAAACGCCAGTGGGTACCATATACGCAGATTTTTTTACGACGCTCCAAGGATCATGCAATATCCTTGTATATTTTTGATATTTTTAAATAAAGAAAACTAAACATATTTCCGAATGTCTATACTTTTAGATAATTAAAACCCCAATCCGAAATTTCAAATAGTTTTCCTTGAAAAAATTCACAAAAATGACTTTTTCTCCGGCTCCTAGGTGTATATCTCCCCTTAATAGTTTTTGAGTAATCCTGCACGCCAATTTCGATAATGCAGTTTTGAGAAAAACGCGTTTAAAGTTCACGCTCGCTCGGAATCCGAGCGGTGAGGCACAACGTGGACGAGCTGTAACGTTTGAAGTTTTTCGAATTACGCTTTGAAACTTTAGGAAAATATTCTACATATATAGTTCTATCGTTTAAAGAAAAAAAAGAAATCGGTTTTTTGATCGTTGTAAATGTATATCGCACCTAAACCATGATAGAAATGAAAAGCCGATCGATCCGACTTCGACGACATCCAACAACATACATTGAACATTGCAAAATATCTCACTGGCGTCATAATGCGCAAAAGCAAATGAGAAGTATGAAAAAAATCGCAGTGATCCTGAACTAGCAATACACACTTGTTAGTCACTCGATGGAAGTTTTCAGAACGTTCCCCTGCGATCGATGAATATTCGAAAAATGGTTTTACGAGCGCAGAAACGAGATTAGATCGAAAAAGCGATATGATTTATTGAACAAATGAACAAAATACTGAAACAAGTGGATATGTCTAGTTTTTCGTTTTCATTGTTCGTCGCCCATGGGCAGGTTGTATTCCTTGTGGAGACTGGCAATAGTGACTCCTTGCATACTGGCGATCGCGCCCAGAACTTTCTGAGCCGCGTCCTTAATTTCGTTGTACTCGTGAAGGCGTTCCATTGTCTCCTTCATTGAAGGTCCGGCGTCCAGTTCAGCCTTCATTTTCGCTATCTCCTCGTCCAACTCGCTCTCGATATCCAAAAGTTGCCGGAGCTCGCTCTTTTCTTTGCCGCTTGAAACGTCGTTTGTTATTTCCTCGTTCTCACGATTTTCCGACGTACTTATCGCAGAGTTATCTGATTCTTGGGCTGGCTGAATCTCGTCAGTATCACGGATTCCAGACATTTTTGTCAATTAACAACCACTTTGGTACCTACGATTTTATTGTAGACACAGAAAAGAATATTTGCTACATGCGAATTAAAAAAATATCGCTTTAAAAAAATCTACACTAGAGAATCGCGTCTTTAGATTTCCTGGGAGTGAATTGTGTAATAAATTTCGTCGTAAAATTATAATAAGATTATGACTGGATATAAGTCGAATCTTGTACCGTGCTTCTTTTATCCGATTAATTTCTAGCATCTGCACGGTTGCCATTTATGGATGACCTCGAAGTTTGTATCGTTGGAATGCAACGAAAATGAATGCTTCTTAATTTCCGAATTTGTTTGCCATTTTTGGCTGTGAAAATTGCTCATACGTTTTTAGAAACTATCTGAATTTTTCGATTTGCGGAAAAAGGCGTCGGTACACGATAAAAATTAAAAAATGGAAAATAAAGGAAAAAAGTCGCATTCCAACGATGCAAAGTTCAGCGTCGTATTCATGGAGTGTTTAAAAATAGAGCTCTGGCACGATCGAATATGTTGAGAATATTCGACAAATGAGCGCGGTTTTGACAGCGAGAGGTTAAGAAACGCGTGTAATTGGGTCATGCGAAAAACAATCACCGGTCACAATTCCTCCGTATTCATTCGAATCAGTGTGAATTGTTGATAAAATTGCAGTGGAAAGTGAGGAGATATTTACTTTATCGGACATACGGTAAAACGGATTTTTTACTTCCGGATTAGATTTTGACGTGTCCGTAAACTTGTGAATTCTGCACACGTCGAATTAGTCACGCGGGAATGACGTTAGGCGTATACACAAGGAGGCACGAAAATATGTAAACTCATGGTAACCTTTTTGAAAGTCGCTCACGCGTATGTCAGCACGCGCACGTTCCTTGATGTGATTTAAAACAATTTTTTCTCTCTCCTTGCGATCATCGATCGAGATAAGATTCCGTCGCAGCTGAATGCACTCCTGCGTTAAGTTCTCCACGGTTTCTTGGATGCTCATTTTTTTATTCAGTTGACCGCACATGCTACCACCACAGATACCCAACAAAGAATACGTCTCGAATATTTTCCAAGACTTTCGATACGTGTACAAGAGCTTTTTCCCGTGGACAAGTGTGCGAAACATGACGGCTGAGAAAAGTCCTATTCCGAGAGAGAATGGAGATTGCAGAGAATGTGTCACTGGCACGGTTTTACGTACAAGCGAGGAAAATTGTAGGGTGGGCAGTGACCACGATCTTACATACAGGTCTGACAACTGCGGTACTGGGAGTAGGCACCCTTAGAGCTGCGTAAAGTTAGCGCCACGACTTTCGAATTTCGCATTTGTTTTGGTTCTAATCGTTTGTAAGTCGTTTGTAAGTGATTGTAAGAACAATTCGAACGTTTGTAAGATCGCCGTTTGGTTAAAAAATAGAAATAAAAAATTAGCGTGAAGTTAGCGCCAACATTTTTCTTGGGAATTTTTTTTGGTTCCAATCGTTTGTAAGTCGTTTGTAAGTGATTGTAAGAACAATTCAAACGTTTGTAAGATCGCCGTTTGGTTAAAAAATAGAAAAAAATTACCGTGAAGTTAGCGCCAACATTTTTATTTATTTTGCCATTGACATTCTTTGGGGGGTCTTTCAATCCGGAATCGTTTGTAGGTGACGAATATTCAAATTAAAACGTTTGTTAGATCATCGTTTCTGAAAAAAAAACGGCAAATACCACATGTGGTAACTTCCCTACGCATAGTCATATTACCCGATGAAGTTTGCGCCGAAAAATTCATTACTACGGTATTTCTACATAATAAATGGATTAATCGGTGTGAAATCGTTTGTAAGTGATTGTTAGAACAATTCGAACGTTTGTTAGATCGCCGTTTGGTTAAAAAATAGAAAAAAAATTACCGTGAAGTTGGCGCCAACACGTTTATTTATTTTTCCATTGACATTCTTTGGGGGGCCTTTCGATCCGGAATCGTTTGTAGGTGACGAATATTAAAGTTAAAACGTTTGTTAGATCATCGTTTCTGAAAAAAACGGTAAATACCATATGTGGTAACTTCCCTACGCATAGTCATATTACCCGATGAAGTTGGCGCCGAAAAATTCATTACTACGGTATTTCTGCATAATAAATGGATTAATCGGTGTAAAATCGTTTGTAAGTGATTGTTAGATCAATTCGAACGTTTGTTAGATCACCGTTTGGTGAAAAAAAAGAAATAAAAAATGACCGTGAAGTTAGCGCCAACATTTTTATTTATTTTGCCGTTGACATTCTTTGGGGGGTCTTTCGATCTGGAATCGTTTGTAGGTGACGAATATTCAAATTAATACGTTTGTTACATCATCTTTTTAAAAAAAAAACGGTAAATACCATATGTGGTAACTTCCCTACACATAGTCATATTACCCGATGAAGATGGCGCCAAAAATTTCATTACTACTGTATATCTACATAATAAATGGATTAATCGGTGTGGAATCGTTTTCAAGTGACGAATATTCAAATTAAAACGTTTGTTAGATCATCGTTTCTGACAAAAAAACCAAAATACCATATGTGGTAAGTTCTCCACGCATCGTCATATTACCCGATAAAGTTGGCGCCGAAAAATGCATTGCTACGGTATTTCTACATAATAAATGGATTAATCGGTGTGAAATGTGTGAAAATGTTGGCGCTAACTTCACGGTAATTTTCTATTTCTATTTTTTAACCAAACGGTGATCTAATAAACGTTCGAATTGATCTAACAATCACCCACAAACGATTTCACACCGATAAGGCCATTTATTATGTAGAAATTCCGTAGTAATGAATTTTTTGGTAGTTACTTCATCGAACGATATGACGATGCGAGGAGAACTTACCACACATGGTATTTGAGTTTATTTTCCAGAATCGAGGATCTAACACACGTTTTAATTTGGATATTCGTCAGTGATAAACGATTTCACACCGATTAAGCCGTTTACTATGTAGAAATAGCGTAGTAATTAATTTTTCGGCGCCAACTTTATCGGGTAATATGACGATGCGTGGAGAACTTACCACATATGGTATTTTGGTTTATTTTTCAGAAACGATGATCTAACAAACGTTTTAATTTGAATATCCGTCACTTACAAACGATTTCACACCGATTAATCCATTTATTATGTAGTAATACCGTAGTAATGAATTTTTCGGCGCCAACTTTCGGGTAATATGACTATGTGTAGGGAAGTTACCCCATATGGTATTTACCGTTTTTTAAGATACGATGATCTAACAAACGTTTTAATTTGAATATTCGTCACCTACAAACGATTCCGGATCGAAAGACCACCCAAATAATGTCAACGGCAAAATAAATAAAAATGTTGGCGCTAACTTCACGGTCATTTTTTATTTCTATTTTTAACCAAACGGTGATCTAACAAACGTTCGAATTGATCTAACAATCACTTATAAACCATTTCACACCGATTAATTCATTTATTATGCAGAAATACCGTAGTAATGAATTTTTCGGCGCCAACTTCATCGGGTAATATGACTATACGTAGGTAAGTTACCACATATGGTATTTACCGTTTTATCAGTAACGATGATCTAACAAACGTTTTAACTTTAATAATCGTCACCTACAAACGATTCCGGATCGAAAGGCCCCCCAAAGAATGTCAATGGAAAAATAAATAAAAGTGTTGGCGCTAATTCACGGTCATTTTTTATTTCTATTTTTTAACCAAACGATGATCTAACAAACGTTCGAATTCACCTAACAATCACTTACAAACGATTTCACACCGATTAATCCATTTATTATGTAGAAATACCGTAGTAATGAATTTTTCGGCGCAAACTTCATCGGGTAATATGACTATGCGTAGGGAAGTGACCACATGTGGTATTTGCCGTTTTTTTTCAGAAACGATGATCTAACAAACGTTTTAATTTGAATATTCGTCACCTACAAACGATTCCGGATTGAAAGACCCTCCAAAGAATGTCAATGGCAAAATAAATAAAAATGTTGGCGCTAACTTCACGGTAATTTTTTTTCTATTTTTTAACCAAACGGCGATCTTACAAACGTTCGAATTGTTCTTACAATCACTTACAAACGACTTACAAACGATTGGAACCAAAAAAAATTCCCAAGAAAAATGTTGGCGCTAACTTCACGGTAATTTTTTTTCTATTTTTTAACCAAACGGCGATCTTACAAACGTTCGAATTGTTCTTACAATCACTTACAAACGACTTACAAACGATTGGAACCAAAAAAAATTCCCAAGAAAAATGTTGGCGCTAACTTCACGCTAATTTTTTATTTCTATTTTTTAACCAAACGGCGATCTTACAAACGTTCGAATTGTTCTTACAATCACTTACAAACGACTTACAAACGATTAGAACCAAAACAAATGCGAAATTCGAAAGTCGTGGCGCTAACTTTACGCAGCGCACCCCCGTTCTCTTTTTTATTCCGATTTCTACCGCTTGGTGCGTGACGGCACGGGGAAGTAGTGGTGCGACGAAGAGAGAAATAGCTCTTCTCTCCTTTCCCCTCCTGTACACAACGCATGCGCCGTTTGCCTTAACTTAATTTACCATACTGTCGTGTAAACTGCATAATATACGAAACCAATAAAAAAATGTGTTGATTAAAAAAAAGATGACTACTTTCATCTAAAAAAAACTGAAAACTTTTTGAATACATTAATTCATACCAGCACATATTACGACCATTTACATCCTTTTTTTTCCGATGTCTCACAATACATCGTTCTTCGAAAAGTTTTTCGCACACGTACTGGGGCTCTTTCAGTCCCGGAATAGCATCGAGCTATTTTTTGTATCGTTCGACGTTTCTGGGCACGCGAAACACGAAGCATTTCTGCTTACAATTTTGTACCCCGTTTTACAATTGCGAACCGCGCAACCCTTAGCCATTTCGCATTTTGTTCGCAAAGACTACAAAAAAAATTGACACTTGTGCGTAAAAACACGATAAAAAATGTATCACGGTAAATCGTGTAGAACCTTCTGATATATGGTCGCAAATAAAGGTTATATTTCGACAATCGCACCACAAAAACATACACCTTGCCCATTCGCCGGTAAGAGGTAAGGGGGAAACTACTTCCCCTTGCTAGTAGCGACGCGTAGCGGCGCCTAGTGAATCGAAAAGTGAAGCCGATGAGCGTGCCTACCCCCACCACGAAAATTTAGCTTCATTGGAAGACCTGTATGTAAGACCGTGGCAGTGACTCAGATAATGAGGCAAAGTGGCGGTTCTCGCTTCTGCCTTTTGAAGCGCTGCTATCTAGTGGTGGGTCGATGAAACGCAGGTCCGAACAGCTGTGCAATGAAGCAGATTTTTCGGGATAAACAATATTTTTGGAGAGATTACGATTTCCGTGGCGCTAAAATATGAAAGTGGGTTTCGATAGGCTTTTCGCATCAGTTTTTGAGATATCGGTGAAAACATTTTTTTTTTAAGTGAATTGCGAAAGTATCACGTAAATATATTTAAAAAGTACATAATGTTTTTCCTTTTCATGGCAACCAAGAAGACTAGAGGTAAGGAGTACCAACGCAGTATCCAAAAAACGTCCATGGAAATCCAGACGGGAAGGGTGGCGCTGCTCTCGGACCTAACCAAATTGAAGTCAGCAACAAACCAGTGCCGTACAATACGCAGAAAACACCCTTTGCTACTTCATGAGGAGCGATAATTTGATCACATTAATTGTGAAACCAGTTGGTGAAGGAAATTTCAATGTGAGAAATTCTTCATCATCTGGGCCACTTTTTTTTCAACCTCTTCAATTTTTTTCAAAATCTGCCAGATTGAAATATTAGTGAAAAGGAACGTCTGTCATTTTTTAAAGATTTTTTTAGGCGTCCGTTCAGGGTTTTCAATTTTTCATCATGAACACTATATCCGAAAAAAATATTCGCCAAACAAAAAAAAACCCAAACAAACAAACGTTTTATTTTTTCCGCTTTATTGAAAAAAATCAAAATCAAAATTTTTCTGCATTGAGAAAATTGAAATTTGGCAAGAAATGAGAATAACATTTTTTTAAACCTAATAACACACGTTCGATTTTGGTACAAATTTCACAGGATGTCTGTCATTGGGTAAAGAGTCTGCGAAACAAATTTCAGAATGGTACCTGCGATGGTTACGATGAAAAAAAACCCTGCGAAATCTCATAACCGCATATATGCGGTTATGAGATGCGGTTTTCCGGAAGGAAAAGTGTATGCCAATTATCCACAGACCATTCCGGAGCTCAATGAAGCAATACGACGCACCATTAATGAAAATAGTCCGCAATTATGTCAAAATGTTATTGAAAATTTCGTCAAAAGAGTGAACGTTTGCAAACAGGGACGAGGACAAATGCAAATGAAAAAACGTTTCAACTTGCACCTCACTTTTCAACTTATTCGGGGCTCTACTTTGCACCGACTACTCTCTTTTTCATCATCTACTTGGGTCACATGGTAATCATAAAAATCCCTAGGCACGGGAATACGTTTAGGGACCGCGGCCATTTTCAACGCGTCATTTAACGTGATTCCAGCGTCATTTAACTTGACCAGCTAGTCAAGCGACGCCGAGTGGCTCGTAGGCTAACTAATTATTTTCCCGATCGATCAAGCAGTTTCCGTCAAGCGGCTCTTTGCCTCGAATTTCTGTATTGATCTCCACTCGATACTCAACCATCAAATTGTCTACAATTCCGCCTGCTGTCCATAATTCGTAAATATTGTTGCTAAAAGTGAATAAAGGGACGAAAAAAATGGCACTTGCACTTCGTACGGTGAGTGACATTTCTTTTGGGTTTTGTTCGGGGCTTCAGATCGTGTTTTCATGACATAACCTGCAAAGAGAGCGAGTTATCGATCTTTTAAGTAATTTGACAATATCCACCACCGTGTATTGCCTTGACGATATTCGATTACAAACATCGATAATCTCCACCCATAATGATGAGTTTGATAAAAAAACAGAGGACACCAAAGGGATTTTGTGAGGCAATATTACGCTTTCATTCGCCAGGCAATGCGATGCATGCAGCCGCAAGTGACTTCGCCGCAAAGATCCTTTCACGCGTCAGCTGTCGCGTTAAAATGTCAGTCGGCGCGTTACAGACCAACGTTGAAGCACAATCGTCCTCTGACGTACGAAATGGCCCTTCCGCCCCATTTCATCGCCCACAGAAAGTCATGGAACTCGTGGAACACTTGTGGGTGAAGCGCATTCTACAGCATGAATTAATACCGCAACTAATGCATTTTTCGAACAATGTTTTCATTATGGCGATTTTTGCAGCCAACATATTGGACGGAAATCGGCCTTCCGAAACGGCGATCGAGGATGTCTTCATTCGTCGTTTCATGGTCGGCACTTGGCACAACGTATTCGCCAGCGAAATAATCATCAAGAGGCAGCACAACATTGTCAGAATAGCCGGTATAATAAAGCAGAGCCTAGGAACAAGAAAAGTGTATTTTCTCATCGGCTATACCGAGCAACTTTTGAGCTATATGCTTCAATGTCCCGTCAAACTGGAACTCCAGTCTGTTTCTGACCCAAGATCTGTAATATACAAATACATCTAGTGTGCCCTATTGTAAAGATTGTAGAGTCGAATAAATGGAAAAAACAAGCGCAGCCTATTGTTTTTTTTTTGCGATAATGAAGTTTGCATAGTTGGAACGCGACGAAAGTTTCGTAGGCCCTTTTTTTGGTACGTTTAAGGGGCTATACCAGTGTGACACTTCAAAATTCGATTTTTTTGTTGCCTTTTGCGACAGATTATACTTTTAAGAATATCATTATCATTTATATCATCTATATCAATATCATTTTATCTTGTAATAATCGATAGGTCAATCTTTAAAAGCGTTTTCCTGGAAATGAGATTTTTCAAATTTGCTGACATTGTAACTCGAAGAGCAATTATCCGATTGACTTGAAATTTGAACTGAGTACTCTTGAATATATTTACTCTACAATGACGTAGGATATTTTTGATTGGATGAAAATTGACGATTTGGCATTGAAGAAAACGACCATTTTATAGGCAAGAAAACAGACTTTTTTTTCATAACTACGCCATTTTGTTAGATTTTGATATTTTTCGAAAATCCTACGTCATTGTACAGGAAATACCTTCCAGTTTAACGACATTTTTTCCTTTTTCGGTTTCAGCTACTCAATCGGCCGGAATCATGTCAGCAGTGGGGGAACTTTTTTTGGCGCCTCCGAAGGCAGCACATAAGTCGTTTGGATCTCAATATTTTTCTATGAAAAAATTATGTAATATAGGTCAAGTATAGCCAAATATATTCTTAATTTTCCGAAACATTTAATTGAGTACCTGTCTTCCAAAAAATTCCCGAATGTTTGTTTGGGTTTGTTTAAGGGATGCATTTGACCTTGTAACTTCGAGGTCATTGACCCCAGACATAAATGACCCAAACAAAAGTTACTCCTCTCGACGCCCGCTATCCGATGACACCATAAAAAATGGGGGGTTGCTTAGGGTCGCCTGGGTAGTGTCCCGTTACGTACACCCCAACCAAACGTTTTTCTTGGAAACAAATTTCGACGATAATGAAAAAAAAGGAAATTAAAAAGAATTTTCTTCGCATTCCAGCGATGCGAACTTCCACATTGTGCTTTTTTTCACCACCCCTCGCCCTTCCCAAACAAATAATCATAGTCACATTTTCATTTCAATATTTTCTATTTTATTTTTTCTTATGCGATAAATCGTTACATTCGATCATGATTCAAAATGCAGCCCATATACAATTATTGCATTTTTAATGAAACAGTAAAGTGCCAGTTCTACCCTTCAGATGGATATTTGATAACGAGGCATAGGGAAGAAAATAATACGCGAAAAGTAATACAATCTACGAATTTCTCGCAATTATTCAATGAAATTGTTCTGCTTTTTGCTTCAGTTGGTTTGTTTTTTTTTCACCAATTTTACTAGACCACTCCCTTATCCCTTATATGCCTTTACAACATGGTTTTCGTATTTTCAATATCCGTCCAGGTCTCGCATAGCTACATACTTTGTACTTTTACACTTGAATTCCGTTTCGTTTGTTTCTTCGAGTATTTTTCACTTGTACGCCGCTCCGAAAACATTTCACGCGCCCACTCATAGAGAGGAGAGAATGACGAAAGGTCGATTTCTCTAAGGACCTAAGGATCATTCACAATAAATCGGCGTTGTAAAAAAACAAAAACAAAAAATTATCAAACTAATAATAAACTCACATTTCGTTTCGACATAAGTATACATATTTATAGATAATTAAGGTAAATCCAAGTTACGTCAGACTAGATGCGCAACTTGTACAGCTCGTTGAAAGAGAACAAAAAAAAAACAAAAGAAATGCGTTGTGTAAAACTTATGCGTTACGTAGGATAATCGAAGGGACGTATAAAAACAAATTTAAAAAAAAATGGAAAAAAAAGATCAATGTATTCGCGGAATGGGGGATTCGCCTTGTATTGTAATTTTACTGATATGAGAATACTGGGTTCGATTTTTGACAATCGTCTTTGCAAAATTCAGCCGACCCGACGAGTTTTTATTTTATTTTTATTTTGCTACTTATCCGTCTCAGCAGTGAGTAGAGTGCGAAATGACAATACACGAGTTCCCGTACGTACGTTTCTGTGCAATAATATAATGATGTATACAACGGACGAGAAAATATTCATGAAAAAAAACGAGTGCGTTTGAAACTCGATGGTTGAATGGATGGAGTCTCGACTTTCGTATCCCTTCAAGTGTAATTGAGGCATCAACAATATGAATTTGGTAAATCCTCTGAAAGCTCACGCGAGACCATTTACGAATGGATGGAGCCGAGTTTGCAATACGGTGGAATCTGTTTTTACGCACCTGGGAAATGAAATTTGTCGAAACAAAAATCTTACAATGCATACATAGTACAGTCGTGCTGTATATTGGTATCGGAAATATTAGAAGAAGGCTAGTTTTTTGACAGGTGATTTTGTAGGTGCTGCGGGTGCTAAATCCAAGTTTGCCTAAAAATCGGGGTGTAGGGTTTTTTAGGGGATGAAAGGGGGTGGATTAATGCCAAACTACAACCCCCACGAGGTCGGCGCCGGGAGACAAAATGTTCAGAAAAATCCAGGCTTTATTTTTGTCCGCAGCGTCGAAGTCGTGGAAGTTCATTTCGAGGGTGAAAAAGTGGGGCAAAATTTTGAAAAATCAGTTTTCATTCGATAACTCTTTAGGAAAAATTCATAAAATTTTTGTTCAAATGGGAACGTTGTAGCCCTTGAAAAGACGCGTCGATCGAGTATTTGATCATCCCTCTCCAACAATATCTTCACCCCCCAAAAGAATTGTTGAAGTATAGAAAAAACAATTGTTTATTGAATAACTTTAAAAAATCGATTTTTCCGCGATGGTGTAAATGTACGAAAAGTAGAAAATAATTTTCTCTATATTTTCGTTCCTACGGACCACCCTTGAATTTTTCTTTTTCGACCCCCTCTCAGGGGTTGAAAATTCAAAATGAAATTCTGGGAAGACTGTTGACCGAAAATAAGGAGATAGGAGTTTGGCGCTGGGGACAAAAATATAGCTGAGGGTTCAAGCTACAAATTCTTCCACGGCGGCGAAACCGTGCGGTCAATAGCTTTCCCAGAATTTCATTTTGAATTTTCAACCCCAGAGAGGGGTTGGAAAATCAAAATTCAAGGGTGGTCCATAGAAACGAAAATATCGAGAAAATTATTCTTCACATTTCGTACATTTGAACCATACCCGAAAAATCGATCGTTTTTTAGTTATTCCATGAACAATTTTTTTTTGTATTTTAACCATTTTTTAGGGGGTCAAGATATTATCGAAGAGTGATGATCAACTACTCGATCAACCTGTCTTTTCAAGGGCTACAACATTCCCATTTGAACAAAAAGTGTACGAATTTTTTCTAAAGAGTTATTGAATTAAAACTGATTTTTCAAAATTGCACCCCACTTTTTGACCCTCAAAATGAACTTCCACGACTTCGGCGCTGCGGACAAAATTAAAGCCCGAATTTTTCTGCACATTTTGTCTCACGGCGCCGACCTCATAGGAGTTGTAGTTTCGCATTAATCCACCCCCATCCCCTAACAAAAAACCTTACACCCCGATTTTTAGGCACACTTGGATTTAGCACCCGCGGCACCTGCAAATTCACCTGCCGAAAAACTAGCCTTCTAATTTTTTTCGATTCCGGGGTTTTTCAGCGACAGCACGACTGCACTGACAGTTTTAGTTCTTTCGTCTGTTTCTTTCCCATCTAAATCGCATATCGCTCTTATGATACAACTACAGGCCAAGATGTGCTGTGCTAAGCGTACGTTCTTTTTTTTCGTCAATCGTTCGCTCCGCAATTTATTTATTCGGCCTACCGGACCTTTTGCAACTTAGCACCACACCACATATATATATAATGAAATGTACATGTCTATAGATATTACTTCATCGTCTTATTTTTGTCCTCGAACGACCGGAGTAACGGTTGATTCCAACAAGAATTTCCTTTCGTCTTACGGTACTTTTACAATTCATTGCGCGCTAATACAAATTCGACGATCGGATATTTCATCCGGATTTTTCTTCGTCTTCCTCGGCAATAACGAGCTACTATGGTATATCGGGAAAGAAAAATTCACAAGCCCAGTCATATCGTACGAAATAAGCGAAAAATTGTCAGTACGTGCTGAATCAAATTTTCACACAAGCCTCGTTACTATTCGAAGTTCGAAACATTTCCGAATCGAATTTCGTGCATCGCGGATCTATTGCAATACGGGCATTATCATATTGTTTTTACTTTTTAATCGAGCCACTTTCACATAGAAAACAAAGATCGTTGTACCTTGAGAATGAAAGGCATATCTGCCCTGGCACGTGTTCGTCTTGGATATTGAAACTTTTCGTTACTTCGAAGCAAAAAAATGAAAAACAACCGTCTACATTTGTTATCAGGATCAATTGATCTGCGATCATCCTACAGATGATCATCGAAGGAATCCTTTGACGACATCGGGAATTTAACCACTGTTGCAGCTTATCGAAAATCATTCGTAGATGAAACAAGCGAATAATCCACGGCCGACGCTTTTTCGCGAAGTAACGAAAGTTCGACATCCACGAAAACATCTCGCCCGTTTGGTTCGAGACTCGGTAACCTGCGGCTCAATCAATAACCAACGACGTTATACATTGACGAATCCAAATGGAAATACTCTGCGTACGTAACGCGCTCTCATCGTGAATGTATGACGTAGAATGATTGAAAGTAGAAAAAAAAAAGTTTACCTAATATTAACTATAATCTAAGACCAATATTAATCTACAGCCATGCAGATGTAGGGAATAATTAATCAGGAGAAAGTTTATCAGTTATCGAGTAAACCGTCACTTTCCATTTACATGAGAGCATCTCTCGTTACCAAAAAAAAAGCATTTCGGATGAACCATTTGTCCTGCCTTACGAGAGAAACTTACAGCGTTTGTAATTCGATGTTAAACTCCTTGCTCCATTATTCGAATCGTTTGTTTTCCTGCAAATTGCAATTACGAGTACCGCAGATCGCGTTATGGGAAATTGATGAAAAAAAAAAGAAATGCTTTTTTTTGCAGTAACGAGAGATTTATCTTGTGAATTGTGTGTCTTTGCTCTGTAGAATAAAAACGAGTAGACGACGAAACAGAGGGGCTTATTCGTCCGGGGGCAGCTAACGTTTCGCTTTCTTATTTTTTTTTTCGGCGAATTTGATCATTGTACGCGCTCGCAAAGATCGGCAATTTTTTTCGTTCCATTAGCTGCAGCTGAGATAAAATGTAATGGATTTTGTCACATTAGGCCCGAGATCCGACAACAAGCTAAATCCGTTTTATTTGTCTCGTTTGCGCGACGCTAAATTGCCCCGAGATAAACGACGAGAGAAAAAAAAATGTATTCACACTCGACCAACAAATATACAAATAGCGAATGTCAATCATACGATTCACGAATTAAAACTATTTCTGCAGTTACCTACTTTATACAACAATTCACTACACAATATCCTGTGGACGAACTCACTCGTGTACCACTTGTTCCGTTCAGTTGTTTCGTGCTTATGATTTCTTCTTATCGACAAAATCTTGAGATTTTTTTGCTTCCGTTCGGATCAACGTGCGCGGAGCTTTTTTTGTCCACAATTGTGTCTCGCTGGAGTGCAAAAAAACTTTTCGCTCGAACGAGAAACTTTTGCCAATATTCGCTTCGGTAGACCTTCCACGACGAATCGATAGATCGATATTTACGTTAGAACTATATTTCACAGTTGACTCGCTCATACGCCGTTCCGCTGGCGCACGAAATATGTCGACGCGGGAATTTTTGGTGTTGAAAAAGAAATCAAGGTGTCGAAAAGAAGAACGTTTCGAGATCATACGGATAATGAGTTGTTCGCGTTTGGACGACATCAAAATAACTTGAAAAACCGGAAGTTATGTAATGTGGAGGTTTTCTTTCAATGCAATGCACGTCGTGTGCAAAGTTCCCAATTTTTGTTCCAACGAAAATTGATTTTTATCACCAATTTTATTACCGTCCGGATTATTTTGTAAAAAGAAAATACACGGTGAATGAAAATTAACTAGAACGGACAAAATCATTTTAATAAACTCGTAACTTGAGGCAAATACGTTTTATTCCATTTCGACAGTCGTAATTATTAAGTGTTGTGCAATTAATAATAAATGGATCGATAATTTTTCAACCAACTGAATCAGAAAGTAGTAGACTCATAGTGTACTATATATATATATATATATATATATATATATATATACACACACACACACATACATATATATATATATATACACACACACACACACACACATGTATGTATGTATGTATGTATGTGATCAATACATACACATATATATATAATTACAAATTAATAGAAATTAATGAATGGTTTCACGGTTCGAATTTTCAACTGAATCATTTCACAATACTAATTATATATAATGGTCGGTGTCATGTATGTATGTATGTATGTGAGTGCGACAACGCATGCGAACATCATATTACATTATCATACTTACAAATTACACTCGCTACGATATCGTCTATTAATCCTTATTTAACATTATATCGTATTTTGTTAAAATTTTTCGTTTTATCAATATACGTGGCCAATAAGAACAGATTTGTACTTGCATTGAAATTGTTTAAGTCAACTCCAATCACTTCGCACAGCCCAGTATAGCGTGTATGTTCATTTTTTTTCTCTCCCATAACCTTCTTCAACATTTTTTTTGTTTGTTTTAGTTTTATCTTTAAAAATACAATATTTTGTCTCAATGGATGGCAGCATTCTTATCAAAAAGTTGGCTTGGAGAATGTTGTAATGACATTTAGGAAGATCACAAGGAGGGTCAAGGGAGTTAGATCGAGATGGTAGGAGGAGCCTTTCTATCAGACGCTAATTTGTTTAATAAATATGTGAAATTGCTCCAATTGGTTAATCTCAATATCACAGAGGTTTGATCGGAATATTTCTTTTCTTTTTTTCTTCTTCTTTTCTTCTTCGTTAACGTTATTCTTTTTTCTTCGCTTTTTTTTTGTAGGAAAATAGGTATCTACATATTACGATGATCATAGATGTTAAGATATACAGGCGTGGGTAGTAGGAAAAACACAACAACAAAACGTTATTACTTATTAAAAATGCAATACACTATACATGGGCTAAACGCATTACAACACGACTCCCGTCACCTGGTCATCAGAATTTTTCTCATCATCATTGCATGTGTCAGCTTTTTTTCTTCATTGTTCTCTTTGTTTCTTTGTTTCTTTGTTCTTTTTATTCTTGGTTTAATGTGCGGCAATCTGGAGTATCGAAACAATCGCTGTTGCTCAAATAGTAATGGCCAAGATAGCGACTGGTATTGCTGGAGCCAGAGAATGTAAGAGAAGGAGATGCGATGGAGTTTCTTTTTGTGTGTACGTGTGGTTTCACTTTTTTTCTTTCTTTCACCTTTCATTATCGTTAGTATTACATTTATCGTTCTCTCATATTTCTTTTTTCGTTTTACTTGGGCCTAGATCGGAGCGGCTGCTACCTACGTGAGATCAAACCGTTACTAGTCCCCACCGTTGGTGTCATTTCCAGTTCGACTAACAGGGGAAAATGATCTGAAACATAAACGTATTTTCGTGAAGAAGTTTCGGTTTGTCATTTTTTTAAAATGAATTATTAAGGGGTAGGCTACTGTGGAAATTTAAAAAAAAATCCAATTCAAACTCAAATCGAAGGGGAAGGCCCAACATATAGTGCGGGAATCGCAGATTGAAGGTGAATTTATGAGTACTATAAAAGTGCTAGTAAAACTTTAAGGGGTTAGGCCACTCTAGAGGCCGAAAAAATAGGCTTTTTGGGGATTTTTTTTTTCAGAAAAACTACAAAATAAATCGAGATTACAAAAAAGGGCGTTTATCATACATATCAGTGACTGTATACAATGATTTTTTTGAAACGATTAATTTCAAAATGGCGTTTATCTCAAACCTGCATTTTTTAAGTTGGCCGGAAAGAACTCAGACAACTTTCAACCGATTCACTTGAAATGTTGAATATATCCTGAAAAATACATTGTCTATGGAAGTACGCAGGATTTTTTTTTATATTGCATAGTTCATTTGTTATTAACAATTATCTGACGATTTTTTAGGCAAATTTTTGAAAAGTGAAAAATGCCGTCAGATAATTGTTAATAACAAATGAACTATGCAATATAAAAAAAATCCTACGTACTTCCATAGACAATGTATTTTTCAAGATATATTCAAGTGAATCGGTTCAAGTGAATCGGTTGAAAATTGTCTGAGTTATGTTTCCGGCCAACTTAAAAAATGCAGTTTTGAGATAAACGCTGCAGAGCCGCCATTTTGAAATGAATCGCTTCAAAAAAATTATTGTACACAGTCACTGATATGTATGATAAACACCCTTTGTTGTAATCTCGATTTATTTTGTAGTTTTTCTGAATAAAAAAAATCCCCAACAAGCTTATTTTTTCGGCCTCTAGAGTGGCCTAACGCGTCTTTCTCGAAACGATGTTTTTCAAAACGGTGTACACGATTTATCGACATCTATAGAATGGATTGGCTTGACATTTGGTACACTTATTCAGTGTAATAGTGGTTTAGTCTTGACCGACGTTTTCCTCCTTAACATTTTTTTTTTCATCAGTTATTAACAGTAATGATTGCATGTATCCTCGAAAAATATTTTGAAAAATTAAAAAATATTTTTTTGATGCTTCAAACACGATGACAAAAAAAGCTCGGTCAAGTCTTAGTCAATATTATCTATTCTAAGAAAAAAAAACTCGTTTTTTTGTCTACAGTGGATTAGTCTTGACAGACGTTGTTTTTCTTAACTTTTTTTTATTAGTTATTAACAATAATGATGCCACGTTTCGTTGAAAAATCGAAAAAAAAAATCAAGAAATATTTTTTTGATGATTCGAACACGACAGCAAAAAAAAGCTCGGTCAAGTCTTAGCCAATATTATCTATTTTAAGAAAAAATACTCTTTTTTTGTTTCGGATCAACCGGGTGGCCAAAATCAAGTAGACTGTTGAGTCCCTCGCGTTCAAAGGTCCTTCACCTGATTCCTCGTAACTTCTTTAATTATTAATATTTTTTAATGACATTTGGTACACAAGTTTGTTAATGTACATACAAATAAATGCCCAAACGATTGTCCAATCCTCTTATTTATTCCTTGGAAATTAATTTTTTTTAATAATCTAAGCCTAACCCCTCAATTTTGATGTTAAATTTCGAACTTTACATAAATGCACTTGAAAATGAATGGAGAAGTTATGATTTTGCATAACTTAGTGTTGCCAAAAACTACTACGATATTCATTCCTCTCAATTTTGCTCAGTTTTTATGCGTTTGTACACTTTTTTAACGAACGAGGTTTACTCACCAGACGGTATATGAGGATGTGGACAACCGACCACTTTGTGTTCTCTGAACCAGTCTGCACTCAGAGGTCCCAGCAGACCCAACGGTACCATACTTTGCTTCGAGTAGAAAATGTAATCTATTATCCCTTTAAAATCGAATCTGTAACGAAAAAAGCAAATACACATTTTACTTTAAAGTCCGTAAACGTAATCGCGTATACTTTACGTATTTCTTTTTCTTATTCTCAAACTTACGTATAGTTGGTATAGGGCATGATATCTTCACTGTACGCAGAAGCCAGTTTGAACGAGTGAGTAAATTCGTTTGGTTTTTCGCAGCCGGATATTTTTTGTAAGCACGCTTTGTACGCCAATTCTTTGAAGTCACGATGATCGGACGATACTCGTCCTGATGTCAAAAACTCAATGACCCCTGTGAGTAGAAAATGAATATTTTTCGGTCGTAGCGATAGCTCAATCTTAATCTTATGGACGGGTACACGGGTGTCGACTTTTTGTCTCTGGATATTCTCTCTCGGATTTGTTTTTGTTGTATGTTGGTAGAGTGCGAATGTTCAAGTGATTTGGAATATTGTGCTCTTATTTGTAAATTTAATAACGAGTAATTCTTAACAATATTCGCAAATGTGGGTAAACGAGCTTAAGGGACTATACCAGTCTGACACTTTCAAAAAAACGATTTCTTTTGCCTTTTTCGACAGTTTATACTTTCAAGAATATCATTATCATTTATATCATTTATATCAATATCATTTTATCTTGCAAAAATCGATAGTTAAATCTTTAAACGCGTTTTTCTCGAAATGAGATTTTTCAAATTTGCTGACATTGTAACTCAAAGAGCAATTATCCGATTGACTTGAAATTTGAACTGAGTACTCTTGAATATATTTACTCTACAATGACGTAGGATATTTTTGATTGGATGAAAATTGACGATTTGGCATTGAAAAAAACGACCATTTTATAGGCAAGAAAACAGACTTTTTTTTCGTAACTACGCTATTTTGTTAGATTTTGATATTTTTCGAAAATCCTACGTCATTGTACAGAAAATACCTTCCAGTTTAACGATATTTTTTCCTTTTCCAGTTTCAGCTACTCAATCGGCCGGAATCATGTCAGCAGTGGAGAAACTTTTTTTTTGGCGCCTCCGAAGGCAGCGCATAAGTCGCTTGGATCTCAATATTTTTCTATGAAAAAATTATGTAATATAGGTCAAATATAGCCAAATATATTCTTAATTTTCCGGAACATTTAATTGAGTACTTTTCTTCCAAAAAATTCCCGAAAATCACCCAAATTTTCAGCGTTCACACTGGTATAGCACCTTAAAGAGTTGCATATTTTACTAAATAAAATAAAATACGCACACACGTATACACATTCCTGCTGAATGTAATTTCTTTTACGCTTTGAAACATTTCCAACATATTTCCATTAAAATCTCGGAAAACAAAATTCCAACTAAAACAAAATTCCTTCTATGAAGAAGCAGTAACTTGCTAAATAAAAAAATTATATTTTTCATCATAAATGTTGATTTTCGTCTTTAAAATTCCGTCAAAATTTCAGTTCGAATATTAATAATTATGAATGTTATGTATTCTTACCGAAAAACAAGTACATTTGAAAAGTTTCTTTGAACAACATGATTTATCTGAGAAAACAATTGTAAAAATGTTTTTTTTTATGATTGTGATAATCACAACTCAACGAAAAATTCTACGTTTCCTATCAAAGGAAGAGTTTTCAAGCTATCCGTCTCAAATTTTGACTTCTCTTTTTCGAAGACATTTTCAACCGTTAAAAAAAAATTTTAATAAAAATTAACGTTCAAAAATTTATTTTCTATTCTTCATGAGTGCTTTGATTGGACATAAAAAAATCAGGCTGATTAGCGTATTTCAACCATCGAAAAAAATCGCGGAAATGAGTTACTTTTCTTCCTGTTACACTGTGATGATCCCTTCAAATATATTTAATTTGAATATACATCAAGAGGCAAAAAATTTACGAAATTATGACAATCATGATTTTTTTTGTAAAGACTTCGCTTAGTCGCTCGCTTTTACAAAAGTATTTGATACTAGGGCAGAATAGATGTGAAAAATGAAAGCAACAAATCTCACCTGAGTCAGGTAACGAATTGAAATCGCCGCATAATAATACTTGAACATTGGAAGGATCGGGCTTGTGACCGGGTCTGAAAGAATGTCCCGCTCGGTCCAATATTGTACGCAGCTCGTTACTAAGCATCATCGTCTGAATGAGCTTTACGTCACAGAACTCCGGATCCCAATGAATGTGCGCAGTACAGAGCAAGATTGGCTGTTGAACTTGAGCGGGATCCGACGGAAGGCCTGAAAGAATATTCCAAAAAAAAACATGTTTACGATAGTCACGAATTCCTTGAACAATAAAAGTAGCTGCAGAATGTGTTCGTCTTGGATATGTTCATTCGTAAAGCTTACTTTGGAGTCATATAAATATGTAAATTAAGGGTTTGGGCTACTTTTCTGAATGACGAACGTTCGTTTGTCGCTTGAGGCAACTCAAATTGAAGAAGGTCGAACTGATGGTGCAGGAATCGAAGATTTGAATTGAACTTATGGTTACGACGATAGAACAGCTGGTAAAACTTTAAGGAGCTATACTTTATAGTGACACTTTCAGAAAATCGATTTTTTTGCCTTTTTCGACAGTTTATACTCTCAAGAATATCATTATCATTTTATCTTGCAAAAATCGATAGTTAAATCTTTAAACACGTTTTTCTCGAAATGAGATTTTTCAAATTTGCCGACATTGTAACTCAAAGAGCAATTATCCGATTGACTTGAAATTTGAACTGAGTACTCTTGAATATATTTACTCTACAATGACGTAGGATATTTTTGATTGGATGAAAATTGACGATTTGGCATTGAAAAAAACGACCATTTTATAGCCAAGAAAACAGACTTTTTTCGTAACTACGCCATTTTGTTAGATTTTGATATTTTTCGAAAATTCTACGTCATTGTACAGGAAATACCTTCCAGTTTAACGACATTTTTTCCTTTTTCGGTTTCAGCTACTCAATCGGCCGGAATCATGTCAGCAGTGGAGGAACTTTTTTTTGGCACCTCCAAAGACAGCGCATAAGTCGCTTGGATCTCAATATTTTTCTATGAAAAAAATTATGTAATATAGGTCAAATATAGCCAAATATATTCTTAATTTTCCGAAACAGTTAATTGAGTACTTTTCTTCCAAAAAACTCCCGAAAAACACCCAACTCTTTAGCGTTTACACTGGTATAGTGAACCCCCCCCCCCCTAAACGCGATTTTTTCAAAAGCATGTTTTTGAAAACGGTGTACCCGATTTCTCGATATCTAATGAACGGATTGACTTGAAATTTGGTACACTTATTCAGGGTAACAGTAGTTTAGTCTTGACCGACGTATTTGTTCGGAATATTTTTTTTTCATCAGTTATTAACGATAATGTCATATTTCCTCGAAGAATCGAAAAACGATTCAATACGTTTTTTTTTTCATTGAAACACCATATTAAAAAAAAGCTCGGTCAAGTCTTGGCCAATATAATCTATTTAAAGAAAAAAACTCGGTTTTTTGTTTCAAATCAATTTTATGGCCAAAATCAGGTACGCCGTTGAGCCCCTCACGTTCAAAGGTCCTTCACGAGATTGCTTATAACTTCTTTAATTATTAATATTTTTTAGGAAACTTGGTACACAACTTTCTTATTGTACATACAAATAAATGGCCAGACCATTTTTCAATCTTACTTATTCCTTAAAAATCGATTTGTTTAAATAACCCGGATTTTTCGGCCGTCACCGTGACCCCGTGAATATACACTATTATTAAATATTACTAATAACATTTTCGGTAAAATATGCCCATTCTGGTTTACACATTTTTTCAATCGCCCTCGGAATTTTGGAAAATCTTCGCCTGTTCGTCGATTTTTGTAAAACTTTATCACAAATGTCGATGCAACATAATCGCCGTCAGACCTTTGTCAAAAAAATTCAATAACGACGATCCTGGTGGTCGATAAACTATCCAAAGGTTCAGAGTAGACATTGAAAGCAAAAAAACCCTCCAAGTCCCACAAAATTTGTATGGTTTCATGGACTTTCTACAGAAATGAAATCGAAACGAATTGCAGCTGGTTGTTACAATCGTTGCACGAAACATTCCGAGTGTCCTTAAGGTAGACCGAGCGTGCGCTCTTGATTTCTATAGATTTTGTTCAAATTTTAACCAGACATTGTTCATATCATTATGCATGCTTGAGTGAAATTTCAGAACAGTCGACTATTTGGGTTGGGAGATAATGGGTTTCTAAATGGCGACTTTCAATACTGCAGGGTCTGCATTGAAATTTAGACAGAATAATTTTTCGTAAAAAATATTTTTCCCCTGTAATAAAGACACATATGGCAATACCGCATCATTCCACCTATCCAATGACGTAAGTTTGCGCGGCATATTCAAAATAATACTGCAACACCAATTTTTATTTGGATGTAATTTTTAATCGAAGTTTTTAATTAGTTATGAATTAATCGACACTTTTATTTGTTAAGGGGTTACCCCGACTTGCGATTTTGAAAAAATCGATTTTTTTTATTGCATTTTTTTGAAGTATAAGTATACTTTTTTGAAGTATAAGTTTACAAAAAAAAATATTTTCTTCGTGTAAACTGAAATTGAAACTTTAAACGCGTTTTTCTCAAAATGGCATTTCTGAAGTGGGTGACCAAGATTACTCGAACACTAATGAATCGATCTTCTTGAAATTTTGCAGGCTTATTTAATACATAAAAATGTAGTCTTTAATCGTTCGATTTTTTTTTTCGAAAAAAAAAAAATGGCCGTTTTATAGCCAAAAAACGGCCGTTTTTTTTTCGTTAAAATCGAACCATTAACTTTCACTGTCCGCCATTTTGTGAAAACTGAATATTTTTTAAAATCCTTCGATTAAAGACAAGTTTATACTTATATTTGACTAAATCCATCCGCATTTTTTTTCCAGATGATCCATTTCGCCGCAATGTTGGTCACCGCAAACCGTGTATATAAAAACATTATTTCATTGACGGCCATTTGCCACTAAACAATGTAATATTTTTCAATAAAAAAATTACTGAAAGTTCTTCAAGATGTGTTCTTTAAGATGGTATATTGATCGATTAAAAGTTTTGTAGTTTTCTTTAAAAAAATTCATGAAAAAGGCCTTTTTTTGCGCTACAAGTGGGGGTAACGCCTTAATGAAGATAACATAAACAATATAAAATATTAATATTTATAACGCAAATATTTTTTTATGATAAAAGTTTTTAACTTTAGGAACACGATAATTATTTTTTTCTCGAAATATTGAACAATACTGTTTTGCGGTGTTGTCATACGTCTTCTTATTATAGAGGACAAATATTTTTCACGGACAATTATTCTGTCTTTACTGAACGTTTTTAGCAAAACTGAATAGTAAAGGAAATCCAAACTTTTTTCACTCTTTCCCTAACTAGTTTGCTGTCTCAACATAATTTGTTTTCAAAATTTATAAACACATTAGAATGGTATGAAGAATTATGTGACTTGACTTTCGAACAATGCAGATCTCCCAATCTAAATAGTCGACTGTTCTGAAATTTCACTCAAATATACATAATGATATTAGCAATGTCTGGTTGAAATTTGAACAAAATCTGTAGAAATCATGTGCGCGCGTTCGTTCTACCTTAAACTGCGCAAGAAGTAGCAAATTTATCGTCTCTCTCTCTCTCAGAAACTTCAAATTTTCCATCTTAATTTTAATTTTAATGTTATCTTTATTATTATTAATTATTTTTAAGCAATTATTATTTTACTATATAGTATGTTTATTTTTTATTTTATTTTCGTTATTTTTATAATATAGTCTATATAAGCTAGTTTGGTTCCATCATACATGTGTTAAGAATATGCATATGCAGTCCGTACAAAAACTTGCACAGTACTCTTAGGAAGCATACGCTCCAGAGTACGAAATAAATAACTGTTTCTCTCAAAAACCATAAACGCCAATGTTTCGTTTAAAACGCCTTTCTTTTTTTATTTACAAACCGTTACAAATAACTTAAGCGGACAATATTACCAGTGTACTTGGAACAGCCACGATGACATCGGCGCCAATATAAGTATCGATATATATGCATATATAATATATATATGATACGATAAGTGAGAAAGAATCGCACAATGTACAATTATTATCGACGAATTACGAGTCCTCAAGGTCTTCGCGGCGATCAGAAGATCACAATGAGAGTGAAAACGCCGTAGAGCAGGACGCAGGGATAAGCGATGAGAAGGCGTTGTTTCTCCTCGCCCGACATAGCGCAAAAGAGTCTCGAAGCGGACAGAGTTGCCCAACCGACGGCCAGTGCCGCGAGCATCATTCCTATCGGCCCGCGCAGCGTAGTGAAGATGCCCAAGCCAGCCAGCGCGACAACCGGCAAGAGGCAATAGCCGAGAACAGACGCGACCGACGCCAGGGTCACATTGCCGGTGCTGCTCATCAACGACTGCAGAAGATACATCAGTATGCAGGACGTCACCGCGAGTCCGTAAACGTAGCCGAAGTGAGCCTTCGATCCGGCGAGAAGTAAAAATGCCGCTAGAGCTAGGCAAAATGTCACCGGACCCGCCAGATCTGCGTCTTGCGTCAGATAATTCCCGTCGTCTATTTGTCCCCTTCGGTGAAAGGGATTCAGCACCGCTAGGGTCTTTTGCATTATCCGATCCGGGTCTATGCCCAGTTCTTCCAGCAACGGCGGCTCGTCCTCCTCCTCTCCGAAGCCCGGTGGCGCTGAAGATAATCCAAGCTTTACTCCTACGGCGGTTTGACGATTCGCGCAAGGCTCTGCACTCGGCTTGCGAAAGTTCCTGACATTACTTTACCCCGATGGTTCGAAACTCGCGTAAGGCAAGTTAGTAAGAATTCCGCCTAAACGGAATCCACGTTTTCCATAAACTCGAAGAAATCGCATTGACTGATGATAAATATTCATGATTTACATTCTCGGCATACAGGCTCTAATTTCTTACAATCTATCATTGGATCGTCGATAAAAGTTTGTAAAAATCATGCCCGAACGCGGAATAGTCGAGTCTAGCCTCAAAAAATGTAGCTTGAGTGTTTTTTTTTTCGTTTTGTTCTAATTTTTTTTTTTACATGTACGGACAATCTACCACAGCTTGTAGTATAACTTTTCGGGGAACGTGGAAGAATGACAATCTGGAACTTTCGCATTGCCCTGTGAGAAACGCTTACGGTGCGGAATGTAAAAAAAAAATAAGTACTACCTTTGAATTCGTCGGCGGGATACATCATTTCCCCGCTGTACGCATTTTGCGTAGGATCGAGATAAGTTTTTGGCGCATAAGGCGAATATTCGCCGACTTGCTCGTCGGTGTATGTTTGAAACTCGAATTGTGGGTTAGGTTGGCCGAAGCCCGACGTCTCGAAGTTATACTGTCCCTGTGGTGGTTGTGTCCAGTAATTTTCTTGGCCCGAGTAACCCGACATTGTGCCTCGTGATTTTGTGAATTTCTACTTCGGGATACGATACTCCGAAGTTTTGATGAAACGCAGAAACGAGCACAGCGATAACAAAGTTATCGGCCATTAACACACACGCACGTACGTCAGCTGTTCTCGTTCAATCGTATTCGCTTATTTCGATATGACCAATCGTCGATGCGCTTCTTTCTCGAGATACAATCGATACGCGCGAATCGATTGTTCGACGAATCGACTACACCGCGACCGTACCATGTGCAGTGAACTCTTCATAACTCGTGTCAACGCTCTCGGGACTGTATTTCCGTGGTACTGGAGAGAGTGGCATGCTAGAGAGCGTCACCCACCCGGCTCCTGACACTAGTAGATAAATGCTGTTCGCAAAATGTCTACCGCACTGTGGCGTTAGCAGTCGTGTGACAGGCATGCATATATATGTATGTTGCGCCGGTGTTTCGAATATTTTACACGAATAAAAGTCTATTGATATATTTGGAATGATTTTCCGTTCGAACACAATAAATAACGTCGCAATAACGATAACAGGACGTAAGCCACGAAAGTATCGAATCGGTCAGCTGATTGGAGTATTTAGAGCCGAAGGCTGTTACACAACAGCCAACGCTAGGTAGTGGCGATTTTAAGAACCAAAAAGCCGGGACAAAACACCTTTTCGTTTATCGTATAGGAATAGGAGGCCAGTGTCAGGGGGCTGCACCCACCGCAAGCTTCTGAGCTACGTAGTGTGGCGGGATATAGTTAGGTCAGGATGAACGTTTAAATGTCACATGTTATTTTTACTACGTTATTTCAGATTGGAATACTTTGTTATTGTTTGAGGGTGAATAATTTTTGGACGAAATCATAGTGAAATATTGTTTTCCAAAAGTGCGTTGAACATCGAAGCTTGAGCACGCGAAACTAGACCGCTGAGAGGAATTCCAGTATTTCTCTGCCGTGGGCATCAAATCCACATTGCATTATCCAGATTTTCATTGACTGGATCGCGCATTCTTGCACTTTTTTCTCTCATATTATTGACAGCTGTTTTTCTGTTTTTTCCAGTGTGACAGACAGCTTTCCAGACAGCTGACTTTCTGTTTTTTCCAGTGTCGAACCGTTGATTCCGCTACATGCACACTTTGGGCGATGTCGGAAACTGATATTCCGTTCTCGATATTTTCTAATGCCTTTTTAATTGAAAGCGGTACACTTTTCGCTTTTCTTTTTTTTTCGTTCATGTACTTTATGACTTTTGGAATCACGAAGTGGAAGGTTAATATTGAAATTGGGGTTATGATTGCACCCCACGCGCCTTCCTGTAAATAAAGGAAAGTGGAGGTAACACTTCTTCGGTCGGTGTGTTACCTCCAGAGAGAATTGGAGGGCGTGTGTTACCTTCAGAGAGAATTGAGGCGAAATGGCCTACTACAGAGCAATGAGGTAGAGAATGTTTACTGTACGTAGTGTCCAGTGGTGCTGCGCGGAGAGCGGCGTAGTTCACGCGCCTGCGCGCTACTACTCACGTATCGGATCAGCGGCGCGAATATCGCTGTGCCCACTGGTTGACTCGTCAGTCGCTCCTAGACGTTCGAACGGGAGTCTTTTGTCATTGGAGCTTGACATCGTTACTCATGCCCCGACAGACATTTTCGAGCTGTCACGAAGACTTTTTACATTCCTTAGATTCAATGGAGGCCCACGAAGCACTTTTTTCATGCAGTTTTCACTTCTTTTTCAAGGTCATCACGGACGATCTTGACGAAAACATTACGCGACATTGCTTTCTCTTTGCGAATCGTTCGGATTCATGAAGAGGTTCTTAAGAGGTTACCCCTAGTTGTAAAAGTCGAAAAATTACTTCTTTTAAAAATGAATTAATTTTGACCGTATATCATCTTATAAATGTTTCCTGAAAATTTCGAGGTGATCGGATCTAAATTGACAGGTTTACAGGCTGTTATGTTACCGACCGTCGGAACGCTCGGAGCATCGTTCGATTTTTCTCGAAAGTACGTTTTCTATTTTCAACAAGTATTCTGTGTGCTTCAGGTGGACATTTTTTAAAAATAAAGCAGTGCAGTAAAATTCGCGGGAAATACTATTTTTGGAAGAAATTTGACATGTTTAACACTATGAATAAAAAAAGTTGTTTAAACTTCGGCGAAATGACATACATTGAATTTCAAGCTACCTTGTAGTACTTCTTTGTAGGTGCGTTACCATCTTAAGGAGTTAGGCCACAGTAACGGGTATAAAATCACGTGCGAACTTAACAATTTTTTTTCGTATGAAAAAGTGATTCACTCATAAAATTAATTACACATCTATTTAGTATAAATATCAAGCTGTTAGAAAATATATATATTTTTCGATGTACAAAATTTTCCAATTGGTGTGACAAATAACGTCAACAATTTTCACTTGATTTACTTCAAATTTAAAAGTTATGTTCCTAATTGCACTTCGCAGAGAAGTACGTAAGGAATTTCTGATTAATCGAAAACTTTTCATTTTATGAGCAGTTTATGAGCAGTTATGACGAAATTTTTTACCGAAAATTCATTTCTTAAGTTCGAATACCTACAACGTTTGAATAAAACAATATTTTTTTAATTCCGTACGTACTTCTCTAGGCATTCTAATGTAGATTGACGAGAATTTTTGTTTTTATTTTAGGTAAAAAATTGTGGATGCTAAGTGTCACGCCGCGGAGCGCCTAAAAAAATAGACAACAAAAGAAAATATTAGTAGTCGGCCATTTTGTACATCGAAAACAAATATATATATTTTCTAACAGCTTGATATTCATACTAAATAGATGTGTAATTAATTTTATAAATGAATCACTTTTTCGTACGAAAAAATTGTTAAATTCGCGCATGATTTTATACCCGTGGACTAACCCCTTGAACTACAGGCACGCCGTGCTGGTAACGCCATCTGTTGGAAAACAGCGCGAACTTATTCAACGTTTTAATACATGGAAGGGGAAGACCGACGCGTTTATTAATGAACACGTTAAGGAAAATACCCTTGCGTGTTAACGTTTGCAGTTTTCTCTCACGATATTGTATCGGAGCTGAGGGCTTCACCAGTCAAGCACGATTATCCGTTGAAGACTCGTTCGCAAGTCTTCATCGATCCGAGCTCTCGTTCCCTCTCTCCCACTTCCTCTTTTTTTCGCTCGCCAACGCTCGCCCCGTTCTCAAAACAAAAACAAACGCGAGCTACCGCGAGGAGGACGTTCGAAAACAAAGGGAAAAGACGAGAGGTTAAAATAATCGTTAGATTAGCCAGGAAAGTCGTGCAAACGAGGCGCACTCGAATTTGCGGGCTGTCGATTGGCAGGTGAGCGCATGCGCGCGCGCGTTGCCTCCCCTGCTCGACTCTTCGACACTACGTGGCTTGCAAATTATAAAGCAAACTTGCTCTCCACGCTCGACCCTCGAGGATCGTCGTCCGACATTCCAACAAGGCCAAGCGCACTTCGTGATTCTTTTATTTCATTCTCGATCCTTTTTCTTACTCAGTGAAGTCGCTCGTAACGTCTCTGAACTATGAGTACGGAATTTCACGAACACACGGTCCACTTCCGTTCTTTGCCGTTTGGAATCTGGCGCATGCATGTGTCACGAAAGTGCTCAAATTTTCAAGGACTTTACGATAGCTATTTTCTATTATATTTTCCAATATAAGAGTCTTGAAGATACTCGTTCCGGCAAGTATAGGGGTCGAATCAACGTGGATGAAGGACGAAGCTTTCGTTTATCCTCGATTATAATAATGATAATGTAGATATTCCTGACTGTGAATTGAAGAATAATTGGAGCCACTTGTTCAAATATCTGGAAAGTGTGGTGTTTAGTCATTTCGCAAAATAGATAACAATTTTATGCCATAACAATAAGCAATCCCTCATCTTGGTACTGTAAAAATGATTTGCCGATTCGATACATCGGTTTTTCGTGATATTAAGGAGAGATATACACCTAGATGGTCGAGATCGAGGATTTAGAAGCTATGAACATTCCGTCCACCGTAGAAGACCTACACTATGGGCCTGGTGTCGATGATTCCATGTAAGTTGACAAATTTCATGATTTATTCATTCCCAAATTTTCAAACGCTTTTTTCTCAAAACCACGTTTTTCAAATCGGTACTCAACATTTCTCGAAAACCAATGAACCGAGTGCCTTGAGGTTTTTTGTGGTTATTCTATACACCATTATCTAGTACTTGTCGTAGGATTTTTTTTCCGTTACTTAGTTTTTGTTTTATAGGCAAAATAATAACTACTTTTTGGCCCAAAAATCACTATTTGTGTTCAAACGTCCACCATTTCGTCATAAATCGATATTTTCAAAATCGGCTACGACAAGTACTAGATTATAGTATCTAATTTAATAATCTTTTTGGTTTTTTTTTCAGATGATTTTTGAAGAAGCGCCAGTGGGTACCGTATACGCATATTTTTTTACGACGCTCCAAGGATCGTACAATATCCTTGTATATTTTTGAAATTTTTAAATAAAGAAAATTAAACATATTTTTGAATGTATATACTTTTAGATAATCAAAACCCCAATCCGAAATTTCAAATAGTTTTCCTTGATAAAAATCACAAAAATGACCTTTTTTCCGGCTCCTAGGTGTATATCTCCCCTTAAGGCGGTCCTCTAATTTCTCGGGTCGAAAAAATCGATTTTTTTTCTTCATAAATCACATCTACAACATGTGTAGAAAATGTGTGCCAAAGGATTTTTCGATATTCGAAGTGGTTCACAAGTTACGGCCCTGGAACGGAACAGGTATACGGAGCAGGTATACTTTCAAACGCGTTTTTCTCGAAACACCATTTTTCGAAACGGTGACCACGATATTTCAGAAACTACTGCACCGATCTTGTTCAAATTTATACAGGATCTTTAATATGTTATAAGCCAGCGATTGAACTAGGATTATCATGATTGCTTCGATAGTTTTTTTTGTACGAGCGAAAAACTTAAGAAAAAATGAGTAAAAAATAGAATGTGATTTTCAAAAGTGTATAAAAAATTCAATTTTCGTAATTTAGAATGCACTCTAGTTCAATCGCTAGTCTTAAATATGAAGATTAAAATGCCCTTTGGTTTTTTGATTTCAGATAAGCAGAACAGCCGCAATCTTGGTCACCGTCAAGCACCTCTTTTACTTGATGTCTTCCTGTCGGCCACTATAACTTTTATTCTATTATATATTTTGACTTCAAAAAATTTGTAAAGCTTATTTAAGTGTTAATAAAGATTATGCCAAAACAATGAGATTGATTATTTCGATGCTTTGCCCGTAAAAAATTATTGAAAAAGTCGTAAAAAAACAGCCGAGAAACTAGAGGACCGCGTTGAGGGATTTCACCTGGGTGAAATTTTTGAAAATATCGATTTTTGGGTTTGGGGTATTCTCAAAATATAAGATTTAAAAAATATTCTCCGAAATGGGCGTTTTTAGGGAGGCTCCGCGAACCGGGAACCTTAAGGGATCATCACAGTGTGAAATTTTCAAAAAATCGATTTTTTTTGTATTATCCGATAGTATAGAGCGTTACAAACATGCTGTTCATATACTGACATAAACGTAAGTAGATCATTTATATGAAAGTTCCGCACTCGAAACTTTAAACGCGCTTTTCTCGAAATGTCGTTTTTCAAAACGGTGTACACTCTCAGAGGAAGAGTTTTCAAGCTAACCGTATCAAATTTTGACACAACATTCTTCACGCCATTCTTTATCTTGACATGGAAGCTTTTTTTTTAATCTTCATATTTTTTTAAAGAAAAACTGCCGAAAAATAGACTAAATACGATGCTTTTTTTCTCAAAATGCCATTTCGTTAATTTTGATTAAAAAAAACTCCATAGCAAGTTAGCGGCTTTCGTACTGATTAATAATCTTTTTACAAATTTTGTTACCGATAATATTTACGGCGACAACCGTGAGGATTCCTTTTTTCAAAGACATTTTTAAACGTTAAAAAAATGTAAAAAAAATGAACGCCCAAAAAATTGTTTTCTATTCGTCACGAGTGCTTCGAATTGTCATAAAAAACAGACTGATAAGTGTATTTTAACCATCGAAAAAATCTGCGAAAGTCAGCTATTTTTCGACCCGGTACACTGTGATGATCCCTTAAAGCAGCACAGTGACGTTTTTTTTGCATTTACTTTAATATACATATTCAACAATATGTGAAAAAATTCAAGTTGAAATATTGAAAATTGACCAAGTTACAGGCGATTTAGTGAAAGCAGGTAGCGCAACGATTTACGTATACTAAAACTTTCAATCGCGTTGTTCTCGAAACAACTTTTCTCGACCTAGCCGGAATCATAACTCTAGCTAGAATCGTCGGATTTTTAATTTTTTTAAACAAAAATTTCCCGCCTTGCTGTGGATATCGTTGTACGTAGGTGTTTTTTTTATTTAGTATTGTTTAAACCCCCGAATATACATAAAAAATGTCGGCACATTTACACTTATTTCAACACCTGCCATTTTTTATATATATTTTTTAAACGGTTACGTACATCGAGAATAACCTTTATATAGATAATAAAACTTTTTTATTTTTATTTTTCAGACCAACATTGTCAGGTTATCGATCCGGCCGTTGGGCCACATTTTTTATACAGCGGCTCTATTATACCTCGATAACGTTTTTTATTTTTAATTTTGTCAAATAAAAATTTACACGAAATAAGTTCAATGTATGCCTTATAACATACCTTTTTTTCCCAAATCGCATATACATGATCTATTAGAAGAAAAAAAATCGAAAAAATATACGTTTTTTCGGTTCGTCACAGTGCTGTCCTACCTGCGCGTTTTTCTCAACATTACTTTTTCGAAATCGATTACCGCGGTCTCGAAAAAAGAACTGCACCACCAACCAACATTCAATTTGGACTGTGGCGATTTTTTCAAAAATCAAAATATTGTTGAATCCTTCGTCCAAGCACTACATAACTTCATGCCAAACGTAAATGCGTTCGATTGTTTTTTAATTTCGGATGATTTGTTTCCGAGCAGCAGTGGGCACCGCGAAGGACGTTTTTCAAACAGCGGTCCGCACATTTCATTGTATCTTCTACATTTATACATATTTTTCAATACAAAAATTTCAAAACATACCCGAAACCATACTCTTTGACATAAATAAAAATAATTCCAATACCTGCACACGTGTTCCCAGAAAAAAATCTCGAAAATTCCTCTTTTTTTCTGGCCACGACGTGGGTTAATATTACAGTTATTTTTTTTTTGTTAAGGCCTTAGGCCACTCTAGAGGCAAAAAAATAGGCTTTTTGGGGATCTTTTTTCAGAAAAACTACAAAATAAATCGAGATTACAAAAAAGGGTGTTTATCATACATATCAGTGACTGTATACAATAATGTTTTCGAAGCGATTAATTTAAAAATGGCGCTGTGCAGCGATTATCTCAAAATTGCATTTTTTAAGTTGGCCGGATTTTTTTATATTGCATAGTTCATTTGTTATTAACAATTATCTGACGATTTTTTGGGAAAAATTTTCACTTTCCACTTTAGAAGTGCGCCATTTGGTGAAAAATCAATACATCGAAGAAAATCCTACGTACTTCTATAGCAGTTATTATATATAATCGAAACGAAATCATTGGCTCATTGTATTTAAAAAATTACGGGAGTTGTTTGTCGGGCCGTGGACCCTGGAAAAACGGAGACGTCATCGCAAAAACGCTGCACAGCCGCCATTTGGAAATTAAATGCTTTAAAAAAATTATTGTATACAGTCACTGATATGTATGATAAACACCCTTTTTTATAATGTCGATTTATTTTGTAGTTTTTCTGAAAAAAAAACCCCAAAAAGCCTATTTTTCGGCCCCTAAAGTGGCCTAACCCCTTAAATTGTATCCCGTGCGGAAATTGAGTTGGGGCTGTGATCGGGCCCCAATAATATTCCCCTAACTTTATTCGGGCCCTAATCTGGAAGACACATGAGGGCCGTTAGCGGCCGGTCACACTTTGTCAACAAGGGCCCTTAAAGGCGCAACGACCGGGGCCTTATAAGTTGCCTCAATGGCGCCTCATCAAAACCATTTTAGCGCCCTGAAAATGCCTCAACGGCGCCTCATCATAACCATTTCAGCGCCATAAAATATCCGTATCAGTGGATATACGTATATGTTAAATGCGTCAGGGTATATCTGTATTTGTTTTTATGTAATTGTTCATGTGCATAGGTGTGGGCGTGAGGACATGTGTATGTATGTGTGCGCACGTAGAAATGTGATTGCGTATTTGCATGTGAGCCGTTATGGCAAACTGCTATGACAAAATTAATACAAAAAATAATCCATTCTAAGGAATGGATGTGTAGTAGAAATAAAAAAAATATATGGGTCTGCTGAATCACTAGAATCTATTTCCATTGAGGGAAAGATCTGGAAAACAAAGACCAATTTATTTACTTATCCTACACAGTCAGATAAAGTTTATGAATGGGAAATATCAGCGAAGTCTTCAGAAGAAATAATTTTCCCTATGATGAGTATTGAGCGGAAATTAGTTGCTATAAAAATGTCGAGAAAACCGGTTGGGACTGTTCACACTTATGCGCTAGCATTACTCCATGTATGAGTGAAACCATGAGTAATTGTTTGTATCTATGTAAAAGGTTTCTTTAATTTGATCAATAAATACTGTCTGATGTTTGTCTGCATATTTGTGTTCATCGTTGATTTTTTATTTGCTAATGCCCTTACGCTTTTTCCCAATTTGCGCTCGATAATATTATTCGATCGATGTATATAATCGATTTGAATAATTGAAATACCATCAACCATGTAGCCTAAGCTATTTATACTGGTTTATCGCTATAATAGTCAGATCTGGGCCTATTGTGGAGATCCCTACTTGTTTATCCCTATACTGGCCAAGTCTGGGCCTATTGTGGAAATCCCTACAGGTTTATCCCTATAATGGCCAAGTCGGGTCTTTTTGTGGAAATCCCTACAGGTTTATCCCCATAATGGCCAAGTCGGGGCCCATTGTGGAAATCCCTACAAGTTTATCCCGATAATGGCCAAGTCTGGGCCCATTGTGGAAATCCCTACTAGGGAAAGCACTAGGAAAGCCCTGAAAGGCCCTTATTTTTATTAGGGATGCCCTATCAGTTTTCCGCACGGGATATTGCAAGAATACACTTCTTGCATGATCGAATGATTCGCGGACCAGATACGAGAGGCTCATATTAATTGACTTGACTCATATTAATTTCATGGCTGTGGCATCCGTCATATCCATATTAATTAGTGTCGGTATATATCGAATATTGGAAAATAAAAGGGTCGCTTTCTACTTCAATTAACGCGTTAAACCGTGTTTTTACGCCCTTCTACATTGTGGCATTCGATTATACGTGGATATTTATATACGTATATATATATATATAGCTCTCTGATATACGACGGGAAACGGTTGAGGGAATGGCACCGCTCGAGTGCAAGTAATTAATTAGGCTCGTGGCTGACCGAGGCCTCTCGAATACTCGAGATTGCGAGCGCGGCAAGCCTCCGCTAACGCGATTCATCTCGTGTGTCTCGACGCGCTTTTCCTCGAGATTCCCAGCGCACAGACCACATATGCGTTATACTCGGAACGAGCCGCGTTCTTTCTGTTTTCTTTTTTGAACAACTTTTTATCCTACGCCCGTTCAAGTTCGCATTTTTATCCAGCAAATTAGTCGTCCAAGTCGAGTGCACTAACGACAGTGTGTATATCGTAGAGTCTGTGCTCGATTCCGCCATTTTTCATTGCCACTTTGATTTTCGAAACTGCACGCAGGTGCGCAATGCCGATATTTCATATAGAGGGTGTCTCAAAATGACCTGACATTTTTAATTGCACGCCATTTTTTTTGTGTCGAACATAGAGTGCTGATCTTTGACAACTGGCATCAGGAAGTATTGAGGTTTAGTCGTGGAGAATTACACGATCGAGCAAAGCATAGAAATTGTTATTTGCTGCATTGTTATTGCAGACGAAGTTTCATGGTCGTGTTATCTCGCGCCGCGGCGATGTCAATTAGCCACCAAGAATGTGCGATTTGACGCCATTGGACTTCTTTCTTTGGGGTTTTCTGAGAGGAAAAGCGTATGCCAATGATCCACAGACCATTCCGGAGCTCGAGGAAGCCATTGGGCGTATCATTAAGGCCTTAGGCCACAGTAACGGGTATAAAATCATGTGCGAATTTAACAATTTTTTTTCGTATGCAAAAGTGATTCGGTCATAAAATATTAATTACACATCTATTTAGTATGAATATCAAGCTGTTAGAAAATTTATATATTTTTTTTCGATGTACAAAAAGGCCGACTACTCGAAACTTCTCGAAACACCTTTTTTCCAATTGGCGTGACAAATAACTTCAACAATTTTCACTCGATTTACTTCAAATTTAAAAGTTATGTTCCTAATTGCCATTCGCAGAGAAATGCGTACGGAGTTTCTGATTAATCGAAAACTTTTCATTTTATGAGTAGTTGTAACAGAATTTTTAACTAAAAATTCATTTCTTGAGGGGAGGGTAGGGGTTTGCACTTTTGAAAAATCGATTTTCTTTGTCTTTTCTTATAGTTAAACATTTCAAGAATATAATCCCAAAATTTCAAGTCAATCAGAGCAAAACTCTCGAAGTTATTGACTATTTAGTCCCGCTCCTCTAACACTGCTCCGACTTCTCTGAACTTCAAACGCGTTTTTCTCGAAACCACTTTTTCAAAGTCCGTGTTCATTGCTATTTGAAAACTACATGACCAATTTATTTCAAACTTGGTACACACTTTCTACATATAAAATACCTCCCCCAACGGTTAGTTTGAGATTTTTTTTACATTGAGGGGGTTTTCCACCCCCAAAATGGCGGACTTTTTCGTGAAAAATAGCACTTTTCATTTTACATGACCACCAAAAATTTAGAAATGTAAAAAAAATTTATCAAAGACCGTTGGGGGAAGGATTTGATGATACTTTGACTAAATTTTAATGGTGCTTGATTTCAGATAATTTCTAGCTGAGATACAGTGAACACCGCAAATCGTGTTTTTCCAAAGGCGTTCTTGGAAAAGCTTTGTCACCGGCTTGTTTGTGGATATTTTCGCGTACAAATTTCACGGAATGTTCTTGAAATGACACTTAACAATGTACAAAAGGTTTCAATAAATTTACTCTATCCATATAGATGAAAAAAAATCGCAAAAAAGTGCTTTTTTTCACGCTGAAACCCATACCCTCCCCTTAAGTTCAAATACCTACAACTTTTGAATAAAACAATATTTTTTTAATTCCGTACGAGCTTCTCTAGGTATTCTAATGTAGATTAACGAGACTTTTTGTTTTTTGTTCGAGGTAAAAAATTGTGGATGGTAATTGTCACGCCGCGGAGCGCCTAAAAAAAAGATAAAAGAAAATATTAGTACTCGGCCATTTTGTACACCGAATTTTTTTTTTCTAACAGCTTGATATTCATATTAAATAGATGTGTAATTAATTTTGTAAGTGAATTACTTTTTCATACGAAAAAAATTGTTAAATTCGCACGTGATTTTATACCCGTTACTGTGGCATCAGGCCTTGATGAAATTAGTCCGCAGTTATACCAAAATGTTATTGAAAATTTCGTCAAAAGAGTGAACGTTTGAAACCAGGGCCGAGGCGGCCATTTATCGGACATTGTGTGTCCACACATAACCTCCATGTTTGTACCTTATATTAAAATAAAAGTATTCGTACTTTTCAAATAAATAATACGTTTTGTTAATAAATTTAAATGGCAGGTCATTTTGAGACACCCTTCAGTACCAAATGGGAAGTTGGAGTTTTTTTTTGCTACTCGCATCGTCGTTCCGGTCAGGCTTTTTTAAAATCAAATGGTATAAATATTAAGGCTTGAATTGGATTTCGGAACGAAGGAAGTACAGATTTATTATTTCTATTATCGCACTGCGACCTATTTTTTTTTCCGGCAGAGTATACAGTAGGGTCAAAGTGGGAACTGTGGCAACAGTGGGTACACTGAACCTTTTCTGTTTCTTAGAAGTGGACATGTATATATATGTCTTTTTCACATTAGAACCGCCCTCGGATGCCAATAGGTTTGAACCTGTCTGTGAGTCGCTCCCACGCAATTCGGCTGTGAGAGTTGATTTTATATTACTTTTGGTGTCAAAAGTTGAAAAACCTGCTGAGTTTGTATGTTTTTTGCTTCTTTACCTATCGCAGTTATCTTCGAAGTCATTGTTCTCCCGCAATTGCGCTATATTGCGGTATTTGAGTCCCTCTCCAATAATATCATCACCTCCAAAAGAATTGTTGAAGTATAAAAAAAGTGTTTATTGAATAACTAAAAAACAATCGATTTTTCGGGGATGCTTTAAACGTACGAAACGTAGAGAATAATTTTCTCTATATTTTCGTTTCTATGGACCACCCTTGAATTTTGCTTTTTCGCACCCCTCTCAGGGGTTGAAAATTCAAAATCAAATTCCGAGAAAACTATTGACGGAAAATAAAGAGATACGAGTTTGGCGCTGTGGACAAAAATGTAGCTGTCACGGCGGCGAATTCGTGCGATCAATAGTTTTCCCAGAATTTCATTTTGAATTTTCAACCCCCCAGAGGGGTTGAAAAATCAAAATTCAAGGGCGGTCCATGGAAACGAAAATATAGAGAAAATTATTCTCTACATTTCGTATATTTTAACCATACCCGAAAAGTCGATTGTTTTTTACTTATTCAATAAACAATTTTTTTTGGTATTTTAACAATTTTTTTGGGGGCTGAAGATATTACCGGAAAATGATGATCAAATACTTGATCGACGCGTCTTTTCAAGGGCTACAACGTTCCCATTTGAGCAAAAAGGGTACGATTTTTTTCTAAAGAGTTATTTAATTAAAACTGATTTTTCAAAATTTCACCCCACTTTTTCACCCCCAAAATGAATTTGCAGACTTAGGCGCTGTGGACAAAATTAAAGCCTGAATTTTTCTGCACATTTAGTCTCACAGCACCGACCTCGTAGGGGTGGTAGTTTGGCATTAATCCATCCCCATCCCCTTTCATCCCCCAAAAAACCCCTACACCCCGATTTACCTACAAAATCACATGTCAAAAAACTAGCCTTCTTCTAATTTTTTCCTATTACGGGATTTTTCAACGACAGCACGACTGTCCTATTATATCAATTTCTATAATACAAACCTATCAAAAAACTCATGAAAATAATCTTTTTTTCGCGTCCAAAGTGAGAAGACCCCTTGAACATTCCGTAACCCAGATAGACAGTCGTGATCATCACGCCGTGCATACAATTGATGAAGCAAATTTTATAGCATATTGACTACATGTCATGATGCAAAGCCGTGAACTCATTTAGTATAGTGAATGTACAAAGCATTTTGATCTCAATATGTCGTTTACAAATGCATCGTACGTTTGAAGCACGTTGAACTCATATCGCTGTGCTCAAGTGTCCACAATTAATATCTGCAAATTTTACGTCATATGGAAGTCATCCAATGACTGTATTGATGAATTCACTGGGTTAGCACTGGTAGTAGACATGCCATGCAAGCAATATGACGGCGATATGCATGTTTGTCGGTGATACATTCGATGGGCACAACATGACGGCGATATGCATGTTTCTCAGTGATACATCCTATGACGGTGATATGCATGTTTCTAAGTGATACATTCGTTGAGCGCAATATGACGGCGATATGTATATTTTGTCAGTGATACATCCCAGGAGCACAATATGATGGCGATATGCATGTTTCTCAGTATTACATTCCATGACGGCAATATGCATGTTTTCAGTGATACATTCGGTGAGCGCAATATGACGGCGATATGCATATTTCTCAGTGATACATCCCATGAGCGCAATATGACGGCGATATGCGTGTTTCTGTGATACATCCTATGACGGTGATATGCATATTTCTAACAAGGAGAAGGCAGAGCCTGGATGTCGCAAATCGGGTTCGCCTTTCGCGTGGTGAAAGTTGAAGACCTCCGAATTAACGTCGCTTTTGATTTTTGTTCCAATAAGCCTTAGTTACTGAGATATCGCGATTTGAAAATTTGGGAGTTTCGTCTCGTGCCTAGAGTACGTTGAGCGTTGATACTTGAGACAAGAGCGGCCGTAGCTAATACGGTAAGACGATAGACCGGCAATCTGAAAGTTCATGGTTCGCGTCCCTGTGCTTTTTTTTTAATTCAATTTTTTTTTTTTAATTTTATAATCTCTCATAAGACTTTACATGTGCAGGTAAATAAGAAAATTCGAAAATATGTTTTACTAGTTTTATTTGTCTATTATATTAAAATAATTAATCCAATAATGAAGTCACAATTACAAAGCAAAATAATATGGTATAAAAATTAAATTATTAATCTAATTCGCAGGAAAGCATATTTGAAGATCTATATCTTCAAATATGCTTTCCTGATAGAATTTATAAGGTTAAATATGGTTGCGGTGGTATTACGTTCATTTTATGTTCGTGGTGTCGTAAGCCTTTGTGCTACCCTTGCTTTTACGATGGTTTCCACCCTTCAATTTGTCAACATATTGATCTGATAGAAGAAGAATCAGAATAATTACCTGCCGCGAAATTTGCAAGTGTGAATTAGATTAATTATTTATTTTTTATACCACATTATTTTGCTTTCTCATTGTGACGTGATTAATAGATTAATTATTTGTTATACAATATTATTTTGCTTTGTAATTGTGACTTGATTATTAGATTAATTATTTGTTATACAATATTATTTTTCTATGTAATTGTGACTTCATTATTGGATTAGTTATTTTAATGTAATAGATTAATGAAACTAGTAATACATATTTTCAAATTGACTTCTTTACCTGCACATGCAAAGTCTTATGAGAGATTATAAAAAAAAAAATCAAGAAAAAAGCACGGGACGCGAACCGTGAACTTTTAGAGTACCAGTCCGTCGTCTTACCGTATTAGCTACGGTGGCTCTTGTTTCAAGTATCAACGCTCAACGTAGTCTACGCGCGAGGCAAAACTCCCAAATTTTCAAATCGCGATATCTTAGCAACTAAGGCCTATTGGAACAAAAATAAAAAAACGACGTTAATTAAGAGGTCTTCAACTTTCACCAGGCGAAAGGAGAACCCGATTCGCGACATCCAGGCTCTGCCGTCTCCTTGTAAGTGATACATTCGACGAGCGCAATAAGACGGCAATATGTATATTCATCAGTGACACATCCCATAAGCGCAATATGATGGCGATATTCATCCAAATCCAGAATGATACAAATAAGCAGACACAAAGAAAAATTTGTACAAGTGTTAGAATGGCTAGGTAGGTAGCGCGCTCGGCTTTCGATTTAGAAGACGTGGTTCAAACCGTAGGTAGGTACAAAATTTAACTAGGCAGAATACGTTTTTAATCCATTTATCATATAGGCAGGAACATCAATAAAGCGTATGGGGATAATAAAAATCCTACCAGATTTTTTTTATCAATATTTTTGGATTTTTTTTATTTTTCACGCTATGACACTCAAATGAGCTCCATATGAGCACAGCATAGTTACGTCACGCCATGCCGCTAATATGACCTCCGTATGAGTACAGCATATTTACGTCACGCCATGCCGCTAATATGAGCTCCGTATGAGGACAGGATATTTACGTCACGCCATGCCGCTAATATGAGCTCCGTATGACCACAGCATAGTTCCGTCACGCCATGCCGCTAATATGAGCTCCATATGAGCACTACAGTTTCTTCACGCCGTGACACCCATATGAGCCCCATATGCACTCACTTATTGTTAGATATTCGTGAGCCAAATTTGCTAGTCTGATGAATTCACTGCATGCATATTCGCGTGAGAACAACTTTGCTTCATTTGGATGTATTATTGTGAATCATCATGTGATGCAAATATGACTTCAACGGGAGCACTCATAAGGGATACACAGCTGTGAGACTTTCTATGCTGCAGTGATGATGTACATATGATGCCAATATGAGGTACATCTGTCTATCTGGGAATAGGTCTGCATAATTAAAATTCGGCAAGTATAAAATCGAATTGTTGTAAAAAATGATTGAAAACTTTCAATTTTAGGAAAGTGAGAATTTCATTTAAAATTCGTCCGGATCAAAATGACCCAGTGTGTCAACGTGGGTTAAAAAAAAGAATTTTTGTAGTATTCCGAACGTCGCGGATATTCAAGAGCTCAATGTTGAGAACCCGAGCACCTGCTTCTTGGGTCTCGCGAACCGGCGGATCCAACGCGCATAATTCAATCGTCGATACGAACAAAGTTGCGTGCGCGCACGTACAACGTTTTCTCGGGGTTTGTTAATTTCTTTTTGCCTCGGCCTCAGCCGCGAGTTATAATTGAGCCAAGTGCGAGGCGGCGGGTCGAGTTTTACCGAGCTCCGCGATCGCTTAATGCACCGATCGTATTTCAATGAGCATATTAATCGCCGCGCTCACTTGTTGACCGATTCCGAGGTCCGTATCGTCCCTATATGTACGCATATAGTTATATACGTACGTACAGCAGTACGCGGCAAAACACGAAGAAGAGATCTCAGGAAAGAAAGAGACGCTGAGGGCTCGCGCCGTTTCTCATCGGTATCATCGCGTACGAACACAAATTGATTGTACGCGAGCTTTACGGGGTGAGACCTATCCCGAGAGCGCACGCATTGCGTGCCACGATGCAACTATTGCTTATCCGAGCATTGCCATTAATTACGCACGATTGCGCGTTAATTGGCTTGAATTACAGAAATGTGTGTCCCGTGGCTCGCTAACCATATCCCACTTGGCGCGAAATTATTGTCCACCCTCCCCCCCCCCCCTCTCGCTCTACCGTGTTCACTTTCGTCACGCGCGGATTTACGCACTTTTGGTGCTGAAATAGTGCGAAAAAGTGTTCCTAGTAACATACGGCCACATATAACCACATTCTGTAACGCTGGAAAGAAATTTGGGACAAGGTTCCGAAAACCCCCAACTTCCGGTCGAGCTGAAATTTTGCACAAATCTTTCTTTCAATATTTTAAGATAACACCTTAAGGGGTTACCCCCACTTGCGATTTTGAAAAAAATCGATTTTTTTTAATTGCATTTTTTTTGAAGTATAAGTATCCGGGCCCATACTTCTGTATGGGCCCGGAATAGATGACTCTAATTAAGTTTACAAAAAAAAAAAATTCTTCGTGTAAACTGAAATTGAAACTTTAAACGCGTTTTTCTCAAAATGGCATTTCTGAAGTCGGTGACCAAGATTAATCGAACACTAATGAACCGATCTTCTTGAAATTTTGCAGGCTTATTTAATACATAAAAATGTAGTCTTTAATCGTTCGATTTTTTTTTCGAAAAAAAAATGGCCGTTTTATAGCCAAGAAACGGCCGATTTTTTTCGTTAAAATCGAACCATTAACTTTGACTGTCCGCCATTTTGTGAAAAATGAATATTTTTTAAAATCCTTCGATTAAAGACTAGTTTATACTTATATTTGACTAAATCCATCGGCATTTTTTTTTCAGATGATCCACTTCGCCGCAATGTTGGTCACCGCAAACCGTGTATATAAAAACATTATTTCATTGATGGCCATTTGCTATTAAACAATGTAATATTTTTCAATAAAAAAATTACTGAAAGTTCTTCAAGATGTGTTCTTTAAGATGGTATATTGATTGATTAAAAAAGTTTTGTAGTTTTCTTTAAAAAAAATCATGAGAAAGGCCTTTTTTTGCGCTACAAATGGGGGTAACGCCTTAAGGGATTTTTGGCGACTCGCAATAGTTTACGAGATATTGAATTTTTAAGTTTTTTTTTAGGGTAAGGTTCCAAAAACCTCCCCCCTCCGATCGAGCGGAAATTTTGCAAACACCTTCCTTTTGATATTTTAAGAATATTATAAAATCATGTGCGATTTCGACAATTTTTTTCGTATGAAAAAGTGATTTACTCATAAAAATAATTACACATCAATTTAGTATGAATATCAAGCTGTTAGAAAATATTTTTTTTTTCGATGTGCAAAATTGCCGACTACTAATATTTTCTTTTGTCATATTTTTTTAGGCGCTCCGCGGCCTGACATTTAGCATCCACAATTTTTTACCCAGAACAAAAAACTAAAATTCTCGTCAATCATCATTAGAATACCTAGAGAAGTACGTACGGAATTTAAAAAATATTGTTTCATTCAAAAGCTGTAGGTATTTGAACTTAAGAAATTAATTTTCAGTGAAAATTTTTGTTATAACTGCTCATAAACTGCTCATAAAATGAAAAGTTTTCGATTAATCAGAAATTCTGTACGTACTTCTCTGCGAAATGCAATGAGGAACATAACTTTTAAATTTGAAGTGAATCGAGTGAAAATTGTTGAAGTTATTTGTCACGCCAATTGGAAAAAAGCTGTTTCGAGAAGTTTCGAGTCGTCGGCCATTTTGTACATCGAAAAAAAAAATTCTAACACCTTGATATTCATACTAAATAGATGTGTAATTTATTTTATGAGTGAATCACTTTTTTATATGAAAAAAATGGTTAAAATCGCACATGATTATGTACCCATTACTGTGGCCTAACGCCTTAAGGAATTCTTGGCAACTCGCAGAAGTTTTCGGGATATTGAATTTTTGGGTTTTTTTTTAACGCGCGCCGTTCCAATTGACCTTAGCCTACCCTACTATTTTATCGCGGTCTCCGTTTTGTCCGAACAAAAATACCCAAACAAACCCAAAAACTATTGCGCGTCGCAAAAAATCCCTTAAGGGGTTGTCTTAAAAGATGAAAAGGGAGGTATGTGCAAAATTTCAGCTCAATCGGAAGTTGAGGGTTTTCGGAACCTTACCGGGAATTTGTTTGGGAAGTCCCTAAATCTCGCCACGTCCCTATAGGGATTCCACATTGGAATCCTACTGAATTCCCCACTATTTCCCAATTGACGTCAATTGAGCATTGTTTATTTGAAATTCTCAATTAGAATTTGTTGGCTCTCCAAAAAAATATCCTTTCGTGATCCCGTGCACAATTTTGTTGGGCGGTCCCAACAAGCACCTCCATGTAAATAGAGATTTGTTACGGTCCCCGCACACAGAGAGTCCTCGTTGGGATCCAATTGGATTCTGCACTGTTTCCCGATGAACGCCGCTTGAGAATTCCTTCCACGTTCGAATCGAGAATGTGTGGAAAGGCACGAGAAAAAACTCGGCGTGTTGAAACGTAACCTGTACGCTTCGTAAAAGGGGGTCGAGGCAGGGGGAAGTCCCCCAGTGGCGGACATCTAAGGTTTTGAGTCGATAAAAAAAATGTAACTTAATTTATGAAATAACAACGTCAACGAAGTTTAAAACCAAAATGAACGAACAAAAAAGCAACCTCTGTATAAACATACTTGAAAACTTAAATCAAACTTTGGGGAAACGTGGCGACTTGGCGAGATAGTACGAGTATCCGACGCTAGGTGTCGTCCGGCGTTACAGGAATTCCCCCTACGTGGGTGGTGATATTATGTCGAAGTGCAATAAAATCAACACCATTGATGGTGTTGATCCCCATGAATGTTGCGTATCATCGATATGGCGAATATTCCATTTTGCAATTTAGTTCTCCGAAAGGGTAAGCTATCAATCAGGATTTTTGAGACTTTGTGTTCGACGAGGGCGAATTGTTTTACGAATGGAGAGAAGAGCCTTGGTGGATCCAGTGAGCCATGTGGGTCACCGAATCCAGTGAGAATTTATCGAGCACCTTCGCTCGCACTTTATCCCCTCTATGCCTGGTTATCTTTTACGCTTTTTCTTCCTATCGTACTTCCGTCCCTTCGGCTCTCTTAATCTTCGTCCTCTCGTACTTTTTCCGTTTCCACGGAATTCTTACTCTTCTTTTTATCACAACTGGTGTCTCTTTCTTCTCGCGCTTTTACCTTTCTTTCGCTATACGTTTCCGATGGAACTTTCATTGTTCCGTGTCGAAGAGAAAATTCTATGGTAAATTCGGAGGAGAAAACATTTGCTAGGTATACGTATACATTCACGAGAAGTGAGCAGTTTAATGAGCGTTGAGATTCGCGATAAAGTTTAGTTTTCCAACACGAAGGACTGGTCGTTATCATGGCTCCTTTTCTTTTTTATATTGCAAGAACAAAAAGAACGTTTCTTCTAACGAACGTACAAGTTCATTGATCCGAACAAAAACGGTTGTAAATAATTATCGTCGGTCGGCTTTTTCTCTTTCTGACCCCATCGCGATCACCTCGTACTTTTTTGTTGCGCTAAAGTTCAGACTTTCCTCAAATTCCGAGAGGGTGAAAAATCCGAACAGAAGATTAACCCTTTGAAGCATAGATTTTTCTTTACGTGCTTGATTGGCTTGAAATTTTGTACTCGGGGGTTTTCGGGGTCGGTGATTACGAATCTACACACAAAATTCGGAAATTCAAGATGGCGGATCCAATATGGCGGACCATAAATGCAAAACGTCGGTTGATGATAGCGAAAGTTGGTACTCGGGGCTTTTCGGGGTCGCTGATTACGAATCTGCGCTCAAAATTCGGAAATTCAAGATGGCGGATCCAATATGGCGGACTAAAAATGCGAAACGTCGTTTAATGGTAGCGAAAGTTGGTACTCGGGGGCTTTGGGGGTCGCTGATTACGAATCTGCACTCAAAATTCGGAAATTCAAGATGGCGAATCCAATATGGCGGACCATAAATGCAAAACGTCGGTTGATAATAGCGAAAGTTGGTACGCGGGGTTTTTCGGGGTCGTTGATTACGAATCTGCAGTAAAAATTCGGGAATTCAAGATGGCGGATCCAATGTGGCGGACCATAAATGTAAAACGTTGTTTGATGATAGCTAAAGTTGGTACTCGGGGACTTTCGGGGTCGCTGATTACGAATCTGCACTCAAAATTCGGAAATTCAAAATGGCGGATCCAATATGACGGACCATAAATGCAAAACGTTGTTTGATGATAGCTAACGTTGGTACTCGGGGACTTTCGAGGTTGCTGATTACGAATCTGCACTCAAAATTCGAAAATTCAAAATGGCGGATCCAATATGGCGGACCATAAATGCAAAACGTCGTTTGATGATAACGAAAGTGGGTACTCGGGGCTTTTCAGAGTCGCTGTTAGATAAAATAAGCTCCCCCCCCCCCAAATAGATCATCAAACTTGGAAAAAATCCTATAGTTTTTGCCATTTACAGCCGCCATATTGGATCCGCCATTTTCAGTTTGACGGTTTAGACCTCGGATTAGTATTCAGTGGATCAAAAACCAAGTTTTTACCTATTTTTTGGTTATCCTGCTAGATTAGTCGTAATCAGATTTATGATGTAAAAAGTTCGATTTTTTTGAACTTTCGTTATTGATTACACCCGCTACGTGAAAAATAAAAATGTAATAGGTATGTTTTAGTAGTTATTTGAGTCCTAGGAAACGTCCTTGAAACGCATTGACAACCGCCATATTTAATTAAAAAACACTTTTGAATCGTCAACATTTGAATTGAATTAGGTATAACACCAGTGTTGCACTATGCCGCAAGGGGTTAACGGGGTCCTCTAGCTTCTCAGGTCGAAAAAATCGATTTTTTTTCATAAGTCACATCTACAACATGTGTAGAAAATGTGTGCCAAAGGATTTTTCGATATTCGAAGTGGTTCACAAATATAAATCACATGCGCGAACTTTCAAACGCGTTTTTCTCGAAACACCATTTTTCGAAACGGTGACCACGATATTTCAGAAACTACTGCACCGATCTTGTTCAAATTTATACAGCATCTTTGATATGTTATAAGCCAGCGATTGAACTAGAATTATCATGATTGCTTCGATCGTTTTTTTTGTACGAGCGAAAAACTTAAGAAAAAATGAGTAAAAAATAGAATGTAATTTTCAAAAGTGTATAAAAAAGTCAATTTTTGTAATTTAGAATTCACTCTAGTTCAATCGCTAGTCTTAAATATGAAGATTAAAATGCCGTTTGGTTTTTGATTTCACATAAGCAGAACAGCCGCAATCTTGGTCACCGTCAAGCACCTCTTTTACTTGATGTCTTTCTGTCGGCCACTATAACTTTTATTCTATTATATATTTTGACTTCAAAAAATTTGTAAAGCTTATTTAAATGTTAATAAAGATTATGCAAAAACAATGAGATTGATTACTTCGATGCTTTGCCCGTAAAAAATTATTGAAAAAGCCGTAAAAAAACAGCCGAGAAACTAGAGGACCCCGTTAAATAGTTACGACAATTACAAGAATTATCGAAGCATTGTTGAAAAAAATAACGAGGCAAGTTGGAGTATCAACGTAAAGGCCCATCAGACGTTTGATATTGCCGTGGAAAAATAAATCACACGATTTCACTGCCAGATGAAAAAAAAAGGAGGGCGGTATCCGTAAACCGGAAGTCTCCGGTAAGTTAAATTTTTACTCACCATTGTCCCATGCCGCTTCGGTGGTCTTCAGAAGGGCGGCAAGCCCAATGTTGTCCTTGGGCATCACTCTGTTCAACATGTTGTCCGAACCCTCCGCATTCGCCATTGCCAATTGATTGAATTCTACGAGATGATCCTTTATCAGAGTGAATCTGCAAAGAACGCGCAGTTCAGGTCAATAGACACGTAAACGAATGTGATCGTTTGAACATATCTATCAAATATAGCCCCAGCGGAAATTCGATGGATGTACGTACACGTGGGCGTACGTGATACTCGACGTGCCACATTGTTGATGCGAATATATATATATGTCTGTATATTGAATGTTATACGATACGTCAAGATGAATAGTCCACCTATATTTTCATCCGTGTACACGGCAATGCGATGGAGCAGTGTAGAAAAATATTTGCAACGTCAAGCTCCGATCACGACCTACGAATAAGGTATTTCTGCTCCGGAAAGGGCTCTCTCGAACCATACGGTATTGGTACATTAACATATACGTATATTCCGAGAGCCGCGAGAGTTCCGTGGATGTTTTTTCTTTTTTGCGAAAAAAAATTGACCGAGCAAGCAGGCGTATCACGTAGTACACGTGGGTTTTTGCTATGTGTGGCACGTAGGACGAAAAGTACTTTTTCCCTCGCGAGAGCTGTGCCACCACGAGCGTTTTCCCTTGATACGAGTACCGGGCCAGCCATCATCCTCAGCCCCTTTGACCATGCAAGCTGAACACAATTGAATGAGAGACTGCAAAACGTGGGCTAGTCCGGATGAAGACACTGCGAGCCTAGATTTTGCTTCCGCAAATTTCGTTGAATGAAAAGCTCGCATTGATTTTCACCCTTTTTTCCGAGTCGATGGATTGTTTATGTTTCAATTATTGGTGAAAGGGATCGAGCAGGGTGGGACAGTAAAGGCTCTTCCGAAGTGATAGAGACAGTGGAAAAATTTTCGAAAATAACGGCGACGAGGATTTTGGGAGCTCTGTCCAACAATACCCTACTTTTTTCATCAGGATTTTCTATTTATGGATTGAAAATTTTGAAAAATATATTCTCGAGGAGATCGCTAGACTTGACATCGCAGTATTTGAATGACGTTGAAGTTTGCGTCGTTGGAATGCAACGATAATTTACTCTTTTCAACCCTTCGTTGGCATACGTACAGGTACCAGGCCACAATTTTAACACACTGACGAGGAACATCACTTAAGGGGTTAAGGGGGGAAAAATCGATTTTTTATTTACTTTATTTTCGTAGTGTACAAATATTTAAGTACACACACAGAAAATTTCTTGTCAATCCGGCCAATATTCTCGGAGATACACGCACATGTGTAATTACGTGTCAGAGCGTTCGAAAGTGCTTTTGAAACTTTAAACGCACTTTTCTCGAAACTGCTTTTTTGAAGTCGGTGAGCAAGATTTCTCGGAAACGGCTGAACGATCAGTCTCAAATTTTAACACAATCCTTTCAAGTATATTTTTTAGTAATTAATCGAAGTTTTTTTTTATCACCGCGAAATGTTTTCCATTTTATAAACAATTTGAGGCCTAAATTGTTGTCAAAAATCGATTTTTCTTTTAGAAGCCGCCATTTCGTCAAATATTATTGTTTCGCTTATTCCTTCGATCAATTACAAGATAATCCATTATATTAACGAAATATTTTTGGTATAGCAGCTTTCCATATAATTATTTTTACAAATAAAAAATGTTAAAATACCGTTAAAAGTTGCCATAACATGTGTACAAATTTTTACGTTTATAGATTTAAAGGTCTTCACAAGAAAAATTCTTGAAAAATCGATCTTTTTGGGCCTCCTGACTGTATATAACTCCTTAAGTATCCGCTGTCGATTTTTTTGAAACTCATATACGTGATAAAGCATTGGAAACTATTAGACACGTTTTTTTTTATCGGCGCAAAAACGGTTTTAAGGGGGAAAACTACCCCTCAAGGAAAAAAATAAAATTAAGGGGTTACACCCTTAATTTGCTTTTCTTTCAATACTTTTATAGTGGATATTTCATCGCTTTACATTAGAAGAATTTTGATTTTTGTTTAATTACGATCGGGGGACTGCTTGTGGGTGAAACTGCAAACCACCCCTCGACTATGAGGGGCGGTTTCCCCCGCAAAAACGTTTTTCCGCCGTAAAAAAAAACGTGCCTAATAGATTTTAATACTTTATCACATATATGAGTTTCAACGAAATCGAAGGCATATTCATATCATATTCCTCACTCGAGTCATATTCCTTGTGAGTCAATTTTACCCGGATCGTACTTCATCTCCTTGCTATTAACGAGCCTTGCGTCCGTTTTTATTGAAAAAATCAGGGATTCACTTTGAGAATTTCTTAAGTATTCTTCTTAGCCGGCATAACTAAAATTCGGAGGATATAAAATTGAAGTGTTGTAAAAAATTATTGCAAACTCTCAATTTTGGGAAAGTGAGCATTTTATTTTAAATTCGCTCGGGTCAAAATGACCCAGTGTGTCAACAGAGGGTTAGTAACTCAATTTTTTTGGCCAATTTAGTCTGTGAAAATCGATCACACTTTCCTACGTATTATTATTGGTACTTGGCGACCTGAATTTGCGAAAGAAATGAAAAAAAAAAAAATATGTCGTTGCATTCCAATGCAAACTTCTACCCCAGGTAGGAAATTAAAAGGCTGACGATGGAAACAAGCTTGTGCGAGCCTTGTTTCACCGAGCCTGAGTGAGACAGACCTGGTCCAGGTTTCATTGCATCGTTTGGAGCAGCCTGGAACCAAGACTGGCTGCTTAGCCTAAACTCAGGGTTATTTCAAGCTTTATTCAGCCGGTGAATTTTGAGGCTGAAAAATCAAGGCTGGATGCAGACTTGTTTCAGGTTGTGATAAAATAAAATAAGTTTAAAATAATATTTTTTCTGTACTTTTATGAAAAAAAAAATTTAGCAAACAATTTGTCGGGTGCGAAGGCACGAAAAACGAAAGCAAAGGAGGCAGCTCAGAACATTTAAACATATGCTCTTATCGATATTTATGAGGTACACAAAAGAGTATATACGAAAATAAAAGTACGCAATAAAATAAAGTATTGTTTTTTAAAATATTTTTTATATATATTTTGTAACAAATAATATAACAAATAATAAATATATATATAACAAATCAAATGAATTCTTTACAAATTTATTAACTTTACCCCAATGTAGAATATAGAAAACTAAAAACAGGCCTCACATAGCCTCGGGAAGAGTTTGGGAAAAGCCCGGTCATAAATGCTCGTGAAGGCTTCACTAAGGCTCGTTTTGAGCCTTGTTGTTTCGTCGTTTCAGGCTTAGTACAGGCTTTTCTACCAGCCTTTGGTCAAGCCTGTGTGCAAGAGCCTGAAACCGCGTTATCATTCAGAGGTTCAGCTAGGCCTGAAATCAGGCTGGTGCTCAGCCTGAATTAAAAAATGTGAGCCTTGTTTCAGAGCTTGGCGAGCCCTTTTTTCATCGTCAATTCCTACCTGGGACGTCATCTATTTGAATCGGGCATGCCAAATTTTCATACGATTCATTCTCATACGATTCATTCTCATTGTGGGAGGTACAAAGCTCCGACAGAGAGACGGGTGGACAGGACGAAGGTACAGGAGGATTCCAAGAGACTACGAAATCTCACAATTGTTATCTTTTTGGTCCATATCGATTCGTACGTCTCGAAATAAAGATTTTTAAAACCTCAACATCACCTTTCTTACTATTCTCAGTACAAAACTGTTGACGATAAGAACGAAAAAAAAACACGTTTTCTCTACAAAGAAAGAAGCACGAATAATTAATTTCCAAATCGAGTGAGGAATGTTTTTATCGAGCGATTCAATTTCGCCAGTGTAATTACAATTCATAAATTCCACGAAAGGACTTCATGTCAAATAATTAATTTATCCACGTCTACCGAGTTCAATTTGCAAAGTAAATGCTTCGCGGGCTTTACGAGAGGGGTATATCTCGAGGCAAATATAATAAACCGAGGCACACACGAGGGCCAAAGAGAGCGAGACCTAGACAGAGAGTAAGGGGGAGGGAAAGAGAGAGAGAGGGTGACAGAGAGAGAGAGAGAGAGAGAGAGAGAGAGAGAGAGAGAGAGAGAGAGAGAGAGAGAGAGAGAGAGAGAGAGAGAGAGAGAGAGAGAGAGAGAGAAAGAGGTGACAGGAACACTTATAACGCTTCGGAGAGTTAACAGCTGTGTCATAAAAGCTGGCGCGATAAATCTAGAGCAAAGCTCGCTGGTTTAGCACTTTCGGGGATTTTATAATGTACCCTTAGATTCCGTTCGTGTAATACTATATCCACTATAACCGGCGTCGTTTCACTGGATGCAAACTTCGTTGTATATTAGTCGGCGGGCGGCGGGGGTGGAGGGCGTCGCGGCGCCCACACTATGCATCGGGGTACTTAATTTAATTCGCCCGTGCCTGAATTACATATATATATATATATATATATATATATATATATATATATATATATATATATATATATATATATATATATATATATACAGATAGCCATACCCAAATTTTAGATTCGATCAAGATTTGTTTCTATGTCCGACCGAAAAAGCGCCGTTCTTTTGATTCGAACTGAACGCACCGAGAGAAAAAAACTTTTCAATCAGTTCCACCAAACGCAGCTGATTGCGATACTTTTTTTCGACGCTGTGGAATTTGAATTCTCTTTTCGATGCAATTCCTCCAAACCGTTTGCTGGGCTCAACAAATTGATGAACTTGATGACATTTTTGAGCACAGGAAAAGCTCTGCCTAGCGGATATCCTCTATCAATATGGTATTGACGTTTGCATCATTGGAATGCAACGAAAATTATTTTTTATACTCTTAATTCCTTATATTTATTGTTATACCAAATATTTTTGGCGGATGTCGACCGTATCTCCAAAAAGCATCTTAAAAGATATTTTTAGAAGACTTAGAGCAATTATCCTAGGTAAAACCTAGTAAGAGACATTTGAGAAAGTGAATAAAAACATTTTCATTGGATCCGAACGATGGAAACTTCAGTCACATCGAACAATATCATCGCCGCGGACTTCCAAGCACGAGCTTACACGTGCACGATAAGAATGTAGGCTTTGCAACGAGTATACGTTGTTCAACTTTACATTCAAGTGCCTGTAACAAATGTCTTGTTTACGTCTCTTATAGGGGTCGCAACGACATTAAATTGGCCGTGAAGACTGCGCACGAGGGCGCCATTAAAGATTTATTTATCGGCCGGTTATCGAGCTTGAGTAATGTGACGAATTGCCCGGGAGAGGCCGCGGAGAAGCCGAGAGGAGGTCGAGGAGAAGATGGCCGCGGATGGGCAAGTGTAACGTTCAATGGCTGGCTATGGTACTGCGTTCCTAGCAAAGGAACCATCTGCTCGCTTCGTGCTTGTATAAAGGGTGTCACAAAATGACCTGATATTCCAATTTATTAATAAAGCGTATTATTTATTTGAAAAGTACGAATATTTTTATTTTAATATAATGTACAAACACGGAGGTTATGTGTGGAACACAAAATCCGATAAATGGCCGCCTCGTCCCTGTTTGCAAAATATCACTTTTTCGACGAAACTTTCAATAACATTTTGACATGATTGCGGACTAATTACATTAATGGTGCGTCCAATTGCTTCCTTGAGCTCCGGAATGGTCTCTTGATCATTGGCATACACTTTTCCTTTCGGAATCTTGGTCGCCAATTCACATCGCCGCGGCGCGAGATAACACGACCATGAAACTCCACGCAGTCCATGCCGTTTATCCCATTTATCACGATGCTGAAGTTTGCATCGTTGGACTGCAACGAGTTTAATTTCTTTTGGTAGATTTTGTTGACAAAAGTCCTTTAAGGGTAGATTCTGCCTTGTTGGGCCAAAAAATGTTCGATTTTTCACCAATTTCTTATGCGAAAAGTATTAAATATAGAATGTTGACATTTGGTACGTTGACTAAGCGGTCTTTATTGAACATCAAAATATTTTTTAAAGTTTGACAAAACATGGTGGTGAGACTGGGAGGAGCCACGTATGTCGGTGCGCGGGCGATAAGTCCCGGACGGGTGATCTGAAGCAAAAAAATCAAACATATTTTTACTTTGTATAATATTGTGTGTAAGTTGACCTGGAATCAAGAAGAAAAATTTAAAAATAAAAAAATAGTGAGCGATCGGAAGGAAGCTTGTTATTTTCCCAAAAATTTTTGCAGTTTTGTGCTCACTATTTTTTTATTTTTCAATTTTACTTCTTGATTCTAGGTCAACTTATACACAATATTGTACAAAGTAAAAATATGTTTGATTTTGTTTGTTTCAGATCACCTGTCCGGTGCTTAGGACTTCCGCAAGCGACGAATGTCATCGCCCGCGCACCGTCATACGTGGCTCCTCCCACCATCTTGTTTTGTCAAACTTTAAAAAATATTTTGATGTTCAATAAAGACCGCTTAGTCAACATACCAAATATCAACATTCCTTAGTTAATACTTTTCGCATAAAAAATTGGTGAAAAATCGAACATTTTTTGGTCCAACAAGGCAGAACCTTCAACTGATTTTTAAAATATTCATTTAGCGATCTACATGATAAATCTATAAAAAGAGATCGCCTATAACAATAAAAATATGGAAAATAAGATGTAAAACAGAATTTTTGATGCGTTCCAACGATGCAAACTTCAACACCATCCATTTATCGAATATTGTGTTCCACCCATAACCTCCATGTTTGTGCCTTATGTAAAAATAAAAATATTCGCACGTTTCAAATAAATCATACGTTTTATTAATAAATTGAAACGTCGGGTCATTTTGAGACACCCTTTAGATGGAAAGTGTACGTCTGCACAGAGGCAGGCACGTATATATAGATATGCATGTATATCCGAGAGTTTCCGGCTAGAGTTACCAAACTCGGAGGCGCAGCATAAACGTTTCGCCCGATTTCACAGGACCGAGATCAAAGTATCGGAAATCCCAGAGACGTCAACGCAGGCATCTCATATCGTACGTGAAACTTTATGCATCTGTTTGCCGCGGGCTTTGAACACTTTAGCACGACGGCAAGATATATGCGGGCTTGCATACCCTGAAGTTTATGTACAGCAAATATGGAGGACTCAATATTGAAGTAATGGAAAAGTTGCGTCAAATATAAGTTCGATCGGCGAAATGTAAACTGACGCGGGAGCATCCTATAGCGACGGATTAGATGCAGAATGGAATTCACAGCTATTTACAGAGTTGGCTGGGTTTTGCAGAAAGTACTCATGAATCGACGGGGTCATGTATACTCGTTTTTACCAGATTAAGATCTTAGGCCACAGTAACGGGTATAAAATCATGTGCGAATTTAACAATTTTTTTTCGTATGAAAAAAGTGATTCACTTATAAAATTAATTGCACACCTATTTAGTATGAATATCAAGCTGTTAGAAAATTTATATTTTTTTTTTCGATGTACAAAATGGCCGACTACTCGAAACTTCTCGAAACAGTTTTTTTTTTTAATTGGCGTGACAAATAACTTCAATTTTCACTCGATTTACTTCAAATTTAAAAGTTATGTTCCTAATTGCATTTTGCAGAGAAGTACGTACGGAAGTTCTGATTAATCGAAAACTTTTCATTTTATGAGCAGTTTACGAACTGTTATAACGAAGTTTTTCACTGAAAATTCATTTCTTAAGTTCAAATACCTACAACTTTTGAATAAAACAATATTTTTTACATTCCGTAAGTACATCTCTAGGTATTCTAATGTAGATTGACGAGAATTTTTGTTTTTTGTTCTGGGTAAAAAATTGTGGATGCCAAAAGTCACGCCGCGGAGCGCCTAAAAAAAGATAACAAAAGAAAATATTCGTAGGCGGCCATTGTGTACATCGAAAAAAATTCTAACAGCTTGATATTCATACTAAATTGATGTGTAATTAATTTTATGAGTGAATCACTTTTTCACAAGAAAAAAAGTTGTTAAATTCGCACATGATTTTATACCCGTTACTGTGGCCTAAGGCCTTAACCCTATGAACCCTATGAACTCTGAATTCTGAATTTTGAACTCTGAATATTACTAGATCCCCGCAGGTGAGGACCTGCGACCTTGGCGTAAAAAAAGTTTTGGGTGGGGTGATTATAAGCCACGAGCCCCGTCAGTTTCTCTCAGTTTGTTGACGCACAGTGGACCAAGCAACTTTACAGCGGACATGAACGACCCGTCTTCATGGTTTAGGTAGGTCGAAACTCATTTTTTGAAAAATTGTTTTTTTTTTCATGAAAATGACATCCGATGCACAAAAAAAACAAATCTGTAAAGGTTTCAACTTTTTAAAATCAAAATGGCGGTTCGTACAATCAAAGAATTGACGTATTCGCTCCGGCCTCGTGAACGGTCGAATATTTTGGTTGCGAAACTTCGGGAGAGGAAGATAATATCGAAGGAGAGGATCATTTCGAGTCTGAAGAGGAATGTGATAGCTTTGACGAGGATGAAAGTGATTGGTGCCTTGAACCGGAGCATGACGAGGATCATCACCGTACAAATGTTTGACGCGGTTGCATACAATTATTATATTGTAATACTTCATATTTTTTGTTAAAAAAAATAAACGAACTGATACAAAATTATTCTGTAGACGTATTGATTTTTCCAATCATTCCCCACCTATATGGAGTATATATGACGATCTTGAAATTTAGGCGTTTTTAATTTGCAAAATAAATGTCTTGTTTTCACGCCCGAAAATTCTGATATATTTTTTTTCAAAAAGTATGTGATTTCCACTAATAAATCGCGTTTGCAATTTGTATCTGTACAAAAAACAACGGAAGATATGAATTTTCAAACATTCTAGTGTAAACAGCCTACATGCCTCCGAATTTTTATAGAAATGTTTATTGAAAAAGGGACTTTCAGGGACGGCAACAATTTTATCGTATAGTTAAGAGCTTAAAGACCGATGAATATTTTAAGATCTTTCTTTGCACAATAGCATAATAAAATACGCGACGGACACGAACGACCCATGTGCAGGGTTTACGGGTGCTGAAAACAACGACATGGTTCTAGAGTTAAGGGGTCTCCTCACTTTAGACGCTAAAAAAGGCTATTTTCATTAATTTTTTTGATAGGTTTATTTTATAGATATTGATTGATTATGAGATATTGATATAAAAGTTGTTACACTTAAATACATTTTCGAAATACATTATAAATTATTTTTTTATGTATTTATGTTTGTTGATAAAATCTTCGAAACGACTGAACCGATGCTTTTGAAATGTTAACCTCATATTCTTTACAACTATAGCTATAGCGCATATCAAAGATTTAAAAAAATTGATATTCACTTTTTTTAGCCAAAAACGGTGAAAAAAACACGATTTTCTGTTGTTTCGAATTTCCGCCATTTTGTTACTTTTGCATATATAAAAAATCGTATGATATGCTCTATAGCCATTAACATACTGAATCTAAAACCGTTTGATTTTTTTGTTTCGGATCATCCATCTCCGAAATTTCATCAACAGCGCAGGGCTACAATATCTTTAGGACATTTTTTTAAGTACCATTTTCCTCTATAAATAGTGACTTAGATACATAAAACATTTAAAAAAAATGTATTTCGAAAGTTCATTTATTAAGTGTAACAACTTTTATATCAATATCGATAATATAAATCTTTAAAAAAATTCATGAAAATAGTATTTTTTAGCATCTAAAAAGAGAAAGAACACAGAAGACCCGCGGTGAAGTTTTGGAGTAAAAACATTTGGAGTAACATCATTGGAGTAAAACGAAAATACTTTAACTAAAGTTTATTCTTTTCGAGACGCTCGTACTTGACTGTTGAAGCAATCTACGAAGCTACAGTTAAAATTTCAAGTCGATTGGACGACAATTGATCAAGTTCTGCTACGTGTCAATTTCAAAAACATGGTTTTGACAAAAACGTTTTTGAAGTTTTCGGTATCCGCTAGGAACCAAATGCACGAGTGAATTTGCAGAAGCGTGTGAGTTTCTTGGGGCCTCGTTGAAATTCCGAACTTTGAATGATCAGAACGCTCAAAACTCCGAAAGAATACTACCCCGAAAGATCAAAACTACGAAAGAATTTTACCCGAAAGACCAAAACTTCGAAAATCTGAACGGGGCCGGGTTGAAATTCCGAACGTTGAATGATCAGAACGCTCAAAACTCCGAAAATATACTACCTCGAAAGATCAATACTCCGAAAGAATTTTACACGAAAGACCAAAACTCCGAAAATCTTAACACCGTCAAAATAATTCGGCTATGGATGTTTTAAGGCGTTACCCCCACTTGTAGCGCAAAAAAGGCCTTTTTCATGAATTTTTTTAAAGAAAACTACAAAACTTTTTTAATCGATCAATATACCATCTTAAAGAACACATCTTGAAGAACTTTCAGTAATTTTTTTATTGAAAAATATTACATTGTTTAGTGGCAAATGGCCGTCAATGAAATAATGTTTTTATATACACGGTTTGCGGTGACCAACATTGCGGCGAAGTGGATCATCTGAAAAAAAATGCGGATGGATTTAGTCAAATATAAGTATAAACTAGTCTTTAATCGAAGGATTTAAAAAAATATTCATTTTTCACAAAATGGCGGACAGTCAAAGTTAATGGTTCGATTTTAACGAAAAAAAAAAACGGCCGTTTTTTTGGCTATAAAACGACCATTTTTTTTCGAAAAAAAAAATCGAACGATTAAAGACTACATTTTTATGTATTAAATAAGCCTGCAAAATTTCAAGAAGATCGGTTCATTAGTGTTCGAGTAATCTTGGTCACCGACTTCAGAAATGCCATTTTGAGAAAAACGCGTTTAAAGTTTCAATTTCAGTTTACACGAAGTGTAAAGTTTCAGTTTATCTCAGTCAATTTTGTTCGGATCGACTTGAAATTTTCAGGACATATTCTCAGATACTTATACTTCAAAAAAATGCAATAAAAAAAAACGATTTTTTCAAAATCGCAAGTGGGGGTAACCCCTTAAAAGTATCAAAATTTTGAAAAAATCGACGAATTATATCAAGAAGTTTTTTTTTATTAAGAAGTGATTTTACGTCAATTTTGAAATTTGTCTAGACAAAGTTATACGTTCTACATCGTTTACAGTGTACATTCAACTGTGTAGACTCTCGCTGCCATAATCTTGACGAACCTTGTAACTTTGGAACATTAAAGTTCGGAATTTCAACCCGGCCCTCATGTCAAGATCATGCCAGCGAAAGTCTACCCAGTTGACTGGAAATTATGTAGAACGTATAACACTGTCTAGACAAATTTCTAAATTGAGTCAAAATCGCTTCTCGATAAAAAAAAATTCTTGAAATAATTCGTCGATTTATTGAAAATTTTGAAACTTTAAAAACTTCCATAGCCGAATTATTTTCACGGTGTTAAGATTTTTGGAGTTTTGATCTTTCGGAGTTTGAGCGTTCTGATCATTTAAAGTTCGGAATTTCCATCCGGCCCCAGCTTCTTGAGTCGGTGGGATACGTGACCCTAGTTGGAAACGGTTTTTACTTCAGGATCAATTTTTTGGAAGGTATTTTGTGTAGCTGGTACTGCGTGAACCGTGGCATCGGCCCAGGCGCTTTTCCGCGCTCGGAGACTCCCCTCAAAAGTAGCTCGAAAACCACTTTAAGGGGCTAGACCAGTGTGACACTTTCAAAAAATCGATTTTTTTGCCCTTTTCGACAGTTTATACTTTCAAGAATATCATTATCATTTATATAATTTATATTAATATCATTTTATCTTGCAAAAATCGACAGTTAAATCTTTAAACGCGTTTTTCTCGAAATGAGATTTTTCAAATTTTCTGACATTGTAACTCAAAGAGCAATTATTTGATTGACTTGAAATTCGAACTGAGTACTCTTGAATATATTTACTCTACAATGACGTAGGATATTTTTGATTGGATGAAAATTCACGATTTGGCATTGAAAAAAACGACCATTTTATAGGCAAGATAACAGACTTTTTTTCATAACTACGCCATTTTGTTAGATTTTTATATTTTTCGAAAATCCTACGTTATTGTACAGAAAATACCTTCCAGTTTAACGATATTTTTTCCTTTTCCGGTTTCAGCTGCTCAATCGGCCGGAATCATGTCAGCAGTGGAGGAACTTTTTTTTGGCGCCTCCGAAGGCAGCGCTTAAGTCGCTTGGATCTCAATATTTTTCTATGAAAAAATTATGTAATATAGGTCAAATATAGCCAAATATATTATTAATTTTCCGAAACATTCAATTGAGTACTTTTCTGCCAAAAAATTCTCGAAAAGCACCCAAATTTTCAGCGTTCACACTGGTACAGCCCCTTAAAACTGTCTTTCCAGCTATAAACGAATATGCATCATATTTTTGATGGTTTAAATGATTTTTTCAAAGTATTTCCAAAAAAGCGATTTTTCGAAAATTTTACATGTGTGCCCTCCCTTGAATTCGGCAATAACTCGAGCCGCGCGAATTGACCAAGATCGGTGACGTCATGGCTGTTGTAGAATACACTTGATGATAGGATGAGAGTGTCTGGTGGAGGGTTCCGAATTGGTAGCTTTCTTGCCACTAATTCTCGAACTGCAGGGCGCGACGAAGAATCGATTGAAGATGCATGAGTTATCGAAGTCTAATAAAAGCTCACCGGGCGGGGTGCGTGCTCCAAGGGAATTCAAGGCTTACGAACTATCGGGTCAATGAACTCACCGGTGAGCTTTGAAGATTCTGGTCATATCTTTCAGCAATTACGGGCGCACAGGCGGTATCTATATACAGTCTACATTTTCGTACATTCGAACGAACGTTGAAGGAGTGGAAACGTCTCCGGTAACTCGGCCACCGTTAACTGCAGTTTCCGATTTAAAAGTGGCGATTGGTAATTGCAATAGCCACGTGCGCGACGCGAAAGCTAAAGCATTCTACTTCAGTGTGGCGCACGATTCCTGGATAGACATCTTCGTGGGTGTCTGTGTGTATGTATGGAGTCTAACTGCAGGAACGGCAGTAAAGTCGAACAAAAAGCAAAGAAAGGGAGAAAGAAAGTAAATTGATCTCCCAGTAAGTTTGAGCTCATCGCGAATTCGCGGTCTGTCCTTCGCTCATTTCTCTCTCATCCGGAAAAGATCCCGTGGAATTTTTTCTCGGTTCTTCTTTCCGTTAATTGCTCGGGTGGGAATGGCGTGTTGGCTCTTGAAAATATGAAAAGCTCTCGTTCGTGCTTTTACGGGTTAAGGGGCGGCGTAAACCTTAAAAAAACGAATACGATTTATTTTATTGCATTGTTTTATAGCTCATTTCAACTTTAAGTTGCAAGAAGATTTTGTAAAAAATTCCAAAAATCGACCGAGTTATGACGGTCTTGCGAAGGACCACTGCGCTACGACGAATTGCCCTACTGCAATTTACTCTTTTGCGTTTTCCTTTAACGAGTTATACGCAGTTAGAAATTTCAAAAAATCGATTTTTAAAAATTGCATTTTCGGAATGTACACGGAGAGAATTAAAAAGTAATTTTTGTCATGAATTTCACGGTAAAAATTACCGTGATATATTTCAATGTGGTGACAAGTGAGAAAAACAAAAATTCGTATGCGACAAGTTTTTTTTAATTCACGTTACAGAAAATTTCAAATACGTAGCAAAAATTTTACTATACCAGAAGGGTAGAAATTGGAGACAGACAAATTTAGCATGTTTATTCGAAAATTTACCTACTGTCGGTTAAAAATTACCAACCGCACCGTACGCGGTATTTTTACGATACTGCACAGTAAAATTTACCTGCTTCAACCTCAGAAGAAAAATTTCGTAAAGGCTGGTAAAATTTATATATCTTCCCCTCATTGTGACCGTTTTTTCCTCTACTGTTTTTTACCTTTTTTCTCTCCACCTTCTTCGCTGTTCCCCCCCTTGCGGCCCACGACTCCCCCTCTCTGTCTTATTTCGCCGTGAAATGCCGAAGAAAAACATTTCACAACGAAATGTACGCAACTAGGTTTCGAACCCGGGACTCCCGGTTTGAAGGCGAGCACGCTAACCACTAGACCATCGCTCCGATTCATTAGTAAAATGTATTTTTTCTTCAACGACCGGTGCTATAATAATCATAATAATAACCGAAATAATAATAACCATAATAATAATAATAATAAACATTATTTATTATTGAAAAATTGGTACAAATTAACGCTGTTCGTTTTTTGTTGGGAATTTTTTTCTCTCTCATATAAATTGGTATACTCAACAAACGGATAAGGAGAGAAATTTAATTATTAGAATTTATTTTTCATTTAATACTACCATTTTTTACAATACATTTCGTACCATCGTAGGCTCGAGTGATGTGACTAATTTGCGCACATATTATTTTGTTAACATTTAAAATCGTAAAATTGTATTCGCTCTTAAAAATTTCATAAGCAGTTTATGTACGCAGTTTAGACGAAATTTTTTTGGAAACTCCCATCGCGCCATATAAGGAATAGATCGACCACTGAAACCGAACCGCGCACCGCTACTTGGTATGAAGGGGAATTTTTATCATGCAGTGCCTCAAAATTACCGTACCGTACCGCACGATAATTTTAACCAAGCGCGCACGATCATTTTTACCGAGAGCACAATACATTTTCCTACAACACTCATTAAATTTTATAATAAATCTTAAAATAACTGTTATGAAGACGATACTTTTTTATAGAGGTTTTTAAAAGGCATAAAATAATAAAATGCACAGTAAAATTTCGCTGATATTATATATTTTTTAAATTTAAGTTTTGCGCATTTTGTTAAACATCAAAATTAACTAGAAAATCTGGTAAAATTTTCTAGGTGAAGACGAAATTTTATTTTAATTTCGTGAAAATCTGCGTTTTACTCAGCAATAATAAGCGAAGTTTCAGGGTTGTCATCTGGTTACCGTTACTGCACGGTAATTTTTAACATTTAATTCTATCCGTGTACAAATATGTGAGTATATTCCCTGAAAATTTCAAATCGATCCAGCGAATATTCTCGGAAGTACACACATATTTGTAAGGACGCTCGGAGCGCTACAGAGTAAGCGCGCGAAACTTCAAACGCGTTTTTCTCACAATGGTGTTTTCAAAGTCGGTGAGCACGATTTCTCAAAAACGGCTCGACCGATCGGTCTGCAATTTTAACACAACCTTGTCAGATATATTCTTCAGGTATTGATCGAAGGAATAAGATTTCCGATAATTATTTCTATTTTTTTTTCAACGATTCAACGAAAAAAATTTGGTCGAAAATCGAAATTGTTTCTTTCCGGAGCCACCATTTTGTCAAAAATTAAAATTTCGACTATTCCTTCGATCAATACCTGTATTCGTGTATCCCCTAAAAGAATCTTTTTGATTTTTTCATTTAAGATAATCCAAACCGGAGATACTTTGGTCACCGCCGGACACTTTTCTTTCGGGGACCTCCAGGAGACTTCCTACAGGAGCAATGTTAATGAATATTTTTAAAAATAAAAAATGCCAATCTAAAGCTAAAAGATGCCACTACACTGAGTAATATTTTTCGTTTTGTCCAAATAAAATCCTTTTCCAGAAAAAATCGTGAAAAAATGACTTTTTTGGCCTTGCAACTGCGTATAACGCCTTAAATTATGTCCTATAAAACGGTGTAAGTTGTGAATTCTATTCGTCTAGTTCACTCCAAATTTGGACGAACCAGAGTTTATAACATTTTCTATCGTATGACCGGATGATTTTTTTCATATGTTGATCTATTTGTTGACAAGCAATGATTCAAGTTGTTTTTTTTTTCGATGGAAAATCGACGTTTTTTCCCTACATCTTGCCATTTTCGTAATTTTCGAAATTTCAAAAAAGTATCCGATCATTTAAAGTTTTATCATTATACTAATAGCACATTCTTTAATTAACGTCATTGTTCACCAATATTGTCTAAGGAAAAAAAAACACGAACTTGGTAAGACTCTTCACAAAAAAATATGGAAAATCTGCCAATTTTTTGGTCCCAAGCTCACGCAGACCCGTTAAGGAATATCATCATCGTGAGAACTTCTCAAAACATCGATTTTTTTTCATTATCCGATAGTATAAACGGTTATAAATATCCTGTTCAATTTCTGGGGCGAAATTCGAATTATTCCGGTTGCTACAGCCTTTCTCTGAAAAAGGGATCCGACCAGCTGGGTGAGACCTGGCGCGGACGCGTTTTTTTTTCGAAATGTCGTTTTTCAACACGATCTACACTCTCAAAGGAAGAGTTTTCAAGCTATCCGTCTCAAATTTTAACACAACATTCTTCACGCCATTCTTTATCTTGCTATGGAAGCTTTATTTTTAAATCTTTATATTTTTTTTAACGAAAAACTGTCGAAAAAATGTGCTAAATTCGATGCTTTTTTTTCAAACCGCTGTCATTTTGTCAATTTTGATTCGAAAAAACCTCTATAGCAAGATAGCGGCTTTCATACTGATAAATCATCTTTTTACACATTTTGTTACAGATAATATTTATAACCACAACCGTGTACACCGTGAGGACCCCTTTTTCCGAAGACATTTTCAACTGTTAAAAAAAATGTAAAAAATAAAAATAAAAATAAACGTTAAAAATTTTATTTTTTCTTCTTCATGAGTGCTTCGATTGGACATAAAAAATCAGACTAATTAGCGTATTTTAAGAATAAAAAAAACGTGAAAATCAACTATTTTTCGACCCATTACACTGTGATGATCTCTTAAGGGGTATTCTCACTTTAGACGCTAAAAAGCCTATTTTCATGATTTTTTGATAGGTTTATATTATAGATATTGATATAAAAGTTGTTACACTTAATAAATACACTTTCGAAATACGTAAAAACATTTTTTTATGTATTTATGTAACCCAAACAAACTTTAAACGCGTTTTTCTCGAAACAACGTTTTTCGACGGCTTGTTGATAAAATCTTCGAAACCACTGAACCGATCCTTATGAAATTTCAACCACATATTCTTTACAATTATATCTATAGCGCATATCAAGGATTTTTTTAAACTTTGATATTTACTATCTTTTGTTGCCAAAAACGGTGGAAAAAAACATGTTTTTTTTACTTTTTCGAAAAATGTGCGCCATTTTGTTATTTTTGCATGTATCGAAAATCGTATGATATGCGCTATAGCCACAAATATACTGAATCTGAAACCGGTTGATTTTTTAGTTTCGGATGATCCATCTCCGAGATTTCATCAACAGCGCAGACCTGCATTTTTTTGGGACATTTTTTTAACTACCATTTTCGTCTATAAATAGTGACGTAAATAAATAAAGAATGTTTTTTAAATGTATTTCGAAAGTGTGTATATTAAGTGTAACAACTTTTATATCAATATCTATAATATAAATTTATCAAAAGAATTCATGAAAATAGCCTTTTTTAGCGTCTAAATTGAGAAGACCCTTTAAGGTGTTACCCCCACTTGCGATTTTGAAAAAATCGATTTTTTTTATTGCATTTTTTTGAAGTATAAGTATCCGGGCCCATACTTCTGTATGGGCCCGGAATAGATGACTCTTTGTAAGTTTACAAAAAAAAAAATTTTCTTCGTGTAAACTGAAATTGAAACTTTAAACGCGTTTTTCTCAAAATGGCGTTTCTGAAGTCGGTGACAAAGATTACTCGAACACTAATGAACCGATCTTCTTGAAATTTTGCAGGCTTATTTAATACATAAAAATGTAGTCTTTAATCGTTCGATTTTTTTTTTCTCGAAAAAAATGGCCGTTCTATAGCCAAAAAACGGCCGTTTTTTTTTTCGTTAAAATCGAACCATTAACTTTGACTGTCCGCCATTTTGTGAAAAAATGAATATTTTTTAAAATCCTTCGATTAAAGACTAGTTTATACTTATATTTGACTAAATCCATCCGCATTTTTTTTTTCAGATGATCCACTTCGCCGCAATGTTGGTCACCGCAAACCGTGTATATAAAAACATTATTTCATTGACGGCCATTTGCCACTAAACAATGTAATATTTTTCAATAAAAAAATTACTGGAAGTTCTTCAAGATGTGCTCTTGAAGATGGTATATTGATCGATTAAAAAAGTTTTATAGTTTTCTTTTAAAAAATTCATGAAAAAGGCCTTTTTTTGCGCTACAAGTGGGGGTAACGCCTTAACGTAGTTGGTTTTGCGACATATTTGGACTCTGGAGCAGTTCGGATACTGCAAATGAAATTTACAAAATACCCGTTCCGTCCGCGCGCCACCATAGAAGAGTGACATCCGGATTGGGTAACGCGAAATACGCTCGTTCGTTCCTTTTAATTGCGGCCAAGCGATAATAAACGTTGTTATCCGGAGCGGTGCACTTTTTTTTAAGAGACCGCACCGCTCGTTACGGAGATACATGCTTCAAGAGACATTACCAGTGCGCGATACGTTGCGGATAGCTCGAATGTACTCCACGTCGGGGCATTATTTCCGAACCTAAACTCACCGCAGGACACACTCAAGGTATCTCTTTCACGAACCCGAATATTTAACAATTAAGGGGTTGGGCCACTCTAGAATTTTCGAAAAATCGATTTTTTTTCATCAAGCAGAAATGAAATGCAAGAGCAGGACGATAAGCTGGAAGGCCAATTGTATGGTGCAGGCATCGCAGATTAAAGGTGTTGCAAAATTATTCATGATTTTCTGCTACTCAAAACTGCATTTTTAAGTTGGCCGGAAACATAACTCAGACAATTTTCAACCGATTCACTTGAAACGTTAAATGTATCTTGAAAAATACATTGTCTATGGAAGTACGTAGGATTTTTTTTAACTTGCATACCCGTGCGGAAAACTGATATGGCATCCCTAATAAAAATAAGGGCCTTTCAGGGCTTCCCTAGTGCTTTCCCCAGTAGGGATTTCCACAATGGGCCCATACTTGGCCACTATTGGGATAAACAAGTAGGGATTTCCACAATAGGCCCAGACTTGGCCAGTATAGGGATAAACAAGTAGGGATTTCCACAATAGGCCCAGGTCTGACTATTATAGCGATAAACCAGTATAAACAGCTTAGGCTACATGGTTGATGGTATTTCAATTATTCAAATCGATTATATACATCGATCGAATAATATTATGGAACGCAAATTGGGAAAAAGCGTAAGGGCATTAGCAAATAAGAAATCAACGATGAACACAAATATGCAGACAAACATCAGACAGTATTTATTTATGAAATTAAAGAAACCTTTTACATAGATACAAACAATTACTCATGGTTTCACTCATACATGGAGTAATGCTAGCGCATAAGTGTGAACAGTCCCAACCGGTTTTCTCGACATTTTTATAGCAACTATTTTCCGCTCAATACTCATTATAGGGAAAATTATTTCTTCTGAAGACTTCGCTGATATTTCCCATTCATAAACTTTATCTGACTGTGTAGGATAAGTAAATAAATTGGTCTTTGTTTTCCAGATCTTTCCCTCAATGGAAATAGATTCTAGTGATTCAGTAGACCCATATATTTTTTTATTTCTACTACACATCCATTCCTTAGAATGGATTATTTTTTGTATTAATTTTGTCGTGGCAGTTTGTCATAAAGGCTCACATGCAAATACGCAATCACATTTCTACGCGCGCATACATAACATACACATGTACTCACGCCCACACCTATGCACATGAACAATTACTTAAAAACAAATGCAGATATACCCTGACGCATTTAACATACACGTATGTCCACTGATACGGATATTTTATGGCGCTGAAATGGTTATGATGAGGCGCCGTTGAGGCATTATCAGGGCGCTGAAATAGTTTTGATGAGGCGCCATTGAGGCAACTTATAAGGCCCCGGTCGTTGCGCCTTTAATGGCCCTTGTTGAGAAAGTGTGACCGGCCGCTAACGGCCCTCATGTGGCTTCCAGATTAGGGCCCGAATAAAGTTAGGGGAATATTATTGGGGCCCGATCACAGCCCCAACTCAATTTCCGCACGGGTAGTTCGTTTATTATTAACAATTATCTGACGATTCTTCAGGCAAATTTTTCCCTTTCCACTTTAGAAGTGCGCCATTTGGCCAAAAATCAATGTATCGAAAAAATCCGAAAATTTATTTAAAAAATTTATTAGTTTTTCTGAAAAAAAATCCCCAAAAAGCCTATTTTTTCGGCCTCTAGAGTGGCCTAAGGCCTTAACTCATTTTTCTCTATAACCATATAAAAATGCATCGCAGTATACAGGTAAAATTTCAAGCCAAGTTACCGAACCCTCATCGAAAAATTACGACTGTAAAAATCGTCTCATTTATGCGGCACTTTGGAGATGACACGCTGGCCACATTTCTATCTAATAATTTATACACTAAATAACTCTAGAGGCATGATATACACTACTCACGGGTACAGCAAAATTTAAAGATTCCCTACCGACAATAAAAACAGGGGGTCGCCGAATATTTAAAGAAAGTGTTAATGATAAAGTTTGGAAACATGTGACCAGCAGAAAAATTGTCGTAGCCGTGACGTTTCAGAGATAATGTGGATAAGGTTGCGAAAACCCCAAACCTCCGATCGAGCAGAAATTTTGCACGAACCTTCCTTTTAATATTTCAAGACAACCCCTAAAGGGATTTTTTGCGAGGCGTGTTTTCGAGATATTGAATTTTTAAGTTTTTTTCAACGCACACTGACTATATCTGTATCTGCTACGCCTCCGTTTATGCCTATATATGTTATCGCGCTCTCCGTATTGTTAAAACAAACAAACCCAAACCCAAATTCAAACAAACCCAAACCCAAACCCAAAAACTATTGCGCGTCGAATAATTTAAAATTTTTTTATTTTTTAATTATTTTTTATTTCATTAGCCCGAACGTTCAGGAATATTTTAAGTTTTACATAATTGAAAAATTCCAAAAATTGTTAACGTTACAGCATTTAGAGCTAGATAATAGATACCGCGCGGCACGCCCGACCGCCAACTTCAAAGCCTTTTTTCCACGATTCACTTTTTTGAACTTTGTGAAAGTTTTAACTCTTGAACGAACGTTCAGATGCTTTGAAACTATTACAACATATTCTCAGTATCATCACCTATCGTGTGAATCACAGAAGCAAACATTTCAATGACAGGAAAAAATATAAAAAATAAAATACCGACAGAAAATTAAGTAAAAAAATTTTAAGTTCCGAATTTTAATTGTAATAATTTTTTAAAAATAATATTGGTGGTTCACACTGAAGATACATTCATTATGCAATTACAAAAATGTTCATTTTTTTTCAGACACCCACATCGATGCCGAGAACTCTCACCATCAACGCGCGCGCAAAAAAAAATACATTGCTTTATTATGTTATATCTCCGCCATTTGTTAATATTTCTGATTTTTGTTTTACATATACTTAACCATGTGCATAAATGATCCGTAAAAAAAATGTTGCCAATAGATGCGTAATTTTTTTTAACCGCGTCTTGAAAAGTACCTTTGAAAATCGGCGAAATCGCGTATATAAGGCCTTAAAATACGCGCGCCGACTATATCTATATCTGCTTCGTCTCCGTTCAGACCTATATTTGTTATCGCGCTCACCGTTTTGTCCGAACAAACAAACCCAAACAAATCCAAACCCAAAAACTATTGTGCGTCGCGAAAAATCCTTTCAGAGCCCAGGTAGGAAATCAAAAGGCTGACGATGGAAGCAAGCTTGTGCGAGCTTTGTTTCACCGAGCCTGAGTGAGACAGACCTGGCCCAGGTTTCATTGCATCGTTTGGAGCAGCCTGGAACCAAGACTGGCTGCGTAGCCTAAACTCAGGGTTATTTCAAGCTTTATTCAGCCGGTGAATTTTGAGGGTGAAAAATCAAGGCTGCTTGCAGGCTTGTTTCAGGTTGTGATAAAATAAAATAAGTTTAAAATAATATTTTTTCTGTACTTTTATGAAAAAAAAATTTTGCAATAAATTTGTCGGGTGCGAAGGCACGAAAAACGAAAGCGAAGGAGGCAGCTCAGAACATTTAAACATATGCTCTTATCGATATTTATGAGGTACACAAAAAAGTATATACGAAAATAAAAGTACGCAATAAAATAAAGTATTGTTTTTAAAAATATTTTTTATATATATTTTGTAACAAATAATATAACAAATAATAAATACATATAATAAATAAAATGAATTCTTTACAAATTTATTAAATTTACCCCAATGTAGAATATAGAAAACTAAAAACAGGCCTCATATAGCCTCGGGAAGAGTTTTGGAAAAGCCTGGTCATAAATGCTCGTGAAGGCTTCATTAAGGCTCGTTTTGAGCCTTGTTGTTTCGTCGTTTCAGGCTTAGTACTACCAGCCTTTGGTCAAGCCTGTGTGCAAGAGCCTGAAACCGCGTTATCATTCAGAGGTTCAGCTAGGCCTGAAATCAGGCTGGTGCTCAGCCTGAATTAAAAAATGTGAGCCTTGTTTCAGAGCTTGGCGAGCCCTTTTTTCATCGTCAATTCCTACCTGGGAGGTTGTCTTAAAATATTAAAAGAGAGGTCTGTGCGAAATTTCAGCACGATCGGAGGTGGAAGGACGTAACCTAACCCGAAAATATAAAAATGTCTAAATCTACTAAATTTACGCGAACGTTTTTATTCCAGTTTATCGTTACGTATAATAATTGATCGTGACCTATTTTTCATTGAGTGCCACTGTAATTTGTCGATTATTCAGAACGGCCCTGCAATGCCCACACAAAATACGGCCCTCCTCGAAAGGAATACCTTAAATAGTGACCGCGCGACGGACAAACGCGATTGCGCGTAAGTGTACTTGCCAGCTCGCTATCGTATAACGTATACGCAGTCGCGTGCATAGAGCACTTGAACCGCCATTCATCACGACAATGGGAGCACCGAGGATCGCTTATGAAATGAATGTACACCTGCTGACGCGAAATACACAACCCTCGACCATCGGACAAAATCGATATCGGTACGAATCATTATTGTTTCATGCGCGAACCAAACAGTTGCGAAGTGCTTACTATTCGAGTGATAAGAGTTTCGCTTACGAGTGGAGGTATAATTAAACGGTTGCCCGATTGTTCGGGTGACGGCAGCCATATTGCTCGCGTTTTATGGCTCAACATTTTGTGTCCCTTTGAACTACTGTCTTGTCCAAGGCAAATAATTCAATTGCTACTTTTCGACCAATGATATCATTTTTCCTCGGAAAATCGAAAGAAAAATCAACGTTTTCTCAAAACTGTATTTTTTAAGTTGGCCGGAAACATAACTCAGAGAATTTTCAACCGATTCACTTGAAATGTTGAATATATCTTGAAAAACACATTGTCTATGGAAGTACGTAGGATTTTTTTATATTGCATAGTTCATTTGTTATTAACAAATGAACTATGCAATATAAATAAAAAAATCCTACGTACTACGTTTAAAATCCTTGTACAAATCCTACGTTTAAAATCCTCGTACAAATTTTCGCAATTTGAATCCTAAAATGATTGTATACAGTCACTGATATGTATGATAAACACCCTTCTTTGTAATCTCGATTTATTTTGTAGTTTTTCTGAAAAAATCCCCAAAAAGCCTATTTTTTCGGCCTCTAGAGAGTGGCCTAAGGCCTTAAGGAAAAACTCGTTTTTTTTTTGTTTCAGATCAACCGGGTGGCCAAAATAAAGTACACCGATGAGCCCTTCACGTTCAAAGGTCCTTCACGAGATAGTTTATAACTTCTTCAATTATTAATATTTTTAATGAAATTCGGTACACAACTTTGTTAAGGGGTTACCCCCACTTGCGATTTTGAAAAAATCGATTTTTTTTATTGCATTTTTTGAAGTGCAATTTGAAGTGCAGTTTTTTTTTATGCCCGGAATAGATGACTCTATGTATTAGGAGTACAACTTTGCAGTGACCGTTTTACTTAGAGAGCCACTGCGGCCGAAGTAGTGGCCCTAGCTCAATAAAAAAAGTGGCATTTTAAACTAGAGGCTCTGCCAATGTAAACAATTTAAAAAAGCTAACGGATACGTGTATCCATTATAAAGTTATAGGCACTCAAACATGGCAACCTACGAACCGAATTCTCAGCATTTGCGGGAGGTTATGATTTACTTCTTCAACATCAAGAAATCTGCGGCTGAGGCCCACCGTTTGCTTGTAGATGCTTACGGGGAGGATTCTATTAGTGAGAAAACGTGTCGGCGGTGGTTTCAACGCTTCAAAAGTGGAGATTTTGAGGTCGAGAACAAGCATGGTGGCGGAAGGCAGAAAGTTTTTGAAGACGGGCTGACAGCTCGGCGTTGTGTACTATGAGCTGCTCAAACCATCCGAAACCATCACAGGGGAACTCTATCGACGTCAGTTGATGCGCTTGAGTAAGGCACTCAAAGAGAAACGGCCACAATTCAACGAAAGACATGACAAGGTGATACTGCAGCATGACAATGCCCGACCCCATGTTGCAAATGTCGTGAAAAAGTACTTGGAAACGATGAAATGGGAGGTTTTATCCCACCCGCCGTACTCTTCAGACATTGCCCCTTCCGACTATCACTTGTTCCGGTCAACGGCACACGATTTGGCTGACCAGCACTTCGGTACTTACGAAGAAGTCAAAAATTGGGTCGATTCCTGGATTGCCTCCAAGGACCAAAACTTTTATCGACGCGGGATTTGAATGCTACCTGAAAGATGGGCCGAGGTCGTAGCTAGCGACGGGCAGTACTTTGATTAAAAAATATGTAGCCACTTTTTTATAATAAAGCCTTAAACTTTTGAAAAAAAAACGGTCACTGCAAAGTTGTACTCCTTATAAGTTTACAAAAAAAATATTTTCTTCGTGTAAACTGAAATTGAAACTTTAAACGCGTTTTTCTCAAAATGGCATTTCTGAAGTCGGTGACCAAGATTACTCGAACACTAATGAACCGATCTTCTTGAAATTTTGCAGGCTTATTTAATACGTAAAAATGTAGTTTTTAATCGTTCGATTTTTTTTTTCGAAAAAAATGGCCGTTTTATAGCCAACAAAGGCTGTTTTTTTTCGTTAAAATCGAACCATTAATTTTGACTGTCCGCCATTTTGTGAAAAATGAATATTTTTTAAAATCCTTCGATTAAAGACTAGTTTATACTTAAATTTGACTAAATCTATCCGCATTTTTTTTTCAGATGATCCACTTCGTCGCAATGTCGGTCACCGCAAACCGTGCATATAAAAACATTATTTCATTGACGGCCATTTGCCACTAAACAATGTAATATTTTTCAATAAAAAAATTACTGACAGTTCTTCAAGATGTGTTCTTTAAGATGGTATATTGATCGATTAAAAAAGTTTTGTAGTTTTCTTTTAAAAAAATCATGAAAAAGGCCTTTTTTGCGCTACAAGTGGGGGTAACGCCTTAATATCCTTGCATATAACTTTTCAGCATCTTACATCCTTCAAAATTGATTTTTTCCTTTAACCCTGATTTTCGGGTCGTTACATTAGCTGTTTTGAAGGTGATTTTTAGGATAAGAGAACTAAAAAATAACTAAAAAAATAAATACATATGTTTATCGAGCCTTCAAGAATATGTACGAATAAAAAAATCTGATTATTATTATGTACTTTTGTACGTTTGTTCACAACTGTGCGTGGAAAACGCTCCCAATTGGCTACCAGTGTTGGAAACCGTAAGGAAAAATGGGCCCACGATGAATCTAGTCTTAAAAATTACAGAATGGGTCACTCTATTTTAGAGAATTTTTTGAAAAAAATAAAAAATGGCAATCATCTTTTTAAAAAATAATTTTCACTTTAGAAGCAAAAAAACTGTTGACATTGATAATTGATAATTTTTTCATATTCTGTAACGAAAATATGCTTCAAAATGAAACAAAAAAACCAACATTTGTCGATATCTCGATTAGTTCAGAAGTTATCAGCGTTTAAACGTTTCCAAAACTTCCGAAATCGACATTTTTTGGAAAGTTCTAACTCCCAAAAGAGAAGAGATCAAAATCTCCGATTTCTGATTCGACTTCGATAGGCCAGAAACGGTTTATTTTTCATTTGTACTGAATTTAATTAAAAAAAAGTGATTTCGAATAAAAAAAACGTTTTCCGTTAAATTCAGCACAAATGAAAAATAAACGAGGTCAGGCCTGTCGAAGCCGAATTGGAAATCACAAAATCATTACTAGCATTATTGGACATTCGAATGATAAAAATCGTCCAAGAGAAATATGATTAATTCAAGAAAAAAAATAGACGGAAAAATAGGCCCACGATGAGACTAGTCTTAAAAATCATACAATGGATCACTCTATTTTAGAGAATTTTTTGAAAAAATAAAAAAAAGGCGCTCATCTTTTAAAAAAATAATTTTGACTTGACAAGCAAAAAAAACATTGCCATTGATAATTCATAATTTTATTCATATTTTTTAACGAAAGTATGCTTCGAAATGAAAAAATTATATAGTGCCATTTTTCGATATCTCAATTAGTTTAGGAGTTATCAGCGTTTAGACGTTTCCAAAACTTCTGAAATCGACATTTTTGGAAAATTATAACTCTTTAAAGAGAAAAGATAAAAATCTGAAAATTGCTGTGGACATTCCTTTCACGAAGTACAATTTTACAAAAAAAAGTCGGGAAAATAAAAAATGGTCGGGATCACGGGCTAGGTGAAATGGCGCGGAATGCCTCCTAAATAGTTCTAAAATGCCATTTTCGGACCTTTCGCACCATTCCGAACATATTTTCATTGAAGTCACGAGACAAAAATGGACGAAAACAAAGCTTTGTCTATGAGGAAGCAGAAGTTGGCAAGTTTCGAGGTATCGGGGGTGGGGGGAGGGGGTAGTGTCTTGAGTGAGACGACGATCCCATTGCGAATTGAGAAAAAAAATATATATATGGACGTGATAAACCACGAGGAATGAAGAGGCGTGAGAGGTGTTAGACATTGAGAATCTCGCTGGCGTCCTCGTACAAAAGCCTGAGCTACTGGCGTCGTCTGTACTCGTAGCCGAGAGTGATGAAGCCTTTTTTTCGGATCGATCGTGAACGCCCCGAGGGACTCCACGAGTCTTTCTTTCCTCCTCTCGAGGCTTCCTTTCACACGTACTTTTTCCCGGTTTTTTTTTCGTTCCCTTTTTTTCTTCCTTGGCGACCCCGTACCAAGTCTGTCTCTCCGAGAATATCGTTCACCGACAAGTACGGAGAGCAGCCAGAGGCAGGAAACGGCGAATGGTGCGAGAAACCGCGAACTAGGCGATGCACCACACAGTGCTATAAAGGTTATCGGGAAGAGCAAGAAAAAAAGAAAGAAAGAAGGAAAAAAACGATTCGATAGAAAAGAGAATGGCAGAGAGAAAGAGTTGTGCAAGCGTAAGAATGTTCGGGTGTTCACTTACTTGGCTGTTCGGTAGAAGATGGCACATCCGTCGACGTATTTGCGGTCGTTCTCACCCATCGTCTTCGCCCGGGACTTGGGCGAGAATATCCCGTCATAACCGTCGTGCTTTAGTTCCGGCAGGAAGAAATTGTAGAATTGATCGGTCTCGACTTCCTGAAGACTGATGAGATCCGCTGCGTAATGGCGTATCTCGTCCAGTATCCCTTTTTTCCGATATTCCCAGTCGAGCGCCCAGCTCGGACAGTAGCCGTACATCTGTCGCGTCGCGTACTTGTCGCAAAGCACGTTGTAACACATCACCGTGAATATGCCTGAAATTATGACAAAACGAACGTCCGATTCAAGTATCGAAAAAACTGTGCGAGAAACGTGAATTTCACTCGGAGAGGAAGACTCTTTTGAGGTTTGTTGAGTTCTGTCATTGAAAGAGTGGACGTGAATATTCCTGGTGGATCAACACTTCATCTGGAGTAGTGTCAACTCAATTCACCAGTGCCTTAGGACACAGTAAATAAAATAATGTGCGAATTTCACAATTTTTTTCGTATGAAAAATTGATTCACTCGTAAAATTAATTACACATCTATTTAGTATGAATATCAAGCTGTTAGAAAATGTATATTTTTTTCGATGTACAAAATGACCGACTACTCGAAACTTCTCGAAACAGCTTTTTTCCAATTGACGTGACAAATAACTTCAACAATTTTCACTCGATTTACTTCAAATTTGAAAGTCGTGTTCCTAATTGCATTTCGCAGAGAAGTACGTACGGGATTTCTGATTAATCGAAAACTTTTCATTTTATGAGCAGTTTATGAGCAGTTATTACGAAATTTTTCACTGAAAATTCATTTCTTAAGGGGTTACCCCCACTTGCGATTTTGAAAAAATCGATTTTTTTTATTGCATTTTTTTGAAGTATAAGTATCCGGGCCCATACTTCTGTATAGGCCCGGAATAGATGACTATGTAAGTTTACAAAAAAAAATATTTTCTTCGTGTAAACTGAAATTGAAACTTTAAACGCGTTTTTCTCAAAATGGCATTTCTAAAGTCGGTGACCAACATTACTCGAACACTAATGAACCGATCTTCTTGAAATTTTGCAGGCTAATTTAATATATAAAAATGTAGTCTTTAATTGTTCGATTTTTTTTTTTCGAAAAAAATGGCCGTTTTATAGCCAAAAACGGCCGTTTTTTTCGTTAAAATCGAACCATTAACTTTGACTGTCCGCCATTTTGTGAAAACTGAATATTTTTTAAAATCCTTCGATTAAAGACTAGTTTATACTTATATTTGACTAAATCCATCCGCATTTTTTTTTTCAGATGATCCACTTCACCGCAATGTTGGTCACCGCAAACCGTGTATATAAAAACATTATTTCATTGACGGCCATTTGCCACTAAACAATGTAATATTTTTCAATAAAAAAATTACTGAAAGTTCTTCAAGATGTGTTCTTTAAGATGGTATATTGATCGATTAAAAAAGTTTCGTAGTTTTCTTTAAAAAAATTCACGAAAAAGGCCTTTTTTTGCGCTACAAGTGGGGGTAACGCCTTAAGTTCAAATAGCTCCAACTTTTGGATAAAACAATATTTTTTTAAATTCTGTACGTACTTCCCTAGGTATTCTAATTTAGATTGGCGAGAATTTTTGTTTTTTGTTCTAGGTAAAAAATTGTGGATGCTGAATGTCACGCCGCGGAGCGCCTAAAAAAAAGACAACAAGAGAAAATATTGGTAGTCGGCCATTTTGTACATCGAAAAAAAAAATTTCTAACAGCTTGATATTCATACTAAATAGATGTGTAATTAATTTTATGAGTCAATCACTTTGTCGTACGAAAAAAAATTGTTAAATTCGCGCATGACTTTATACCCGTTACTGTGGCCAAAAGCCTTAGCATATTGAATCCAATACCGTTTGATTTTTTTTTTCGGATGAACCATCTCCGAGATTTCAACAATAGCGCAGACCTACAATTTTTTTGGACATTTTTTAATTACCATTTTCGTCTATAAATAGTGACTTGAATAAATAATTTTTTGTTTTATGTATTTCGAAAGTCTAGTTGTAAAGTGTAACAACATTTATATCAATATCTATAATATAAACCTATCAAAAAATTCATGAAAATAGCCTTTTTTAGGGGTTTAAAGTGAGAAGACCCTTTATCTCTAAAGCCTAGTTCCCGAAGCTCCTCAGCTCCAATGTTCTCCATGGTCTTTCGAAAGAGTATCGGGACAACGAGACTTGTCAAGTTGTTTGGCGATTTGCTGGCGGTCGCCTCCGAACAACATTTAATTCCCCTGAAGAGCCACCGACTGTTTTCTCTCTCTCTGTCTCTCTCTTTCTCTGTCTCTCTTCTCCATTATCCATGCTCTTCCATGGCCTCTCCTCACCGCAAATCAGGATCAGACGAGCGATCTTGGTACTCTCTCGTAGTGCGCTGCCGTACTTTGGCAAATCCTGCGAGCGATAAGTCGTGCAACGGCAAGCATCGCGAGTTGTACGACGGAGTCTATTATATCTATAGACGTTCACGTAACACAACTATACGTAGGTAGACCCCGCATCCTTAGTCCTGAGGAGAGAGAATCGTCGGGTTGGTTGGTGAAGGTGCTTATGCGGTCGGTTAGCCTGCGGCAATCGCATTTGGGAATATAGCGCGCATCCTCCGTTGCAGCTCTGCCATTTACCCGCGAGTGTCCCACGGTCATCCTAAGTCCCAACCACCAAGGCATATCTACCACGGGGCACCAAACCTAAGCTACGAATAGGCAATAGAGCGAACCTGCTGGCATTAAAGTCCAGGGTTCCTTGCTCGCTTGGTCTGAATACTCCATCAACTTGCTCGATGCGTTGTATCTGACGGTTCTCCGCCTACGTATTCAGCACGTGCATCGATATCGAAACTCCGCGAACAAAGGGGCCCTAACAATATCACTTTTCGCATTGAACTGTGCAAATTACGCCCTTTTGTCGGATAACAACGGTGCTGTGTGTATCCATGTGCGCGCCTGTCTACGTGGGTTTGCATAATCGCAAGGAAGAGCGACGAAACACCCAATGGAGTTGGGCAGTCTGGAGGTTGCTGGAATAGCTCTTGGTGAAGAGGAATCAACTCTGGCACAGGTTAAGGGGCTACATCCATCTAGAGGCCCGAAAAAAATGGCAAAATTCCGAAAAAAAACGCAATTTTTTTTATCACAAAGGTACATGTAATGAGAACCTTAAGGGGTCTTCTCACTTTTGACGCTAAAAAAGGCTATTTTCGTGAATTTTTTTGATAGGTTTGTATTATAGATGTTGATATAAAAGTTGTTACACATGATGAATACACTTTCGAAATACATTGAACATTTTTTAATGTATTAATGTAACCCAAACAAACTTTGAACGCTTTTTTCTCGAAACGTTTTTCGACGGTTCGTTGATAAAATCTTTGAAACTACCGCACCGATCCTTATGAAATTTTAACCACATATTGTTTACATAGCTATAGCGCATATCAAGGATTTTTTCAAATTTTGATATTTACTATTTTTTTTAAATGGTGAAAAAACGTTTTTTCGAAAAATGTCCGCCATTTTGTTATTTTTGCATATATCAAAAATCGTATGATATGCGCTATAGCCATTAACATACTGAATCTAAAACGGTCTGATTTTTTTTTGTTTCGGATGAGATCTCCGAGATTTCATCAACAGCGTAGACCTACAATTTTTTTAGGACATTTTTTTAATCACCATTTTCATCTATAAATAGTGACTTGGATAGATAAAAAATGGTAAATGTATTTCGAAAGTGTATTTATTAAGTGTAACAACTTTTGTATCAATATCTATAATAACCTCAACCTATCCAATCCAACTATCAATAACAATAACCTTTTTTTAGTGTCTAAAGTGAGAAGACCCCTTAAAAAAATCACCAAAATACAGAAAAACAACAAAAGCCAACGGTCCATTCGAAATCTAAAAACCATCCGGGTTATTCAAGTTAACAATAAATACGAGTTGTGGACGATCGTTGATCTTTTTAAATAATTTTTTTAAATAACGACCAATTGAATCTCGAGCATACATAATCTATGAAAAAAGTCGTTTTTATGTACCTATTAAAACATGAAGAGCGATTTAAAAACAGTGAGATGGTCAACGACCTTTGAGAAGGTTGGAGCGGTCCAGTTGAGTCTAATGACGGTTTATGAATTTTTTTTTTCAATGAACCTCAAAAGAATTTATATGAGGTATATATTTATCCTGTAGATGATATTTTTTCATAAAATATATAATTGAAGGGCAAAATTATGCGTTTTTATGTTTTTATTACGTAAATAATAAAAACTTTTGTGTTACTACCAACTTGAAAAAGTATAACATTATCGTTGATTAGTATGAAAAAAAAACTGCGTCGGTGAATGGTTTATACAACTCAAAATGAAATTTCAAGTCATTTACCTATAATTATGCGTATTTATATTTATGTCACGAGATTATTTATTTTTACCATTAATTGATATTAATTGTTGCCGAAATACGGCAACTTCGCGGCCATTGAGGTTGGCACCAACGCTCTTTGTTCTCCAGCCAAGATTCATAGGCTTTCATCAAACTTTGATGGTTCAATATTGAATATGCATGGTTTACGATGGGCAAGATGGGGAATTTTTTTCTAAATGGTTTATCTTGGTGCTGAATAGCCAAAAAAATTACATCACCCATAGCGTGAACGTCTTGGCCATCTAACCACACGTAAAATTACATTAAGGCCTTAGGCCACTCTAGAGGCATAAAGGGCATATTTTGTGATTTTTTTTCACCGAAACCATAAAATAAATCGAAATTACAAAATAGGGGTTTGATTATACACGTAATTGACTATACAAAATTATTTTTTCACAGCGATGCATGTCAAAATGGCGACTGTGCTGCATTTTTCCGATGACGCTTTTATTTCGGGAAGGTCAACGGCCGGACCAACAGTTCCTATATTTTTTGAGTTATGATGAGACACTAAAGTTTTTTCGATTGTATATAAGAATAACTATAGAAGTACGAAAAATTCTTTTGATATATCGTTTTTTGTAAAAATGGCGCATTTCTAAAACAAAAAGTAAAAATGCCATGAGAAAATCGTCAGAAAATTGTTTATAAAAAAAGAACTATGCAATACAATAAAAAATCCTACGTAGTGCTTTAGAAAATGTAATTCTAAATATACAGTTGAAATTTCAAGTGAATCGGTTGAAATTTGTTTGAGTTGAGTCCGGCCGACATGAAAAATGTAGTTTTGAGCTAAACGCGATCAAAGTTAGTAGACAATCACGACATGAATAATGTTTCAATACCTTTATCAAACAACCGAATACAATCGAGTACTTAGAGATTTTTCACACCCACAATCATTTGGAATATAATTTTATAGGTACTACGGTACCTTTTCAACAAACAAAAAAATCGATTTTTGGAAAATCCTAAAGTGGCCTAAGGCCACAAACTATTTTTTATCTCTAGTATTTTGTGGTGAAAGAAATGACAAAAAATTCTCAAACGCCCAGTATAGTGTAGACAATAACATATACATTTTTTCCAATTCAATCTTGGATTGTGGGTTCCAACCTCCAACCTCCTTAAATGTTTCTCATCGTATCTCCTGTAAATTTGAAAACAATCCTTCAAGTGGTTCTCGAGATATGTCCACCGACTTTGGAAACAGTGCTTCGAGATAAACGCGTTTAAAGTTTGAAGTATGGTGCTGCTAGCGCTCGCCCGACCGACTGTTAGAATCTGTACCTCATTCAATTTCAGGAATATTTCAATGGCATTTTCAGGGAATATAGCTAAAAGGTATCAAATAAACATATTTTTGGAAAATGCTGTGTTTAGACCCACCTAGGAAGATGTGGTCCGTTTAAGGGGCTATACCAGTGTGACACTTTCAAAAAATCTATTTTTTGCCTTTTTCGACAGTTCGTACTTCAAGAATATCCTGTAAAATTTTCAAGGCCGTATCTCTAATCATTTAATCTTGAAAAAATCGATAGTTGAATCTGTAAACGCGTTTTTCTTGAAATGAGATTTTTCAAATTTGCTGACATTGTAACTCAAAGAGCAATTATCCGATTGTCTTGAAATTTGAACTGAGTACTCCTGAATATATTTACTTTACAATGACGTAGGATATTTATGTTTGGATGAAAATTGACGATTTGGCATTGAAAAAAACGACCATTTTATAGGCAAGAAAACAGACTTTTTTTCATAACTACGCCATTTTGTTAGATTTTTAATATTTTTCGAAAATCCTACGTCATTGTATAGGAAATATCTTCCAGTTTAACGACATTCTTTCCTTTTTCGCTTTCAGCTACTTGTGGCCCTACTAAGGCTTTCCCCGATAGGGCCCTACCAGGGCTTGCCCTGATAGGCCCTACTATGGCTTTACCTGATGAGGCCATAAATAGGCTTGCCCTATAACTGCCTCAGCAGTCGATAGATGCACATAACCTCTTATTTTCCACATGGAAACTTCGATTTTACAGCATCGTAGCTTCGGAGTTTCGATGCATTACTGAATTCTATTTTAAAAAAAGGTGCTATGGACTGTCACAACAAAAAACGTTAAGCAACTCGGATGCGTGTTGGAAAATTTCGGCAGCTTTGTAAGGCGAAGAGAGAGAGAGAGAGAGAAATTATATATATATATATATATATATATATATATATATATATATATATAAAAGGCTAAGTGTCAAAAAATGATAGCATGTTATTCGATAAACCTCTTTAATTGTCACAATGATAATAACTAATTGATATATTGTATGTGATACAACAAATAAGTGTAGGAATTCATTTGGTCTCTTATGCCATATCTGGGACCAAGATGTTACAAGCACTCGGTAGCATAGGGGCAGCCGTACGTAGCTTTGGGTAAGTAGGTACGAGGTTCGATTCCCATATAGACGAAATATTTTCTTCGAACAAAAACATTTCAGCAGGCCAGGGAATGACGAATTATGATACAAAGTCATTGTAGTGGAACTCTAAATTAAGGGGTTACCCCCACTGGCGATTTTGAAAAAATCTATTTTTTTTATTGCCTTTTTTTGAAGTATAAGGTCCGCGGACCCATACTTCTGTATGGGCCCGGAATAGATGACTCTATGTAAGTTTACAAAAAAAAATATTTTCTTCGTGTAAACTGAAATTGAAACTTTAAACGCGTTTTTCTCAAAATGGCAATTCTGAAGTCGGTGACCAAGATTACTCGAACACTAATGAGCCGATCTTCTTGAAATTTTTCAGGCTTATTTAATACATAAAAATGTAGTCTTTAATCGTTCAATTTTTTTTTCGAAAAAAATGGCCGTTTTATAGCCAAAAAACGGCCGTTTTTTGTTCGTTAAAATCGAACCATTAACTTTGACTGTCCGCCATTTTGTGAAAAATGAATATTTTTTAAAATCCTTCGATTAAAGACTAGTTTATACTTATATTTGACTAAATCCATCCGCATTTTTTTTTTCAGATGATCCACTTCGCCGCAATGTTGGTCACCGCAAACCGTGTATATAAAAACATTATTTCATTGACGGCCATTTGCCACTAAACAATGTAATATTTTTCAATAAAAAAATTACTGAAAGTTCTTCAAGATGTGTTCTTTAAGATGGTATATTGATCGATTAAAAAAGTTTTGTAGTTTTCTTTTAAAAAATTCATGAAAAAGGCCTTTTTTTTGCGCTACAAGTGGGGGTAACGCCTTAAGTGGTTCATTCCATTTTGGATTTTTGAAATATTATATGCATTTCTTTCGGATCAGGCAACCTGATAGGGGCCTGATCAGGCAACCAGGTCAGGCCCATATGTGACACAACGTTACATTTCCTAGTAGGGCCCTTTCAGGCTGTCTTATTAGTGCCCTACCAGGGCATTCCGGCAACGTGATCGGGCCCTGATTTGGGCCCCATCAAAATTTTCTACGCCTACGTTAGTCAGCTCTTTAGCTACAAGGCTGGGAGAGCGAGAACTTCAGCGAAGGAAAGAGGGAGTGATCGTGCAACAATAGTACACCGAAGTATCAGACTCGAGAGCATACGCAGTTTCTTGCTTTTACTGCCGCAATGAAATGCTCAGTCGGATCGTTTACGACTCACTTTATCCCAATTCTATTTCCTTCAGCGTTCAATCTTATACTCGCGATTTCCCCGATCACAACCGATCACGTGACTGGCAATTTCGCCGTGACCACGCGCAGTTTAGTATCGCAAGGTTTCTCTTCTCCCTTGCTTCAGTTTCTCCCCCCCCCCCTCTGTGCTTTCGTCTCTGGTCTTGACGCAGCAGCGAAACAATGATAGAACTTTCTACGTCCTCGTACGCACGCCACCCCGGGCTTGAAGAGCTTTTTCTCCAAGCCGTTGAAGCGAACGATTGCGAGACGAGAGTTGCTGTGATCGACCACAAAATCAAAGAGTAATTTGATTCGGAAGGAAGTCGATGGCTGGGGCGTTCTCGGATCGTTCATCTCGCATCCATTGTGCCAAACAACGGAATTCAAAATGGTCAGATGCGTAGCGACTGCTTTCATAGTTCAACGAGATATTTTACGATCGTGACGATAATAAAAGGAGGATATCGAAGATTCGGTATAGCGTTCAACGTGGCATTGCAATGGTGGTCGAGGCTTGACGTTGGGGGATAAGAGGATCAGTGTAAAGTGTGTCTCGGAGCATTAGGACACCGATGTATGCATAAATTGCAGGGCTCCCCGTGTGCGCGTCCCAGGCTCTTACAGCTCGGTAAATATGCAAGCCTGAATTTGCGTTGAATGTAGTACACCCTCGCGTATCCACGAACTCGTACATACGTACATGCTTCGCGCGGCGCATTCACGCACGAGTTACTTATGACGCGCTTGGAGCCCTCGAACTCACGTGTACGTACATCTTCGAGTATGAATATTAGACGCGGGCACGAACGAGATACGCGAAGTCTTAACACGATTTTCTCGTAGGAGAGAGATCGTTCCGAGAGTCTCAACAGCTCGCGACCTCGTTGATAATTTCATTCGTCATTTTCGAGTCAATTGTTTCGAAGATCGCAACTGTTCGTCGGGGGTTGAGGGATCTGACGGTGTAACATTTTTTAGTAATCGATTTTTTTGTGCATTATCCGATAGTATAGAGGGTTATAAACATGGACCTGGCATTGCCGATTGATCGTGAGTAGACGATTTATATGAAAATTCTCCAACTCGAAACTTTAAGGGCGTTTTTCTTGAAATATCGATTTTCAAAACGGTGCACACTAGGGTGGTACAAATTTGAGATCTATTTTTTTGCTTTTTCTCACCGTCTAATTATCTTCTTTGAAGAACAAAAAATTGTCGAAGCTGCGAGCCGTCAAAAAATATTTAGAGGGCGCTCAAGCCTCGCAAAAATTCAATTTTCATTAAATTTTTTTTTTTTCGTCCACGTCTCACCCATGAATTATTATTTATAATTTTTATATAATTTTATAATTTTTTAATAACGCTTTAATAACGCTTTATAATTTTTAAAGTAGCCTCACGAAAGCTCTAGCCGGCCAATGAATATTTAGTGGTCGCTCATGGTTTCGAAATTTATCATTTCCGCCGAAAAATAAATCTGGCATGCACTATAATTCCTTGTAGCATAAAAACAAAATAAGCAGCGAAGTGTTACATTTTCTGAACTATTTGTTATAATCATTTTTAACAAACACTAATTAGACGATATGTGTTATTATGTATTATGGTATTGTGGCGTTGCTCGTTACAGAGTACAGCTACGATTGGTCCACAGTTTGACTAACGAGACCAACTGTGGGACGCATTACGATGCGCGGAAAACAGCTGCCATTTCAGTTTTAGGAATAAAACGATCTATAATTTTGATTACGGACAAGATCTTCAAAGTATCATTTTATGAGAACAAAGATTATAATTCTTGGGTTAGAAGTGTGAGGTAAATTTGAAAAATCTGGTTCTAAAGAAAAAAGGATTGTTTTTTAAATTTTACAAAGCGTCAAATTTATGAGTGAGAAGAGTAAAAAAAATGGCGAAAATTGGAAACTTTGAAGCTCTTGAGCAACCACTGAATATTCATTGGCTGGCTAGAGCTTCCGCGAGGTTAGTTTAAAAATTATAAAGCGTAAAATTCATGGGCGAGAAGTGGACAAAAAAATCGATTTTTTAATGAATATTTGAATTTTCGGCAGCCTTGAGCGACCTCCAAATATTTTTCGACCGCTCGCAGCTTTTGCGACAATTTTTTCTCTTCTTTAAAGAAGATAATTGGATGGCGAGAAAGAGGGAAAAAAATACAGCTCAAATTTGTGCCACCGTAGTGTACACTCTCGTGAAGAGTTTTCAAGCTATCCATCTCAAATTTTGACACAACATTCTTCACGCCATTCTTCACGCCATTCTTTATCTTGCTATGGAAGCGTTTTTTAATCTTCATATTTTTTTCAACGAAAAACTGTCGAAAAAATAGGCTAAATTCGATACTTTTTTTCAGACTTCCGCCATTTTGTCAATTTTTATTTTAAAAAACCTCCATAGCAAGATAGTGGCTTTCATACTGATTAATAATCTTTTTACGAATTTTTTTTTCAGATAATATTCACAGCCACAACCGTGTATACCCTGAGGACTACTTTTTTTCGAAGACATTTTCAATCTTTGAAAAAAAATGTAAAAAAATTAATATAAACGTTTAAAAAATTATTTTCTATTCTTCATAAGTGCTTTGATTTGACATAAAATATCAGACTGATTAGCGTATTTTAACCATCGAAAAAAAATCACGAAAATCAGCTATTTTTCGACCCGTTACACTGTGATGATCTCTTAAGTCACTGTTAATGTCATACTCGCGTTTATCCTCATCTTGACATCTCTATAGTGTTGAAGTTTGCACCGCTGGCATGCAACGAAAATACTTGATTTTTCCATTTCATTTTTTTTATTATTTTTTTATTATTAACTTTTGTATAAGCATCCTCAAAAATGTTTCACTGACGTTCGTAGCCTAAATGTGCAAAAAAAACCGAAATACGAAAACAATATATTTTCGTTGCATTCCAACGATAGAAACTTCAATACCAAACGTCTCTTATCCCACACGGACTCCTAAAAAGTATCAGAACTATTCTTAAATATATTCTGTTCCAGAGCAGCTTTGCATACTTTAATATTATACTGCTCCTTGCCATCGCCCGGGATATTTTCAATCGTAGCCTCGCGAATTTTCAAATGTGATTTTCCACGCTTGCAAAATATTATCCCCGAGAGACTTCGGATAGACGGCGAGCGGGAATCGTAGGAAATAGAGAATCGGCGAGGGGGCAGAGGGACCTGGTTACGTAGCCAGGCATACGAAAAATATATGTGAAGCGATATCTTTCAACTCTTTCGCCTCGTCGGATATATAGAAACGAAGTGTTATTACGATCCACTTCTTGTTATCGCGGGCATACGAGGATTGAGTTTAGAAATCGAAGGGAAAACTTCTCTAGTGCCCGCGATATCATCGTTTTTTTTTCTTTCTTTTTTCTTTGCCCCGATCATCGATATAGCAGCTTTGCGAGTGTATCGGGAATTCACGAAAAATCCGGGACATATTTTCCGCGATTCCATTGGATCGACAAATCCTTCCATTCATTTCGTACACTGCTCATGGCGAAGGTGGTCGTGATGTCAAACGCAATGCATATATATATATATATATATATATATATATATATATATATATATATATATATATATATATGCACACCCTGCATATACGCGACTAATTTCAAGGGAAAAGGGGTTTCCTGCGATTCCTCCACAGGAACGATAGACGACCCGGTTGCAGAGTGCGGTGCAATCGCAGTAAATCAGTGCTTCTATTACGGCAAAAGCGAGAGCGGTGAGGACGAAGGGGCGACGCATAGGGGATTCACCGTATAGTGGGCACCGTGGGAGGTTGGCAAAGTTATTTCGTAACTCGGTTTGTACGGGGTGTAAATAACTAGACGGTAGGGAGAACATGGGTTGAGAGAGAGAAAGGAAAAGAGAGAGAGAGAGAGAGAGAGAGAGAGAGAGAGAGAGCACAGATGTTCTTTCTGCATGACCATATTGCTGATAACGCAGCGTTGTATAGTTTGTAATCTAATGGCGTGAAACAGTCGCTAATGAACTTGAGAGAAACTGAAAATTAGCATTTCCTGATAATCAACTGAGACGAAAGGTCTGTAAAGCATACAGTTCTAAAGCCAGCCACTGCAGAAGAGGAAAATGCATTTAATGGAATGCATGGCTGCAATGCATTGGAAGGAAATCGAGGAATTATGGTGCAGAGACCCGGGCAGAAATTTGTTGGGAAGTTTCCTGATCCTACCACATCCCCAGAGGGATTTGACAGGGACGCCGCACGTAGGGAGTCCACATTGGAATTCACGTGGGTTCCGCGCTATTTCCCGATTGACGTCGTTTGAGAATTGTTTATTTGAAGTTGTCGACCGGAATTTGTTGCATCTCCCAGGAGAAAGATATCCTTTCGTGATCCCGTGCACAAATTTGTTGGGGACGACCAAGATGCACCCACATAGAGATGTCTATCAGCTAGGGCTAGCATTGGTATTTGTTAGGGACACCGATCATAGGGAGTCTTCGTTGGGATCCAATTGGATTCTGCACTGTATCCCGATGAACACCGTTTGAGAATTCTGTCTACGGTTCGAATCGACAATGTGTGGAAAGTCACGAGAAAAAACTCGGCGTGATGAAACCTAACCTGCAAGCTCCGTAAGCCTGTACGTCAGTGGTGATATGTCAAAGTGCAGTAAAATAAATAACAAACGATAATTATAGTGGAGATTCAGTGATGCGATTTAAGGATGTATGGCAGCTACTGCAGAGTCGTTACAGAACTGATTATGCAATTTGCAAAAATCGCATTTAAAGACTAAATAAAATAATTGTAGTATTCATTGAAGCTAAAAAGGAGATTTACCACAGCTCAAAGTAAAACATGCGGTACAGAAAGAAGAATTTTCAATTTTTAACTGCAAATTTAGTTGCTGATTTGATGTACGTTTTCCCTGACGTTGTCGTGGTTACGACATACGAGCTAAAGAAATACGAAAACGGTCCCATTTAACTCGCAATATCTCGCAAAATATATGGGCACATGTCGATTTTTTTTAACGTATCATGCATATTACAGCGATACCGCACAAAAGTTTTTTTTACAAAAGAGTACTCCGGAAATACCTTTTTTGCCAATGTAAAGGGAATTTTGGACGTACAGTCCTATGTTCCCCGTGTTAAATGACCCAACTTTGAATTCGTTTATCTCAGCATTCACGTGGGCAAATTTTGTTTTTTTAATCTCAAAAAGTTCTCGATATTTTCCTTTACAATATCAGTGAGTTTCAATTCGAACAGTAGTAAATAACTTAGTTGCCATACATCCTTAAATCGATTTTAGAATATACTTTTTTAAGCGCTTTATATTTTTTTAATGTGAGATTTATACTTTTTTAAGTTCCACTCATTTTGTACATCTATGTATTTTGTTACGAAAATACTATGTATAGAATGGGATGGGATCTGTCAAGAATCGTATCGGATTTTGTTCGATAATGTGGGAATCCTTTAGCATTCAAATTGGATTCGTACATTCCAATGGCGAATTCCGATGAGAATCCAATGTGTGAACGTGACGTTTTAGCATAGCATAGACGAACCTTGTCATTTCGGCACATTAAGATTAGGAATTTTAAACCGTCGGCGCATTCAAAGTTCGGAATTTCAACTCGGCCCCCATGTCAAGATCAAGGCAGCGAAAGTCTACACAGGTGACTGTAAATTATGTAGAACGTATAACATTGTCTAGACAAATTTCAAAATTGACGCAAAATCACTTAATAAAAAAATTCTTGAAATAATTCGTCGATTTATTGGAAATTTTGAAACTTTGAAAACTTCCAGAGCCGAATTATTTTGACGGTGTTCACATTTTCGGAGTTTTGGTCTTTCGTGTAAAATTCTTTTGGAGTTTTGATCTTTCGGGGTAGTATTCTTTCGGAGTTTTGAGCATTCTGATCATCCAAAGTTCGGAATTTCAACCAGGCCCCATCTTTAATTTCGGAATATTAAAATTCGGAATTTTAAACCGTCAGAGCATTCAAAAAATTTCAACCCGGCCCCGGTCATCGCATTGGATCTCTATCAGGAATTAGAGACAAGTATGGGAATCCAATTGGATGCGTATGATAATTTCTGCATGGGGAAGTAGAGACACCATGTATCGTACGACTTCAAAACCCACATCGATATTAAGGGTTTACCCTCACTTGCGATTTTGAAAAAATCGATTTTTTTTATTGCATTTTTTTGAACTATAAGTATCCGGGCCCATACAGAAGTATGCGCCCGGAATAGATGTCTCTGTGTAAGTTTACAAAAAAAAATATTTTCTTCGTGTAAACTGAAATTGAAACTTTAAACGCGTTTTTCTCAAAATGGCATTTCTGAAGTCGGTGACCAAGATTACTCGAACACTAATGAACCGATCTTCTTGAAATTTTGCAGGCTTATTTAATACATAAAAATGTAGTCTTTAATCGTTCGATTTTTTTTTTCGAAAAAAATGGCCGTTTTATAGCCAAAAAACGGCCGTTTTTTTTTCGTTCAAATCGAACCATTAACTTTGACTGTCCGCCATTTTGTGAAAAATGAATATTTTTTAAAATCCTTCGATTAAAGACTAGTTTATACTTATATTTGACTAAATCCATCCGCATTTTTTTTTTCAGATGATCCACTTCGCCGCAATGTTGGTCACCGCAAACCGTGTATATAAAAACATTATTTCATTGACGGCCATTTGCCACTAAACAATGTAATATTTTTCAATAAAAAAATTACTGAAAGTTCTTCAAGATGTGTTCTTTAAGATGGTATATTGATCGATTAAAAAAGTTTTGTAGTTTTCTTTAAAAAAATTCATGAAAAAGGCTTTTTTTGCGCTACAAGTGGGGGTAAGGCCGTAATTTCGAACCTGGATTCACTTTGCCTGGGGGCTTGCGAAAGATTCAACAATTTTTTTCAAACCACCAACCGAAGTCCGCGATTTTTTTAAATTTATGGAGGAAAAACGGGTTTGTTTAGATTTCTCCTACGAGACGCTAGTACCGACGCCACTAAAATCACGGTGTTGAAATCCGAATCGTTGAAATGCAACGAAAGTTCTCCTTCATTTCTTAATTTCCTTATTTTCATTATAATAGAAAAACTTTTTTTGCAGATTTATATCGCTGAATAAGTACCTCAGAAATGGTTGAGGAATTTTTATAGGTAAAATCTTTCAACAGAAATCAAAGGAATTCAGAAATAATAATTATTATTGGATTCCAATGATTCAAACTTCAACTTCACCTGAAATCCTATAGAGGAAGTTTCAATTGGGACATAGCACTCCGGAATCGAAAATCTATTCGAACCGCAGATTGGTGAAGCCGCAAGGCAGGATAGGAGTACAGGGCAGTCATGGACCGAAAATATATAGGCAAATTTGCATGAGGTTGTGGTCACAGAGGTGCTCTGTGGTTGTATCTGTCATCTCTCCCTCATAGCTTGTACTGCTCATAGTTAATAAACGCCTTGCTCGTTTGGAAGATAATCGACCTGAAGGTCCATATGTGCATTAGCTTTATTGCAATAGCAACGAGCGACCACATGGTTCCACTTGGGACATTTTACACGAAATGTACTAGCAGGGCTCCCTGGGCTGTAGCAATGGCTGTTTTTCACATCGATTTTTACGCTCTAAAGATAAAGTGAAACCTCACCTCTACTTTATGTTCGGATCGAATCTGATACGAACAAGCAATGCCTAAAAAAGATGGGACGAGATGATTTAGAAAACAAATTGGAGTAGACTGTACATCTTCACCCCACAGTGCACCCCTTATTTTGATCTGTTTTCGTCCCCTTCTCGTGGGAGCCGTTCGCGCGAATCGTGTTAAGAAGACATTATTTCGAGCTTGAGGTTGCGTGAGATATGCACCGTTGATGGTCGTCTTGAGACGCTTTCCCGACGTCATGCCCGGACCCTTGTATTGTAACTTCGACATCGGCATACGTGCACTTGCACTAGCGTTATTCGGACGTACCTAAATATTTATAAATGTTTTTTTATGTCACGGCGAATAGGATATGTGTTGTTATGTGGATCGGTTATTTCGATATTGGCACATTGCAGCGGATGCAATGATCGATGATTCTTCATGTTAAAAGTTGACAGATGATGATATGATGTCAACTATGCACAAACACACTGTTTCACTCTAAGAGATGGTTACACCCCTTAAAAGCGTTTTTCCGTCAACAAAAAGTATCTAATAGATTTGGTGCTTTACCATTATGAGTTTTAACAAAATCGAAGGCGGAAATCAAAGTGATGTTCCTTGCAAGAGTTATCACCGATTTAAGAATATTAAAGCGTTACAGACAGCACGTAAAAGAGTACTCTATTGGCCTGATTTTTCATCTTCGGAAATCACAGGAATGGAAATATTTTATCTCTGCTCAGCATCATTAAGGGGCTATACCAGTATGACACTTTAAAAAATCGATTTTTTTTGCCTTTTTCGACAGTTTATCCTTTCAAGAATATCCTGTAAAAATTTCAAGGCCGTATCTCTAATCATTTTGTCTTGCAAAAATCGATAGTTAAATCTTTAAACGAGTTTTTCTCGAAATGAGATTTTTCAAATTTGCTGACATTGTAACTCAAAGAGCAATTATCCGATTTCCTGGAATTTGGAACTGAGTACTCTTAAATATACTCTACAATGACGTAGGATATTTTCGATTGGATGAAAATTGACGATTTGGCATTGAAAAAAAACAACCATTTTATAGGCAAGAAAACAGACTTTTTTTTCATAACTACGCCATTTTTTTTGGGTTTGATACTTTTCGAAAATCCTACATCATTGTACAGGAAATACCTTCCAGTTTAACGACATTTTTTCCTTTTTCGGTTTCAGCTACTCAATCGGCCGGTATCATGTCAGCAGTGGAGGTACTTTTTTTGACGCCTCCGAAGGCAGCGCATAAATCGCTTGGATCACAATATTTTTCTATGAAAAAATGGTGTAATATAGGTCAAATATAGCCAAATATATTCTTAATTTTCCGAAACATTTAATTGAGTACTTTTCTTCCAAAAAATTCCCGAAAATCACCCAAATTTTCAGCGTTCACACTGATATAGCCCCTTAACACATCACATAAGTAAAAAATAGATTCAACGTCACCTAAGTAAAAAAAATTGATTCAAGAGGAAATTTCTAACTCTTCTTTTCATCTTCCCCAAAAGGTATTTGCAGGGTATTTGCAGTTTCCACATGAACAGTATTATTTTCGATGATATTGATGTTTGCAGCGCTGGAACGTAACGAAAGTTTACTAGACCGAACTTTTTGGCAAATTTAAGCTACGAAAATCACTCGTACGTTTTTTAGGATCCTTGTCAGAATTCTATAGCCCAAATTTGCAGAATACGATTTTGGATGATGAAAAAATGAAGAACTAAATAAATTAAAAAGATGTTCGCTGCATTCCAACGATGCGAACTTCAACATCGTTTTTTCTGTCCATATTTTCCTTTATGCTTCATATTTTTTTAATTATCGCGCATTATAAATGAGCTTCTGTTTTCTTCCCGATCGATCCAGAGTAAATTGAAAAACCAGAATGCATGTAAGACAAATGTATGATGAGATAGACTCGTTAGCGTGATTGTTGAATTAATCTGCGGCGAATGTTGGATTATTCAGATTAATATCGAACGCCGGAAAGTCAGAAATCAATCTCGTACGCCAGGTACATGATTGCAAGTACTGCAGATATATACAACATTGGATGTTGCATTCCACTCGTGCATTGAATTCGTCTCTAATTACAATACCGTACAGTGTAACACAGCATCTTGATAAGATCGATAATACTCGGGAAGAATAATTGAAACTCCTTAAATACGCTGAGTACGAGGAAGGAACGGAATCCGAGGAGGTGAGTGTGGAGACTACTTATACGTATCGAGATAATGGAAACCACAAATAGAGAATCGCGACGGCTACATTGACGTTTGTCTTATCATCCTCTTGATACCGCATTCGGTGCATCGTCAAGTGCATCAAGACTACCTATACACATGGCATGTTACATTCTCTTTATCAGCACTCACCATAAATACTGAAACATACATAGAGTGCTGGTCCACGCACCGCATTGTATTTTATGCTCGACATAATAATCGATGCACTTAACCGTCTCGAAGCTTCGAGATCTGAAATCGTCGAAAACGATCGCTGCACACAAATCGGCCAACACACTTATATCTGCCTCCTAACGAAGCCGGAAGTGTTTGCTATAACAAATGCAATGGACGGGTCCATTGAGACTCGAAATAATTCATTCAAATGGCCTAATTTTGGTCTTGACAGATTCGGACTACGAATATCACCAGTCCCCTATTAGGATTCTTATTATAAATCTACAATTTAGATCTACATAAAAAATTGTATCACGATCAAAATAGAGAAATTTAAAAATATATTAAATGTAGAAATTGAAAATACATCGAAATTATTTATTAAATAATTTCGATGGATCAAATAGATGCGAAATTCCCAATTAGCCTTTGTGGTAGTTCGGTAGGTGTTTTCCCCATAATATCTATTATCCCATCGCGAATGTATATCCCACACGAAAGAATTCATCGGATGCAATGGATGAAAATACGAGACAAAAGGAGATAAAAGCAATCGAGGGATGACAAGAGAAAGTCAAGAGCTCGCGAAACGACAGCGATCGATGGGAACATCCGTCGAGTGGGAATAAAAGGCTGCTACCCCAAGCTAATCAATTTTTCTCACTTCGTTGCGACAAACATCTTGTTAAGGCGCTTCTCTCTGAAGGCACGCAAAAGGTCGAAAGAAAAGGCGAAGAACCTCCTCTCGGGAGCTAATAATACGATCAAGAACTCTGTTTTCTTCCTTCACTTTTTTCCTTATTTGGGTGGCTCGATATTTTTCCCCCCATTCTTCGCACATCGGATATGAGAGGGTTTTTCCTTGGTACGGTAACGAACATCCCCAAACGATGAGGCAATTAACAGTCGAAATTGTATTATTGAATATCGGTCGTTACGCAGGCAAAAAAGTGCACGGTGACTCATGTGTCGTAAAAAAGAATATATAGGTAGGTCGTACATCGGGGCATCCCCTATCCTCTGGCCTATTGATTTATTTTGACCCCATAAATTGGAACATTCGCAATAAAAATGAAAAAAAAAACTTTTCGTTTTGAAAAAAATTAATTGGTTTCTTTTTGAAATCAATTATTCCAAGCATGTGTGGGTTGCTTGGTGCGTCATTCGAGGCAAAAGTAGTCAAAATGATACAGTTGCATGCAAAAGTGTCCTGCCAAAGATCATTTTATGATGGAGTAACGTTTAAAGGATGCAAAATGGAAACACAAACATATCATCGTAAAGTTCTGTTATAATGCAATCGAAACGTGTTATTGGAAAACTATATATAACTATTTATAATTATTTATAATCAAAATAACAATTTTCGCTTTTTGATAACTATCCTGTCAAGTACGAATTACGCACTATATACAAAGAAAAAATATAGTAACACTAGGAAAAAAAATTGAAAACGGTAATAAATGTAAGATTTTCATCAATACTTGGTAGCCATGCCCTTCGAAGCTATGACGGCAGCGCTTCGGCGAGGCATCGATTCAATAAGTTTGATGATTTTATCTTGAGAGATATTTTTCCATTCTTCTTAAACTTTTCCCCACAAAGCAGCTTTATTGGCACAAGTTCCTACTCTTAGTTTTAACTCTTGCCATAAATGTTCTATGGGATTCAAGTCCGGAGATTGGCTCGGCCACTCTAAAACTCGAATATTTTTCTTGCTAAAACCCTGCTGAAGGAGCTGTGATCGATGTTTTGGATCATTATCTTGCTGAAAAATCCATCCTCGTGGCATATTCTGACGAGCATAAAGCAGCATTTTGTTTTAATATAATATCTCTATACATAGCAGAGTTCATAGTGCCTTCAATTTTAAAGATTGGACTAACGCCTTTCCAAGAGAATGCACCCCATAGCATAATGCTACCTCCACCGTGTTTCACAGTTGGTGTTTGATATCGCGAATCATTTCTAGTTCCTATTGGTCGTCGAACGTACCTTCTCCCATCATTTCCAAACAAATTAATTCTAGTTTCGTCGGAGAACAGCCCTTTTTCCAATCTTCAACAGTCCAGCTCTGGTATTTTTTCGCGAATTCTAATCTGGTCTTCTTATTTTTTTACTGATGAGCGGTTTTTCAACGTCAACACGTCCAAAAAGTCCCACTTCTGTCACTCTACATGAAACAGTACTTTGGCTAATGTCAGCAAAATTTTCTTCGCGTAATTCACGCGCGATGATTGCAGCATTCTTTCTCACGTCTGCGACAGCCTTTCTTTTGATCGCTTTATCGACACGATTAGTTGTTTTCCTAGGGCTCCCAGGACAGTATTTATCTTCTAGAGTACCTGTAGTCTTGAATTCATTTATTATACCGTTAACAGTCGATTTTCCAATCGCCAAAATTTTAGCTATTTCACGTGAAACTTTTCCTTCATTGTGCAACTCCATAACCACTTTACCTAAATCTAAAGACGTACGTTTCGACATCTTGACTGAGTGTTACTGATCGTACAATGCAAAAGGAACAGAGCTCCCAATGTTTACATGATTTCGCGACTGATAACGTAAACAAAGCGAAGCGAATTATATCTTTTTGGAATTTGGCCGGACATTTATGAAGCAGCAAAACGTGATATTTTTCTTACAAATAATTGTTAATCGTTATGAACAATTTTTGAATTACATATTTTGATTGCATAATAAAAGAACTTTACGATTGTATATTTGTGTTTCCATTTTGCATCCTTTAAACGTTACTTAATCATCAAATTATCTTTGGCCGGACACTTTTGCATGCAGCTGTACATCCAATTGTCATCATCACGGTAGCATTTCGTAAAGATTCCCAAACAGCTTCGAGGGACGCACGATACTGCTACGTGCACTCAACGAATGATCATTAATTATTTCAGATTTTCAAACCGCATCGTCATAAATGTATGTGCATTTTTAGATCAGTACGGTTCGAGACGCACATAGAGAGCGAGAATCAAAAGAGAAAGGGTTGAACAGCAATGCGTGGGGGCAGGGCGCTGTCTGAACGGACTAGTAGTGCAGGTTCAGCCAGAGGTCGCGGTGAATGTCCTTTTGCGTGGGAGGATAGGCATTCCAGTGGGAGAGCAGTCAGAGACGAACGAGGATAACACGAGCCTGCTGATCTCGCTCTTGACGATGTCTGATTCTACAGTCAAGTAGTTCACGACCGTATACGCACGGTACGTTCTCTGCGAGTTTGAGAGCACCCACTCGACCTGTTAATCACTTTAGCCGCCCCAGCAAAGTGTTCACCGCATAGAGTTACGTGGTAGCAGGTTGAACCCTGCGAAGCTCGCGGGTCTTCATCTCTCTCCCCCTCTCTCTCGCTCTACACACACACACACACACACACACACACACACACGCACACGCGCGCACACACACACACACACACACACACACACACACACACACACACGCACGCACGCACGCACGCACACACACACACACACACACACACACACACACACACACACACACACACACACACACACACACGCACGCACGCACGCACGCACGCACACGCACACGCACGCGCGCGCGCGCGCGCGCACACACACACACACACGCACACACACGCATACGCACATACACACACACACGCGCACGCGCGCACATGCACATGCGCCCAACTCACGCACGCAACCAAACACACACACACACACGTATATGTATATGTCGTTACTGGTAGTGACTACTGTTAGCATAGGGACGAAAATGCGGAACACCAAATTCCCGTACGGCTGACGGATGTTTCATATGCGCTGACAAGGTGGTTTTCTGTGAAATTTGATTTTGCGGATGATTATTCGACGGTTTGGAAATCAGAAGAGTACTGTTTCGGACTTGCGAGTAAAAAAACTACAAAAGTAAGGTTTTAGATGAAATTCAATTCGGGTGGGATATATATGTAGACCGAAAAAGTATCAATCATTCAATCAATTAATCAATCAATGTATTTATTTTCGAGGTATGCTCTCGCGGATCGAAAAAGTACTTTTTCGACTTCCATACTGTCGAATAATCATCCGCAAAATCGAAGTTTCACAAAAAATTTGGAAATATTGGAAGCTCAAGTTGAGCATTGGTGAAAAATTGACAAAAAAGGTCCAAAAAGTATCTACATATTTTTTCAGAATTGAAAAACCGACCGTTTTGGACTTTTCGATTTTTTGCAGGCGTGGCCGCAGATGACCAAGGGTTGGGGGGGGGGGGGGAGTTTGATAAAAAGGGCGTTTTTTTACATCAGACGTGAGGTTTTCCACTATGGAAATTTGTAATCAACGATGGTGAGTAAAATAGTTGTCTGAGTTGAGGCGGAATATTCTCTCTCTCTCTCTCTCTATACATACATACATGCATACATACATATATACATATATATATATATATATACATATGTATATATATATGTATATATGTATATGTGTGTGTGTGTGTGTATATATATATATAGAGTATATATAGAGCGCCTCTTATCGACTGTTCAAAACTGGAGCATTTTGTTTTTATATCTCTTGTTTCTCGTATTCTCGGGAATTATACACCCTTTTTTGTTGGACCCTTCGATATTATACGGTATTTTATTTTCTTCCCGTATACGATCGAACGCTGCAAGACCGAGTGCGAGATCTAGTTTAATGTACACACTGTAGACATATATAGGAATATCGTGATACGGGGGAGAGATCGTGGAAAGGTCGATCTTCGCTTGTACGTGCTCCATCATCGGTTTACGATACGGATGGTCGTAGATTTCGAACCTCGCGAGTCTCGCTTTCGCGAGACTGGGAGAGGCGCCTGGTAGTAAAGCCGCGAAAGAGCCATTCTGTCACGAAGAAATACGATGGGTGTGTGCGCGGCCAAGATATACATATAAATTTATGTGCATATCGTATGTACACATTCATATGTCGCTATAAATAGACGCAGTCACGCACACATGTGCACATATAAATTATTATATGACAACTAGATGTTTTTTTTTTTTCCCGAAATACACAAACGATGTTTTTAGCCAAGTCTGAATTAACCCTTCGACTGCGTACTGGGTCGTTTTAAGCCCATTTTTTTTTCAACTGATTGCATCGCAAAATGGGGTAATCTATTCGGTCGCAAGGCGCTCGAATGTTCCCCCACTTCTACTCTATAGGTTCGACCTGGGGTCGAATCGACCCCGTTTATGCAGCAGTGCGGTGAAAGTCAAAACATTTTTTTTCGTGAAATTTGGTGTTTTATTATTATATGTAAGTGATTTACGATAGAAAATACTCATAGATATTTTTTATTTTGCGCTACTATCGAATAATAAATAAATAATAATAATAAATTATTTATTTAGAATGCCGATCAATGTACTTACGCATTGATTGCGGTAAATATCAATAATAATAAGTCATTGAAGTAAAAAAAATGCGGAAAATATACGTTTTCAACAATTAATCTACCGAAGGAGTCGATTTTTGCCATTTTTCACTATCCCGAAAATGCTCAAATTCAAACCTCCGAATAAATATACTTTTTGAAAAGACCGTCGACACTGTCTTTTTTTCGTATCTACAAACCCTCCTCTTTAAAAACCTCAAAAGATTTTTTTTTATATGTCGACGAAAAATTATTATCTTTTTCATGCAAGTACGTATTTTTCAATGGATCTGCCACTTTGAACGAATGTTTGGGCATTCTTTTTTTGTTTTTCTTCGGGCCAAAAAAATAAGGATCATTGACTACAAAAACCAATTCTACAAAAAGAAGAGCACATTTGCCGAAGTACAACGATCTGAAAAACATCTGGGGTCAGATTGACCCCACGTGCCGTGAAAGGTTCGTGGCGGAAATGTGCAGTCGAAGGGTTAATTGTACGTTCGCGTAAAAACGAAGACAGCCAAGTTTGTTAAACATCTTGTCAAAAAAGACAAAGTTTTCGCTTGTTTTATCAAATTTTATATATCCTAAAACTCCATCTCGAGCAGAAAAAATGCGACGTTGAAGTTCGCATCGATCAAATTTCATGAAGATTCATGCACTTGAGATTCTCAAATATTTCACGGCAGATTTCAGCTTCGTAAAAAACTTGAACATTTTTTATGACTTTATTTGGAGATCAACACATTAAATATAAACGGAAATATTTTAGATAGCCATGAAGACATTAAAAAAATAAACCTACCAGGAAGTTTCGTTGAAATCACTGGAATACAACGAAAGTTCTGTTGTATTCTTTACTTTTCTTACTTTTACCATTACACAAAATCTTATTTTGTGTAATAAATATTTTAACAAACGTTTATATTTTAGATCGCTAAATGAGAATCTTGGAAATGGTTGACAGATTACTTCCAGTAAAATCTTCCAAAAGAAATTAAGGGGTTAGGCTACTGTGGAAACGACGAACGCTCGTTCGTCGCTTCAGGCAATTTAAATTAAAGAGGAAGATCCAACATATCGAGCAGGATTCGCAGATTGAAGGTAAACTTATGATGACAACGATAGAACTACTAGTAAAACTTTAAACGCGTTTTTCTCGAACCTATGTTTTCCACAATGGTGTACACGATTTCTCGACATGTAATGAACAGATTGACTTGAAATTTGGTAAACTTATTCAGTGTAATAGTAGTTCAGTTTTGACCAACGTTTTTCTTCTCAACGTTTTTTTTATCAGTTATTAAAAATAATTGTCATTTTTTCTCGAAAAATCGAGAAAAAAAATTCGAAATTTCTTTTCTTCACGAGTGAAGCACGATACAAAATAAAAATCGGTCAATTCTTAGCCAATGTTATCTTAAGAAAATCTTAAGAAAAAAAACCGGTTTTTTTGTTTTAGATTAACCGGGTGGCCAAAATCAAGTACACCGTTGAGCCCCCCACGTTCAAAGGTCCTTCGCGACATTATTCATAACTTCTTCAATTATTATTTAAAAATGATATTTTCTACACATCTTTGCCAATGTAAATAAAAATAAATGTTCAACCGATTTTGCAATCATCTCACTTATTCCGTCGAAATTAATTTTTTCAAATAACCCCGATACTCTGATCGTCAAGTAGCCTTACCCCTTGAAGGAATTGAGGATTATTAATTTCCCTTGCACTCCAACTATGTAAATTTCAACCTTATGGTATTCCAATAGTCACTGTCACATCGGCGAGAAAAGTAGAATTTCTCGTTACGATACTTATAATTGCGCGCGAGTTACAGTTTCGCGAGAGGCCATTGGCCATTACTCGACGTTTCATAACGAACTACACATTTTCTGATTCTTCAATCGTTCACAACGGATAAATTATCACGTAGCAAGGTACACATTAAATGTGTAATGTGCATATGTGTGTGTGTCTACGTGCGTGTGGCACCCATGCGGTAAGGTAACGATTGCGAAACGCTCACGCACTCACAGTATGCGGTCTCTCATTCATAAGCCGGAGTTCTCGCTCAGAGGTTAGTGTGCACGCAAGAAATATGTATCTTGCTAATGAAGTGGCCCCGCCGGAGGTCGTCGTCGTAACCAAGTATACCACATACGCTCGTATGTGTGTTATATAACAGCTATAGCCAAGGCCCGCGACCTGCCTCAATGCAGCGTGATATCGCGAAACCAGTTCCCTACAATCGTACTGGAAAAATTGCGCAAGGCGATAAAATCACACTTTATAGCGATAGATAGAGAAAGACAGATGGGAAATGGACGAATTACGAGCAGTCCGGCATCAATGTATGCGTCATATGTTGCGAAACACGCAACTATGGAGGACGATTCTTCATGATTCGAAGTTTGCATCGTTGGGATACAACGAAAATTTTTCTTAATTTTTTCATTTCTTCATTTTCATGGGAATCTAAACTGTTTTTTTTTCAAGTTTAAGAGATGATTACAGTGTAAATTTAACAAATCGTTTTATCGCTTAGGTTCTTAAGCTTAAGGCCTCAGGCCACTCTAGGGGTCGAAAAAATAGACTTTTTGGAAATTTTTTTTCAGAAAAACTGCAAAATAAATCGAGATTACAAAAAAGGGTGTTTATCATACATATCAGTGACTGCATACAATACTTTTTTTGAAACAATATATTTCAAAATGGCGGTTGTGCAGCGTTGATCTCAAAACTGCATTTTTTAAGTTGGCCGGAAACATAACTCGGACAATTTTCAACCGATTCACTTGAAATGTTGAATATATCTTGAAAAATACATTGTCTATGGAAGTACGTAGGATTTTTTTTACATCGCATAGTTGGTTTGTTGCTAATAATTATCTGACGATTTTTTAGGCAAACTTTTCAATTTCCAAAAATTTGCCTGAAAAATCGTCAGATAATTGTTAATAACAAATGAACTATGCAATATAAAAAAAATTCTACGTACTTCGATAGACAATGTATTTCTCAAGATATATTCAACATTTCAAGTGAATCGGTTGAATATTGTTGAAGTTGTGTTTTCGGCCATCTAAAAAAATGCAGTTTTGAGATAAACGCTGCACAGCCGCCATTTTCAAATTAATCGCTTCAAAAAAATTATTGTATACAGTCACTGATATGTATGATAAACACCCTTTTTTGTAATCTCGATTTATTTTGTAGTTTTTCTGAAAAAAATCCCCAAATAGCCTATTTTTCCGGCCTCTAGAGTGGCCTAAGGCCTTAAGTTGCACGAAAGATTTCGTAACAATTCAGATTTTCCTATCCAATTTTTTTGTCAATTTTGATTTAAAAAAACCTCCATAGCAAGGTAGCGGCTTTCATACTGATTAATGATCTGTTTACAAATTTTGTTTCACACTGAGAAAAAGAAATCGTTGAATGTGCAAAATGCATTTTGTTGTCTAAACCACTAAAACTGTCAGTTAGATTAACAAAACCTCTGTTATGCCAATAAAAAATAACGTTAAACGTATTGAAAGATACATTTTGTTAAACCAACTGAATTTTGGTTGGATGAACGAATTTTTTTTTCAGTGCAGATAATATTTACGACCACAACCGTGTACACCGTGAGGACTTCTTTGTTTTCGAAGAGATTATCAACCGTTAAAAAAAATGTAAAAATGTATTTTCTGTTTTTCATGACTGCTTTGATTTGACATAAAAAATCAGACCGATTAGCATATTTTAACCATCGAAAAAAAATCGCAAAAATTTGCTATTTTTCGACCTGATACACTGTGATGATCCCTTAAGTTATGCATCCCTGAAAAGTATCTCCAAACATGGTTCCGTGATTTTTGGTGCCTGAATGCGCCAAAACAAAAGGGGGATCCGAAAAAAAGCATATTTTTGTTGCGTCCCAATGATGCAAACTTCAATACACTGATTTTTGCCGCACGATGGCGTTGAAGTTTGCATCGATGGACTGTAACGAAAGGACTTTTCTATTTTTTTTTTTTTCTTCATTTATATCATGATCGATAATTTTTTAAATAGATTAGGGGTACCGCCTCCAGATATACATTTTTTTATTGCTTTGAAAATTCATTTAGTATCTGAAGAATATGTTACCAAAGTTTGAAGCCCAACAGAAAGTCCTAAAGGTCCCTAGGATGTCACCGAACTGATGCCCTCCAAAAGTACCGAGAGCAGGTAAACGAGCGCGCGCCCTTTACGGCCTCTACTTTTGAATTTCTTAGCCAAACAGATTTGCTAGTTTACTTTTTGAATAATAGGGGGCACTTCCGACGATTTATCGGCGTCATCCGACGAGGCATCGGAGATTAAGCTTGGGTAATTATAAATCACTCTAAACTCTACTTTTCAAGAACGAAAACTTCAATCGAGTTTTTCTCGAGACGTGTTTTTTTCCGTGCCGTGGAATGTAACTCAAAAAGTAATGAACCAATCAACTTGAAATTTGGTACCGATATTCTTTAACGTATCGGGCTTTGCAAAAACCTAAAATTTCGTGTAAATTATTTTAATAAATATTGTTTTTAACGATTTGTTTTTGTAAAAAGTGTTTTTTTCTTTTTGTCCTCAAATTTTCTGTTCTTAATTTAATTTAGCTTTATGCAAAGCGGGATGACTTATTTTAACGAACAAAAATTATTTCGTTGATTTTAGTTAACTACAAAGCCCAGGGCGTTCTACGGCGAAAACTCTAGGAGCCAAATTCGAGCAACTCTAGCGCCGCCATTTTGTTTTTTTTTTCACTCATGAATTTTTATTGTATGCATTTGAACGTCTATATTATGATATAATTTGATTCATTGCAACGAATGCTGTCATTTTTTCGTAAAAAGTTATTGGAAATCCTGTTGTCTGGAGGAGGTTCCCCCCTTAAGGTCGTTCATCACCGGTGACGAAAATAAAAACCATTTTGCTGATTTTTGTACCCTAAAATAGTGATAAAAATGTGAGCAATGGAAGAAAAATTAACGTTCGTTGCATTCCAACGATGCAAACTTCAGCATCATGCCACACGATCGTCCAACTGTAGTGCTTGATTTCTCGACACTCTGAATATCGAAAAGTAATTTTTTTCTCACAGTACAAAATCGTAGAAAGTTCTCAAGTGTTCACTGCCTCTTTTGGCAAAAACGAGCTCAAAGTATTGCGGAGTATTTTTTTTTTGTAAAATTATTCCGCTCCAACCATGCGGCTTTTCTACTCCGATGGTGCTTCGCACTCTGCGTTACGAAAAGAACAACGATAAAAGCTTATCCCGAACATGCCTTGACGGCGAGACAGCTTCCCGCAGAGCAAGGACTTTTCGCTTAATTGGCCGCCGTCGTTTCGAGATCTGCAAAAAATCGCGTTGCACGCAAACGTCCGCCAGGACATCGAATGGCAGAATATAGTGGATAAAAAAAACACAATGGAGGCAAAAGTGAAAAACGAATGCGAGTTTCGTTTTCGAGCGTATTGCAACTGCGCATGTGTAGGGTAGGCTGGGGTCAATTGGAACGTTTTTGGGAAAATCGGTTGGTGTGATTTCATTTTATACCCTATCTGTTTGGTAATGGGCTTTAATTATAGCTCGATTATCTGGCCATATGATGACATTATTGATTTTGCTTCTTGTATGCCCTTAATGTAGGTAGAAGCTATTTAGAAACCCTCGGAAAACGTTTCATTTGATCCTGTGTCGGGGTCAATCGAAACAGCGCCTGGGGTTAGTTGACATAGGTGTTTTCAGCTGATTGAACTAATGTTCATATTAAACCCAGGTCCTGTTAAGGGACAACACCACTGTGACGGCTTCAAAAAATCGATTTTTTGAAAACCATCTAGAAAAATCTAAAATACATTTAAGATTAAGATGCCGTTGGACCCAGGCCGAAAAAATAATTATTTTCGGAGATATTGAATATTTTGTGGAGCGGTGCAGCGCTCCGTGACGCTCAGGGTCCCGCGCAGCTGCGCGCCTCAGGGTCGGCAGGTATACCAGGATATATAAATTTGAGCAGAGACGATTTGCTGCAGCGTTGTTTGGGCGGCTTCACGCAAAACAACAACGAAAGCTACAACAAATCAGTTTGGGCAATAACCCCCAAGTGTCAGTCCGGGAGCAAAAAAATCGTCGATATTGCAGCTGATATCGCGGTATTATTATTCAATGATGGCCTGAGAAGCCTCATGAAAGTTTTGGAGACGTTGGGGATAACGATCGGCCCAAATTGTTTCAATTTTTGCGTTGAAACCGACGCAGCGCGGATTGAGCTGGCGGAGCGCTCGCTCACAGACGCTGCAAAAGAGGCAAGAAGAGCCTCTACAAGTTCGAGAAAAGATGCTAGGGACAATGATTTGCTTCTTGAAGGCCAGCTATATGGTGCCGGCATCGCTGATTAAAGGGAAAAAATTTTTTTTCCAATTTATCGCATAAATGAACAAACCTAAAACTTTGAAGGCGTTTTTCTCAAAACCACTTTTTTGAGTGCGGCACGCAGCAGAACTCGAGCAATTTTTATCCGATCGACTTCAAATTTGGACTGCATCAATAAAACTAGATTATCTAAAGAAGTACATAGGATTTTTTCGATATCTCAATAAGAAAAAAAGTTATAGCCTATTTTCGACGAGAAATTTTGCTCGCAAATCGTCCTTTAATTTCAAAAGCGTGCCTATTTTTTAAAAATCAATATTTGTTCAAATCCCTATGTACTTCTCTTCAAAATATCATATTATTAACGAAAACACTCGGTATTTTTTTTCAGATCGACTTTGAAGAGAGTTCTGCTGCGTGCCGCGAACAACTGCAGAGGCAACAGTACCTGGCGCGGGAGCTTCCCCAGCGTCACCATGGGGCGTGAAATGGGGCGTCATCATGGGGCGTTGAAAATTTTTTTTTATGTATCTTCAATAAACAACGAACAAAACAAAAAAAAAATTTCGAATATCTCTTTTTTTTCCCACAAAAAAAAATTCTTGAAAAATGGCAAAAAACAGGGGGTCACAGTGGTGTTGTGCCTTAATGATGTGTATGAAGTGATAAAGTATGTTTGTTGTGAATAAAATACACTTTTAATCAAAATAATCAGTTGTATTGCTTTGCATTCCAGTTTCAGTATCACTGAACGTATATTAAGGTTCTTTAATATTATTTTACTTTTCGGACGATTTCTTGGCATTTAAAAAATAAAACAAGATTTGGAAAACTTGCTTGCGTATGAAATGCTTGTTCGGGGTAAATAGAAACACGTGTCAATTGACCCCATACCTCTTGTTTCAACTGCCCCCACACCCTCGCTTCAAATAATTTATCAAACAGCAAAAACCCTAAATGTTGTAGGTATGTGCTGACCACAATAAACTCAACTAGGATATTCATAGTAATGATGATTGTAAACAACGCAAGGAATAATATGTTTGGAGCAATACGCGAGATACTAATAGTCAAAAAAGTTACTTTTTATCTCGAAAAATCGATGCATCCAAATAAAAGTGTCCGACGCGCACTGAGCGACAGATTCCGATACCCAATGAGTCTCTTCCCTCCTCGGGGCCTCGCTGCTGTCATTAACCGGCTTTGAATTATTCAACTTGATTCATTTGACCCGTGTTTCTATCGACCCCAGCCTACCCTAAGGTATGAACGGAGACGTAGCAGATATAGATATAGTCGGCGCGCGTAAAAAAAACTCAAAAATTCAATATCTCGCAAACTATTGCGAGTTGCGCAAAATCCCTTAAGGGGTTGTCTTAAAATATTAAAAGGAAGGTTTGTGCAAAATTTCCGCTTATCTTAAAATATGAAAAGAAAGATTTGTGTTAAAAAGAAAGATTTGTGACTTCGAGATATACAACTTGTTTCATTTGACCCGTGTTTCTATCGACCCCAGGCTACCCTACATTGTGAACATTGCGCAGCGTGCTTTTCGCTGACACGAAAATAATTCCTGTAACGATACTACGACTAATGATAACGATAACAACCGTTATAAAGTATGGAATCCGAAATGAAATGAATCATCGAAATTCCTATCGAAAGATAATTCTCACGAATATTATGAGCTTTATCGTATGGAATTAATTTTTTTTCTCGTTTATTTGAAATCCCGATAAACTGCTAGCTTTTGTGTCTGGTAAAATTGGGCGAGGGGGGTAAACATTTTTCGTAATAAATAAACGAATTTGTTGGATATATAACGATGATATATGCACGCGTAGATAGCTGATATCGAAATCGCGCGCAAAACTCGCAGTTTATCGCGTCATAAATCGCGACTTTCGGTAAACGCGTACATCGAAAGGGGATGCACATGTATATCCGCATATAGGCGAATGCATATCGATGCAAACAGATAAGGAACAGCACAGGCTAAACCGTTGATAATCGTGAAGTTTGATGGCTTTTGCAATGTAATATTTCTTTTTATGAACCTCGTACCGCGGCATTATCTTTCAGAGCTGAAAAAAAACACGCGTTGGCGCGTTCGCCGAAGAGCCTCGATCTCCTCAAATAATGTTGGGCCTCGTACGTACGCGTTCGCGGATATTGAAACAGGTTGGAAGATTAAAGCGTCCACGAGATTTAAAAAATCGGTAGTTTTCAAAGCTCTCAACGCAATGTTTTTATGACGAGATTGAAGTTTGCATCGTTGGAACGCAACGAAAATTACTCGTTTTTTAGTTGCTCGAATTTCTTTTGGCATATACTAGTCACGGAAATTCCTTGACGATTTCTTGAAGCGGGACACCACTGCGATGAGGAAAAAATCGATTTTTGTTTACGTTTTCTCAAAGTATACATATTCAACAATGTGTGAGAAAAAATTCAAGTTCAAATATTGATGATTGACCAAGTTACGGACGATTTAGTAAGAGCAGGTAGCGCAACAATTTATGTATACTAAAATTTGCAATCGCGGTTCTCTCGAAACGACTTTTCTCGACCTGGCCGGAATATTAACTCCAGCTATAATTGTCCAATTTTCAATTTAAAAAAAAATCCGTATTTGCTGTAGATACCGTAGTGGGTAGCCGGTTTGTTTCAATTTAGTATTTTTTAAGCTCCCGAATATAAGTAAAAATTTCGCCAAAATTACACTTTTTCAAACATCTGTTATTTTGTGAAAATTGTTTTTCGAAGAAAAGAACGGCTCCGTACAACGTTTCACTACGTTTATGTAGATTACAAAAAAAAAATATTTTTATTTTTCAGGTCAACCATTGTCAGGTTATCGATTTATGTATACTAAAACCTTAAGGGCTGATATACACCTAGATGGTCGAGGTCGAGGATTTAGAAGGTATGAACATTCCGTCAACCGTAGGAGACCTACACTATTGGCCCGGTATCGATGATTCCATGTAAGTTTACGAATTTCATGATTTATTCATTCCCAAATTTTCAAACGCTTTCTCGAAACCACGTTTTTCAAATCGGTACACAAAATTGCTCGAAAACCAATGAACCGATTGCCTTGAGGTTTTTTGTGGTTATTCTATACACCATTACCCAAATAGGGTTTTACAATCGGCACAGTAATGGCCCACGACTGGTTGCCAGAGAACAAACGATGGCGCGGTAATGGCTATATAAACGGGCCAGATCCGCACCATGCATGGTTGGTAATGGTAAACCATGAATGGCTGCTAAGACTGGGCCAACTATCATACGCCCATATTGGCCCAGCAACGGCTGCCGGATCTTCTGCCGGAAATGAAAAACAAAGAATTGATAAATCATGGATATAAAAATTCTAGTAGTATCTTTTTTGTTTTCTTATGCTTTACTTATGTCCATGTACATAGAATAATTGCATTAAAAACAGGTTCTGCGTTGTTCAAATTTTTACCTTTCATCGGGATCCAACCTGCGCCTTTCGTTCTAGTGTCGAGGGCCCTACCCACTTAGCCATTTTAACACTTACAGAACCCATCGTTTGTTCGTTCCTTACTTTTATGCCGATAATTTTATTCGTGACATTAAAGTTTACCGACAATTTTTTTGGTCCATTTAGGCGGTAAAAATAACTCGCTCGTTTTGGGTGAAGTTCCGAAAAGCATACTCCTCTGATCGAGCTGAAATTTTGCACCGAACTTCCTGTCATTATCCTAAGAGAAACCGTTAACGGATTTTTGACGACTAGCAATAGTTTTCCATACATCGCATTGTAAAGTTTATTATTTCACGCCATACGAGTATATCTATATATCCCATAGATACCCCCCACTCCTCCGGCCGCGCTGCTTCCTGGCAAACAGTGTTCGCCCGTATGTGCATATCACTTGCTATGTGGGATGACTTTGTTTGGATTTATTTAATACAGTAGAAGCGCAGTACAATAAATAACTTTCAATATCCGATATATCGAAAACTATTGCTAGTCGCCAATATCCTTTTAAAGGTTCTCTTAAAATATTGAAAAGAAGGTCGGTGCAAAATTTCAGCTTCATCAGTAGGATATGCTTTTCGAAACCTTATCCCTTGTTTTTATGTGTTACAGTTTAACGACCTGCATTTGCAAAACGCCCAAAAACAAACCATCAATGGCTGGAATAGATCTGGCAAGCCGTTCATCCGCCTACGATACCCAATGCTGATCGCCATATTATCGGTGCGATGGTATTGGCCCACCAATGGCTGGCATAGATCTGGCAAGCCGTTCATCTGCCTACGATACCCCAATGCTGATCGCCATATTATCGGTGCGATAGTATTGGCCCACGAATGGCTGGCATAGATCTGGCAAGCCGTTCATTCGCCTACAGTACCCCAATGCTGGTCGACGAATTATTGGCCGATTATCAGCAAACCGTTTAATGGCTGAATGCTGGCATTTTTGTTACTAGATACCCTATATGGGTATCTAGTACTTGTCATAGGATTTTTTTTCCGTTACTTAGTTTTTGTTTTATAGGCAAAATTATAACTAATTTTTGGCCCAAAAATCACTATTTATGTGCAAACGTCCGCCATTTTGTCATGAATCGATATTTTCAAAATCGGCTATGACAAGTACTAGATTATAGTATCTAATTTAATAATCTTTTTGTTTTTTTTCAGATGATTTTTGAAGAAACGCCAGTGGGTACCGTATACGCCGATTTTTTTACGACGTTCCAAGGATCATACAATATCCTTGTATATTTTTGATATTTTTAAATAAAGAAAATTAAACATATTTTTGAATGTATATACTTTTAGATAATTAAAACCCCAATCCGAAATTTCAAATAGCTTTCCTTGAAAAAATTCACAAAAGTGACCTTTTTTCCGGCTCCTAGGAATCTCCCCTTAAATCGCGTTTTTCTCGAAGCGACTTTTCTCGTCCTGGCCGGAATGATAATTCTAGCTATAATTGTCCAATTTTCAATTTCAAAAAACAAGAACTTCCGTCATTGCAGTAGCTATCGTTATACGTAGCCGGTTTTTTTTTAATTTATAATTTATTAAGCCCCCGAATATAAGTAATAATTTGGCCAAAATTACACTTTTTTAACACCCGTTATTTTGTGATTTTTTTCGAACATCAGCCTACGTACAACGTTAACTACATTCGTATAGATTATACATTTTTTTTTCAGGCCAACCATTGTCAGGTTATTGATCCGGCCGTTGAACCACATGTTTCATATAGAGGCTCTATTATGTCTCAATAACGTCCTTAATTTTTGCAAATAAAAATCTACACGACATAAGTTTAATGTATGCTTAATAAAATATCTTTTTTTTCAAAATACCAAAAAAATAATGGAGCAGATGAAAAAATCGGACAAAACGTCCTTTTTCGACTCGTTACAGTGGTGTCCTCCCTCAAGTAGCTTGTTTAGAAATGTACGGTCTAAATCTACAACAAAAGTTGGAGAATGATGAAACTGACAAAATAAAAATATAAAGAAGAATTTCCGTTGCATTCCAACTATGCAAACTTCAATGCCATTGTTTATGTAAGAATTGTTAGAAGGTTCGATAAAAAAGAAATTCAATGATTAATTGCGTCTAGGTACAGCAATGGTAGTTTTGATAAATGACCTATAACGATGATTCGCATTTTTTTTTGCAAAAAACATACTGTCGGGTAATTACGTAGCACTGTTCGACGAGGCAGGCACCGCCAGCCCCACGAATATATTAACAAGCCTCGTTTTTTTTCTACCTCCGAGGGATGTACTCGTGACATGTACTCTCGTGCGCGCGGATGTGCATTTGCCAAATCCTAAGAGAAATAGCATGAGCGCGCATTGACGAGGATTGACACACTGTCCGCAAGAGATTTCCCAGAACGAGCGAGTCACGTGGGAAATTTGCTGCCCCTATATACAGGCTTGGTAATCAATAATGGGCCAATGGATATTCTATACAGAGATTTAGTGCCCGGCATCCCGAGTGGACCAGAATTTTTAATTATGAGCATTTTGAAGGGTGAGGATCATCGTGTTTCATGCTTTTGCCTAATTTTCGAAACTACAGACAATTCCTAATGAAGTAATGAAACTGTAGATGGGATAATCTTTCTAGAAACTTGAAGATATGCGTTCACGCTGCAAAAACAAGTGTGTTGTTTTTACACGCTTCAGGTGTGAGATTGGCTGTAGACACTTTTCACACGTTTTACGGTGTGTGAAAAATAATGGTGTAAAAATAACACGGATACATGCGTTCAAACGACACGCTTACGTGTGTTGTTTTCTTACACGCGTTAAAACGTGTAAAAAGTGTCTACAGCCATTTACATACTCAAAGTGTGTAAAAACAACACACTTATTTTTACAGTACTGTATACAGGGTGGACCATTTAACGTGACCACCCCAAATATCTTCGATGCCTTTAAAGTGACGAAAAAAGGTCTGGAGGTAATTTGATTGATTTGCAAAGACTGATACAGTCCCGTGCGGAAATTGAGTTGGGGCTGTGATCGGGCCCCAATAATATTCCCCTAACTTTATTCGGGCCCTAATCTGAAAGCCACATGAGGGCCGTTAGCGGCCGGTCACACTTTGTCAACAAGGGCCATTAAAGGCGCAACGACCGGGGCCTTATAAGTTGCCTCAATGGCGCCTCATCAAAACCATTTTAGCGCCCTGAAAATGCCTCAACGGTGCCTTCATCATAAACATTTCAGCGCCATAAAAGATCCGTATCAGTGGATATACGTGTATGTTAAATGCGTCAAGGTATATCTGCATTTGTTTTTATGTAATTGTTCATGTGCATAGGTGTGGGCGTGAGTACATGTGTATGTATGTGTGCGCGCGTAGAAATGCGATTGCGTATTTGCATGTGAGCCTTTATGACAAACTGCCATGAAAAAATTAATACAAAAAATAATCCATTCTACGGAATGATGTGTAGTAGAAATAAGAAAATATATCGGTCTACTGAATCACTAGAATCTATTTCCATTGACGGAAAGATCTGGAAAACAAAGACCAATTTATTTACTTATCCTACACAGTCAGATAAAGTTTATAAATGGGAAATATCAGCGAAGTCTCCAGAAGAAATAATTTTCCCTATGATGAGTATTTATGCGGAAATTAGTTGCTATAAAAATGTCGAGAAAACCGGTTGGGACTGTTCACACTTATGCGCTAGCATTACTCCATGTATGAGTGAAACCATGAGTAATTGTTTGTATCTATGTAAAAGGTTTCTTTAATTTGATAAATAAATACTGTCTGATGTTTGTCTGCATATTTGTGTTCATCGTTGATTTTTTATTTGCTAATGCCCTTACGCTTTTTCTCAATTTGCGTTCGATAATATCATTCGATCGATGTATATAATCGATTTGAATAATTGAAATACCATCAACCATGTAGCCTAAGTTATTTATACTGGTTTATCGCTATAATAGTCAGATCTGGGCCTATTGTGGAGATCTCTACTTGTTTATCCCTATACTGGCCAAGTCTGGGCCTATTGTGGAAATCCCTACAAGTTTATCCCGATAATGGCCAAGTCTGGGCCCATTGTGGAAATCCCTACTAGGGAAAGCACTAGGAAAGCCCTGAAAGGCCCTTATTTTTATTAGGGATGCCCTATCAGTTTTCCGCACGGGGTGGTAAAAATGCATTTTTTGTCACGGTCATAGTTTTTGCGTTCTCAAGATCATCAATGGTTTTTCAAATGGGAACATGTTTTTTTTTTATTAAGGCGTTGTAGCTGATATTCAGACGAATCCAACGACCTGTGATATCATGACCATGGAATGATCTTTCGCCAAAAGATTTTGGATTTACTTGGGGTTGTTTGGGGTTGCTTTGCCTGAGTTATGTTTCCGGCCAACTTAAAAAATGCAGTTTTGAGACAAACGCTGCACAGCCGCCATTTTTAAATTAATCGCTTCAATAAAATGATTGTATACTGTCACTGATATCTATGATAAGCACCCTTTTTTGTTATCTCGATTTATTTTGCAGTTTTTCTGGAAAAAAATCCCCAAAAAGCCCATTTTTTCGGCCTCTAGAGTGGCCTAACCCGTTAATGTTGTGTTACTTCTACATACTTTGAGCACACGTCAAACATCCCTAGTTTTTGCAGTGCAGTTTTAAAGCCATGTGTATTGTGCTCCCAACTTCACTTCGGGTGCATTGGTGGGCTGTTGCCTATCCCTTTTACTTTTATCCCAAACTTGTCACTTTACCATTTCCAGTTGCATGGAAATTAGCGACCTGATGCGTTACTGTATCGTATTTGCACGAGGGTCCAGGGAAACTGCGGAAAATCTTTGCCTGTGCAGTCCGCAACATGTCAAGGGGTCTTCTCACTTTAGACTAAAAAAGGTTATTTTCATGCATTTTTTCCATAGTTTTATATTATAGATATTGATATAAAAGTTGTTACATTTAATGAATACACTTTCGAAATACATAAAAAAATTATTTACTTATTTGAGTTAGCATTTATAGACAAAAATAGTAGGTAAAAAATGTCCTTAAAAAATTGTAGGTCTGCGCTGTCGATGAAATCTCGGAGATGGATCATCCGAAACAAAAAAATCAAACGGTTTTAGATTTAGTACGTTAATGGCTATAGCGCATATCATACGGTTTTTGATATATGCAAAAATAACAAAGTGGCGGACATTTTCCGAAAACAAAAAAAAACGTGTTTTTTCACCGTTTTTGGCAAAAAATGGTAAATATAAAAAATATAAAAAATCCTTGATATGCGCTATAGCTATAGTTGTAAAGAATATGTGGTTAAAATTTCATGATCGGTTCAGTAGTTTCGAAGATTTTATCAACAAGCCGTCGAAAAACGATGTTTCGAGAAACCGCGTTTCAAGTTTGTTTGGGTTACATAAATACATAAAAAAAGATTTTATAATGTATTTCGAAAGTGTATTTATTAAGTGTAACAACTTTTATGTCATTATCTATAATACAAACCTAAAAAAAATTCATGAAAATACCCTTTTTTAGTGTCTAAAGTGAGAAAACCCCTTAATGAATTACGCTTACTCTATCATTGGAAACTCACAAGGAACATCACTCAAGTCTGCGCCTTCAATTTTCATGAAACTCACATATGTGATAAAGCATTGAAAGGTATTAGACAAGTTTTTTTTATCGGCGGAACAACGGCTTCAAGAGGAGAAACCACCCTTCAAAGAAAGACGTGTCACCTCTTCATTTAATTTTTTTCAATACTTCTATAGTGGATTTTTTATCGCTTTACATTAGAAGAATTTTGGTTTTTGATTCATCCAAATCGGCGGACTGCTTGTGGTCGAAATTGCAAATTCACCCCTCGACGCGTCTTTCTTTGAGGGGTGGTTTCACCCCTCAAAACCGTTTTTCCGCCGATAAAAAAATAAGTGTCTAATATTTTTCAATGCTTTGTCACATGTAAGACAAATCGAAAGCGGACACATGAGTGATGTTCCTTGTCGATAAGACTTTTGCTCAGTAGTCGGTGTACAAGCCCGTGCGTGGCTGAGCAGTCACCCATCCAAGTATTAGCCAATGTTTCCCAACACGGGAGACTGCTGAAGTTGCCTAACGACCGCGCCTCCAGCCTCGGCCCATTCACCTGTAGTCTCTTACCATTTCACAGGACGATCAATTTCCTCGCGATACACAATGCAAAAGAAACAGGATTGGTTGATGAAAAAAGGCACGTGCGAATGAATGCAAAAAAAATATCGCGAGTTCTAATAACGTACGCTAAGTGGCAACGTTTCATAAATTGTACCTCAATATGGTATGGAGTAAGAGGTTCCTTCCGTTGCTAGGATAATGGCATCGCGTCCTGAATGGTGAATAGGGTGAGACTATAATGAAATGATTTATCGTTTCTATTTTCTGCCTATTCAATTGACAATGCACTTTTTTTCGCTAAACCTCCGTTCGTTTCCTGTACGTCGGAGGCAGCAGGTTCGGTCCGACACACGTGCAGAAAGCGCATATGTGACGTGGCAGGTATATGTTTGCAGGAAGTGGTTGGTGTGTACCGCATGAGTGTATTAGGCCAAAGCAGCAAAACGTTGAGAGTACACAGGACACGGTGACTAGCGGTTCAGGGGAGAACAGACCACGCAATAAATCTGTCCAGGTTGGTGAGGTCCATCCTACAGTTGTGGCTACACAGATCCTGTAGACCCTCCCCATCTCTTTCTCCGACTCTCTCTCTCTCCCTCTCGCTCTCTCTCTCTCTCTCTTCGTCTTTGTCAGCAGGATACGCGATCGGAGAAGTCGAGACGGCAAGGCGTGCAACGGGAAAGAGGAAAATCATCGTCGACGCGGTCTGCTTGATCGCGCCAGGGCCAAAATAGACAACCTCCGCAAAGGTGCCATGACAACGTGGAAAAAATAAGTTAAGAGGCTATACCAGTGTGACACTTTAAAAAAATCGATTTTTTTGCCTTTTTCGACAGTTTATACTTTCAAGAATACCCTGTAAAAATTTCGAGGCCGTATCTCTAATCATTTTATCTTGCAAAAATCGACAGTTGAATCTTTCGACGCATTTTTCTCGAAATGCGATTTTTAAAATTTGCTGACATTGTAACTCAAAGAGCAATCATCCGATTGACTTGAAATTAGAACTGAGTACCCTTCAATATATTTACTCTACAATGACGTAGGATATTTTTAATTTAATGAAAATTGACGATTGGGCATTGAAAAAAATGACCATTTTATAAGCAAGAAAACAGACTTTTTTTCATAACTACGAAATTTTGTTAGGTTTTAATATTTTTCGAAAATCCTGTCATTGTATAGGAAATACCTTCCAGTTTAACGACATTTTTTCCTTTTTTGGTTTCAGCTACTCAATCGGCCGGAATCGTGTCAGCAGTGGAGGAACTTTTTTTTTGCCGCCTCCGAAGGCAGCGCATAAGTCGCTTGGATCTCAATATTTTTCTATGAAAAAATGATGTAATATAGGTCAAATATAGCCGAATATATTCTTAATTTTCCGAAACATTTAATTGAGACCCTGTCTTCCAAAAAATTCCCGAAAATCACCCAAATTTTCAGCGTTCACACTGGTATCGCTCCTTAATGACGTTGACCGAGAATTTCATCACAAAAATGTACATTGAAATCGATACCTCGGCATTTGCAATTCAGTAGACCCCTCTGTTGGTCGACTTTTTCTTGAAGAAGTTTCCGAAATTTGACAATTGACAGTCCACAATAGTAGAAACGTGCCTCAATGGGTAACACCTAACTCGTGGTCGGAAAAACGAGGGTTTTCGTGAATTTTTTTCTGAAGGAACGTGTGCACCGTTTCAATTTCTTGTTCACATTGAAGAGTACAATTTCGAGTATTTCCAACACTTCTTGTCTTGAAAAATATTTTTAAATACTTTCGAGACGATACATTTCATAAGACGATAAAGGCTCATTAGTCTCATTAGTCTCGAATGTGGGGGGGGGAGGGGGGGGGGCATCTAGTGGCTGGAAAAAAGAGGAATTTTCTTGAATTTTCTTCTGGGAAAACTTGTGCAGCTTTTTAATTTTTTGTTTAGATTGAAGTGTATGCTTTTAAGTATCTTTTGAAATTTTTGTATTGACGAATGTCTATAAATGTGGTAGATACGATGGTTTGTGCAGACCGCTGTTTGAAAAAGACGGTGTTGAAGTTTGCAACGTTGGAATGCAACGGAAATTCTTTTTTAATTTTTATTTCCTCACTTTCATTATAATCGAAAAACTTTTCTTACACATTTAGGCTGACAATCTCTAATAAGGACCCTGAAAAACATTCGAGTAATTTTGGAGGGCTGAATGTGCCATAAAAATTGGGCTACGAAACTTTCGTTGCGTTCCAACGATGAAAACTTCAACATCATTGAAAAATTATCCTTTGTGGTTACCACCGCTCGTGGGAAAAAAATATCCGAAAAAAAATCAATCGCTTTAAGTTTCCGCATAAAATGATCTAGTGCTTGGACGAATGACTTGATAAAATATTGATTTTCGAAAAAATGCACCGCAGTCTAAAGCGAAAGTATCGATTTTCGGTGACAAGAACGCTCTATTTTCGTTGATACAAAAGGCTATGCATCGAACAAAAAAAATCATCGTCAGGCACTGCTTTTTGATGTGTAAAAAAGCTTCTAAAATTTAAAGTTGATCGGTGCAGTGATTTTTTAGATATCGTACTCACCGATTTTGAAAACGTAATTTTGAGAAAATCGCTGTTAAGGGGTTACCCCCACTTGCGATTTTGAAAAAATCGATTTTTTTTATTGCATTTTTTTGAAGTATAAGTATTCGGGCCCATACAGAAGTATGGGCCCGGAATAGATGACTCTATGTAAGTTTACAAAAAAAAAATATTTTCTTCGTGTAAACTGAAATTGAAACTTTAAACGCGTTTTTCTCAAAATGGCATTTCTGAAGTCGGTGCCCAAGATTACTCGAACACTAATGATCCGATCTTCTTGAAATTTTGCAGGCTTATTTAATACATAAAAATGTAGTCTTTAATCGTTCAATTTTTTTTTTCGAAAAAAAATGGCCTTTTTATAGCCAAAAAACGGCCGTTTTTTTTCGTTAAAATCGAACCATTAACTTTGACTGTCCGCCATTTTGTGAAAAATGAATATTTTTTAAAATCCTTCGATTAAGGACTAGTTTATACTTATATTTGACTAAATCCAACCGCATTTTTTTTTTCAGATGATCCACTTCGCCGCAATGTTGGTCACCGCAAACCGTGTATATAAAAACATTATTTCATTGACGGCCATTTGCCACTAAACAATATAATATTTTTCAATAAAAAAAATACTGAAAGTTCTTCAAGATGTGTTCTTTAAGATGGAATATTGATCGATTAAAAAAGTTTTGTAGTTTTCTTTTAAAAAATTCACGAAAAAGGCCTTTTTTGCACTACAAGTGGGAGTAACGCCTTAAGGGGTCTTCTCACTTTAGACGCTAAAAAAGGCTATTTTCATGAATTTTTTTCATAGGTTTATATTATAGATATTGATATGAAGGTTGTTACACTTAATAAATACACTTTCGAAATACACAAAAAAATGTATGTGTTTGTGTAAGCCAAACAAACTTTAAACGCGTTTTTCTTGTTGATAACATTTTCGAAACTACTGAACTGATCCTTATGAAATTTTAACCACATATCCTTAACTATGGCTATAGCGTATGTTAAGGATTTAAACATTTTTTGATATTTACTATTTTTTTGGCCGAAAACGGTGAAATAAAACACGTTTTTTTTTGTTTTTTCGAAAAATGTCCGCCATTTTGTTATTTGTGCATATATCAAAAATCGTATGATATGCGCTATAGACATTAACATACTGAATCTAAAACCGTTTGATTTTTTTGTTTCGGATGATCCGTTTCCGAGATTTCATCAACAGCGCAGACCTATAATTTTTTAGTACATTTTTTACCTATCATTTTCGTCTATAAATAGTGACTTGAATAAACAATTTAAAAATGTATTTCGAAAGTGTATTTATTAAGTGTAACAACTTTTATATCAATATGTATAATATAAACCTATCAAAAAATCATGAAATAGCCTTTTTTTAGCGTCTAAAGTGAGAAGACCCCTTAAAATTCGCCGGTTCGCGAAACCTACCTATAAACGCCCAGAACTCCCTTAATTTAGAACGGATCGACTTGAAATGCTCAGAGAATATGTTTGAAATGTTGTTTTTTGAGAATCCGTCGAAAACCAAGAATTAAAAAACCAAGAAAACCAAAAGTTAAAAATTTTCAAAAATGTCAACCAGGTGTAAGCCCTTAACGATTACTTCCAATATAGGAACTGCTGAGAATTTTTCCGTCCTTCAGAACACGCGAAGAACAAGATCGCGTACAACCTCCGCATTTTTCGATTCCCACAAGCATCCAACTCGAACAGTTGCAATTTTTTTCGTTCCACTGGATCTCACTGGTACAATTAAACTATAATTGTGGCATTGCGCGTATTTTGCATTTTCGCAGTGCCTATATCATGTCATGAACAACTGTTGATGAAGAATATTGCCGACGAGGCTACATACGAGCGCGGTTTATGCGCTTGGATGCGAAACACCTCGGTGCCGGAAGTCATTCGAAGAGACGTAGCAGCATTCACAGCCGTTGCTCGATAGACCACACAGGGCAAACGTGTGTCAAAATGAATGATGGAGGTTTTCGCGTAGCTAATAGCCATTCCTCGGTACAATCTTTGTTCGCTTGAGTTTGCGTAATCGACACTAGAATTTTGATCGCTGTCGCGATAAGCCGGAAGAGTATCTAATGTCCATTACCGAAAGATATATCTCACGTATTTTTAAAAACGTATAATCTTCGCGACTGATTTGTGAGTGCTCTTGGGGAAGTAAGGGAGGTTGCTCGTCGGGAGCAACAGCCGCATCACAAATGGCTAAATTCAGGGAACTAAATTTAGACACAAGTGTATTCAGTGCACTAAATTTCGACAAAGTAAAGACGAGAACTTCGAGCGTATCGTACAACCTCTCTCAGGGCTCATTTAAGGCGTAAGGCCACAGTAGAATTTTCAAAAATTCGATTTTTTTCTCGCTAAAATGGTGCTTTATCATCATAAGAATAAGTTACTATTCGATTTAAAGCAAGAACATTTTTTTTCACCGACTTTGAGCGTATAACCTGAGCCCACCTCTGGCACGGCCTTGAAGTACCTAAAACTTTAAACGCGTTTTTCTCGAAACAGCTTTTTTCCAATTGGCGTGACAAATAACTTCAACAATTTTCACTCGATTTACTTCAAATTTAAAAGTTAAGTTCCTAATTGCATTTCGCAGAGAAGTACGTACGGAATTTCCGATTAATCGAAAACTTTCCATTTTATGAACAGTTATAACGAAATTTTCCACTGAAAATTCATTTCTTAAGTTCAAATACCTACAACTTTTGAATAAAACAATATTTTTTAAATTCCGTGCGTACTTCTCTAGGTATTCTAATGTAGATTGACGAGAATTTTTCTTTTTTATAAAATATTAGTAGTCGGCCATTTTGTACATCGAAAAAAAAATATATATATATTTTCTAACAGCTTGATATTCATACTAAATAGACGTGTAATTAATTTTATGAGTGAATCACTTTTTCATACGAAAAAATGGTTATATTCGCACATGATTTTGTACTCGTTACTGTGGTCTAACCCCTTGAAATATCAAAGAACAGAGCTCGCCTTGACCATGGTGGAGTCGAGCTCGATTTTAATTAATAAAAAGAGACGCAGGAAGTGTTTGATAAAAAAATATTTACTCCGTAGAAAAAAAATATCAACTATGCATCTAATAAATTTATTAGAGCCAGAAGATTCAAGCCATTTTCTAAGATTAGACTCTGACCAATTTGAAGAGCTACTGGGATTAGTTACACTGTACATAATAAAACGAGATACTTGGTTCAGATTAGGCATCCACTGTCGCAATCGCTTTACATTATCCTAAATTTAGCATGCTAACTGATTTAGAGTGAAAGTGACGACTCTGATTGTCCAATTAGTGTGTCTAACAGTCTAAGTATCTTTACATTTGTCTAAATGCAGAGCCTTTTTCATTTAGTACACTGAATTAAACATTTTCGAAAAATCGATTTTTTCATTTTATTTTTTCGTAATGTACATATATTTAAGTACACACAGAAAATTTCTTGTCAATCGGGCGAATATTTTCGAAGTTACACGCGCATTTTTAATTACGTGTCAGAGCGTTCGAAAGTGCTTTTGAAACTTTAAACGCGTTTATCTCAAAACTGTGTTTTTAAAGTCGGTGAGCAAGATTTCTCGGCTGAAGCGATCAGTCTCAAATTTTAACACAATCTTTTCAAGTATATTTTTTAGTAATTAATCGAAGGTTTTTTCTCACCGATAAATATTTTCTATTTTATAAACAATTTAAGGCCTATATTTTTGTCAAAAATCGTTTTTTCTTTGTTTTGCGAAGCCGCCATTTTGTCAAAAATTATTATTTTGCTTATTCCTTCGAAATATTTTTTTAACTTTTTAAAATTTTTGCAATAAAAAAATATTAACGAAATATTTTTGGTTTTTTCAATTTAGATGTTCCAGTCCAGAGATATCGTGCTCACCGCAAGACGGCTTTTTTACAGGCGCTCCCGGAGATCAGCTATAGCTGAATTTCGCCAAAATTAATCTTCGTCGATCAAACACCCGCTATCTTGTGTTTTTTTCCCTCGAAAACGGCTACGTTCAACGAGAACTACATTTATATGGCAAGGGTTAGACAGTCAATATATATCGCGACCCCATATCGTGATATCGGTCTCAATATTTATCAACGTATACCTCATATTGCTCTGTCAATAAATGTTGACTTCGATATCCTCAGTACAAGACGGTTCGTCGTTCTAAAGAGACGTGCGCACACATCGTAATGGACTACAAAACCAAAGCTTGTATCGCCATTATAATGGCGAGTATTGATGTATTGCAAAAAACCCAGACTTTCTGTCAACATAGTCGCTGACGCGTTCAGACATCAATAGTTATTGATAGGAGTACGAATATCGCGATATTTATTGACTGTTGACCCTTGCCTATAGATTGTGAAACTTATTCATTTTCATTTTTCAGACCAACCATTGTTAACTCATCGATCGGGCCGCTGGACCACATTTTTCATACGAAGGCTCCATTATACCTTAAAAACGTTAATTTTTATCTTTTTTTTAACAAAAATTTTCTTAACACGAAATAAGTTCAATGTATGCTTATTAACATATATTTGTTTCCAAATCCCAAATAAATAATCTCGCAGAAAAAAAATTCAAAAAACCACGTTTTTTCGGCCTGACGTTGTGTCCTCCCCGAATTTCGTCAGATGAGATGTCATCGATATAGAACATTATGAAATATGGAGGGACGCCTTTCGTCTATATGCGAAATAATCGATCTCTTGTTATATTACAAGCATGCTAAAAGCTCTCCATTATCATTACGACTGTTATCATATGAGGATTGATATCGTTCTTCTATCAGTTCTCGAAAATATTGCACCATTCTGTACGTATTTCATTTTTCATTATATTCTACAAAATTGATATCTATCGTTTCCGTTTCACGACAAAAATAACGTCCGAGTTATCTACGACACGCGTGTTTTCTTTTTCGATTTGTTTTTTCGCTTGTTTCAATTTGTTTTTCGTTTTTTTTTAACAGGCGCCTCTGTACTATATTTATTGCGGTATTTTATCACGTGGCGACAGTGAAAATACGCTGTCGCTATTACGGCGTAGAAAGCACACAACTGACTTGATTCCACAGACGATATATCTTTAATCAGTTACGCCACGCCCACAGTTTATCGTCGCGATTATCAATTAGCGCTGCTCACCACGATTATTATTATTATCGCGGTTGTTAAAATTATCATTATTGCTATTACGGTAGCGGTTATTGGGGTGCGGACATTAATAGCGTCGCATGTACAGAGACCATAAGAGCCGCGGGGAGAAAGGGCAGCTCTCGTGTATCGCGTTGGGATTCGTTTCCCCAGGGGCGCTTATATTTCGTTACGCCATACGCATATGTACTCGTAACGTACCGTTAGTTGCGGAAATTGTGTGAAGATGATCGCGAAAGAGCCTACGTTGGTATACGTGTATATTTATACCAAGTGTGTAACGAACATTTGTGTGGACCATTCTTCGTGACGTACATCGCACGGACCGTGTTTGGTTTATTTTCGACCCTTCTCAATATGTTGGAGAATATGTTCCTTTTTGAATTTTTATTGTTCGATGCATTGACGTTTTTTCAACCCTTCTCTTGAACTCTTTGCATCGCTTCGTTTTCGACTCTTCTCAATATTTTGTAAGATATGTTCCTTTTTTTGTATTTTCGCCTGACGATTTATTTGCGTTTTTCATTTCCCGACCTTATTCGTTTTTCGAACCCTTCCTAATATGTTGTAAAATCGTTCCACCCGGGCGAAAATTGTGGTGGGCACCCAATTGAATTCCCAAACTTGTCCCTACCCATATAGGGTCGCCTGTCGTAACAAAAATGCCAGTATTCAGCCATTAAACGGTTTGCTGATAATCGGCCAATAATTCGTCGACCAGCATTGGGGTACTGTAGGCGGATGAACGGCTTGCCAGATCTATGCCAGCCATTCGAGGGCCAATACTATCGCACCGATAATATGGCGATCAGCATTGGGGTATCGTAGGCAGATGAACGGCTTGCCAGATCTATGCCAGCCATTGGTGGGCCAATACCATCGCACCGATAATATGGCGATCAGCATTGGGGTATCGTAGGCGGATGAACGGCTTGCCAGATCTATTCCAGCCATTGATGGTTTGTTTTTGGGCGTTTTGCAAATGCAGGTCGTTAAACTGTTACACGTAAAAACAAGGGATAATGTTTCGAAAAGCATATCCTACGGATGAAGCTGAAATTTTGCACCGACCTTCTTTTCAATATTTTAAGAGAACCTTTAAAAGGATATTGGCGACTAGCAATAGTTTTCGATATATCGGATATTGAAAGTTATTTATTGTACTGCGCTTCTACTATATTAAATAAATCCAAACAAAGCCATCCCACATGGCAAGTGATATGCACATACGGGCGAGCACTGTTTGCCAGGAAGCAGCGCGGCTGGAGGAGTGGGGGGTATCCATGGGATATATAGATATACTCGTATGGCGTGAAATAATAAACTTTACAATGCGATGTATGGAAAATTATTGCTAGTCGTCAAAAATCCGTTAACGGTTTCTCTTAGGATAATGAGAGGAAGTTCGGTGCAAAATTTCAGCTCGATCAGAGGAGTATGCTTTTCGGAACTTCACCCAAAACGAGCGAGTTATTTTTACAGCCTAAATGGACCAAAAAAATTGTCGGTAAACTTTAATGTCACGAATAAAATTATCGGCATAAAAGTAAGGAACGAACAAACGATGGGTTCTGTAAGTGTTAAAATGGCTAAGTGGATAGGGCGCTCGACACTAGAACGAAAGGCGCAGGTTCGATCCCGATGAAAGGTAAAAATTTGAACAATGCAGAAACTGTTTTTAATGCATTTATTCTATGTACATGGACATAAGTAAAGCATAAGAAAACAAAAAAGATACTACTAGAATTATTATATTCATAATTTGTCAATTTTTTGTTTTTCATTTCCGGCAGAAGATCCGGCAGCCGTTGCTGGGCCAATATGGGCGTATGATAGTTGGCCCAGTCTTAGCAGCCATTCATGGTTTACCATTACCAACCATGCATGGTGCGGATCTGGCCCGTTTATATAGCCATTACCGCGCCATCGTTTGTTCTCTGGCAACCAGTCGAGGGCCATTACTGTGCCGATTGTAAAACCCTATTTGGGTATCCTTGCAGAAATGTGACCGGGCATTCCCTACTTTGTGTCCGGCCCTAACCAGACTTGCCTTGTCTGATTTACCTGATCGGGCCCCCCCATGAAACAAACCGGGAAGATTGCAAAAACGTTTTTTTACGGCTTACCCATTATATTTGGAAATTAATACTCGCAATTCGGAACATCGCGAGCAAGTACATCTTCGCGTAATGTCTACCCGCCCAGAACATCGACATGTTCTGAAAAGTGGACCCTGTGTCTGAGAACTGCAGAAAAGCTACTTTGCTTTTTACCTCATCAAAGATATTTACAACTGATTGGGATGAAACTAATACATCAATGATAATTTCATTCATTCATTTAATCAATGATAATCGACAAGGATAACAATGCTTATCATGAATACCGGGATTACAATAACTAATTATTTAAGCATAAAGAATAGCCAAATTATTTTATGAGGCACAAAAGTAAAGCGGTCATTCATGGTTTTTGAACGCCTTGTCGCTATGTTTGGAAATATCAATGTTCTGGCCGGGACGATATTACCTGAATGTATTTCGCCAACATTCCGCCAGGTGGCTATAAGCGAAGCGCTTCGCGTAAGCAAGGTACCATTGTACGAGGATAAAAGTTCGTCCTGTCAGTTGTACCACGTACATAAATGCTATGCTTACAGTGTGCACTTACGCTTATGATTTTGCGATACTTGCGAAAAAACCTTTTGCACTTTAGGCCTTTTTCGCTCGGATTGTGATCTGTGTACGTTTTTCTATCTCTTTGCCTATCGGGAAATGCGAGCAACCGTATGTATACTAGGGTGATTCGTTTCAGGGCAACTTTTTTTTTCGACCCATCGTGCCCGAAAACCTTTAGTTGGTACCCAAAAACGAACTTTCGTGAAAAGGGGTGTTGTCAAAAAATATTTAGAGGTCGCGAATCAAAATTGAAGGTTTCCCATTTGATTAACATTGAAAAAAATGTTTTCCTCACTATTAGTGTTACCATTCCGCGAATTTTGATATTGCGATATTTTCCAAGTGGGTTCTCATAGGAAATATGATACTCCACAATAAAGTTCATTGAGTCATGGCCGTAAATTCAACCGTTTCAGCGGCATCATTATTTCAAGTGAATACTGTGCAAAATATCTATTCAAACGGCTGTAACGCCTAAGCTATTAGATATATCGAAAAAAATTCAGATGAGAACTTTGTAGAGAAAGTAATTTTCTACAAAAAAATCTTATAAGCCGAGCCCGAAGATTCAACTCTTTCTCAGCTATAGGTGGACGAAGTAAAATAAATAGATTTTTTTTTAAACAAAAACAAATCTATTTATTTTACTTCTTCCACCTATAACTGAGAAAGAGTTGAATTTACGGGCTCGGCTTATAAGACTTTTTTGTAGTAAATTACTTTCTCTACATAGTTCTCATTTGAATTTTTTTCGATATATCTAATAGCTTAGGCGTTACAGCCGTTTGAATAGATATTTTTATACAATATTCACTTGAAATAATGATACCGCTGAAACGGTTGAATTTACGGACATGGCTCAATGAACTTTATTGTAAAGTATCATATTTCCTATGAGAACCCACTTGGAAAATATCGCGATATCAAAATTCGCGGAATGGTAACACTAATAATGAGAAAAACATTTTTTTCAATGTTAATCAAATGAGAAACCTTCAATTTTGATTCGCGACCTCTAAATATTTTTTGGCAACACCCCCCTTTCATGAAACTTCGTTTTTGGGTGCCAACTAGAGGTTTTCGGGCACGATGGATCAGAAAAAAAAAAGTTACCCTGAAACGAATCACCCTAATGTATACACTCATCATATACTGCCCTAGCAAGTAGATAACCAACAAACAATATGTTGTCGAAATACTAAATTGAATACACTCCCGATTTTACCTCCTCAAGGATTCCAAAAACGCTGACACGTCATTTTCAATTTCCTCGTCTGTTCCTGGTTATTTCCCGATCTATTCCCTACAACTTTCCTAGTCATTTACCGCTTGTTATCCGGCCCGTTCCTGATCAGTTCCCCAGAAAGGGCACACCGGATCGGGACCTAGCTTTAGACCCGTTACATTGCGAACCTAGTCCAGGGTTGAAGGCCCGACTAGATATTATCTAGGGAAGGCAGATCAGGGGCCGTACTTTTTACCGACTGAAATTTCTACACGGGTGCGGGATTATTTTTTCCATCATTTTCCTCGGTTATTATCAACAAGAATATGATATTAACGTTTCGAAGCAGTATCGATTATCCTGATTTTTTATCGCAATACACAATTGAGCCTTATCCAAGCAATCGATGCATGCATTGTCGGTTCGAATGAACAAATGCAATTTGCTTTCCAACATTGTCATACATTTGCACCTTGTGTACATTACACTCGAATTATTCGATTCGTATTTCAATTAACGCCGCTGTTTCGGCGTTAATTACCAATACCAATTTTCATTTTAAAGTTTATGGATTCGGGTTAACTGAAGGATAACTTGTGAAAAAAAATCCATACACCCGAATCCACTCGCACCACACATACAAATTCACGCGTTCAGAGAAAACAAAGCGTTACTCACACGTGGGTCGTGTCCTGTTTGGCCTGGTCAACGGTATCCACGGCCTCTGCGGCGGATGATTCGCTGTTACTGTAACCAAAACCAAATGAGGGTCATTATACGCCGAGAACCGACGGAGTTGTATATTTGAACAGTTGGGGGTTTCCGTTGCATCAAAGAGAAATGCATTATACGAATGTCGATGTATAATTACAGGTGTTTGTCTCGTATAGCAGCTGCTGTTTTCTTTTGTTATTTTCAATTCTATCAGGCATTCGTAACGATGTTGGTATCGTGGCGTAGCTTTAATCGAGATCTAATAACACGATATCGAGGAATTGTTGTTGTGCTTATGGTCGTCGATAAATAAATAAATCAGCGATTCACATATGCGCCTATTCATTATTTTCGAGATGTTCACTGACCCATTTGTGGGAGCAATCGTATTTTTCATTTTTGCTCCACGGATTGTAAACGCGATCAATTATTGAGCAAGCAAGATAAGAGTATAGGATTTAAATTATCCATATTCAGAAATACCGAGGGGTCATCATGTTGAAGTTTGCAGCGTTGGAGTGCAATGTTTTTTTTATTTTCCTTTTTTGTCCATTTTCATTGTTATCTTAAGGGGGGGTAATGTATTTACATTTTTTTGCATTGAACAAAAAAAAATATAAATGCATAATATCTCAAGAACATTGTGTCAAAATTTCAAGTCGATCGAAGCAAAATTGACGAAGTTATGAGTATTTGAGCGTCCGTTTCTCCAGGCCGGTTTTTAATAGCTTTTTTAATAGTTTTTATAGAGCAGAGGAGCAAGCGGCGCGCGACAGTAAAGAAGGAAGAGTTTTGCGTAGACAAATGCAAAAAGATGCTCTAGATCATGTTGATGGAAGCTTTTTGCTCTATGGACCTGGCATCAACGACTCTGTGTGAGTATAAGAAAATTATCGAGTTTTATTTTGAATTTTTCAGTGTGCAAAACTTTAAAGCGTTTTTCTGAAACTTGTGATGTTTGAAGTCCGTGTACGTCATAACTCAAAATCTACTGGACCAATCGTTTTGAAATTTTGCACAGTACTTCTTCACATAATTCACCAGGTATTGTCGGGAGCCTTTTTGTTTGTTTTAAATAATTATTATTTCTACAACAAATTCGCCGATTTTTTAGCGAAAATCGGTTTTTTGGCTCCCAAGTGCTACGAAAAATTGAAAAATCGAAAAAAATCCTCCCGTGGTTACCTCGAGAAACATCTCCTTTAACGAATGCATTTTGATTTTTTGTTTCAGATGATTCTGTTGCGAGTTATGATGTACACCGCAAAACAACTTTTTTCGAGGTGCCTCCGGAGATTCACTGTCGCTCGCTCAATTTTCAATATTTTGCAATGAAAATTTAGAAAAATATTGTTCAAATGTTGCATTATTATATAGAAATTGACTGAAGAAACTAACACTATCTATATCGCCAAAAAATATCGTAAAAACATGCCTTTTATTTCACCGAATTAACCTTACCCCGCCCTTAAATAATTCTTGATAGAGTCACTAGAGTTAAAGGTCACTAATGAGAATCTAATGAGAAACTAATGAGAATTGCTAAAGAAAATTGGCAGTTGGAAAAAAATTGTGGTCGTTGTGTTCCAACGATGCAAACTTCAATATCATCGAAGGGTCACGGTTCGCGATGCGTTTCTTTTTTCAGGGCCGTGTGAAAAGAAATGTTTACACTGATTTAATAGCGTTGTTTCTATTTAAGGTGGTCCTCTAGTTTCTCGGGTCGAAAAAATCGATTTTTTTTCTTCATAAATCACATCTACAACATGTGTCGAAAATGTGTGCCAAAGGATTTTTCGATATTCGAAGTGGTTCACAAGTTACGGCCCTGGAACGGAGCAGGTATACGGAGCAGGTATACGGAGCAGGTATACTTTCAAACGCGTTTTTCTCGAAACACCATTTTTCGAAACGGTGACCACGATATTTCAGAAACTACTGCACCGATCTTGTTCAAATTTATACAGCATCTTTAATATGTTATAAGCCAGCGATTGAACTAGGATTATCATGATTGCTTCGATAGTTTTTTTTGTACGAGCGAAAAACTTAAGAAAAAATGAGTAAAAAATAGAATGTAATTTTCAAAAGTGCATAAAAAAGTCAATTTTTGTAATTTAGAATTCACTCTCGTTCAATCGCTAGTCTTAAATATGAAGATTAAAATGCCGTTTAGTTTTTTGATTTCAGATAAGCAGAACAGCCGCAATCTTGGTCACCGTCAAGCACCTCTTTTACTTGATGTCTTCCTGTCGGCCACTATAATGTTTATTCTATTATATATTTTGACTTCAAAAAATTTGTAAAGCTTATGTAAATGTTAATAAAGATTATGCAAAAACAATGAGATTGATTATTTCCATTCCTTGCCCGTAAAAAATTATTGAAAAAGCCGTTAAAAAACAGCCGAGAAACTAGAGGACCGCGTTAAAGGCATGTACAAGGTCAACCTAACCTCATAAATTTTCCAACCCAATTTTCTCATAGATGGTTCAATTTTTTAGGAAAAACAAAGCATTAGGCTATGCAGAATTCGCTGACGCAGAGCTTGATGATTTCCTTTTGCCCTAAATATTTATCATCTCTGAGAAATCTCTGTTCGAAAATTTCAGCCATCTCACTCGCACTCATATGTCACGTGGTAGATCTTTTACTTCGCCTTAACCCTCAATCCGTGAACCTGGGTCGTTTTCGTCCTGCCCAAAATATTTTTCTTCGCAGGTTGCTTGTTATTTAATGAAAAAATATTAAAAATAAGAAAAAAAACCCTATTTTCCCGTGAGAAGTACGGCCTAAAGATTGATCATGATTTTTTTCAGATTTTTTCATTGACAATTGTTGGTTTGGTAGTGCGAAGACAAAATGACCCAGGTTCACAGGATTAAGGTGCCTCAAATACCTTAACGAATTGAGGGTTAATAGTGTCACGTGATATTGAAGTTTGCATCGTTGGAACGCAACGAAATTTTTTTTTTTTCAATTGCCAATTTTCTTTGGCAGGACAAGGCCACGGAAAACCTTTTTTAAGGTTCTCATTAGAGAACTACAACCTAAATCTATCGAGAATGATTTTAGATAACTAAAAATGAAGAAAAAAGATGAATAAAAAAATTATTTGGATTCCAACGATGCAACAATATTCAACAATATTCTTCTACAAGGTAAATTCGTGTTTTATAGGATAAAACATTTTGTGCGCGAACTTTTTTCGATACGACTTCCACTTGATTTTAATGTATCAAACGATTTGATCAATCGAAGCAGACGTGACTGCAGATACGACAAACACGGTGGGTAGCCGTTTCGGGCTACATCGCGGGTGTACACGCCCGATAGATTCATGGTTAGTGCACGTAGATGCCATTGTTAATTCACGCATTCGTGGTGATTAAAAATGTACGTAGGGTAGGGAACGCGATAGCCCTGAGGTGTCGTGTTCCAAGACGTTCAAACAGAAGTTCCTTACCTCCCTCGAATTCGTCCTTTTTTGTTTCAAACAGAAATCTATATACCAATTTGTTCTAAAGTGTACCAAAGTGTCTCGAAAAGGAACTCTGTACCAATGGGAATTTAATCTGAGTAAAACCACCAACCGAATAAAATTTCCCGTATTCCTCGAAACGCCCTTTGGTTTCGCTCACTTCTCCGGAAATACTTTTACACCCATCTAGATCGGCAAAGGTACGTAAAAATTAATGCGAAAATATTTATCATGATGTTGAATCTTGCATCGTTGCCAACGAAAATAAATTTCTTCCCATTGTTCAAATTTTGTTGGTTTGCTTAGGCTGTGAAAATAACTCAAACGTTTTTTTTTATATTAAAAAAATGAAATAATGATTTATATCATCATATTATTAATAATGATGAAAATGTAAAAATGCTCCAACAATTTCTCAAGCCCGTGAAAGGGTTTTTTTCGCCAAATCTAGAAAATGATGAAAATAAATAAACGAAGAATAAAAACAAAAACCTTTGTATTCCAATGATGCAAACTTCAACGTCATATTTGTTCACACTTTTCGAAATTTGATCGAAAATTTCGCGCCAGTTACATAACTATTCCTTTTCTATAGTTCGATTCAAGTGAAACCCATCATGGTATTGAAGTTTGCATCGTTGGAGTGCAACGAAAAAATATTTTGTTCGTCTTCCCGTATTTTTATTTTCGGCACATTTAGGCTACGAAAGTCATCGAAGCATTTTTGAGAATCGATATCAAATTTTTTTAATCAAATGCTGCAAAACAAATATTTTAGATGATATTTAAAATAAAAAGAAATGAAAAAATCAAGAAGAATTTTCGTTGCATTCCAAAGATGCATTTTTTCCTTCCCGTTCTCTTTTTCGACACATTTAGGATACGAAAGTAACTAAAACATTTTTGAGAATCGTTATTGAAAATTAATAACCAGATGCTGCAAAAATATATTTTAGATAAAATTTAAAAAAAAGAAATGAAAAAATCAAGAAGAATATTCGTTGCATTCCAATGATGCAAACGTCAACACCAACCGCCCTACACGCGAATTGGTTTTCCGCAATATCATTTTTTTACCGCACTGCTAATTGTCTACCTTTAAGTTTTTTTTTTTCGTCAATTTTACGATCATTCCACTTCTCGCGGGGATATTATATCGAATGTGGCTGATGAGGTACGAGCGTGAACGCAAAAGCGGAAATACAGATACGAAAGGGGAAGTGAGAAAATGGGTGGAAAGCACGTAGATCTCTATATACGTAAGGGAGTAAATGCGGTGAGAAAGAGCGGAACGAGAAACAACTTCTTGGAAGTCACGTTAACGTCTTCGAGGTCTGAGATGTATAACTCACGAGCCCAGACGTAAATGAGGGTACATTAAAGTACGGGCGTAGCCTCGGTAGGTACACGAGGAAGGTTGGAACAGAACCAGGGAGGTTCGCAGGCTACGTATGAGATTCGCGAGAGAGAGGAGGAGGAGGAGGAGAGAGAGAGAGAGAGAGAGAGAGGGAGAGAGAGAGAGAGAGAGAGAGAGAGAGAGAGAGAGAGAGAGAGAGAGAGAGATTGGGAGGGGTTGAAGGTATAATCAGAATTAACAATTCAGGAGTCTCTTGGTTATGGAGACGAGAGGTCGGGGCCGCTCGTAGGTTGAACTACATGAATATACATTCATACGGCTTCTTAACTATACACGTATCGAACGTTCAGCTCCAAAGGGCGTATCCGTCGTGCATATATGGTTGCGTCAAGAAGGGATAAGACTTTTCCAGTTCAGCAGTACGTGCATGGGGAATTCCAGTTAGAATTTGTTGTGCTAAGGGAAATAAATTTATACGAATATATACCAGGCTACCGGTTATTGGTCACGATCCCGTGAAAGGGTTCCAGGACACGTTTTCCACCATCAAACAACCCAGTAACGCTTCATGCAAAAGTGAACCATTTTCGAGATATTATTATTTTAATTATTTTCTTTAGTGACGGGTGGGAAACTTCAAAAATTAATTTTGGAAAAACCGTTGTATGGAATCAAACTCGTTGTTTATCATCTGTAGTTTGAGGAGATGGTAACGAAGAATTATGTACAATAAAATAAGAATAACCTGTAAACATTTGTGAATTGCGAGTCCGAAAATCTGCAAGTCTATTGTTCTTATTTTATTGTCAAAAATTCTTTGTTACTGTCGCCTCAAACTATTGTACGAATAATTTTAAAAATTGATTCTATACGACAGTGTTTTGTAAATTCATTTTTAAGGATGTATGGCAACTAAGTTATTTACTACTGTTCGAATTGAAACTCACTGATATTGTAAAGGAAAATATCGAGAACTTTTTGAGATTAAAAAAAAACAAAATTTGCCCACGTGAATGCTGAGATAAACGAATTCAAAGTTGGGTCATTTAACACGGGGAACATAGGACTGTACGTCCAAAATTCCCTTTACATTGGCAAAAAAGGTATTTCCGGAGTACTCTTTTGTAAAAAAAACTTTTGTGCGGTATCGCTGTAATATGCATGATACGTTAAAAAAAAATCGACATGTGCCCATATATTTTGCGAGATATTGCGAGTTAAATGGGACCGTTTTCGCATTTCTTTAGCTCGTATGTCGTAACCACGACAACGTCAGGGAAAACGTACATCAAATCAGCAACTAAATTTGCAGTTAAAAATTGAAAATTCTTCTTTCTGTACCACATGTTTTACTTTGAGCTGTGGTAAATCTCCTTTTTAGCTACAATGAATACTACAATTATTTTATTTAGTCTTTAAATGCGATTTTTGCAAATTGCATAACCAGTTCTGTAACGACTCTGCAGTAGCTGCCATACATCCTTAATGTTGCCTACCACTCGCTTAAAAAAAAGAATAATGTCTCGAAAATGGTTCACTTTTGCATAAAACATTGCTGGATCGTTTGATAGTGGAAAACATGTCCTACAACGCTTTCACGGGATTGTGACCAATAACCAGTAGCCCTGGATTCACATACACACGTCCATATATTAGAGTGGTCGTTATTTGGGCAATGTTTGAATTTCTTTACTACCACCCCCAGAATATAATTAGATTATATCTTAAAAAACAATGTTTCGTGAGTAAAAGTCGGGACGGACATTTTTTATGTTTCACCGCACAATTGAAAATTTTTATGTAAAAAGCATTCGTTCATTTCCATTCGTTGTTACGATTTTTCTTATTCGAACATTTGTTTCAAGAATAAAGTTGTTGAACGATGATAAAGCTTGAACAGACGAAATTGCCGCAACAATTTATTCAATTGCCAAATGACAAGTCGTACTTTGCATCGTTGGAACGCAATGAAAATAATATTTCTGAATTCCTCCAATTTTTTTCGGCAGACCTTGCCTAAAAAAATCGCTCAATCATTTTTTTACATCCTTATTTAGCTATCTACAATATAAATCTATAAAAAAAGATCGGTAATAATAAAAGAGGCGAAAATAAAATGTAAAAAACAATTTTCGTTGCGCTCCAACGATGCAAACTTCAATGTAAGAAATTTACAAAAATATACATATTTCGAAAATTTGTATGTGCAGCGAGACATGTTTCTCAGCGATATTTGATTTGTGAGAGAAATCAGTTGTTTGGCAGGACTACGACCGCTCTGAATAACTCCAAGTTATTTGTACGTCTTGTTACGATAGTTGGCTTGCTTCTTATCGAATAAAGTAGTCTTGGGGGACCAAAACTCCTGCATAAAACCAGCAGGTCTTGACACAGTTGCAGCCACGTGGGACGGTGAGGAGAAACGGCAGAACAGGGAAAGGGATCTCGGGGGGGAAAAAACTGACTATGAAGGAAAATTAACTTAACCTAAAATAGTGCGAAGAAATGGGACGGATAGGGACGAGCTTTGGTTTTTTTGGTCGGTAGCGCCAAATGGAAAAATACGGAGAAAATAATCCACCCTGCTTTTCATGCTGTCCTTAACTTTTTTCTATCTCACTCCTCCCTCTTCTCTTTTTCTTCATTAATTTCTTATGGCTACAAGCTTGCGCATCGCAGATCCTAACTGTGATGCGATTCCAAATAGACGGAGTTTGGGTTTGCCGTGCGTTTATATGTTTGTATATACGACGTAGGGATTCCGACCGAGAGATGCCCACGCGAGAGAACTCTGCCTCATACGTTATAGTTCCCGACTCGTAATTTGTTCGCACTCGACACGTGCTCTGCGGCAAGCAGTTTGCGTCTTCGCTTCTACACATATATCTCGCTCTACCTATGTATGCCTCCCTGCACCGAGGACGCGTGAGACACCGTATACTTTATTAATTTCAACAACCGCGAGGCTTTTAAATTGCGATAATTTATGGTCCCGTTCGTTTGAACTTGCGATGCAAAAAAAATATCGCAGGTACTGTTCTTCTCGCGCAAAATGAAACACGGATATCGGGGCAAAGTTGTCGTTTTTATTTTGGACCCAATGATCGTTGGGAGTTAAGAGATATATGTCGTTTTTTTTTTGGAAATAAGGAAGGGCAGAGGCAAAGAGAGAAAATAGAATTCTTATACTTTTTTTGTATATTTAAGGGGGTTACACCTAGTTGGCAGCACCAAATTGGAATTTTTGAGGCTGCTACCTATGCAGAAGGTTTGCTGTACGGTCCGGGCATCGATGATTCCATTTAGAGGTAATAAATTACATTTTGTCTACGTATATACCTGACGTAAAACTGCAAACGCGTTTTTCTCGGAATGACTTTTTCAGAATCGGTGACCAAAATATCTCAAAAACAACTAAATCGATCTGCTTCAAATTTCATAGACATTTTTTGGATATCAAAAGGCAGTCCTTATCGAAGGATTTTTTTTTTCGATGCATACTTTTTTTATATCAAGGAAAATAGAGTGTTTTTTTTCACCGAAATTTCGGCGATCACTTTCGATCGGCGACCATTTAAAAAAAAAATTATTATTTTATTGAATCCTTCGATTAAAGACTAGATAATACGGTACAAAAACTAAATTCATTTTGTTTTTTGATTTCAGATGATTTGTTCCCGAACAGGAGTGGTCACCGCGAAGGACCTTTTTTGCACGGCGGTCTGTGCAATTTACTGTATCTCCGTCGTTTATAAATATTACCCAATAAAAAAATTGTCAAAGATACTTGAAATGATACCGTTTACTATGAAAAAAAAGTTAGAAACATGCACCCATTTCCCGAAAAAACAAATTCACGAAAACACCTCTTTTTTCCGGCCGCGAACTACGTGTAACCCGTTAATGTAATCAATTATATTCTTATTTAGCAAATAGTTATTTACGAATTCTGGGAATATTTAATAGAATTCTTTTGCTATGATGTTTGAGGGAGGAGACCACTGTGACGGGCCGAAAAAGGTCGATTTTGTTTTTTCTGCTAGATCATTTATTTGGGATTCGGGAAAAAGGTATTTTTTTAAGCTTACATTAAACTTAATTCTTGTGAATTTTTGTTTGGAAAAAAATTAACAAGGATTTTGAGGTGTAATAGAGCCTGTGTATAAAAAATGTGGTCCAACGGCCGGGGCGATAACTTGACAATGGTTGGTCCGAAAAATTAAAAAGTTTCATAACCTATATAAATGTAGTTCTCGTTGTACGTAGTCGTATTTTGAAAAAAATTGTCCAAATGGTGGGTGTTCAAAAAAAGTGTAACTTTGGCGAAATTTTCACTCATATTCGGGCGCTTAAAAAATACTGAATTAAAAAAAAGGCTACGTACAACGATAGCTATGGACGTTACGGAAATTTTGGTTCTTTGAAATTGAAAATTGGACAAAATTGAAGAAATTGAAAATCGAAAGTCGTTTCGAAAAAAATCGTCTCACTAAATCTTCTGTAATTTGGTCAATTTTCAATATTTTATCTTGAATTTTTTTTTCACATATTCTTGAATGTGTACTTTGGTAAATACAAAAAGGTTGATTTGTTTACCCGTCCCAGTGGAGATGCCTTAGTAGAAGTTCTTTTGGAAAAAATCGCAATTGAGTTGTTCCACGAAGAAAAAACGACGACGGAATTTGGTACGTCGATAGGAAGCATTTTTTTCTCGTTTTCCTATGAAAACTAACGATGCAAACCAATATACCAACAACAGAGAGAAAAAAAAACCCTTTTATCTCGGGGCTCTCTTAGTATGCAAAGTAACGTTGGTCGAGGGAAACTTTGCCCGAGCACGAGAGAGATCAGAGAATGTGTCCCTACGGTGGGGAAGAGAATATGAGAAAAAAGAAGAAGAAAAAAGTACGCGAAGAGAAATCACGTGAAAGGAGGCAGCGGCGAATATTGAGACATTATTAACCCTTTATCGCGTCGTACGCGATAGAAAACTTTGCCCATTTACCGAGAACCGAAGATTTTTTTCTTCTCATCGACGTGCCTGTTTTTAAAATTATTTTTCAAAGACCTTTTTTCTGAAAATGTATGGTGCTCCTCGAGGTGTTTGTTTCGAGGGGCATTTTTGCCTCGATGACATCGAGAGACGCGATCGAAAGGCCCTTTCCAAATATCACGTATACTCTCACGAAAAGAAAAGGTCTCTCTAATAATAATAATAAAAGCGCTAGATTCTTTTGCTTTCGGAGAAAATAAATCGATACGTGAGATGAGCCAGGAAGAATAAAATAACGACATGAAAACCTCTTTTGCCAAAATGAAGGAATTTCTTTTACTGTGAGATAAAACACTACCAACAAAAAAAATCCTGATGAGAAAGTCAAAGGGAAGTCAAAGTACTTAAGGAGGTTTGAGCGTTAGCAACAATCCAATATTAAATTTGAAAAAAATATATGTTATGGTTTAGACTATACTGAGTCTCTACGAATTTTTTAAAGTTTTTTCACTATAAAACACCAGAGATAAAAAATAGTTTAATGTATGTAATTTTACGTGCGGTTAGATGGGCAAGACGTTCATACTACGGGCGATGTCATTTTTTTGGCTATTTAGCACCAAAATAAACCATTGCTAAGATCGGATTGACGTGAACTAAACCTTTGTAAATATTTGGAAAAAGAAACTCCCATCTTGTGCATTGTAAACCATATATATTCAACTACTTTTCGCCAAGGCTTCGCTCGCGTAGACTTGTGTTGAATGCTCCTTAATGAAATGTGCTCCTGAAATGTTTCATGAAGGAACAAGTAGAATTGCGTTGAAGAGCATTGATACTAAGTTTCAAGTAAATCTCTCCAGATATTTATTTTACCATACAAACTATGCTACCCCCTTTTCCCCTCAAGGATTCAATTTCCAAAAACGCTAGAATTTAATTTATTGTGTCTAGAAGCAGTTATACAAAGTTTCAAGTAAATTTTACCCGATTTTTTTAATTTTCCGTACAAACTTTGCCATCCCCTTTCGTTTAGGGGTCGAATTTTGAAAAACGCCGAAATACGTGTTTTATTGATTGTGTCGAAGAGTATTAATACCAGGTTTCAAGTAAATTTGCCCTTTCCACCCCCTTAACGGTTGAATTTTGAAAAACGCCGAAGTAAGTGTTTTATTAATTGTGTCGAAGAGCATTAAAACCAAGTTTCAAGTAAATTTGACCATAAAAATATTATTTCCCCTATACATTTTGACAGCCCTTTTCACCCCCCTAACGGTTAAATTTTGAAAAACGCCGAAATTCGTGTTTTCTTAATTGTGTCAAAGAGCATTAATACCAAGTTTCAAGTATTTCTGACCATAACAATATTATTTCCCGTACACATTTTGCCAGCCCCTTTCACCCCCTTAGCAGTTGAAATTTGAAAAACGCCGATATAGGTGTTTTAATAATTGTGTTACCGAGCATTAATACCAGGTTTCAAGTAAATTTGACTATAAAAACATTATTTCCCGTACAAATGTTGCCAGACCCTTTCACCCCCTTAAGGGTTGAATGTTGAAAAACGCGGAAATACGCGTTTCATTAATTGTATCACAGATCACTAATACCAAGTTTCAAGTAAATTTGACCATAAAAATATTGTTTCCCATACAAACATTGCCACCCCCTTGGGGTTGAATTTCGAGAAATCCCTTCTTAAACGATGCCTCCAATATAAAATCAACACCCTCTCCAGATTTCACGTTTCTACCTTTAGCGGTTTAGGCCAGACGATGCTGAGTCAGTCAGTCAGTCAGGACTTTGCCTTTTATATATATAGACAAAGATAGATAGATAGATAGAAGATATTAAACCATCAAGGTATTATGAAAGAGTACAAATCTTAGCTGGCAAATGAAGAACATTCCTGCCAACCTCAATGTCCGCGAAGTTGCCGTATTGTGGCAACACTTAATATTAATCAATGGTAAAAATAAATAACCTCGTGACATAAATATAAATAGACATAATTATGAATGACATAAAATTTCATTTCGAGTCGTATAAAACATTCGCTGACGCATTTTTTTTCCATAATAATGATTGATAATGTTATACTTTTTCAAGTTAGTAATAACACGAAAGTTTTTCTTACTTACGCAATAAAAATATGGAAACGCATATTTTTGCACTTAGAAAAATTAGCATCCACAGAATAAATCTATACCTCGTATGCATTTTTTTGAGGTTCATTGAAAAAAAAATGCATAAACCGTCATTCGTCTCAATTGGACCGCTTTCCAATCCTTAACTAACCGTTTTTTTTTTTCGTTTGCATCGCTGCAGCATTGTATTTGCTATTTCCAGCACGTCTGACTCGGCAAAATTTAAGTGACATCTCTCAGCCACCGAGATATAATCTTGCTGACCGCATACTTTTAATTACGAGGCTATGGGTCTCATTTCGCCTCGATGGTGGTCCGCCGCTTTTGCTATTATATATCGCAGTAGCGGATATGCTATATTATAACATCCACCTGGACGTTTGAACGAGAGATATAGGGTGCGAGAAACAGTGGAGAAAGAGAGAGAGAGAGAGAGAGAGAGAGAGAGAGAGAGAGAGAGAGAGAGAGAGAGACTCCGCAAAGGCCGGGATGAGATATCCTTTCAAGCCGCAGGTAGCGTTCATTAAGATAGTTCATTACACCGGAGAGCTCCTTTTATGCTCTTCTCTCTTTTAAATACTGCTCGCTCATTACTTTATTAATTATTGAGCGCTCGAGTAACGCGAGCTTCGTAACTTCCCGACGATCGTGCTTACGAGAAAGCGGGCATGCGCCTTTAAACTCTCCTCAGCTTTTTATTGACGAGGATTTTTTCAACGAGACTTGTACCCATTTTTATCGGCAAAATATTTATCGATTGTATTCTGGCAGAAGTCCCGGCTGGTCACGGATATGCGACGCTACGAAATAAATCGTGACAACTGTTATGAAAGATTCGAAATTGTGGAATGATGAATGATCGCGTACGAGAAAGAGAGGGGGGGGGGGGGCTTTTCGAGTTGACTTTGGGAATGATATTTTTACATTCTGGTCACGTAGAAAATATCTCGTAAATAAATTCAACGGATTATGGGGAATCCCGAGACGACGGATTTTCGGGACGATGGTTTTTTTCGTTTGTGAGAAGACTGATACGTAAATGATTCTCTCGGGATTCCCCAATCTGTCCGATGCTTAAATGGTAGTCTTAGTTCGACGGAACTATTTCGAGAGGATAAGGAGGCTCATTAGTCTAGGAATTAAGACCGCACATGTGGCTCAGCGAAAAAAGAGACTTTTAAAGTTTTTTTTTAGAATACTGAAAAGGCGATCGGAATGAGGTTTGGAGCACAAAATGTTGAATTTTTGGTTTTGAAATACAAAACCGCGTCTCGCAAGGAACATCACTTTGGTGTCTTCCTCCGATTTTGTTGAAACTTTTTTTATGGAAGAGTATCAAAAACTAAGAGACACGTATTTTTTTTATCGACGGAAAAACGGTTTTAAGGGGTGAAACACACCCTCAAAATGGGGATGTTTTTCGTTTTTCGTCGATAACGTTTCAACGATACGAGATATACAAAAAATTCAAATTGTAACAATGTTTATTTTTTTGTGTACTATACATTGGAGATGAGAACGATAACGTTATCGACGAAAAACGAAAAACACCCCTTTTTTCGACGGTGCGTTTCACCTCTTAAAACCGTTTTTCCGCCGATAAACAAAAGTACGTGTCTCTTAGTTTTTGATACTCTTCCACATAAAAAAAGTTTCAACAAAATCGGAGGAGGACAAAGTGATCCACATAAAAAATCCAAAGTGATCCAATAAAAAAAGTTTCAACAAAATCGGAGAGGACAGAGTGACGTTCCTTGTCAGTCGTGGCTACACTAACAAGGAACATCACTTAAGTGTCCACCCTCGGTTTTGTTGAAACTCATAAATGTGATTAAGCATGGAAAACTATTAGACACGTGTTTTTTTATCGGCGGAGAAGTGGTTTATCGGGGGGGGGGGGGCTGCAAATAAGGGGGTAAATCTTTAATTTAATTTTTTTCAATACTGGTACAGTCGATTTTTCATCACTTCACATTTAAAGAATTTTGATTTTTGTTTCATTCAGATGGATGCTTGGGGGTGAAACTGCAAAATCACCCCTTGACACGTATTTCTTTAAAGAGTGGTTTTCCCCCTCAAAACTGTTGATCCACCGATAAAAAAATACGTGTCCAACAGTTTTTAGTGCTTTATCACATATATGAGTTTCAACGCAATCGAAGGTGGACGGCTAAGTGATGTTCCACCTGCTTTCATCTCAAAAGGTTGAGAAAATAAAAAACGAAGCAAAAATCCCTCACAAACATCTATGCCTTTTTCTTTACAAAAGATGTATCAAAATGAAGTGCAGTAAAGGATAATAAACATAAAAATTACGGAGCTGCGTCGATTAGGGTCAAAATGCTCTGAACATGCTGACATGAGACGTGTGAATAGTACTAACCTCGGGGGAGAATAAGAGGAATATTTGGTCACACAACAAACGTATTTGGGCAACTCTGGTATGGCAAACACTCGTACATACACGAATTCACAAGGTGAATCGATCGAGTCGAGTGGCATGCATCCATTCAGCCACGTCATTGGTTCAACAATAAATACTTGCCAAAGCTAAACTATAATTTGTTTGCCATTTAGAACGACCTCAATGCTCCATTTTACCGTACGTGCATTGACGGCCTGCTTCCCATGTATACCAAGCCCCGTTTCGTTTCTTTTTTTTTTGTAGAAGTTTCTTTCGCATCTGCGATATATTCGCATCCGTACAGATCTGTAATACTGGTATACGATTCTCAGTACCTATCTACATAGATATATGTCGCATTTCTATGACGATAAGGGGAACGTTGCCTAGAATGAACGGAAGTAATGAAACGGTATCGTAGAATGTCGTCGCCTCTATAAATGTACGTACATGGCGTTCGGGCCGTGTTGAAGTTTGCCTCGTTGGAATGCAATGGACATTCTCTTGTATTTCTTTATGCCTTTATCTTTATTATTATTATTTTTGTAATCTACAGATATTAGACAAAGTGCAAGTATTTTATGGCATTGAAAATGTGATATTAAAAAAAAGAGAAATTAAGGGCCTACACGCCTTTTTTGAGAGGTGGTTTCCCTCCTTAAGGGGTTACCCCCACTTGCGATTTTGAAAAAATCGATTTTTTTTATTGCATTTTTTTGAAGTATAAGTATCCGGGCCCATACTTCTGTATGGGCCCGGAATAGATGACTCTATGTAAGTTTACAAAAGCAAATATTTTCTTCGTGTAAACTGAAATTGAAACTTTAAACGCGTTTTTCTCAAAATGGCATTTCTGAAGTCGGTGACCAAGATTACTCGAACACTAATGAACCGATCTTCTTGAAATTTTGCAGGCTTATTTAATACATAAAAATGTAGTCTTTAATCGTTCGATTTTTTTTTTCGAAAAAAATGGCCGTTTTATAGCCAAAAAACGACCGTTTTTTTTCGTTAAAATCGAACCATTAATTTTGACTGTCCGCCATTTTGTGAAAAATGAATATTTTTTAAAATCCTTCGATTAAGACTAGTTTATACTTATATTTGACTAAATCCATCCGCATTTTTTTTTTCAGATCATCCACTTCGCCGCAATGTTGGTCACCGCAAACCGTGTATATAAAAACATTATTTCATTGACGGCCATTTGCCACTAAACAATGTAATATTTTTCAATAAAAAACTTACTGAAAGTTCTTCAAGATGTGTTCTTTAAGATGGTATATTGATCGATTAAAAAAGTTTTGTAGTTTTCTTTAAAAAAATTCATGAAAAAGGCCTTTTTTGCGCTACAAGTGGGGGTAACGCCTTAAATCCGTTTTTCCTGCGATAGAGAAAAATATGTGTCTAATAGTTTTTAGACGAAAATGGTAGATGAAAAAATGTCCTAAAAAATTGTAGGTCTGCGCTGTTGATGAAATCTCGGAGATGGATCATCCGAAACAAAAAAATCAAACGGTTTTAGATTCAGTATGTTAATGGCTATAGCGCATATCATACGATTTTTTACAACGCAAAAATAACAAAATGGCGGACATTTTTAGAAAGAAAAAAACGTGTTTTTCCCCGCTTTTAGCAAAAAAAATAGTAAATATCAAAATTTAAAAAAAAGCTTGATATGCGCTATAGCTATAGTTGTAAAGTATATGTGGTTAAAATTTCATAAGGATCGGTTCACTACTTTCGAAGATTTAATTAACAAGCTGTCGAAAACGATGTTTCGAGAAAAACGTTCAAAGTTTTGTTTGGGTTACATAAATACACAAAAATGTATTTCAAAAGTGTATTTATTAAGCGTAACAATTTTATATAAATATCTATAGTATAAACCGATCAAAAAAAATCATGGAAATAGCTTTTTTCAGCGTCTCGAGTGAGAAAACCCCTTAAGTGATGTTCCTTGTGAGTATGGGGAATGTCTGAAATTTTTCAAGAGGTGTACACGCCAATATACGTACATACGAGGGTGGGGTGAAAAGTTTCCGGCCTGACCAAGAAAAACGATATTTAAAATTTTTTTTTGCTTTATTTTTCAACATAATCTCCATCAACACTGATACGTTTCTCATAACTCTCGCATCCCAAAAAACAGTAGCCATAACCTTGTTTGCCGATAAAATTGTTTTTGCCTTCTTTGGGGTTGGTTCCCCTTTTCCAACCCACTGTTTTGACTGTTCTTTACTTTCAGGAGTATAGTGGTGGACTCATGTCTCATCAACAGTTATGAATCGACGCAAAAATTCGTTTGGATTACGTCTATACAGCGCCAAATTGTCGGTAGCGTCGAGCGTTAGCAAACGCTCGATTGGTCGAGCGTTAGCAAACGCGGCACCCACCTTGCACACAGCTTTTCCATGTTCAAATGGTTGTGCAAAATATTTCGCACACGTTCAGCTGACATCCTACAGGTCTCAGCTATCTCATGCACTTTCAACCTGCGGTCTTCCAACACTATTTTATGGATTTTTTCAATCATCTCTGAAGTTGTGACTTTAACGGGCCGTCCTGAGCGAAGCTCGTCAGAGGTGCTCACACGACCAATTTTAAATTCAGAAACCCACTGATTAATAGTTGAATATGATGGGGAGGAGTCTCCTAGTGCTGAATCCATCTCTTCTTTTATTTGTTTTGGTGTAAAACCTTTCAAATGGAGGTATTTGATGACAGCACGTTTTTCCAATTTTTCCATTTTTACGAAAACAACGGAAGCGTCTCGCGCAATGTGCTCTCAAACGCAAACTAACGTAGCGATTGGGCTGAAACTGTACATACAAGCTCGGTAGGAATGGTACTGTAGGACGCCGCTCCAAAACTAGACCTAGTGGCACCATCTCTTGGTCAGGCCGGAAACTTTTCACCCCACCCTCGTATATATAGATGTAGACCTAACACTTGTTGCTGCAAAAAATTCATTTTCAAGGTTTTCTGATCCGCTTAATACTAACGGTTTAAATTGTCATATCTTTGTGAAACTATTTTCGTCAATGGATTTTCAAAAAAATATTTGCGGAAACATCCGGATTCTTATATGTTAATAATAGTTTAATTACCTTATTACGTTCTTGGTGAAGAAGAAAATCATAACTCCGGCGCTAAGGTTCGGTTAATTATATAGATTGTTAAATCTATATTCCGTTCTTAAGTACAATTACGATATTTATCTAGAGAAGGCTCTTCATTAGAGTAAATTCCGATAAGACGAAAGTTTGAACCTCAAGATCGTCTGGGAAAACTCTTGAATAGAGATCCAGGCCTTTCGGACTTGTTAAAGCTCTCCTGCTTTGCATCGGCTGCAAATTCAAGAAAAGAGAGGACGACGAGAAGAAAAGGGTGGCGGGAAGTGGGTGAGTGAGAGAGAGAGAGAGAGAGAGAGAGAGAGAGAGAGAGAGAGAGAGAGAGAGAGAGAGAGAGAGAGAGAGAGAGAGAGAGAGAGAGAGAGAGAGAAAGTAGAACTTGCAGAGGAATGTACTGAAAGACAATAATCGGATAGTTTGTCGTCCAGTTTTCCCAAGCGGAGTCGGAAAAGTTCCGAGGTACAGAAGAATTTTCTGTAGCGCGAGAAATAGCGCAAGCGATTGTCTGCGAAGGAGAGAAACGAGAGATGTTTGTTTACGGAAATTCTGAAATGGATTAAGGTATTCCTCTCAGGAACCCGAATATTTAACAATTAACTGATTTTCGTCTATAATCAAGCAAATATACATTCCAGTATACTGATAAAATTTCAAGCCAAGTTACCGAACTTTTAACAAAAAAATTACATATCTAAACGTCGTCTATTTAAACGGCTCTTTATGGAGATGACGCGCTGGCCACATTGCTTTCTAATCAAGAGACGCGGCAGCGTCTTGATGCCAAGTAATAAAAAAAATCGTCACCACTTAGCACCCCTGACACTGACGAACACGCAGCGACTCTTGATACAGTAAGATGGGCTTTAACAGACAACTAAAAAGTTGTGGATTCAAAGTAAAAATACATTAAATCGACATTACGTGAAAACGCGGCGACATATCGAAAATCTAATGACATTTTACGAATGTGATGATCACATTTTACCATTGTGATGATTACATTTCACTAATGTGATGATCACATTTGACCAATGTGATGATCACATTTTACCAATGTGATGATCACATTTTATCAATGTGATGATCACATTTTACCAATGTGATGATCACATTTTACCAATGTGATGATCACATTTTACCAATGTGATGATCACATTTTACCAATGTGATGATCACATTTTACCAATGTGATGATCACATTTTACCAATGTGATGATCACATTTTACCAATGTGATGATCACATTTTACCAATGTGATGATCACATTTTACCAATGTGATGATCACATTTTACCAATGTGATGATCACATTTTACCAATGTGATGATCACATTTTACCAATGTGATGATCACATTTTACCAATGCGATGATCACATTTTACCAATGCGATGATCACATTTTACCAATGCGATGATCACATTTTACCAATGCGATGCTCACATTTTACCAATGCGATGATCACATTTTACCAATGTGATGATCACATTTTACCAATGTGATGATCACATTTTACCAATGTGATGATCACATTTTACCAATGTGATGATCACATTTTACCAATGTGATGATCACATTTTACTAATGTGATGTGATCATTACATTGGTAAAATGTCATCAGATTTTCGATATGTTGCCGCGTTTTCGCGTAATGTCGATTCAAAGTATTTTAGTATGAGTCATTATGTTTTCAACACCGTTATGAAATATAAACATACTTTTTATAAACATATTTGTAAACTACGATATGTTTATCAAATTATTTATAAACATATGTATATAAAATGTATAAAACATATCTATGCAACATTCTTGTAAACTAAAATATGTTTATAAAATTATATTTATAAACATATTTGTTATAAACATATTCTAGTATGAGTGATTATGTTTTCAACGCTAATTATTTCAACTGATTCAAAGTATTTTAGTGCGAGTCATTAAAATCATTTTCCTAACGACTTTGATTGGGTAATTTCTCGATCTGTCTACTCAATCTTGAGATCTCATAATATCGGCCAAATATTCGAGCGACCACAACAAATATTCCACTTTCATCGGTTTGCTCAATCGAATAAAGTCATTCGGTAATTTATGCACTTAATAACTCTAGATGTCCGATATAAACTGCTCTACGCGTGCGAACAATTCTAAAGACTCAGTTCCGATCACAAAAACAGGGTCACAGAATATTTAAAGAAAATGTTAATGATAAAACTTAGAAAACGTGACTAGCAGAAGACTTTCCGTATGCGCAATTTTTCTGAAAAAAAGAAAAAATGTTTGAATCTACTAAATTTAAGCGAATATTTTGACTCCAGCTTATCGTTGGATACAATGATTGATTGTGACTTATTCTTTTTAAGCGCCACTGCAATTTACCAATGAATTCAATCTGCATGAGAAACTAACGAAAAGGTTATGTTTGCAAGTGTCGCATGTCAATTTGCGGTAACTTTATAACAGGTTTTACGGAGTGCTTTTTCAAAATTAATATTTTTCTCACCTCAAGGCGTTATATTTGAGGAAAACATTTTCCACCGTTTTGTTTATTGGCTTGAATAATGTACAAACATCACAAGAATTATATATAAAGGAATTATATGCGAAAAAATGTATACTAATTTTTAGAGCTTTTTTTCCGGAGCGCCTCCGAGCACTCCAAGACGCACGGAACAGGCTAGACGGCAACAGGAGCAATTTGTGGTCGTTTAGTCCAGTCGTTGTACAAAAAATATACAACTACTACTTAACTAACTACTTAACAACTGAAGACCTACTTTTGCAGAATTCAAATAAAAGCTCCAATTCCGTCGTGTGGACGATAATTCCTCCATCAGTTTTGAAACTGAAGCGCATTTTTCTCGGAACCACGTTTTTGAAATCGACAGATAACACAAGGCATTTTAATTGTAGCTTTTGACATAGATTGTATAAAAAATTACACATAAATTCTAACGTTTTATCAACAATTCTCGTTTTTGTAAACAAAGGGCGATTTTCTAGCGAAAAACCAAAAAATTATTCAAAATGATTCCATTTTAGAAAAAAAACCATGCTCTTCCACAACCGTGGGTACTTCTCTAGCCAAACTAATGTAAAAGACGATTTTTTTTGTTGTTCTAGGTACTAATCCATAAAAGTTCCGCGTCCTCTCGCAGAGCGCCTAAAGCAAAAACGCTCTTACGACTGATGGGACTTACGACTGAGCCGTCGTTTTGTATTTCCCCCCATAATTTTTAGTTTTTTTTTTTATACGTCTACACATGTAGAATAACCCTTTCAACCTCATTTCTATCGCTTTTTTAGTATCCACAAAAAAAAGTCTCATTTTTTCGGTGAGCCACATGGTTGTAAAGCCTTCAAAAATTCGATGGCCAGATTCAGTGAAACACCGCCCAATGAGAGATGATTATGTGGCACAGTAAACACTGATACCTAAACTCCACATGGTGCTCACCGGCATATATGACGACGTCATGTATATTTGTAGGTATACTGTGTACATACTTATTGCCATACCAAGTCTAGGGAAAACTGCAAACAACTAGAATTAGTTGGAAAGTAGGAATATGATCGTGGTGACAAAGAGGAGGTGGAAGCATATACATGTAGATATATACATACACCCACATATACATATGGATATATATATATATCCATATGTGTATATATATATATATATATATATATATATATATATATATATATATATATATATATATATATAGTATGTTTAGGCATGCGAATGGCTTGCCTTGTATCACCCGGTCCCCTGGTAAAGCAGGCGAATGAAATCGTGAAATCTTGATAAACTCGTCGTAAACTCGATTATCACGAACCGGGATAGTACACAATATATGATATTAGATAAGAAAAAAAGCCACAGGGAGTGAGAGTGGAAGAGGAAGGGAGAACGAGGCTGAGGGGGACACTCTCCGAAATGGGGCTTGCAACAGTTCATCCAGAGATGCCTGAGGCAGATTCACATCCAGAAACCGACAGAAGCACTAAAAGTAATTGAAACCTCGTAGCTTTTATGGTTTTACCACCAAAAACGTACGTTACGAAAATGCCTTTTAAAAAAGAAAACCGTCTATCTTATTATATGTAAAAAACGACCGTGACATCTCTCCCATGACAACATTGCGATTAAACTGATCGAATTACGAAAACCGAAGATCATATCGTACAAGATACCCTCCGGATGCGTTCACCCGGAATCATTTTTTTCCGTCCCTCTTGAAGTTGATTTAGCAATTAATGAATGAGCTTTTTAAGGCGGTCCTCTAGTTTCTCGGGTCGAAAAAATCGATTTTTTTTCTTCATAAATCACATCTACAACATGTGTAGAAAATGTGTGCCAAAGGATTTTTCGATATTCGAAGTGGTTCACAAGTTACGGCCTTGGAACGGAGCAGGTATACGGAGCAGGTATACTTTCAAACGCGTTTTTCTCGAAACACCATTTTTCGAAACGGTGACCACGATATTTCAGAAACTACTGCACCGATCTTGTTCAAATTTATACAGCATCTTTAATATGTTATAAACCAGCGATTGAACTAGGATTATCATGATTGCTTCGATAGTTTTTTTTTGTACGAGCGAAAAACTTAAGAAAAAATGAGTAAAAAATGGAATGTAATTTTCAAAAGTGTATAAAAAAGTCAATTTTTGTAATTTAGAATTCACTCTAGTTCAATCGCTAGTCTTAAATATGAAGATTAAAATGCCGTTTGGTTTTTTGATTTCAGATAAGCAGAACAGCCGCAATCTTGGTCACCGTCAAACACCTCTTTTACTTGATGTCTTCCTGTCGGCCACTATAACGTTTATTCTATTATATATTTTGACTTCAAAAAATTTGTAAAGCTTATTTAAATGTTAATAAAGATTATGCAAAAACAATGTGATTGATTATTTCGATGCTTTGCCCGTAAAAAAAATATTGAAAAAGCCGTAAAAAACAGCCGAGAAACTAGAGGACCGCGTTAAGCTATGAAAAATGTAGATCCGCATTCAATTTCCTGATACGCTTGAAAGAGTACCGGATTAGTGTACGAAAACGTACGGACTTCTTGCGCCAACTAGGGTCTCAGCGAAAACAATAGAAAAGAGTTTTTTTCACGGTGAAACGAGGAACGGAAGGATTACCATACACTTTAATTAAAACTTTTTTGTTCTGCAGAATTGCGAGTGGGATCTACGCTGACATGTAAAATGACTCATCTGGGAAAAATGCAATGACAAAGTTAGGCTCCATACGTATAGGCATACACATGCAGTTTTCCCTTTGTCGGGCATTTTGCGTGGCATCTCCACTTATTATGCTCGCTCCTTTGCAGTTCACTTGTTTTCGCGTTATTTCAAGTATGCGTCCTCGTAATTGAACCTTCAGTTGATTCGCTCATCTAGGTGTCAACATATATAAATATACCCGTCCATATACGACATATACGTCCGTGCTGAGTGGAACGCAGTCTCCGGCGCATTTTCGCATGTAGTGAGTGTCCTGAGAGCATTTAGCTTGGTAGCCAATAAACACGAGAATTGCAATATGGCAGCTTCCTTGAAGCGCACTGCTCTCCGTGCAATCTTCTTGTCATGATGAGCTTGTGTCGTGGCGCGAATTTTCTACAGGTACGACGTTCAAGCTGGGAAGAAGTACGTTTTAACGGAATACCTAGCTGGCAAGCACCTGAAGACAGCAAACAGGTGTGCCTTCAACCCTTTGGTGAACAATTTTGAGAGAAAAACGAAACACTTTTCACCTTCTTATCGAGCAATTTAAAGCGTACATTTTTCCTCACATACTTCCAACTATACGCGACTGCTATAGCTAAGCAGGGCAAGGCGAATATCTTTTCGTCGTTAAAAAAAATATAAACTTTTATCCTAGCTCGACACGACCGCGGTTGGGTCGACGAAGTTTTCCAGACGCAGTTTCTCAAGTCGATAAACGAATTTAAGGGGTCTTTTCACTTTAGACGCTAAAGAAGGCTATTTTCGTGAATTTTTTGATAGGTTTATATTATAGATATTGATATTAAAGTTGCTATACGTAATAAATACACTTTCGAAATACATGACATTTTTTTTGTTTTGTATTCGTGTAACCGCTTGTTGATAAAATCTTCGAAACTACCGAACCGATCCTTATGAAATTTTAACCACTTATTATTTACAACGATAGCTATAGCGCATATCAAGGATTTTTTTAAATGTTGATGTTTACTATTTATTTTGTCAAAAACGGTGAAAAAAACACGTTTTTTTGTTGTTTTTTTCGAAAAATGTCCGCCTTTTTGTTATTTGTGCATGTATAAAAAATCGTATGATATGCGCTAAAGCCATTAACATACTGAATCTAAAACCGTTTTATTTTTTTGTTTCGGATGATCCATCTCCGAGATTTCATCAACAGCGCAGACCTGCAATTTTTTTAGAACATTTTTTTAACTAGCATTTTCGTCTATAAATAGTGACTTGAATAAATAAATAAAAAAATAATGTATTTCAAAAGTGTATTTATTAAGTGTAACTACTTTTATATCAATATCTATAAGATAAACCTATCAAAAAAATCATGAAAATAGCCTTTTTTAGTATCTAAAGTGAGAAGACCCAGTGAAGTCTTCCCATGTTTTACACTTCGGTTCTGTGTGTGTGTGTTTTTTTTTTTTAAATCAGTGGCGAAGGAGAGGAAAAGCGTGTCTGGAGTTGGTGTGGAATCGCTTGCGACTGTCAAGACGATTTAAAATCGCGTCATCTAGGAGATTTGTCCAGTTAGAATTTCAATGGAAGTCAAATATGTACACTTTGGATGTGTGGTCCAGGTTTGACGGGTTACAGGTAGCTCGTGGCCAGAAAAAAAATGTGTTGAAGTTTGCACCGTTCAAACGCGACGCAATTTTTTTTTCCTGTTACCTAATTTTTCGCAGCTCATTTGGGCGACGGAAATCATTAAGACAATTTTTACAATTCTGATTTATGATCCGTTATATTTACGCGCAAAAAAGAGTTGTCATAGTGATGAAAATAAGGAAATAGAAAAATAAAGAACTTTCTTTGCATCCCAGCGATGCAAACTTCAACGCCATGAAAAAGTGGAATTCTCGTGCACTTTTTCTGGAAAAACGTGTACAGGTTTTGAGTTTTTCTCTTTTTTTACATGAAACAGCATGGTTTTAAGTACCTTTTACAATTTTTATATTGAAAACCGACCACTGGCTGCTCGGAAACAAATCATCCGAAACAAAGAAATCAAACGAATTTAGTTTTTGCATGAAATTATCCAGTGCTTGGACAAAGGATTTAACAAAGTATTGATTTTTGAAAAAAATGGTCGCAGTCCAAAGTATCGATTTTCGATAAAAAAACGCTCTATTTTTGTTGATAAGAAAAATTATGCATTAAAAAAAATGTCAGTATCCAAGCACTGCTTTTTAATATGTGAAAGAAGCTTGTAAAATTTTACATTCGATTGGTGCAGTGATTTCTGAGGTATCGTGGTCATAGATTTCGAAAACGTTCTTTTGAAAAAAACGTGTTTAAAGTTTGCCGGTTCGTGGAACCTACAGTGGGTAAAAATTATTTTTACATAACACGAAACTGTCGTTAATTCGGCGTTATATTTTTGTTCGTGTTTTCCTAAGATTTTTGTAAACAGGCACCATGAATATTTAGGATAAGCTATTAAGCACAGAAACTTAATAAAGCATTACATTTTTTCGAAGGATAATTTGAAAAAGACGACGTGTAAAAATACTTTTTTTTAAACCACTGTGCCTACAAACACCCATAAGTCGCTCAATTTTGAATCGATAAATTTGAAATTTTTAGATAATATTTTTGAAATGTTATATTTTGAGAATCCGTCGAAAACCAAAAATAAATATTTTCAAAAATTTCAACTAGGTGTAAGTCCTTTATAGACCAGTTTTGGCTCGTACTAAGACAGTCCCATCGCCGGAAATTGAAGCCCTTTCTTCAACCTAAAACCTGAAATTTTTTCAGTGCTGATGAGACGTTTTTTTTTTCATTTTTTTATAGGAACTCACGTGCATCCTGGAAATTTCGCGTAGTTTTTAAAGACAATTTCTCTGAAGGACTTTCACAGCCTTTACGAGAGCATTTGGGCAACGAAGCGATGAACTTGAGAGTGTACGTGAGACGAAAAAAGCTTGGATGAAACGTGAAAGCGTCCGATCCACGTGATCAGGCGCCCTCTTAGCTGAGAGGTTCAAGTAATGGAGAATGGGATAATTGGAGAGCAAACAGTAAATCGTTGAAGCGAATGGGGCAGAAGGACATCGATGTACGTTCGAACGTTACAGATTTGGCACTGGTCGAGCAATCAAAGTCGAATTCACTTACAGCACGAGCCTGCTGTATACACGTACTCGCTTGACATATACGTAACTACGTGTGCACATGCCAACTTATTTAGGATTCAAAGCGGAGGCGTCTCGTGTGTTCCGGCACTAATGAAACGTCAGGGGGTTCGAACCCGGAGACGAAATTGTGTTCTCGGGGTGTCGATAAGTTTCCACAAAGTGTGAGAACGCGAGGATAGGGGATGCGGGGCAATGAGGAGCGAGAGGGATTAAAATACGAAAGGTTGTTTTCTCACGCGTGAGCTCTACGCACGCCTATTCAGACACATGGCATTGGAGTTTGCATCGTTGGAACGCAACGAAAATATTTTTTTTTCTTCATCGTATTACCGTATTTTTTTTGCACACTTAAGACACAGAAGTCACAAATATTTTTGACAATTGTTGAAAATTGACAACCAAAAGCTGCAAAAAAAGTTTTTGGATAATAATAAAAATGAAGAAATGGAAAAATCGAGAAAATGTTTCGTTACATTTCAATAAAAATACGAAGGGTTGTTTTCTCACGCGTAAGCTCTATACACACCCGTCCAGATACATGGTATTGAAGTTTGCATCGTTGGAACGTAACGAATTCTTTTTTTCATCGTATTATCGTATTTTTTTGCACATTTAGGACACGGAATTCACTGAAATATTTTTGACAATCGTTAAAAAATGTCAACCAAAAGTTGCAAAAAAAATTTTTGGATAATAATAAAAATGAAGAAATGGAAAAATCGAGAAAAGTTTTCGTTGCATTCCAACGATGCGAACTTCAACACCAACCTGATGCTCTTTCTCGTTAAAAGTTTATAATCAGAAGCTGCAAAAAAGATTTTGGATAATAATGAAAATAAAGAAATGAAAAAATTGAGAAAATGTTTCTCTGCATTCGAACGATGCAAACTTCGACACCGTCCTGATACTCTCCGCAATCAAAATTTATAACGAAAAGCTACAAAAAAGGTTTTGGATAATAATGAAAATAAAGAGGAGAAAAAATGAAGAAAATGTTTCGTTGCATTCCAACGATGCAAACTTCAACACCATCCTGATGCTCTTCTTGAGACAATTGACGAAATGTTATTATTTGGGGGCCGGGTCGAAATTCTGAACTTTGAATGATCAGAATGCTCAAAACTCCGAAAGATTACTACCCCGAAAGATCAAAACTCCGAAAGAATTGTACACGAAAGACCAGAACTCTGAAAATGTGAACACCGTCAAAATAATTCGGCTATGTAAGTTTTAAAAGTTTCAAAATTTTCAATAAATCGACGAATTATTTAAAAAAATGTATTTATTAAGAAGTGATTTTACCTCCATTTTGAAATTTGTCTAGACAATGTTATACGTTCTACATAATTTACAGTCAACCGTGTAGACTTTCGCTGGCATGATCTTCACGAAACTTGTAATTTCGGAACATTAAAATTAGGAATTTTGAACCGTCGGAGCATTCAAAGTTCGAAATTTCAACCCGGCCCCCATGTCAAGATAATGCCAGCTAAAGTCTATACAGGTGACTGTAAATAATGTCGAACGTATAACACTGTCTGGACAAATTTAAAAATTGACGTAAAATCACTTCTTAATAAAACAAATTTCTGTAAATAGTTCGTCGATTTATTGAAAATTTCGAAACATTTAAAACTTCTATAGCCGAATTATTTTGACGGTTTTCAGATTTTGCGAGTTTTGGTCTTTCGTGTAAAATTCTTTCGGAGTTGTGATCTTTCGGGGTAGTAGTCTTTCGGAGTTTGGAGCGTTCTGATGATTCAAATTTCGAAATTTCAACCCGGCCCCATCTTCAATTTCGGAACATTAAAATTCGGAATTTTAAATCGTCGGAGCATTGAAAGTTCGAAATTTCAACCCGGCCCCATTATTTGATTCAAATGTCTACAGTAAATTCTTTGTCATCAACTGAATGCACCCTCCAAACTTTAAGTCGTTCGCCTACACCGTTTCAATAAAATTTAATTTCATAATCAGTGTCACAATGTACAGAGTGTTTCGACAGTTTTTCATAACATTTTAAACATTTTTTTAACACTACTCCGCAGGGTTGCGAAATTTGTAATGAAAAAGTAATGCATTATTCATTACTTTTTTAAAAAGTAATGAAAAAATATTTCATTACCCATTACATTTCATTAAGTAATGTAAAAAAATTCCATTACCCATTACATTATATTTTGTAATGTAAAAAATTTCCGTTACTCATTACATTTGA